>CM075514.1:15417500-16160000 GCA_037950675.1 Hypophthalmichthys molitrix | reverse complement strand
TCAGACATATTACACTACCTTTCAAAATGTTGGGGTTGGTAAGATTTTGTGCTGTTTTTCAAAGAAATCTCTTATGGCTGCATTTGTTTGATCAAAATGTTTGATAAAAATGCATTACAAACAGTAATATTGTAAAATATTATTACAATTTAAAATAACTGCTCTGTTTTAATCTATTTTAAAATGTAATTTATTCCTGTGATGTCAAAGCTGAATTTTCAGCATCATTACTCCAGTCTTCAGTGTCACATGATCCTTCAGAAATCATTCTAATATGCTGATTTAGTGCTCAAGAAACATTTATTATTATTATTATTATCACAGCTGAAAACTTGTGATAATTAATATTTTTGTGGAAACTTATACAATATTTTTCAGGATTCTTTGATGAATAGAAAGTTCAAAAGAGCCGCATTTACTTGAAATGGAAACCTTTTGTAACATTATAAATGACTTTACTGTCACTTCTGATCAATTTAATGCATTCTTGTTGAAGTATTAATATCTTTAAAAAAGTTAGTGCATGTGTTTATATATACAAATATATATTCTATATATTCTAGGTGCCATATGCCAAGTACACATTGGCACCATTTACTGTAACTGCAAATATTTATTTTAGAAACAAGTTATTGTGATAATCTTCATTATATGCAACAAAAGCAGTAGAATATAAGCCTAACTTAAATTGAACCCATTTCTTTAAAGGTCACGCTTCACTCTTTCTGTGTGATTTCAGCCATCTCATTTTACCGGAACTACCTATAGTTACATCCCACCTAACCGCACCCCAGCCTCCAGCCTCCGCCACTTTTCCTGTTGCAGCCCTACTTTTGCTTTCTGCTGCTGTGTGTGTGTGTGTGTGTGTGTGTGTGTTGAGTCAGTGTAAGTTCAAAGCATCTGGGTGTAATCTGCACATACGTCAGTTTCAGACCAGCATGTGCTCCTGTAACAAATGCTTTGCCCTTTGCAGTATTTAGTTTGATCTATGTTTGCAGGGTGACTTAATCAGTCTAATTTAGGGTTTCATATCCCTTTTTTTTTTGCAAGTTGTTAACATGCACGCTCACCGCTCGCAGACTGGATCTCATGTTTAGCTTAGCGCAGAAATGTTAATTATCAAGCCAAAAGCACGATGCCAAATGTGTTTCAGCTGTTTCTGGGAACTCCCTGGTTCCTCCTACTCATTCTCATGCTCTCTTTGGCTAGGTCCCGAAAAATGAAAAAATGCAGACAGTATACAGTGCATCCTGTCCACTAAGATACCTTCATCTGATCAGATTTTGAAGGCAGCTAATGCATCCTTTACTGTCTATGATGTCCCACGTTTCTGTGTTTGCAATTTGGTGGTTAGTGGAAAGAAGATAGAGTGCCAAAAATAAGCATTGTAATCACTAAATATTTTCTTGGCTATCTGCCAAGCTCACTTGAATATCACTAAATAAATTTACACACAAAAAGTTTGGGGTCGGTAAATTTTTTGTAATGTTTTGGAGATTGTTTTAAAAATACAGTAAAAGAGTAATAGTGGGAAATAATGTTACAATGTAAAATAACTGTTTTCATATATTATAATAACATATCTGGCTGAATTTCCAGCATCATTACTGCAGTCTTCAGTGTCACGTGATCCTTCAGAAATCATTTTAATATGCTGAATTGGTGCTTAAGAAACATTTTTGATTATCATCACTGTTGAAAACAGTTTATTTGTGAAAACCATACTACATTTTCTTAGGATTCTTTGATTAAAAATTATTAATTTCTTTCAAAAAAATTGTTGAATGTAAGTGTGTGTATATATTAACTCACTTTAATTTGCTTAAGATCACTTGACATGATGTTTTGGTGCATTGGAAGCCTTTGCATCTGACACCAGTTTCCTTGAAATACCTTCACACAAAGGTGTTGCCTTGTTGTGTTGAGATCAGCAAAGCAGCCCCTCTTTTTCCAATTCTTCACCCTCCCATTTCCCTTTTACCACAATCACAGGTCTAGGTGTGAAAGTGGCTTACCATGGCCCAATCTATAACATTACTAAAAGTTCTGTGTTGAAATGAACCGCATACTCTCATGCAGTGTGCTGCAGTCATGTTTGAACCTGCATGTCACTCTCTCCCTCGACCAAACTCAAATCCATCCTGACATATTGTTTTGAAGCACTACTTTCCTCTCCGTGGTCTCCGCAAGCGAGTGGACTTGCGGTCCAAACCCTTTATTAAAGCCATTTCTGCACAACAACCTACATGCACTGCAATTATTCATAAACCATCATTCAAACCGCCAGCAATCGTTTGAGCTCCATCATATAAGCTGACTGATTGTGGCTGAATAGGCATTTGTGAGGTGTGTGTTTAAGTCTATTTTATCTCTTACCCCCTGCCATTTGACTGCACTAATGCAGAAGAGGGGTGACCGCACGCGCATTCTCGCCCCACGGAATGTCCAGTGGAGGTTGTGGAAATTGTAATAATTTGTTGTATTGATCCCTTTTTGCCACGGCAGCCAGTTCCCATTGTGGCCGAGCAGAAATAGACACTTCATCGATTCCCTCTTTATAGCCAGACTTCCAGGCTTGGGAACGAGGCTCCCTGCTGCCGTGGGTCCCATTGTCTCCCATGCAGAGAAATTTGAATGACCTCTGATAAAACCATCTTTACACCAGCCCCCTCGGTGCGAAGGAAAGCTCTGCCTTAATCCAACTTCTCAGCCACACCAGGCCGTTGCCGCGTTCTCTGATTTAAGATTAGTGCCCGCTACCTGGTGGGCTTGCGAGGGGTGTCATTACAGCTGATTTAAGATGCCACGGTTACAGTGGGACCGAAGATAGATGTCAGAAAGCTTTGTGCGAATGACAGTATTTGAAACCGCTCTCAAGTTTCATGCTAATATTGTTGAATGAGAGTCATTATGTGTTACTGTGAGAATGGAGATTTGATCTGGATCAGAATAACAGACCTTAGAGCACAAGAACTTTCTGGGAAAAGATTTATGAGTCATTCTGTGCATTCGGATGTGCTGATGCTTTGGCCATGTGTTGGTATAAGTTTTCAAAACTTAAAAAAAGAAGATATAATATGTAGGAGATGTGGAGCAGTGGTTCATGTTGAGCCTTGGTGCTCTCATGGGGATGGATGTTTGAATCTGGCTTGTGCCATTTCCTTATCCCATTTCCCAGATGTCAATCATTTCCACTGCACTATGCCTTAAAGGCATCATATATACAAATACCTAATTATTATTGTTGTTGTTATTGTTTGGTTGCCTTTAACATTTGTTCACCTTGTCCTAGTAGGAATTTTTTTGACTCCACACTGTCCACAACAAACAAAGTGCCAACTTTTCCAGTTATATGTAATTTACTGGATAAGAAAAAAGGATAAGGATTTTTTTAAACTTTCAATTTCCACCTGATATTTAAGAGGAAAGGTACTTCCTCTAAAGGAAAGGTATATTATTTAAAAAAAATGCCCATGGAGTTTTACAATTTTATTCATTTGCATGATCCAGGTCTTGAAATAGCACTTTTTAATAAGCCTACCTCTTTTATACACACTGTAAAAATATATTTTTTTGTTTAGTTTTAAATAAAACAAAGATTATTGGAGTACTACTTCAGTCTTTCTACTTCACCATTTCATATTTAATTCAATGTGTTACTTGCTGTTTCTTTGTAATTGTGAAATTTACAAGCAATTTCTGAGTAAAAATTGTTTCTACAGTAAGACAATGGGAACCCTGATTCTTCAAAGGAAAAAGGGGGGCAAAGGATGTTACAATATCTTGATTTTTAAAAATGTTTTAACTTATTTTAATGCTTGTTTTGTCTTATTTTAAAAAATTTCAAGCCACCATAAAGGTCCCCTTTCATCTTTTATCATTCTGATGGCAAATAGTTCATTAAAACTGTTTAACATGTGTTGGTATTGCAGTTCCAGGGGCTGTTAATGATGCCGACGGAACAAGAAAAATGCAGATGCTCCAGGTAAAACCATCCAACTCCCCGCTTCTAGAAAACTCTAGCAGAAGGAGATTAAGCCAAAGAGCAGGTGAGAACGACACACACACAGCTTCTGTCCTCTTATACTCTCCAAGTGTGACACCCCAAACATCCATAAAGGCCAGCGGAGTCTGTTCCTACACTTCTCACTCACAGCCTTAAAGGTCAGCTATGTCCAAGTCCCAGCATTTATGAATCACACACACACACCTACCAACATACACACACAAGCACGTTCGCCATGGGGCCGTGACCGTGGCTTGTTTGTTTATTTATTCATGCACTTGAAGGCCCTGTCAGCAGGCCGGTTCTCCTCAGCAGGAGGTGAACTAGAGGATTTGCAATGTTCTCGGCTCTGATTAGCAGGGAATGTCATGTGACAGCGCAAGGATTATCTTGTTCTGGTATGAGAGGACTAAATGTGGAAAGGTACTTTAGAGCCTTAATTCCAACATGTAATATTTCATAATGTCATACATGTGGGTCTCAGATTGGATAACTGTTGTCAGGTAGGCGCTTCACAAAGCCTGAGACTTCATTAATCCAGGTCTCTGCAAGTTCCTTTGAAATCATTTAAATTCCCTTCAACTCCTTCTGTCTTTTTCGTGGTTAGAAACTTCCAGTAATAAATAATTAATGCTCCTCTCTTTCTTTTTCTCCCTCTCTTTCTTTTCTTTGAGGTGTGAGGTAAGCTAAATACACCAGTGAGTTCACAAAGGTAAAGCTTGTGGTAGCTTAACCATGACTGGGAGAGATCGGGATCATTTTTATGTGTCGTTTGATCTGTGATGGACCCTGCATACACTCGCTAATTACGGCGGGCTGAGACAGTGTCATATCGACCACCCAGCGCTCTCATCACCTCTGTAAGAGAGACAGAGAGTGAGCGAGAACCAAGAGAGAGAGATAAAGTTATAATCAGCTACCTCACACCTTCACTTCTCACATCTCACACAGCAACACTCTCTCGTTTGGGGAAAAAACAGATATTTATTTACCTCATTGCCTTTGTTTGAAACCATTCTGTGCCTCCATACTTAAGCACACTAAAGCCTGTTTCACACCATATGTATAAGCAACATAAGCAATGCACTTTTATTTAGGCACCTGTATTAACAGGTAACAATACACAATGCTACGTAGTATCTCTCATAATACAGTAGGAGTAAATTAAATAATAGGGCAAACTACTTGCCCATATAAAAGAGTTAGTTCACCCATAAAATGACTCTGTCATTTTCTTGACCTCATTACATTCCAAAAATGTTCTTCAGTGAAAAGATATTTTGAAAAGAACGGATCCCATTGAAAAAAAAAAAAAAAAAAAAAGAAAGAAAGAAATGGTTTAATGCTATAGCTACAATAGTTCTAGAAATGATATGTAATCATATAAAAAAAATTGTAGCAAACTATTTGCCCATATAAAAGGATTAGTTCAAGGGTTATGTCATTCCAAAACTTGTATTTCTTTCTTCAGTGGAACAAGATTTTTCTAAAAAAAAAAATTTTTTTTTCTTTTGGTCCATTAAAGTTGAAAGGGTTCCAATGTTGTTTTGGACCCCAATGACTGTCATTATATGAACAAAAACAGCTTTTTTTCCCCCTTCATTTTTTGGGTGAACTGTCACTTTAACAGGATTCATAGCACGCATGTAGCATTAGCCTAGCTACAATTGCAGCATTGACCCTATTTTGGAGTAAAATACAGAGAAAATTCACTAGTAGTCTATTTATCAACATGATCTTTAACCATATTTGAAATAATGTTAAAAATGGAGTCAATTACTTAACCATATTAACAGGATTCATAGCAGGGATGTAGCATTAGCCTGGATTCAACAGCTAAGTTTCAGTGCTAGTTTCAGCCCTAGTTTCAGCGCTTAACTTCTTTATGAGAAAAATATAGAGAAAGTGAGAGAAAGTGCTCTGTAAATCTATTTATCAACATGATCTTTCATAGGCTATAATGAAGTAACTAAATGAATGAACACACATTATTTAAAACATGCTAATTCCACTTGCTGCAACAGGCACACAAACACTTTCTATTCAGTAAATCTGATCTGATTTAACTAGTTTATATAACACGATCTCATGAATGTAATGAGGTGGAGATATCATATGAATATGTACAATGTGATTTGTATGAAAACTATTTTATTTTATTTTTTAAAGTAAGTGTAAAGTAATAACCTAACTATCAGTGGAGCATAAGTAGATCCCATAGAAACATATATATGAGAAACGTATATGAAATGAGTGTGTTTATAGGTTCATATTGTGCTTTTTGTAGATTAATTACCACTTTGATGTAAATGTAATGCAAATTTGATTTCACAATTATCAAGTAATAATTCTCAATGGCGCACTGCCACTTTCTAATTCATGTCTGATTTTAAGCAAATACTTATGATGTTGTGGTTACATGGTATTGATACTTACACGCTCCTTGTGTGTGTGTGATGTGAAACAGGCCCAATTGCTGTCAAAAGTAAGGTTTTAAATATTCATCATTAATGCTAAAGCAGCTCTGGATTAAGTGCTTGTAGATTTAGCAGCACTAGTGATGCCCACCACAGACAGGCTTGTTGAATTTATTCAATCCATTTGCTTCCTCTTTTATTTCAAGCAATCCATAGCTGTGTTTATTTTAGGTAAAATTGCCACCTACATTGCAAATGAATCACGTCAACCAACCCTTAAAAAAGATGAAGCATCTCCGGTTATCCGATCAAAGCTTTTAAATAGTAAAAACAGCAGCTGGCTTTGTCGGCAGCCTGGATAAATCTATATTACAAATTGCTTTTGTGAGAACTGGATGAGCAGCCGATTTTTTTGTATTGAACTTTTGTCCTATTCAGTGACCACAGTGGGAAAAGGATACTGATCCGCTAGCAGGATCAATACAGACCCGGAACGCTCTCCAGCTCTCATTCTTCAACACACACACGTTTGGTGGGAATACTTTAAACACACAGAAGGGCGAGATGGGCAGGTGGTTCACCTGACAGTGTAGAGTGCCCTCTCTCACTCTCATTGTGCGAGTACTTGTGCATTATTTTTTTTTTTGTCCCGTTCATCCGTCATGCAAGCGGCCGCTGGGATAATGTACATCATTTTAAACACAATCATCTCCATTCCTGTTGCGGTTCACGTGAGTCGCCTCATTACATGTAATAGCTTGATGAGATGTGTGTATGGATTCATAACATTAAAATGTCAAAAGAATTTTAAAGAGTCCATTTCTCGCCCTCTTTCGCTCCTGTGTGAAATGAAGCAGTTTGTGTAGCCGTCTCTCTCTCTGTCTCTCTCTCTGTCTGTTGCTCTGATGGCATCATTACTCCTAAGTGCCCACCCTGGCGCATCAGCTGTCAAATTAGCACGCTGCGTTTTAATGATTCACCTCATCTACCAAATAAAGCGTACCCATTGGCTCATTATTGATCTTCATTTACCCTGATTGGTCCCACTCGCTGGAATGGTACCGATTAAAAATCCTTTGGAAACGCACAGTCGGCTGAGAGATGATGGGTGAAAGCGGGCGCGGGGGGGATAGAGAGGCACCGGCTAAATGCAAACATGATTGGCATGTTCCCGGTTGGTGCGGCGGTGTCACAGGTCGCAGTGCCGTGTTTCCGCGTCCTTCAGGCCTCTATTACTGAGCCGAATGCAGCAGGCTTATGGCCATCATAAAACTACAGTCCCTCACCGTAATGGCCATTGACATTATCAGCACAGTCATTATACACACTCACAGCAAAGTCACTGTCAGACAACAGCAACTGGCAATTTGGATAATTTGACTAATTTAAAAGCTTTTAAATGAGGCTGACTGTGCTATTGAAGGTTTAATTAACTAATCGCATTATTTACATGTGGTTTCCACCTTTTTATGTTTTAATTGATATAGTTTTTGCAGTGCACCTATGCGTTATTTGGTTAAAAAAAAGAAGCATGCACTACCCGCTTCGTAATAATGCTGATTTAATGCACTAAATGCAACCTCAGCAGACCGATGTGTTTTAATGTAAGCGTGCATTTTCCGCAATATTGCTCATCTAATGGTGGAAAGGACGAGACACTTTTCTGCTTTCCTCAGACACTTTAATTAGCGGCTCCCATTAAAGGTAATACACATTTACCATGAATGAGCCCGCCATCCGCATCAAGTGAATGCGTTTCTCTCCACCATCCGATGCTTTCTAAATGAGATTCTGGAGGAAGGAAAAGAATAAGGGCGAGAGAAATAGGTGAAGATTTGTAATCTCAAGCATGAAGTTTGAAAATAATATTCTCATTCTCTCTTTTTCCCCAATGTGTTTTCCAAATTCATTTATATTAATGTCACAAATCTCTCAAGACGAGGGCAGATGTTCTCCCACCCACGTTGCACCTGTGGGACCGGTGTTTTAATTTAGCCTGACTTCACTGCAATAAACTTTTATATCATTCTTTTATTAGGTGTTCATATTACACTACCTCTCTGCCTGCTACGGCTTTATCGAATGACTTTAATAAGCACTACAGGCCTTTTTGGACTAGCAAAGTGCAACACTTAGCTTTTGCGATTTCTACATGTATGCTAACTTTATTGTTGCTCTTGGTGTTTAACTGGCAGATGCGTTAAATACGGTTTGTCTAGCCAGGATTCATCTTGCAATAACTTACTGGTGAACATTTGCTGTTCATCTTATTAGTTCTTTATTTTTGTGGTCTGTTACTAGGAAGAATATCAAATCCCTGTTTTTGCTGGTAACTTAAAGTAATTATGTTGTTCAATCATGAACTAATGAGTCTAATTAAAACAGTGTTGTTTCTCTCTTCCAGGGCATTTTTGGTCACTAGCTTTTCTGACTGAAAACAGCTGAATGCACTAGTTGGTAGGTCGGGGTAATATGCCCCCCTGGGCAAGATGACCCCCCCACCTTTTTTTTTTCTTCTCCTGACCATAGATGGCACAAAATTTCATCTCAGCACTTTTGATGAATGTCTACGCTATTTTTTAATTTTGTCATTTCATCTAAACATTTGTGAGATTTAGTCCGAAACAGTTTTGTCTATTAGTTAATGAGAGACTTGTGGACAAATTAATGTTTTTAGATTTGTGGAGTAAAAGTTATAGTTTTTTTATTTTGAAAAAAAAAAAAAAAAATATATATATATATATAAAATTAGACCCCTTGAGGTAAGATGACCCACCCCCACCCCCCAGAATAGGAACAGAAGGCCCCAAGTGGCATGTTGCATGTTTAATAATTATTGTAAAAAATGGGGTTATTATTCAATATTTCAATGAATTAGATGTACATTTCAGACATCTTTGCTTTCATTAAAACCTATAGGTTAGTTGAGTGAGAGGCCAACTTTTAATATTTGATATTTTGTGCTATAAAACTCAAATTAGCAAATGTTTCTACTTATTTACTATAATAACACATTGGCTGATGCATCATCATCCTGCACATGCTAAGCTTGTTTCTAAATATGTAACAATTTAAAAGTAAATCCACATTAGATAGATTTCTATTTCTGAAAGTTTTCTGTGATGGGTAAGTTTAGGTGATAGAATATACCATTTGTGGTATAAAAATCATTATGTATAAAATGTCCCCATAAAATATGGAAACCCTGTGTGTGCGTATGTGTGTGTGCGTGTACAGTACCATTGAAAAGTTTGGCATTGGTAAGTTTTTTTTTTTTTTGTTATTGAAAGAAGTTTCTTTTGCTCACCAAGGCTGCATGCATTTGATCAAACATACAGTGCAAACAGTAATATTTTAAAATTTAGACCAAAAATGATGGAGTACTTTAAGTTACTTTACAACACCCTTAGCAACCACTCTTAGCAACATAAACTATGTTCTCAATTGATATTGTTCATTGAAGCTTACTGTATTATGTAGAAGAGTGTTCGAGTGAGCGAGTTTATTATCTGCATTCAGATTTAGCATTTTCCTTCAGGTCAGTCCTATGTTCATAATAAAAATCTGTTTAAATGTCTGATGTATTATCTTGTCCTTTTAACAGTTAAGGGGTTTTCCCGTGACTGACAGCACTAGTCAAAGCATGCGTCTTGTTCCGTGTTCACAACAATTCAGTCTTTTCAATGTAAAAGTCTTCGCTACTGACTGACACACTCATAAAGACAGTCTTTGCCGGCATCTAATGGCATAATAATGTAACTTCTGTTGCTGTTCACGGTCAGGGACTATTTTTTCCAGCGGAAGCAAGGCTTTAGTGAAAGTTTACTTCATGAAAGTTGCATTGATACATATTTTTGGCTTTAATGTTTGTATTGTGTGGTAACCGTTTTATAAAAGTGCTGTATCGTGAATAAGTCACGGTTGAAGGGGTTGGCCCTTCAGCTGTGACTTATTCACGATACAGTACAGCCTCTTGTACCCTTTTGCTTACATATTTTTTTTTTTTATAGAAAAAGCAATGTTTGAATGGCATTGAATGTAAATAGGCTACTGTATATGCTTCTTGGAGAACAGCAGAATGGTGTAGTTATGGCAGAAGGGGCTAACTGGACAAAACCTCTTCGCCTTTTAGATATAATATCTTAACTGGATGCCCACACTTTTTCCGCACCCATTGGAAACACAGGCGGAGCTGTATGTGCCAAGTTTCTTTATTCTCTCCTGGGTTTAGCTTGGTTTAAATAAACAATAAATATTTATTTTTCTCCCAGCTTCTGATATGAAAACAGGAAGCAATTTTCAGCCTGAAGTAATAATACCATGCTGTAAGTGCAGCACTTTCGGCTCTTCTTCATTTTCAGTTTTATATGTTGAGTTCATTATTAATTTACTATCAACATATTTCATTCCAAAGACAACCTCTGTCCTCCGTCTATAATACACATTGTCCTGTCAGTGCAGACTATAAATGGGCTGTAGATAATTGCAGGGGGTTTCTCTAATAGCGGTCAGGGTGAGCAGAGACGAGGCCCTGTCTGATGTAGGCACGGTGCCTGGTTCATGAGTTCTCTTTGTTCCTGTGTGAGTGTTTTTCTATGGGGCATTAAACTTGTCTGTCCCCCCCAGCCTGGCAATATGAAGCCAACCTGCCAGAGTATTATTATGGCGGGAGAAATGGTCAAGCTTGATGAATCCAAAGGAAATTGGCTTTGAAACAGCCTCATCTGCTTGGGTCAAAGCCATTACTTGCTATATCTTCTAAGTGGATTTTGAGTGTTGCAGAATTAGTTCAGAATTACCTCCACTGGACAGACATTTTGCCGCCTGCTTTTGTGAAGCCACAGCCAAACGATGGCCATTTGACAGTAATTGCAGAAGTGATATTTTAATTATCCGGACACTCTTACATGTATTTTTTCTGTGGTCTTCTCTATGTCAGTGTGTCAGAGTGTGTGCTCTGTTGTTAACTGCAAGAGCAATATCTGGAAAGAGATGAATTTTCCTCTCTGTGTCATAACTTAGACATACAGTAGCACCATAACATATTTTGACACTTAGGCCACACTTTTTTGAATTGCTTTGCATTAATGATAAAATTTCAAAGCTAGTGGTGTCGAGATGGCAGACCATGATGTTTAATATTTTATATTTATATATACAGTACAATATATAAATAAACATATATGATTTCTGATGGATCATGTGACACTGAAGACTGGAGTAATGGCTGCTGATTTAAATTCAGCTTTGTCATCACAGGAATAAATTACATTTAAAATTATATTCAAATAAAAAAATGTTATTTGAAATTGTAATATAGTATTTCCCAATAATTATTAAATAATTTTTTCTAAAAACAGAGAAAAATCTTACAGACTTTTGAATGGTAGTGCTTTAGTGTTTACTGAATTCCACATTTCATTTTTTATTGTTTTTTTTTTTTTGTTATCAAATTAAATGTATACAGTTTTGGTTGAGAGTGACTTAAGTGCAACTTTTTGGTGGCATGGGTTTTTTTTTTTTTTTTTTTTGGAATATGCATTTTTTGCCTTTTGATTATGCAGCTCTGCAAATGAGACAATATAATTATATTTATAAATATGTTTTAATTTTAAACAATCATTCAGTTTATCAATCATCATTTTGTCGCTATTATTGAGCGCATTTGCAGGAATTCCTACTGTGACATCAGTTTGGTAAATATATTCAGCTTAATGAACCTTGACATTGTAACACTCATCATGTTAATATATCAAAGCAGTGAGGGTTTCATGTGAGGAAAAGCACTTTCTGTACCATCTTAAAAGTGCGGTTTGTCCCCTATACCATGTTGCATCCCATCTGTGGCTCCCTGCTGTTCCTACAACATGACCAATGCATACACAAGCCTCATTATCTCTGAGTAAGCCTGCAGGCAGGAAAGACTATTGTATGTGTTGCTGTTTTTTTATGTTGTTGTGCGTTGCATAAGCTCCTGCACTTGCATCCTCAACTCTGTGTGTCTGTATAGTAGCTCAGGGATGCCAGGTCTGCGCAACAAACCTAGCCCAATGGCTTACCAAAAATAGGCCAATCCGATTTTCTCTGTCAGGGCCCAAATTCTCTGCTGAATTTGTACATCCAGGGGGTGGTTTGGGGGTTTTGGAGCACCAAAATTGTACATTCCAGGTGGCTAAGGGGCAGGGTGTTGGTAAATCAACCCACTGAAGAAAAAAAGAAAAAAGAAAAAATCAACCTGCGGCAACATTTTAAAAGTAACCCAATTCCTGCAGACTTAACAACAATGCAGTATCTGTGTGTGCAGGAGTCTACAGTGTCCAGCCTGTTAGGTGAGCTGGAAGAGCTGCAGAACATGCAAAGAGGTCTGTGGCAGCAGTATACTCAGTTCTGATTATAATGATGTAGTGATGTCTGTTTTGAAGTTTCCATTTACCACAGCAGCTAAATTGAGGCACATTTAACTCGCCAGAAGTCATCCAGTGGCTTGATCCAAGAATGACCTTTCAGACAGATGTTTGAAAATGACAGAAGTAATGATGACAACTGGAGATGAGTAACTTGCAATTAAGTTCAGACTTAAAGGGATAGTTCACACAAAAATTTAATTTCTGTCATTAATTACTCACGTAAATAGCTTACTAAATGGCTTAGCAGAATGACGGGAGAGACGAATTTGTTGAATAAAGTCGTTATTTTTGTTTTGTTTGTCACGCAAAAAGTATTCTCGTCACTTCATAATATTAAGGTTGAACCACTGTAGTCACATTGACTACTTTAACAATGTTTACTACTTTTCTGCACCTTGAATGTGGTAATTTTGTTTCTTTCAATAAAGGATAAAAAAAAACCTCTCGGATTTCATCAAAAATATCTTAATTTGTGTTCTGAAGATGAACGAAGGACTTACAGGTGTGGAACGACACGAGGGTGAGTAATTAATGACAGAAAATTAATTTTTGGGTGAACTAACCCTTTAAGGAGATGGACATCAGCTGGAGAATGGGTTCATTTATACCTTTTACCATTTTTTGTATCATTGTCAACTATCTATCTCTCTCTTTCTTTTTTTTTTCTTTTTTCAGTGGTTTTACATTTCACTCATCTCATCTTACATCTCACTTCCCTTCCAGTCTGGTGAATGCCATTTTTCTTTTATAACTAAAAACTTAGTAAACATTTTCTGACTGTATTTTCAGTTTCTGCCAACAACTATACTCTATCATTTGAAGCTCAAAAGCATTACCTCACCTAAAAAGTTTTCAAGCTGCATAAACTAACACTACCATTCAAACATTTGGTGTCAGTATGATTTTTTTTCAAAAGAAAAGGTTTATCCAGCAAGGTTGCATTAAAGAATTTTTATAATTTCTATTTCAGAATAAATGTTCTTTTGAAAATCTAAACATCCAGAAAAATGATTATGGTTTCTACAACAGCAGCACAAATGGTTTCAACATTGATAATGTTAAGAAATGTTTCATAATTTAGCATATTATAATGATTTTTTGTAGGATCATGTGACACTGAAGACTGCTTAAAATTCAGCTTTGCCATCACAGGAATAAATTACATTTTAAAATATATTAAAATAGTTATTTTAAATTATAGTAATATTTAACAATATGAATGTTTTTACTGTATTTTTGATCAAATAAGAGACGTATTTCAAAAACATAAAAAGAAAAGAAAAATCTTACCAACCCTGAACTTTTGAACTGTAGTGTACAAGTAACGAGAAGTATTTGTGAGAGAGTGGTCAAACATTTTTAATGCTTTGTTCTTAATTTCCCAGCATGCAACTGGGCTTTGTGAATGCAAGGTTTGCATTGATTGAGAGCAGAAGTCTTGAACTGCAATAAACACAAGGAGAACTCAGAATAAATCTGTATCTACAACTTCAGTTGCATCTCTTCTCCATGCAAAGGTACAGTTGCCCTTCTTTAGTTCTTGTCCTCCACCTCACCTTTCACATGTTTCTTCTTCAGCTACAGACAGACACTCACACTCTTCATTCAGAGGTTTAAAGGTCAACTCACTGTAGTTTCTGACACTGTAGGTTCTTCCTCTGTTTGTATAAAAAATGGTTCAATCTAGATGTACAGCTTACATTGTAAAACATAAGGAAGCCAATCTAGTAAAGACAATCGAATAAGAATTTAAATGACGTACACAACAGACGTGAAGGCCGAATGCACGCTTTCACCCCATTGTAGTGTGACGCAGAACGGGGTTGGATGCACCTCCTCCCCCTTCCCTTTGCAATCACGCATCAGCTTTTACTGAGGTCTATTTACCATCCGCTCCTGATTGAAAACACTCATCCTCTCTGATTGAAAAAGGCCACACATATCAAGACGGAAGGACATGCAATTCCTGAGAGCTGATTGGCTGTGAGGAAGAGCCCTACAGCATGCTCTCGTGAAGGGCATTTTGGACTTGTCATATAGGGGCTCGCTTAATTACTTTACCCAGCCCTGTTTTAAAGTATCTCTCGTCCTGTGTCTCCATCCCGCCAATTATTCATCACTGAAGTGCCGTTACTAAGGCATTAGGTGGTCTCCATGAAAATTGTTGCTGGTACTGGAGCAATTAACGAATCCATTAGTGTTATCTGTAAGGAATCGCATGCTCTCTGCCCACTCTTAGTTTTTAAAATGAAACTGTGCCGGTGCAACAAGGACACGCACATACGCATGTACATAAGGGCAAGTCTTGTTCCATCACGTTTGCTACTTGTCAAACTTGTATGTTTAATTCAGCAGCGTGTCATTATAAATATACATATTTAACTAATTCATCATCCGCAGAGCCTTTTAATTAGTGGAATAGATCAATGTTTAATGCTCTCTTTAACAATACATGGCCGCAGTATTTTAATTCATGTCGTAACTGTTGATGATGCCTCCCCATGCATGCTGGAGCCTGAGGCCTCTTATTTCAGCTTTTGTATGTGATTCAATATTTATACATAAGCCTATGTCTAATATTTTATGTTAACATGTTCATTTTTATCTTTTTTTAGCAGAGCATCACAGTTGCATACTTTGTCAAAACTGCATAACTTGTCAGACCTGTAGAAGGTCACATGATAATAACATTTGACTGGGATCATAAACCCACTACTTTTGGTCAGGGGAGATACTTTCCTAAGTGTCCTATGATTGGCCATTCCACTTCTGCTACCAATACAGTGCAACAGCTGGGTTCTGGAGGTAAAAACTCCATGTGGAAATTGATTTTGAATGATAACTTATAAACCATTAAAGCCAGACCTACTGTAAGCTATGAGGTTGTTAATCCATAGTATTTGCTTCTGCTGAAGCTGTCAGCCCGCATTATTTCAGCTTATTTAAGTAATTGTGTGGAATCCTGGTGAAAAACTACACCCGTGATGGTGTACAGAAAATTACACCAATTAGTAGCTGGGTTTCCATCCAAACGTGAAGTGAATCTTTTCAAAGTTCACAAAAAAAAAAAAAAAAGAAAAAGACAAATGCGAATTAGGTGTTTTTTTGTTTGTTTTTTTGTGAATAAAGGGATTTTTGTTTGAAATTTGCCGTTTCCATCACTCGTTTCTGATGCGATACTTTAAAATGCGCATAAAAACAGGGTGATGGAAATATAGCTAGTAAGTCAAAAAAAGCAACATGCTGCAGAATACCTCTTTAGCTCCGCCCACTCCCATGAAGCACTCAAGTCGAGTAATCAAGTCGATCTCCCTGTGCTCTCAAAATGTTGAAATGTTTCTATATATATGCATATTTTGCAATAAACTTAAATTATATTGTTTTTATAAAAAGGGGGGATGGCACTGTTGCACTCTATTGAATGATAGGGGAGGTGTGCTATTACTGTCAGATTTGTAATTTTAAATAATAACATTATTATTGTTGCTGTTGTTTATGTAAGCAATAAGGTACGAGAGGCTGTGCTGTATCATGAATAAGTCACGGCTGTGTTGTTTGCTGCAACCCCTTCAGCTGTGATTTATTCACGATACGGCACTAGCCTCTCGTACCTTATTGCTTTTATAGAACAGTTACCACACAATACAAATATTAAAGCCAAAAATATGTATCAATGCAACTTTCATGAAATAAACTTTCACTAAAAGCCTCCCTTCCGCCGGAAAAAATAGACCCTGACCGTGAACAGCAACAGAAGTTACATTATTACGCCATTAGATGGCGACAAAGACTTTATGAGTGTGTCAGTCAGTAGCGAAGACTTTTACATTGAAAAGACTGAATTGTTGTGAACACGGAACAAGATGCAACTGACAAATGCTTTGACTGGTGCTGTCAGTCACGGGAAAACCCCTTAACTGTTAAAAGGACAAGATAATACATCGGACATTTAAACAGATTTTTTATTATGAAAATAAGATTGACCTGAAGGAAAATTCTAAATCTGAATGCAGGTAATAAACTCGCCCACTCGATCTCTTTCTCACAACACTCTTCTACATAATACAGTAAGCTTCAATGAACAATATCAATTGAGAACATACAGTTTACGTTACTAAGAGTGGTTGCTAAGGGCGTTGTGTAGTGATACACAAAACCGTTGAGTGAAGCGGTCATAGCCGTGTTTTATCGAGAATAAAACACAGCTATTGACCAATCAGAATCAAGGACAGGAACTAACCGTTTTATAATATGTATTATTATTTAAATAATTTAAAATTGTAAATCTGATCAATTTATTAGTATTGTTATTGTTGTATAATAATAATATATTAATTGATTAATTTAATTATTAATAATAAAAAGTTTATTATTTGTTTTTATTATTTAAATAGTTTAAAATTGTAAAGAAATGTATTATTATTATTATTATTATTATTATTATGTCAACTCAAATCTTCCATCATATTAAATGATTTGCATATGCATATACATTTTTATGTATAGCAGGTGAAAAAAAGGGGGCTTATTTTTAAGTACTAATTTGTATTTTCCAAAAAATTTTTAAGAGTGATACTGTTAATTATTAGAGGGTGACTTTACACTGTAATTATTTTTCTGTATAACTAACTCATTAATTATCCCATAATTGTAACAATTTTTACTGGCTTGTGCCCTGTGTATCCACCTAGCAACTTAGCACTCAAGAGTTTTAAAATCAAGTTAATATTAGTGTGAATTCAGATTCTTTGGGACATCTTTTCCAAGTAATCCCAATGGTAAAAAATGTCCCAATCACCCTGAATTCACCTCTACTATTAATTGTAGTAGATCATGCTTTCCATGTGCACTCTAGTCTTCTGTTGATTTATCTTCGGTTAAATTCTAGGAAGTGATCATCCACCAGAGACATCCAGAGTCTGCACACATGCACACATTCATCTCCAGCCTGTCTCTCTTTTTTTTCTTTCTCCACTCTTTCCATCTCTATCTGTATGTTTTGGATTAGAATAATTCTTTAACCCGTATCTCTGGTGAATGTGGAAGCCTCCCCATTTTTGAGCTTGCGGTGTCAATAGCTGCTGTTTAATCCCTGATCCCCCGAGCACCAGAGGTTGACACATCATACAACCGAATTGTCTTTATTTCAGTGGTGGAGTGACATCCCTTCCATTCTGTTTGTCTCTCTCTAATCCATGCAGATGTGAAACCATTCAGTCTGAGGTAAAGAAAATTGACACAAATCACTTTTGGATCCGTGTGTATGTGTGCGTGTGTGTCGCTGGGGGAGAGTAAGGAGCGTGATATACAAGACAGCTTGCATCTGCATTGTCGGCACTGCTTTTTCATTGCAAAAGAGGTTTAATATGCAAAAAGGCAGTGATGGGTGAATGTGTATGAGTGAGAGAGAGAGAGAAAGATTGAGTGGTCTTACGAGCAAACCGCTATCTAAAGGTGCTTAACTCAACAAAGCTCTACAGCACTATTCAACACCTATTCAATGCCACTGCCAAGATTAAAAACTGGAATGTTGAGAGTCGTGTCATCCTATAGATCCTCATCTGTTTTGTCAACCATAAACTACCATTTAAATGTTTATAGAAGACCTTTCTGATATTCACATGTTTCACTTTTCTGTAATGTTTATGCTGACATACTCTATGTGTATGAACACACGTCCTTATGCTGTAAAAAGTGTCTCTTCAGCTGGAGAAAAAAGAAAATCAATGATTGGTTGCATAAAAAAAAAATTCTAGTTGGATCATTTAAAGTGCTGTGGATAAGTACTTTTGAGTGGTGAGTACTACAAATATAAATACATCTCTGGAGTTGAAAGGCTATGTAAATGCAGTTTTTGCATTTGTAAATAAACATGCATACAGTATGTTTTTATATTTCACAATTAACAATACATTTTATCAGTTGCTTAGTCCCAACACGTAGAGAGTGCCTATGTAGTCAACATTTTAATGCACATTTGGCATGAAGGCTGTTCCAAAAGGTTGGCAGTTTAATTGACCTCATTTTGAATTGTTAAAGCAAAATATCATGTATTCTTCAAAGAGAAGTCAGTCCCATAATGTATTATGTTACATCCAGGTGCTTTTTGCCTAATGTTTTACTGTTAATTCAGACATAATACTTTTTCACATGTTTTTCGCTTACTGTGTGGTTGGGAGAGTTCTGAGAATTGAACACATGATGTTCCTAGTAGTTGAAATACAGGAAGACTGTAACTGATAAAACCCATTTTCAAGTTTTGGGATTATTTTCACACGTTTAATTGTGGCAACTTCTTAAATTTATGAAAATTAATTGTACATTCACACTGCATCCGAAATTGAATACTTCCCTGCCATATAGTATGAGAAAAACAGTATGACAAAAGAATAGTATATGCCCAAATACATAAGGTGCATTAACACCATGTCGTAATTACCATTACAGTTCTGAACTGTAAAAAGCCTTCACATGCTTGTAGAGCTTGTAATTACAAAATGTAACTTTTTAAGAGCTACGACTCTTACCACAGGACCACTGCACATTCTGACCACTGTAGATTTAAGGTGTGTTTGACTTTAAGTGGCACTGTGCAGACTGATCGATGTATGGCATCAAAGTACCGCGAGAGAGGAGCTTTATTTACGACCCTTAAGACATGGCACAATAGCAAGCTGTAAAATAGAATTGTTGGTTTAACTTAAAAAAGTAAGTTACCTGGTTTCCTTAAAATTGAGTTTATTGAAATTAAAAATTTGAGTTATTACAATGAAGGTGATTGGTTTAATCAGCAGAAACAGAATCAACAGAATCAAAAGAAAAAAATGTTGTGATAGCAATTTTTTTTTTTTTTACGGTGCAGCAATAGTATTTGAAAATCAGTAGGCGAAAAGTACCCAGATGACCTACTACTTCCGCTGAGATCCTGAGGTGCAAATTCAATGGACACTTTACTATCCCATGAGGCCATGGGAGAGGATTTATGAATGGCAATGAAGCAACACAACTGATGCTGGCAGGTCACATGACATCATGGTAGATGTAGTATGTCCGAATTTTTATTCTACCCACATTCATACTATACATACTTTTTTTAACAGTCATTAAGTAAATTCAAATTTAAATGTAGTACTCAGACAGTTGGTGGTTTCGGATGCAGCATGTGCGTTTGTTAAGAAAAATGGCCGCCATTCAGTTGTCTCTAAATACAGCTCTTTACTTCCTTCTGGAGCTTGTGATGATGTGTCTGTGAATTTATGTGACCAATTGTCTTGTTCTGATCAATAGATCTATAGATTCCTTCGATTTCACACTTGTGAAATCTCATTAGACTGTTGCCATAGGATAATTTCTGTGGCTTTGAACCTTTGCAGGCGGCCATGTGCAAACATTGGGAGGTGACGGCTTGCATTTCAGAGCGTGAATGTGCGTGTGTGGCACAGTTGTGAAAAATATGGGATATATTAACAAAAGAGCTGAGCCCGCCTTTAACATACATTAGACAAGGTCCTCTAAAGCACTCTGTAGTGCAGCAGTAATAGACACACTATAGTGAACGCTGTGTGTGTTTCCTTCTCTCTTAATCGCCTTTCTTTAATCTCTCTTCTTGATTTGATTCTTGCTGTCTCTCTTTTTCTGTCTCTCTCTCCTCCGTCTCTCTCTGTAGTTGTGCATACAGAAAGCCACTTATTGGTGATTACCCAGGAGTGGATTTGGCTGCAGAAGGGAAAGTGATTTTGCTGTGTTGGCTTTGATGAGCCAGAATAAACTGTCAAACATATGGGGGCAGGTGACAGCGTGATGGACGTAGCCAGGGCAGAGAAAATCGTACCAGATTAGCACTCCCATATTTATTAACCATCAGTAAGGGAGACTGAGAAACAGACAGGCTGGGAGGAGATATGCCTTGTCATCTAAGACGACGGAAATAGTCTTATCAGTTTACTTAAGGCTCCAAACTGAACATTTGCATTCGATACATGTTTTTACACCTATCTGAAAGTCCACTTGAGCATATTTTAACTGTTTATACTGTTGACTTTGGGGTAAATAGTGTATGTATGGTACAATGACCCCATCATTTATACTGTTACCTTACCTGTTTAGGTTTGTTATTTACTGAATTAGATTCATGCATTTATTATAAGGATGATGTTTAACAATCTTACTGACCCCAAACTTTTAAACAGTAGTGTATATCAGAATTATTGTACATATTCTGCAAAAAAGTAAGACAGTTGTGCTCATTTTATCTTAACCCATTGGGGCAAGATTTCATGATTTTCTACTTCATTCCAAACAACTGGTTAGAAGGTCGTCTTAGTTGTGGCCTAAAACCATGCTATATGCTAGATGCTAAATTATCCAAACCGAACCTGTCTCAACCACATTTGTTTGTTGAAAGTCACCTACAAAAAAGAGATCTTATAATGTCACGCAATGTTACCCCTGTTCTGTGGGATCTGCAATCAAATCTTACTTTAGTGGACAATATTATCTTCTCTTTCATTTCATTGTACACAATGCTGCTACATAGAACTCTGTACAACCACACACACATACACACATATTGCCCTGCACCCCCCATTAGGAGAAACAATCTAAATGTTAAACAGGTTCCCTCCTGAAGTGGTCCGCATTCCCCCTCCTTTGAGAAATTTGGCCTGTGGTGCTTTTGTCAAGTTGCCATTGTTCTGTCCGACACACATGGAAACAAAAGAACGATGTGCAATTTGGACCTAATCATAACATCTGTACTTCACTGCTATTTACATTTTCTCTATCAAGGCGGAGAAGAAATGTTAATTTTAGATGGGTCTTTTTATGAGTGGTAATTACTGTCATTAAGAACGCTCGAGAGACTCCGGGGGAGCCGGGACTGAGATGTAGTTTGACGTGTTGTATAATTAATACTGAATTAATGTCTTACTTTATGTGGCGCTGGAAGAAAGGCCCTTAACAGCTTTGAGAGGTGGCTTGTGCCATTGTCGCTGCACTGCATCCGAGAGAGCACACACACACACACACACACTGTAAATCAGGGTGGTCTGGTCTCGTCTTTTTGTTTGTGTTGATGGGTTTGTCACTATGAGGGCTCACTGGTTGTTATTGTCTTGTTTTATGTAGTGTAGCTGTCTGGCACCTTCAAATTCGGACACTCGAAACATTTTGCTTCTCCTTGCTTCTCCATACAAAATTGTACCATAATTTAACTATAGTAATGTGATTTAGATTCATACAAGTAGTATATTTAGTACAGGAATGAGATATGGAGTCTGTGTTCCATCATAATGTGAAGAACTCAATATGCTGCTTCACTAACAAAAAGTAAATTTTTTAGACATGAAGCATTGTAGTATCATGGCATTCTTTGAATTGCTTTGTATATTATATTATATTATATGTTTATTTCCTGTCATCCTTATTTGACCTAGTTTGTGTGCCTTTTAGTTACCATAGCAATCTATTGTTTTTACCTGCCACTTGTTAATTCACTCATTCAGTCTGTGTATATATACAGTACACTACGGGCCAGTTTTACAAACTGCTTGCGCCAGCGCAAACCCTCTTTTGGCATTAAAAAACTACTGTCAGGATTTACTAAAGACACGCAGTGAAAAAAATAGCACTGAAAAGGTGTGGACACCGTTATTTTTGTGGGTGACCTTATTGCATATGCATTTGTCAGAGTTTCCCTTTCAGACAAAATTTATGGGAGGAGAGTATTTAAATGAATCACACAAGTTGATTTACTAAGGTTTGCGCTCGTCAATTTACTGGTGTTTGCGCCATTATTTACTGCCCATAAAAAGCATGCCTTAAACCAGATGCTAACTGGTAGACGTGGCTGCATCTGTGTTCTTTAATGTGTGCATCGTCAGTAGATCACGCACAGAGTTTTCGGCACTTTTTTGGATATGCACTCTCACGCTAATTTGCCCTGTTTAGTAAATCTGACCCTACATGTTCAGATTGTTGTCCCTTCTAACGTCTATTAGTACATCTATTTAAGTTGGTTGTTCTGTTCCTGCTTGATAATAATCTCCTGAGTGTTTGTTATTTTGATTTATTGTTTATTAAAGTTTTACTTCTGAATCTAGATCCTGCTCAAACTCATCTTTGCTGCAACCAGCTGTGACAGAAGAACAGGATCTAGCAGCAGTTCCACTTCCAGCAGAGGACCGACTTTTGTCCCTAAATCAGGGAGGACAGCCACTAGAGAATTTTGCCGAGGACTTTCTAGAACTGTGCATGAGAGCATGTTGAAGATGAGTTTTTGGAGCAGGCTGGACGACCACCAGTTGAGTTGTGCCAGGCCTCAATGAAATGGTTTGAGGAAGAGGTTATTCCACTAGTCTCCTGTCTCTGCTGGTCCTCCCCAACTCCAAGTTTTCTGTGTCTCTGCTGGTCCCACCCAGATCCAAGTCTCCCACCCAACCTCCCTGCCCCACCTCCTCTACCCAAGACAGCCAGTTCCTCCCAGTCCCCCTGCCTCGGCTGGTTCTCTTCAGTTCCTCGGCTCATCTTCTGTTTGCTCCACTCTGCTCACTGGATCTGCCTCGGGCTTTCCAGTCTCAAGCTCCGCCTCGGCACGAGAATCCCCTGTTTCCACCTCGAGCTGCTGAGCCTGTCACTCCACGTCGGCCCGTTGGCTTCACCTTGACTCCTCCCACCCTCGGCTCCACCTGGAACCATCGTCCTTACGGCTCCACCAGGCTCCCTAGTCCCTCAAGGGGGTCGCACACCGGACGCGAAGCTCAGCGCCGCGCCATGTCTTTAAAATTCGAACGCATTGTTTTCAATGAGTGTACGCACACCGGCGGCGACATTCGGCGCCTGTCCGCGGCGCCCAGCTACGACTCAGGAAGTTGTTCAAAATCCTGCCATGCCACAGAGCGCCATGTACATTGTTTTACATTAAATTTATATTATATTTATCTCAAATCGTTGTTAATGTACATACTGACTTCACCCTGTGCTGCAAGATACATCAGTTTTACATTCTTAGTTTAACAGCTTGAATAAAGTCTAAAAATGTATAATAAACGTAGCCTTTTCTTTCATTTTGCTCTGTTGTGTCATTTTTCCATGTACACTAACCTCAGTGCGAAATATTAAAGCATAGGCATATGTAACGTTTCCCCGTCGACTTAAAACTCACCCATCGTGCAACTCTTCTATCAGGAGTCAATTCAAAATTGAGCTCGTGCGGATATAATGTGCGCGGCCGGTGTGCGATACCTGTGAGTTGTCCGAGACGTGACGCGATGCGGCGCGGCGCTGAGCTTCGCGTCCGGTGTGCGACCCCCTTCAGGCTCTGCCTTGGTCAGTCGTCACTCTGACTATGGCCTTTGGCTGCACCTTGTCCCTCCATCCCTTCTGCTCCGTTGGGCTTTCGCCTAGGTGCTCGGTCTCACCGGCTTTACCTCAGTCCTCTGGCACCCTGGCTCCATCTTGGCCACTCATAACCGTTGCTCCGCCTTGGCCTCCAGAACCTATGGTGTCGCCCGGTTTCTGCGTCTCCTCAGCTCTGCCTGGGTCTCTAACTCTCCTGACTCCACCACTGGACATCTGAATCTACCATGGCTCCTCCCATAATCCTGACCTCTGGGTATCTTTCTGGCTCCTTCCTCCAACTCCTCCCTGGCTCCTCCCTCCATCATGTCCTCCATGGTGGTTCCCTCTCTCAGCCCCCCAAGCCACCCCCCATACCTGCCCCTTGTTATTCACTCATCCAATCTGTGTATATATACCTGTTCAGTTCAGTTGCTTGTCCGTTCTAACGTCAATTAGTACGTCTGTTTAAGTTGGTTGTTCTGTTCCTATGTACTAATAATCTCCTGATTATATTATATTATATTATCAAGTTTTTAAACACATATATACATGGTGATTTCATGTGACAGATTGTCCCGCCCTCGTGCCAAAAAAAACATCATCAGAGAAGAAAAGAGATGTCACTGCAAGTGGAAGAAGTTATTTTGATTAAAGATTATGAAGGCACATGAATTAAAAAAATAACGATGAGATAAATCATTTATAATATTGCAATATTCCATTAAAAAACAAAACAAAAACAAGATGCGTCCACTGATTTTATAGTGACTTTAAAATATATAGATTAATTATATCGAGACAGGACATACCAACTTTCCAAAGTATTTCATGTCAACTACCCATATATTAAAGCACCATGGTAATTCTGTCTAATACTATGTACCGTGATAACACCACAGTCCTGTTTTGTAATGCACTGCTCTTGCCAAAATGAATAATAAAATTAATCGGTTTCTGAAAAGTTCTGAACAAGAATCTCAATCTGTGTGTGTATGTGTGTGTTTTAGGTGCAGAGGCGAGTGTAGCTTACAGCAACAGCTGAGGCAGCTTCAGAAAGCCTGACAGATCAGCATCCAGAGAGTGAGAACTGGGACCTACTGTTGGAGGAGTTTGACTTCAGGACACAGGAGGTCACAGGTCAAACAACTACGCTCTCAATCTTACTTTTTTTTTCTGTCCATCTCATACTTTTAGATGTTCAACTCACAAACACACACTTGTACACCTGTGTGTGGGCTGCCCTCCAGGCCACAAACACAACCTAACCCTGACATTTCTGATGATTTTGAAGGTAGCGCATCCTTTGGTCACTTAGATATTAACATGCAAATGACATATGCACAAAAACTGAACCTTAT
Source organism: Hypophthalmichthys molitrix (assembly GCA_037950675.1). Lineage (NCBI taxonomy): Eukaryota > Metazoa > Chordata > Actinopteri > Cypriniformes > Xenocyprididae > Hypophthalmichthys > Hypophthalmichthys molitrix. The sequence goes on along the minus strand of CM075514.1, from coordinate 16,134,475 downwards.
AGCCATTTTTTTATTGCATTGCATTTATTGCATTCTGACATTTTTATATATATATATATATATAAAACAATAAAATAAAAACCTGTACAGCAAATACTACAACAATATAATATAATACAATATAATAATCATAATTTCCAATTTTATTATTAATGGTGTTTTTAGGCATTAGGATGATGAGAATAGTTTTTCCACTACAGAATTGAGGAAAAATACGCTTAATTGTCATGACAATGTCAGAAAATCTTAAACAATCTTTATGCAAAACATTCGTATGTAGATTCTGAGGTGAAATCTGACCTGGACATCATATTGTTATGAGATTTACTAGGGTATTTTGGTGGAAATGATGATCCATTTTTGTAGGGATATAAATTTTTTCCCACTGATTCTGCAAGCTGCAAATTCAGAAGTATATAGTCTGCTCAGAACCTATACAGCTAAACACTGAACACTTCATTTAAAGGAATCCCTGGAAAACCTGTTAGCAGTTTTGTGGCACCCGTTGTGTGTTAGAATATGAGATCAAATGCAGGCACCCATACTGCTCTGTAACAGCGTTTTTCCTGAGATGACTGAGACGTACCTACAAGAGGTGAGATAACTGACAAACCAAATGCACATGCTGATAACTGAAATTGCTTAATCTCCATTTTAATCATTATGAGCTGCCACCTCTCGGTCTCCGTTTTCTCTTTCTGTCTATCTGTTTCTCCTTCTCTTTTCCTCCCCCTCTTCCCCATTTGCTCTCTATCTTTCTCTCTCTATCTATATAATCAGCACACGGAGTGCTGGATGTGGCATATATTCACACAGTGCAGCCATGCATAGAACTGCCTCCATTAACTTAATATGCACAAGGTCCAGTGTTCATACAGCCTCTAGCCATTAGATGGAAAATCATGTAAAAACATTTGACACATAGCTTGAGAATAGCCACATTATGGAAAAATGGAAGGAAGACAGAAGAGTGAATCGCCGTTTGAATTGAGTCATCATTTGAAGTTCCCCTCTCTCTTCGTGAGTGTTTTGAACTGCGTAATTCTGACAAGTGGTGTCTAGACAGAGTATGTAGTGACTGTCTCAAAGTCCTAAAAGCTTCTGGAAAAATATTAGGATTGTCTACTGGAGTCATGAATCACCTCGACACACAGAAGCGCTTTATATGCACAACATATGGCTTACAGAACATTCAGAGGGGATTCTCTCTTCCTCTCCCACTTCCTTGTTCACTCTTGCTCTATCCCTCAATTTCACTGTCTCAATTTTCTCTTTGCCTGCATGTCTCTCTCATGCTCAGGACTCCAGCATATGTTGGCTTTTGGATACTGGTCTCTGGTATGGGATTGAAGACAATGTATTTTTCGTGCAGAAATGAACTTTCTATCACCATCTACCATATAGTTTGAATGTTTGAATCCTGCTGTTTAATTTGTATTTTACTGTAAAGAAAAAAAAAAAAAGTTGTTTAGGAGAATGTCCAAGCTGCTCATTTGTTCATAATAATATTTTTTTTTTTTAATTTGAAATTTATTTGAATTTTATTTTGATTTCAAATAAATTCTGTTCAAAATTTTCTATTCATCAAAGAATCCTAAGAAGGAAAAAAAAAAAGATTCCACAAAAATATTAAGAAGCACAGCTGTTTTTATTTTTATTTTAACAATAATAATAAGAAATGTTTTTTGAGCACCAAATCAGCATATTAGAATGATTTCTGAAGGACCATGTGTCATGTGAATATTCACAATATTACTGTTTGTACTGTATTTTTGATCAAATAAATGCAGCTCTGACAAGTGTAAGACTTCTTCCAAAAGCATTAAAAAATTTATTAAATTTATTTTAAACTTTTGAACGGTAATGTACAAGTTCAAGTACAAGTTATTACGTTTGGCAAAAGAAAAATTAAATAAATGAAACACAGGAAAGTTAAATAAATGAAAGACATAAACAACAAAAATCTTACTGAACCCAAACTTTTAAACCACAATGTGCGTGTGTAAATATAACATCCTTAAAAAAATCTTAAATTGTTTATTTTTATTGTTAATGGCAAAATTCTCATTTTAATCATTTCATCAAACTAAATTAAAGGGTTAGTTCACCCAAAAATGAAAATAATATCATTTATCATTTATTAACACCCATAAGACCTTCGTTAATCTCCGGAACGCAAATTAAGATATTTTTGTTGAAATCCGATGGCTGAGTGAGGCCTGCATAGCCAGCATAGCTTCCTCTCTCAAGATCCATGAGTGGTAACCACTGTACTCACATGAACTGATTTAAATATGTTTTTAGTACATTAATGGATCTTGAGAGAGGAAATGTCATTGCTGGCTATGCAGGCCTCACTGAGCCATTGGATTTCAATAAAAATATCTTGAACGAGGGTCTTACGGGTGTGGAACGGCATGAGGGTGAGTAATAAATGACATTATTTTTTATTTTTGGGTGAACTAACCCTTTAGGGGAGATTTATGCTTTAAAAAAGGGGGAAAAATGGCAATTATTTTTTTTAAATATGTAGAATTTTTTTTTTTTTTTAAGTATGAAAAATGTATTTTAACATTCAAGAAATTATACACTTACGTTGTCTGTCTTTTGTATTTTATTGTGTCTGTATGTATTTCAGCTTGGCCACTAAAAAGCACTAGACATGGGGTTGAAACTAAGAACATTTGTTCTACATTAGTCTGTGCCGTCTGCTTTTGTTTCAGGTGGGGTCTCCTGTATTTTGATTGAATCCAGTTATGAACTTTGACCATTTTTGCAAAATGTTTAATACATGCATGCCTTCTAGGAGAGTCAGAGAGCAAAAAAGAGAAAAATACCTCCAAAAGAAAAGTTTTAAGCTGACACCAATATACGCTCTCATCGGGACTTGTTGTGCACTTGGAGCCCAGTAGAAAATCAGGATCAGGAGCTCTGTAATTGAATTCACCTGATTAGAATTCCACCCCCTTGAGAGTGCGGGAGTCTCGTGTATGGTTAGCATAATAAACAAGAAAATCTGAGACATGGGAATGCGGGAACCACTTCTTCCAAGCATATTGAATCAATTAATAGCATGTAGAAGGAAACCCTGATTATGTGAGCAGAGAGCCAGGCCAGCGAGAGAGGAGACTGGATTCTGGGCAGAGGTGGTTATTATTAGTGATGGAGAGAGTGTGTGTTCATATAGTGTGTGTATGTGTGTTTTTTGGGTGTGCTTTGATCCTGTCTCTCCCTCGCACAGCTGCAGCGGTTAAGCTGGGCCCCGGAGGAATCCCACATAGACACCGTTCACCTCTGCCAGGAGTGCGCACCGCTGGTCAGCAACCTCAGTCGCTGGATCAAAGAGCAGAAGTATGTGGAGCTACCTCAACATGGACACGCTTAAATGCGCACACACCGTGTCCAGAAGTTTCTCATCGAAATTCCGAAGTTCCCAGAATTCTCACGCCCCCTCTTGTGTGTCACATGGCTGGGGGATGTAGTTAAAAAAACTATTTAAATGATTTCTTGAAATGTATGTATGTGCTCTGAAATTACTTTTTTCATAATTTCGCTAAAACAGCCATTATAGTTAAGAAGATTCAAAACTAAATCTTAGGAAATATTATTTTAACTGGTAAAATAGTTCAAATAATCAATATATATTTTCCCAGCTATTTAAATGAACACAAGGAAACAGGACATAAATAATAATAAACTTAAATGCAACTAAAATACTGTTGCAAATATGTATGAATAAAAATGCATATTTTTCATATAAAACAGAACTAACAGTTGGGCTGGTGATGCTTGAGACATTATTGCATGGTCATTCAGTGTTTCTTTGGAAAAAATAGATTAGCAATACGCTGAAAGGTATTTAGATGTAAAGTATTTTATTTATTTGATAAAATCATCTTATAGTCAAAGACGAGTTCCAATGCATCCCATTACATCTGTCTCCCCTCAGGTAGATAACTGGCAAGCTATTGGGCTCATGAATATTAATCACGCTGTCTGCACTCACCCAAAGTGATTTGCTGAAGTCAAAAGGTGAGTACTAGCCAATGGCTTTAGCGCCTTTGCGTTAATCCCACCCACTGCAGAAGGTTTTAACACAAACGCAATTATTTAGTTTGAACAGCGTCTAAAATTAAGTAAAACTAACTTAAATCTTATCATTATTCCTCAGAAACTATCTCTCCGCTCTGTTTTTTGCATGTTCCAGATAGGCTGACAAGTCTGTTAAATAATAGTGTGGATTTTACTGTGGCTCTTCCGCAAATTACATAATTTATGCCTACAGGTTCTGCAGAATTATCTTTATGAGCGAGTCACTGAATTAACCGATTCGTTCAAAACACTGATTCTTTTGTTTTGGCTTTGTTTTTCAGGCCAATTCATGTTCACCAGATTACAGCACATCACTTCTCAGACATTCAATGCTGATCCAACATGTTCATATGCAAAAACAAGATGGGGGGAGCAAAGCTAGAAGAAGTAACTGGCAATAGCTTATTTGCAATCACGTGATTCTGATGAAGCGTGAAATTCAGATGGAGGGCAGGAAGTGAAAAGCAGAAGGAACGAGATGGAGGAAAGTCCTTAACGTACTGGTTTAGACACTATTACAAGAGAGGTATAAACAGAAAACCACAACATATGTTGGACGTGATCCTTACATTATAAAGAGGAGCGATTTTTGGAAAATTGGAATATTTGCCCAGACTTCAAGACTGATCTTCTTCATCTCAGGTTTCTCCCTTAAGTATGAGACTTAAGGCATGATTTCCCCTTACCTATGGGAATGTCTATATAAATATGGGAATGTCTAAATTATATGTCTATAATATAATATATAAAGTCTTGAATATAATCCCTTAAACAGTTTTCTAAGGGAAAATGCTAAATGTTTCACGACAGCAACCCAAGTTTTGCCGTTATAAAATTCTATTGTTGCCATGGACACGTTATTTGTTAATACAGATAGGGTATGCTACATATGTAATTTGATCAATGCTTATGTCAATAATGCTTAAATTAAAATGTTTATCATATAAAGCAGCCGATCATGTCTCGTAAGAAGACTTGGATTGAACCTGCTTGCTCCATGTAACACTTAAGGTGAGTTTTCCAAAACATGTTATACTAAGGAAAATTACACTTAAGGTGCTTTATACAAACGGGACACGGACATCCTTCTATTTCATAAAACAAATGAAAGCATACAAATCTATGGAGGCATGCTACTTTTTTGTTTGTGGTTGCATATGCAAGTTGTATTAACTTTTGACAAAGTGGTCACTGCACACACTCCCGACCGCAGACACAGGATTATAAGCCACTTTTTCCTGTGTTTTTCAGTCAATTTCTTTACACCACCTCCTTGTGGTTTTTTCGTAAATGATAATTGCACCATAAATTATGCAAAACATACGCATAGTGCTTTCCTATGTACAAAATCACTTCCTGCCCTCCATCTGCATTTCTCGCCACCCTGTGATGACGTGCAAACAAGCTATATTGCCTAAAATGTAAGTAAATGTACACTGCTTGATTATTGGGCAACAAAGGCTTTCCTGCTTGAGTGCTGTTACAAAAACCATCGTGAATATCACCCAGCTATCATGTAGCCTAACATAATCCTTGCCCTTTTACTCATGTAGTATACTGTAGTTAACTTGCTCGTTCAAGTTTCTTTTTATTTTTTTTCTCTCCATTTCCTTCTTTTCCCCCATTTTTCTCAGCCCTCCCCTGGCTGCTATTACCGTTCATATTAAACACGTTTGCCCTCCAAGCACATCGACAAGACCTCATTGCAAATGAGCTTCATAAAACTCAGCGCATATTTCATATCACTTTTGAATGGCGAACAATGGCTTTTTATGGTGATGTGTGAGGTAATGCTCATTGAAGGGTTATTGCCTAATGATGTGCGGCTCGGTGGCACGACAACCTTCCTAGACCACCCACATTTTGTGGTTTGTTTGAATAATAAAGAATTATATTAATTTGGCTAGTTAATTAAGAAATGTCAAAAGACAAATATCAAAGCCCCCATGAATCCCCATGCAGCCTTTTTGAATAGCAGGGCAGGCTATCTTTAGAGGTCAACCTTACTTTCCGTTCTCATTTTCCAAGTCTGAGAAGGCACACATTTGCTATGCTTTGTTTCCCTTTGTATCTTTCTCTTGCTCTGATTACAACTACAGTGTTTGATTTGCAATTTAAGGCCAATCATGATACAATCAGCTCTGATGAAAGCCATTGAGTCTCGGATCATTGTTGTTACATGCTGTTTAGTAATGCTTTATCGCCCACGATTACCTTCCTGGGGTTTAAACTCCACAACATTCACGCACGCTTATTGAGTTCCATTTGCGCCATGTTGTTCAAAATCGAATGACGTCGCTGATACTGAAACAACTGCTTCATATCATAGTTCTGCCTTTCAAATCCAACATAATCCACAATGACCTTGTTTGTCTTTGCAGTAATATGATTTAGAGCAAAGGAATATGAATGCGGTGAAAGGCCCTTGTTGACACCTCAAGCTGAATGGCAGCACCCAGCAAGTCAAATCTGAGCATTTAACATATGGAACAAGCTTCTACATCTGCCTTTCGTATAAATACAAAGTGCATTGCTTAGAGTCGTCAGAGTTTGTTTTGGAGATTCTGTGAAGTTTCAAGTCTCTCACAGCTCGTTTTGCTGAGTGTGCAGCAAAACCTGAAATAGAAGCATTTAGTCAGTTCGTGTTTAGCTATGCAAGCGTAATTCTGTGCCATTGCGTTCCAAAATGTGTCAGACCACAATTCATAATGCTACGCATATACAAATTATGTTCTCAGAGTGGCCACCTGGAGGACTATACCAAATTTTTTTTGTATTTTTTTTTTTTTTTTCAGGTCAACTTTTGTAATGACAGAGCAACATTTTAAAGAGAATGTTCCTAAAAAGTAAGTGAAACTTGATATGTTAATAGTAGTCTACCTGGCACAGACTTTGGGAGGTACCTCTGTTGCCACACTGCAAAACAGTCTATTTTTAATTTATTTTTGTCTAATTTTCCAGTTAAAATATCAAGCAGGTTTTGCAGCGGATTCAAGTTTGTTTTGATCTATGAACATACGAATTTGCTGCGTTGACCAATATAAAGCCGCTTGGTTTGGAAGTGACTTCTGAGTACGTGGTGCTTCATCCATCACTACACTGTTGACAATTTGCCCGCAAAAGATTGCAGATGTTTTGCTAATGTGTCCCTGCCTCAAAGTTGCATAGGGTTTCAAATAATGTGGCTTTAATATGAGTGTATTTTGTACTTGGTTTAAGTAAGAATGAGTTAAAAACAAAAATCTACCAGTGCAGTATGGCAAAATACAGTATCACCTATTAAAAGATCTTAAAGGATTAGTTCACTTTCAAATGAAAATTCCCCCAAGCTTTACTCACCCTCAAGCCATCCTAGGTGTATATGACTTTCTTCTTTCTGATGAACACAATCTGAGAAATATTAATAAATATCCTGACGCATCTGAGGTTTATAATGGCAGTGAACGGGATCAACGAGTATGAGAAGAAAATGTCTCCATCCACATCCATCCATCATAAACACGGCTCCGGCAGGTTAATAAAGGCCTTCTGAAGTGAAGCGATGCGTCTGTGTAAAAAAAAAAAAAAAAAAAAAAAAAACATATTTAACAAGTCATGAAGTAAAATATCTAGCTTCCGCCAGACCGCCTTCTGTATTCAAGTTACAAAGAAAGTGTAAACTGGCGTCACATCAGTTACGTTTTTTCTGTAAGTTGAATAGGGAAGGCGTAGAACATAGCGTAAGCTTTTTGAACTGCGAGAGTTTTACACTTTCTTCGTAAGTAGAATACGGAAAGGCGGTCTGGTGAAAGCTAGATATTTTACTTCATAACTTGTTAAATATGGATATATTTTTTTACACAAACGCATCGCTTCGCTTCAGAAGGCCTTTATTAACCCCCCCGGAGCTGTGTGGAGTATGTTTATGATGGATGGATGTGGATGGAGACACTTTCTTCAGCTCATACTCATTGGTCCCGCTCACTGCCATTATAAAGCTAGGATGCATCAGGATATTTATTAATATATCTCCAATAGTGTTCATCACAAAGAAGAAAGTCATATACATTGAGGATGGCTTGAGGGTGAGTAAAGCTTGGGGTAATTTTCATTTGAAAGTGAGCTAATCCTTTAAAGGCCCACTGAAGTGCCTTGAAACATGCAGGATTACTCCTCTTTTTTAAATAGTCAATAGCATTTCATTTATATATCACAGCTTGGCAAGGGGTACGTTTCCCAAAAGCATCGTTAGCCAAGTTTTGTCGCAAGTTCCATTGAACTCTATTGGTAATGACGGAACTTGCGACCATAGTTGGATTTGGGAAATGCACCCCAGAGCCGTTGAGCAGCAGTTTTCTCCTAATCTCTAACTGTTTCTCCTTAAAATCTTCTCCTTATCACTTTAAAATTTAGCATTCTGTGCAGAATTCAAATGAGTCCAATAAGTTTTCTGGTCTGTGCTGACTTGTGCATATGATCCACTCTGTGCTATCATGTCTCTGGACTGGAGCAGACTGTGCGCACTGCGGTGGTTTGCATGACACTAACGTGAAACCAGACTTCATTTGCCCCAAAGGAAAGCATATTTACACTGTTTGAATTTGTCCTTTCCCCTATATAGTGCACTATGTGCCATTCATCACGTAGAAAAGAGTAAATGTGTGAACAAGTGACAGATTTTTGGTGTCTGTTTATTATGTAGGGGGTGGGACGGTTTAGATTCTAGAGAGCATTTGATTGGACAGAAAATCTGATGAGAAGCTGAAGTGCAGAGTGATGTCATCAAAATCATTAATCCATATTGGCGGAAATGAGAACTTTTTAAATGTGAATTTTGTCATTGTTTTGGAGCACACTAGCTTATAGATAACATATTCATAAAAGCCAAAAAACTTCAAAGACTAATTAAAAAGAAATAATTTTCCTCAGAGGATTACTACAGTACGTGTGTTCAAAAGGAATGCAAGCTTGCAATGCATTGTCCAGTGTTCATTTTTTAAATGCTAACCCTAACCCTTTTAAATTTATTTTTCATTTGCAACCTATTCTATTGAAAACATTATGAATGGATACTTTACATTTTCGATTTTTCAGCGTTCATCTTTGCTATTTTGTGCTGTTCATCAGATCTGCTGGTAAGAGGCCGGCTGGACGGATCAAAGGACAGAACAAGATTTTGAATACCACCTGCACTGACAAAGAAAACATCTATTTATCGGTTTCTGCTTCATTTATCCTAAACAGCTCTCGGCATCATTCATTGTCTGAGGTTCTTTCAAGTCACCTTCACCTTCTCACATAAGATACACTTGAGCAGGAGACATAACATTGCTCCAATCAATTTACAGCTTCCTGTTAATGAATCCAAGCAGTCACTCGCTGGACAAGCTGAAGACTCTATAGAAGTTTGAGGTGCTCTCTGGTTGGCTAATGGTGTTCGTTGAGGGCTGTTCATTCACTGCTTTCTTGGCTTCGCACCATCTTGTCAATTTGGCTGAGGATTGTCTCCCGCTTTCAAACAAAATCAAAAGGCCTGAAAGCCAAGTGGTTTGTTAGCCGTATGTTGAAGCGATACTATTCTGCACCCCTCATTTAGATGGTCAAGGAATCTGACACAAAGCACGCATGGAGCCCGTGTAAGCGTTAGAGCTTCTCGTTCTGGCTCGCTCTCCGCACCCTTAGCTCTCTTCACACTGCACCAAATGAATGGACGGCTCTGATGTGATCTGTGCTGTTAGCTGGGAAACGAGGATGCAGAATGGCCATTATAAGAGTGAAGAACTGTAGAAAGAAAAAAGAGAGAGGAGAAAGATGAAGCTAGTCTGCTTGCACTGGAAGATGAACGTATTATGAATAATGCCTCTATTTTTCCATCCAATTCCCAATTCCATCTCTCAGCCCATTGTCGCGGTCGCCCCATTACTGCTTCAGTTTTCATCCCCAAATTTGATATTGGGGAATTGATCTCATATTTATTTAAAATAAGATTATGTCTTTATTGAAATAGATTTCTTTTCTCTCCAGTCTGATCCAATGAGATGAAAGGAAATTACTGAGAACACGCCCATCTATCATGTCATCCCAAGTTCAATGTATTTATTTGCAACTTCATTTGAGTAATAAATGAACACTTGTAACCCATAAGGCATTAGTTAGGATGTTTTCTTTCTTTATTTGTGAAGAACAGGTCTTATCAGCATGCGAATTAATGTTTTAAAGCTGTGTGTTCTGACAGATGCCATGTGCAGGGTTATTATGGTATTCTTTATTATACTAAAAAAAAATCATTACTTATATAAAATAAACATTAACTGAAATAATAAAAAAAAAAATCTTTACAAAACAATACTTCTTATTTCCATGTACTAAAATAAATAAAATTGAAATAAATATGTATAAAACTATTTTTCTTTGTTTGATTTGATTTTTTGCATTCCAACTTATACATGTGAGGTGATATGTTCCCTCTCAATATGAACTGGCATACCGCTTCTGTGTGCATCTTTTCAGATCATTATAATGACCCATCTGCTGAAACGGCTGGTGACTTGTGACTGAGTCCAGATGGATGATAGAAAATGCTACAAGATGGCTGATAGCACTGTAACCATTTATCTCACTCTCATTTTAATTCTTGCTTATGTTTCATTCCTCCGTTTTTCTTTTCCCTGCTACTTTGCATGATGAAGAAATCCCAGTGTGGCATAATGTAAGACATAATCACTTTATCTGGAGCTGGTTTCAGACAAGAACATGTCCACTTTCCTCTGCCATTTCAACAAGGACAGCTGGCACAGCTCCAAAAGATAATTTGACCCCAGAGAATAGAGGATAGAGCGAGCGAGAGAGAGAGAATGCATGTATGCATGCCCTGCCAATCAGTTCAGCTTCTCTTTTACATGCCGTAAAGAGCAGCACATCAACACAGATTCCTAAGCCAGCCATCTCTGCTCCTAATGGACATGTTTGTGAGGAAATGAATAGCTCTTCTTTTCCATTAAGTGTATTGGAGGAATTAGTAGTTTGACTGCAAACCATGTTATATAAAAGTTCCATCTCTAATGCGTTTAACTTTTCCCCCTCTTTCCTCACCATAGATGGGAATAATTTGTAACAGATGAGGCCTAAACTTTGGAGAGAGAGGTAGATGTCATGCTTTCTGGAATTTACGTTTTCTGGATCTAGTTTTGCTGTCTGAAACTGGAGTCAATGGCCAACTGAAGCACTCTGGCTTTAGTTTTTCGTAAGTCTGAACAATTATACGATTTTTCTTTGTCCTCCAGATGGTTGATGGGTTTTTCATTTGCCCCAGCTTTGTTTAATGATAGCACAGATGTTATTGCTCCATTCTGTAACTCACCTCTATGTCTTGTTTTCTTCATTTTAGTGATGTCATCACTGTGTGCTAAACACATAATAGTCATCTCTGTAGTTAGAATCTATGTTCTGTGCCTCAATTAAAAGAGAAAATTATTTCATCATTTACTCACCCTCATGCTATTAGAAAACTATATTACTTTCTGTGAAACACAAAAGGAGAAATGTTGAACAATGCACTGGCCACTCTTTTCCATATAACGAATGCTCCAAAATAAGGGGAAAAAAGCACCATAAGATTACTAAAAGTGGCCCATACCTGTGTTGACTTTGGAGCTGTATGATAACTTTTTAAAGGCACTATATTTGAATGGATGCAGATAATGAAAATGCATTTAATTGATAACATAATGAACTGATCAAATGAAAAATTGTGTAATAAAAGTGGGCATTTCAGCCCCTTTGTGTAAACAAGTGCTATTTTTATTACAATTTATACTATTATAGTATATATTCATATTTTGAATTAGCTTTTGTTTTTATATTTTTCATTTTAATTTTAGTTTTAGTAATTATGTGCTAATGTCATTTTTATTACTTATTGTTTCTATTTAGCATTTATTTTAATTTAAGTTTTAGTAATTTTAGTAATTCAACTTTCACTCTAATTTTAAGATTTCATCTAATACTAATATTTTGTTTTATTTAAGCTTTAGTTTAATTTTAGAAAATGAATTTTAATTTAGTTTAAGTAGGTTAGTTAACTGATGCAAGTTATCTCTGCATATTAAACTGAGAAAATTATTGTTACAAAAAATTACAGCATTTTTAAGTCTTTAGATATACAACAAAGGTGCATAAACTCATAAACTATTTAACTCCACATTTAGACATACACTCGCAAACTTCCCTAATCACTTCCTCTTGGGGGAATCCCCGTCGCCATTTTGAAGTGCACTCAACTTCATCAAGTGGGCGAGGGAAGTTTATTTGACCCCTTGATTTTGACAGAGGGAGCGATTCTACTCAATATATACACTTCAGGCAGATCCATAGACCACAATGTAACATGATTTTGACGTCACAGTGTTCTGAGACGTGCGCTTAGGACTGCACATGCACATTGACTGGTCTAGCCTGAAAAATAAGCTTTTTTAATGCTATTTGAGCATAAGAAACAACATTTGTTGGACAGTTCATGTCAGATTTTGTTGCTGATTTGAAATATGTTATTTAATTGTGAGTTCTGCAAGATTTTTAGGATTCCCCCATTCAAGTAGATACTGTAGGACTTGGTCTTGGATGCCCGAAATAGCTGCCTGGAGGCGTTGCAAATATGGCCGCCGAGTGAACAGACCTTCCTTTTGATATAAGTTGCCGTGTACCATACTAGATGGCTAATTTGGCTTTCCAGATATAGATGCTAATCTTACAGTTTAGTAGGCCAGAGAAATCTACAGTGTGAAAGATTCAGAAGCTCTAACTGTACATACGAGGAACAAATTTCTGACACAAAGTTCAGATGCTGTCCTCAATTCCCCACTTGTTTATCAAAAGTTACATTGTTCTCTCCCAGCGCTACAAAAAAACTATGCTAATAGTTCTCCTTACAAACTGGGTCACCTTCATCCGTCAGTAAGCGTACCTCTCAGTCACCACTTATAGAGATCAGTACCTCTCTGTACTGAGTGTGCGGGGCGGGACTGTCAGCAACATCTGACAGATGCAGCGTTTCGTCGCGCAGCTGCGACACGTTGCGTGGTTCCCTCTGTGTGATCAAAGCCACGTGATGAGTTCTGGTGTCAGGCCGCAGCGTCCCGTGGTCCCTACAGTGAGACTGGAGGAGCGCAGGGAGTTTTTGTGCCATCACATCTCGCCTGTCAGGCTGCAGCCCGGCTGATGCTTCGGATTGATTTGCTATACAATGTGTTTGGCACTATTGATGTTTTATTAAGCTTGTCGGGAGTTTCTAGGAAGCCCTGTTTGAGTGTGGGTGGAGATGCTGAGGAATGTTGGCTCCCATTAGTGACTAAGACCATCATGAGACTGTCACATCAGATCATCAGCTAAAACAGCTGAGACATGTCCCACCTCACTGTAGGCAGCAGCCATGGTGTCTGGATAGTGGAAGTGGAAGGCAGTCATTTGTAAGAATCAGACTGTTGATGCGTACAGTAATTTACTTGTAGGATGTATTGAGCTTTTCATTGTGTGCTTTGCTAATTATCATTATGAACAGCTGTATAAATATTCCTGCCCGGACAGACTGAGGGTTGATTGAAAGAATACAGTCACTATGTGAACTAATTAAAAAAAAAAGAAAAAAAAAAAAAGATACAGTTAAGAGATCAGACAGAGGTTTTAAAGGGTTAGTTCACCCAAAAATGAAAATTCTGTCATTAATTATTCACCCTCATGTTGTTACAAACTCGTAAGACTCTCATTCATCTTCGGAACACAAATGAAGATCTTTTTGATGAAATTTGAGGGATTTCTGTCCATCCTTTGCAACTGGAACTTTGAAGCTTCAAAAAGTTCATAAAGAGATCGTAAAATTAATCCATATGAATTGAGTGGTTTAGTCCAAATTTTCTGAAGAGACTCAATTACTTTATATGATGAACATTTAAAGGGTTAGTTCACCCAAAAATGAAAATTCTGTCATTAATTACTCACCCTCATGTCGTTCCACACCTGTGAGACCTTCATTCATCTTCAGAACACAAATTAAGATATTTTTGATAAAATCCAATGGCTTAGTGAGGCCTCCATTGACAGCAAGATAATTAACACGTTCAAATGCCCAGAAAGCTACTAAAGACATATTTAAAACAGTTCATATGACTACAGTGGTTCAACCTTAATGTTATAAAGCGACAAGAATACTTTTTGTGCGCCAAAAACCCCCCCACAAAATATCAAATTTATTCAACAATATCTAGTGATGGGAAATTTCAAAACACTGCTTCATTAATCAGTGGTTCGGAGCGTGTATCAAACTGCCAAAGTCACGTGAACGTTTGAAATTTCGAAACGTTTCGAAACACTTATGACATAACGAAGCCTCGTTTACTGAAATCACTTGACTTTGGCATGCTCCGAACCACTGATTCGAAACAAAAGATTTGTAAAGCTTCTAATTAATTGTCTAATTATCTTATATTAATTATCAATAATTATCTTTGTATATCTTTATTTACCCATTTAGAAAGCTACAGCAAGTATTCTCTCTCTCTCTCTCTCTCTGTGTGTGTGTGTGCATGTTTTTGTGACATATCAGGACACCAGAAACTTGTATAATGACACAGGTATGACATAGGTATTACAAGGAGAGGGTGACTTATGAGGACATTACCCCACGTCCCCATTTTTCAAAAGGCTTATAAATCATACAGAATGAGTTTTTTTGAGAAAGTAAAAATGTGCACAGTTTTCTGTGATGGGTAGGTTTAGGTGTAGGGTTGGTGTAGGGCGATAGAAAATACGGTTTGTACAGTATAAAAACCATTACGCCCACGGAATGTCCCCACAATTCACAAAAACAAACGTGTGTGTGTGTATGTTTTCTCTGCGACAGTCTTCTGCAGGCAAGCTGAGATGCCTTGGAGGAGGCACCGAGGACCCTTAGAGCTCAGCCAGATGAGAAAGAGGCCAAGCAGTCATGGTTAAAGGTAAAAGTAATCTGTCACCTGCTCTGTCAGCACTGACTTCACTTATAACAACGTCAAATGGGGGGATCTGATCTCTGTCTGATCTCTTAACTGTATCTGTTGCTGATATATTTTTTCATTTCATTTTTTAAATCCTAAGCTATATATGTTTGCTTTGAGATATGCCAGCAAACTTGAAAAGCTGCTATATTTTTCTCACAGTTGTTATCAGGTGAATGTCTCGACATTCAGTAAATATGTTTACATTGCCACACGCATCCAGATGATATCAGTAAATTTTGCCTTTGCATTTTTACGTCGTCTGCTGTCACATCAAGAAGGTGGTGTGGCACATATGTTAGTCATTTCACCCCGTAGCTTGTGTATAATTGGTTAAACTGATTGTGTTACATCTCACCCCATGTTACAGCACTCCCCCGGTTCCTGTGTGCATATGCAAAAGAGTTAATGAGCCGCAAGGTCACAGTGCTGCCCTCTACTAGGCCATCCTTCATTTAGCCTTCACTGTTCTTCGCCTGCTCTGATTGGCTGGGAGGATTCATGAGACTTGTATTGCATTTCATCACTGTTAATGCACCAAGAGTTAATGAACTTCTCTTTCTTTGCTTGCTCTATCACTCAGGCCATCCACCGTCACTCTTCTAATCAGCAACCACTTCTTAATCAGCTATGAGGTCGTCTGGAGGTGGACGAGTGAGTACCCAATTCTGACACATAGACATTGGTCACGTATGCACTTTACATCAATGCATGTACGTAAAACACTTCACTCATTCCTTCAGTTTCAGGTAATTATTCAGCCTGGCCCCTCTCCTTCTTTAAAGGGATTGTTTAAAGATGTCATTTCAAACCTGTTTGACTGTGGTGAGGTTTAGGCTTCGGTCAAGATTAATGATCATGGATGGATGGATGGATGGATGGATGGATAGATGGATAGGTAGATAGATAGTTGATGATGCTGATTTCATACGGATTACATAACCTGAGAATATTTGTTTTCCATTTGAATTGGTTCATTTAAAAGTAGACATTTCGCTTTCTGTAGATATATTTTTCATGTCTGTGAGGCAAGTTTGCATATAGTTCTTTTTTTTCTTTTTCTTTTTTGGTGCGCTCAAGTTTACAGAGAGAAATGGCAGAAAGCACACCCTGTTTGCTTTCAGTACTTGCTTTGAGTGCACACAAATAAAAGTAGACTCTTCACAGATTCAAAAGTTGTATTACTCTTATCTGTATGACCAAAAATGACAGAGTATTTTAAGTGCAAGTGATCACGCCGGCGCCTCCATGTTAGCTGTCATGCAGTAAGCGTGCTACTATTCAGCTTTCACTCTCCGCACAAACACTTGAATAGCCCACATTTTTCTAGGTTAACGTTAAAGCGAGTGGCCAGGTAAAGTTGCTACTACTTACTATGATAAGCCATATTTGAGGTCGATGAATGATAGGCGAGTGTTTGGATGTCCTGCCCGATGTACTGTAATTACCACGTAGACCAGCTGTTAACGATCTGTTCGTCACAGACCGCGTGACTTTGCCACTTCCTGTGGATTTTTTTTTTCTGCGACTAATAAAATTTTGGTTACCTAAGCCTCTTCTCGTCGACTAACGGTTAGTTGGCAGCCTTATTGTCCATACATATTTCATTGTTAGGACAAAAAAAACACTTTTTTTTTGATGTTACTTATTTTTTATCGTTTTTAGGTGGACTGTCCCTTTAAATCAATAATGACATCACAGGCTTTGCAATCTCATCTGTCTATCAAAAAAAGAAGTCACATTCATAAATAATGAACAGCCGTAGCTCCGGAGGAAATAAAGGCCGATAGAATTCCAAACTAATACTTCCCAGCCTCTGTCGAGCGTCATTAATCAACGACAGCTCCTCTATTAGTTTCATTAAGAGAATAGAAGATTAAAAGGAGTGATGTGATGAGATAGAAAACCTGCCTTCAGCCGTGACCCACCTAAAGCCTGACCCCTCATTAGGACTCATGAACTGCCCTCTGTGCATGTTTAATGACCCACCTGGGTTTGTGTTCATACCCCACTCTTTTGTGTTGCCTCTGATTGGCTTCAGATGCAGCGCGCAGCTGTCAATCAGTTTAATGATGGAGTTTGACGGCAAGATGAATAGTTCCCTTGTCTATTTTAATAATTGCCAATATGGTATTCATATAAATCTGTCGATCCTATGTGGATAAAAGCGAATATAATAATCTAAATTGAGCCGATAAGGGCAGTTGAAGGAAACGCCTGCCTTTCTTTCTACATTTTCTTTTTCATTACTTGTGGTTCAAATACAGCTTGTATGCGTGTGTATACGTGAGCCGAGATAAGTCACATTATTTGCATGGGTGTCAGTCCTGGACTCATATATCAGTATAATATCATTATGCAATTTTAAAATCTCAATCCTGCCACTTCTATAAGAGCACTGGGAAGGGAGGTAGCGTGACGTGAGGTTGTTATTAGATGTCTTTAAGGCTTGTCCTGTTGTCAGACTATATACCCAGTGGTTCATTCATTTTTTATATCTATGCAAATGAAAATTCCTATATTTGAGTACCGCCTGAATTAGCTGCTAAAATTAGCCTCTAATCGGCACCTTTATTGGAGCCAATGCATTATGGATGAGACACTCAGGGGCGTCCAGATCTGACCGTATATGTTGTGGTCATCTCTAAGGGGTCTCAGCTGGCTTGTTCAAAACAAGGGCAGCTGGCACACTCTGAAATTACGCTTTGCTACACTCTATTATTTTGTATTGAGAATTCTTGGAAAACAAAACAATTACAGCACAAATAATAGAATCATGCAAAAACGACGTCATATAATGTCATCTCAACATATGTAGAAGTCATGCAAATGCCTTGTTGAAAAATATCCCCCATGAATATGTTGAAATGGACAAATTGCTACATCCCGTAATGTTATTTGCAAATCGTGAAACCTAGCTGAAGTTTAATAGTCGCTGATTAGAGTGACAGCATGTGTTAGGGAACCGTTCCGACACAGACGGCTGTGTATGAAAGCTCATCTCGTCTTCCGCCTTCCCCTAACAGCTGCCTCCACCAGCACACGCCTGCAACAATTTGTCAACAGTCAGCAAAACGCTGTTAAATCAAGCCGCAATTATCTGCTCTTAATTAGCAAACGGAAAACGATTACAAGCGTGGATTACTCCAAACACAACACCAGACAAGACACCAGACACCAGAAAGCATCAGCCGCCCCATAATCCAGTCAAGTTGTCAACAGATCACAGGCTAATTAGTGAAATTACAGGGCCCCTGATTGGGATTTGGAAATGGAGAGGCATGTGGTGAGGTTTAGTGGCTTCGGTCAGGATGAGCGATCATCCCAGATGAGAAGTGTCAAATATAATGTTTTATATCTTGAATAAACATGGTTTGCATAAAAGTCTAGTGAATTTTAGACTTTAATTTTAAAGGGTTAGTTCTTCCAAAAATAAAAATAATATAATTTATTACTCACCCTCATGTCGTCCTACATCCGTAAGACCTTCGTTCATCTTCGGAACACAAATTAAGATATTTTTGATTAAATCCGATGGCTTAGCGAGGCTTGCATAGACAGCAATGGCACTTCCTCTCTCAAGATCCATAAAGGTACTAAAAACATATTTAAATCAGTTCATGTGAGTTCAGTGGTTCTATCTTAATATTATAAAGCGACGAGAATATTTTTTTGTGCGCCAAAAACACAAAAACAAAAAAAAAAACACTGCTTCAGAGCGTTATGAATCTTTTGAGTCTAATCAGTGATTGGCATATCAAACCGCCAAACTGCTGAAATCAAGTAACTTTGGCGCTCAAATTCACTGATTCGATTTGTAAAGCTCCGAAGCTTCATTAAGCAGTGTTATAAAATCGGCCATCAGATATTGTTAAAAAGTCGTTATTTTGTTTTTTTGGCACACAAAAAATATTCTCATCGCTTTATAATATTAAGGTAGAACCAATGTACTCACATGAACTGATTTAAATATGTTTTTAGTACCTTTATGGATCTTGAGAGAGGAAGTACTATTGCTGTCTATGCAGGCCACACTGAGCCATCGGATTTAATCAAAAATATCTTAATTTGTGTTGCGAAGATGAACGAAGGTCTTAGAGGTGTAGAACGACATGAGGGTTAGTAATTAATGACATTATTTTCATTTTTGGGTGAACTAACCCTTTAATGCCTTCTCAGATTTTTGTGTTTAAAGTGTAGTGGCTTTTTTCTTAAAGGGATGTTTCACCCAAAAATGAAAATTCTGAATATGGGTCACCAAACAGGTGATGATTTTTTTTCCATACTATGGAAGATGGAAGTCAATGGGGCCCAACAACTATCCCTAAACCTACCCGTCACAGGAACCTAACGTAATTCTAACATTCTTATATTCTTATAACATTCTTTTATATATATATATATATATATAGATATGATGTTATGTGATCTGCGAAAACCCATCACATGGTCACATGGTGAAATTTTACCTATCACAGGTTTCAGTACCATATGAAAGCTGGATTCAAGCCCTTTCCAAATCTGTTTTTATCTGTTTATTCTGTTCTTCTTTCATAGCTTGTCTGTAACAAAAGTTATGGTTGTCTGAAGTCGGCTGATCGCTCTGATTTTACATTTACATTTATGCATTTGGCAGACGCTTTTATCCAAAGCGACTTACATTGCATTATACTATACATTTGTATCTTGTATTTTCAGAAACGGAATTTTGAGAAAAACAGGTTTAAATAACTGTCCCATCCTTTTTTCGCATAGACATTAAAAAGCACTCTCCAAACATAAATAGTTGTAATTCAAAAAGCTTTGGAATATAGACCTAAGGTTGGTCTTGTTTTAAAGAAGACACTTGTCAGATTATTGTAGAAGTGAAATAAATTATGAAAATGAAATAAAAAAAAGTTATAGAAGTTTAAGTTTATGCAAATGTAAAAATATAATTGTTTATATTTTATAATAATATATTACAAAGCATGTTTTACTCTTAAACTGCAAGAAAATAAAAGTCAAAATGTCAATATTCCAAATTTTATGTTGAAATATTTCAAAAATGAGCTTTACTGAAAACGCTCCATCACGACATCGAACGGGTTTTCCCAGATCGCATCACACACACACACACACACAGACATGCACACACAGACACACAGACACACTATATATATATATATATATATATAAGAATGTTATATACTATATGGTTCAGGAATTTATAACATAACTATGTTATAACTATGTTATAACTATGTTATATATATATATATATATATATATATATATATATATATATATATATATATATATATATATAAGAATGTTTAACATTTTAAAAATGTGTTTTAAGAATGTTAAAACAGATTCCTGTGATGGGTAGGTTTAGGTATAGTGCAGGGAAGGACGATAGTATATTGAGTCCAAGTTAAGGACCCCACAAAGTCAAACATTCTGTATCTTTCGTACTTTGTGGGGTCATCTATATATAATTTTTGTTTACATAGAAAACATGTAGCAGACTATGTTTATGAATTAAGAAGAGATTAAGAAATTTATTAAAATCTTATGTGTATGCTATTACTCACTAAAGATGCCCCGTGTCTCTTTCTGGTTCTAGTTATTTTTTGCTCTCATGAAGTACTGTACATCAGTTTTGCACAACGGGAGAAAGGGTTTCAATTAGAAAACTATTTGACAAGATAGACCAGAGGGATTTTTCAGGCTCAACTTTGTTTATTAATGGTTGGCACGCAAAGCCAGGAAGACGATGACTAACTTGGCTCTCAAAATGCTTCGCTGTTCTAAGATGTACAGCTGTAATACATCAGAATTAACGCAAACTCTTTCCCATTCCAGAATGCCAAAGACAGAAAGCAGAGAAGGTGCAATTAGGACTTTATTAGCTGAAACTTCACATACGTAAAAAAAATATGTCTGGCAGAAATGTTGCAGATATTAAATATTTGGCTGGTGAAAGCTTGGAGCAGCATATAGTTCTGGTCTTCTAAATCTTTTCTGAAAATCAAGCACAATGTTTTTTTTTTTTCGTTTTTTTTTACTATCTTTTCTTTTAATTCCCCCCCCCCCCCCCCCCCCTTTTTTTTGTTTGTTCTCTAGACATGCAATTGGTGTGCAAGGAAATGGGGTCTCATTACTGTGGGACATGGCGAGGCCTGTGTTATTACAATCTTTATTAAGAAAAGCTCTAGTTGATCTTGTTGTTTTGCATGGCCATGCAAGCCACTGTCTTTAATATCAATTGATTAGATGCAGTCTGATGAAAATGACCAGATAACATTTATTGAAGAGAACCGTCAAACAGAATCTTGTTCTTTAATAAAAAAAAATCTTCATAATTGGCATGTTGCATCTTGGCTTTCTTTTTTTCCTCCTTCTCGTTCTTTATCACTAATAGGATATAAAGTTTGTGTGGGGGATATGGAATTCATTAGAGATGAATATGCAACTCAAGCATGATGGTCCTCTTCCTGTTCATTGCTCTTTACTAAGATAAGATGAAAGACTTGGGTTACTCAGTACAAGAGAATTAAGATTAGAAGTACTTTAATAGGCAATGTAGGCAGAGCTTTACGACGGCGTTCATAAAACACAAAAGTATTTAAAAAGTTGCATGCTAATGCGGCCCTCCTCTGTACAAGATCATTTGAGCATAAAATGGTCTGTTTGGAAGTCTGGAAGAGAAGGTTATGTTATGCTCAGTGTGCTGTAGACGATTAATTAGAGGTCCAACTCCTTTCAAAAGATTCAGAGACAACAGAAGAGATGTCATGTTTAAAACATTTTAATGGATAGTACATTTTTTGAGACTCTCAAGCCCAACATTGTTTCAGTGTTATTAGGCCTTTTATGAAATCTCCATGTCCATGTTTATTAGCAGTGCTTGCTTAGGCAAGCATCACTATTATTATTGCTCATACTAAAGGTTAGGTATTTAAACGAACCCCATATTACATTTTGAGCGTAATATTATTTATTTTTTGCTCCGTGGACTTTAATGCAAGCTCAAATAATGTGGTTTGTTGAGACAACTTGATAGGTTACTGAGTGATCAAACATGCGATTTTCAACAAAAATGAAGTAAAACCTTAGAAACTTGCATTAAATGAAGTGCTGAAGCCATTTAAGGGTAATGGGCTCTTCTGGACTCACATTAGCGAAATTTCAGCGAAATTTTATGGACAAAAAAGGTCCATTGTCTAGTGTAGTAATCATGAAGCACAGCTCACACAGAAGTCACTTTCAAACCAAGCAGCTTTCTGTTGGTCAGCGCATGTCATGACCAATTTTACCTGCTGCGAAATCGTCCTCACTCGAAATTCCAGAATTTTTGCTTGGATTCCTATTGGTATGTCTGAATTTCCCTAGTATTGCGGCAACAGATTTTACACCTCACATTTTCTTTAAAGAATGATCTTGTTTTATTTTGATTAAAAGAAGCCATTTTCCTCCTATCTTGTCTACTTGTCCTAAACAGGGACAAATAATGCTTTTTGTCTGAAAGCCCTAAAGGGTTAGTTCACCCAAAAATAAAAATTATCCCATGATTTACTCACCCTCAAGCCATCCTAGGTGTATATGACGCTCATCTTCTTTCTGACGAACAAAATAGATAGAGCAAAACAAAACACCGGTCATGAATTAGAAGTCTAAAACAAGAAATTTTAGAGAGAAATGTTAGAGAATTTCGATATAAGAGAAGAGGAGCTTGAGTTTGTTGCACAGCCCTATTTGTTTAAATCGCGAGAGGCGTCTAAGCTTACGCTACTCCTATATCCTGCGTCATACATCATTTCAGTGGTTACTCTTGTGCAGCAAATTCACTTTATGGTCTGCCGGGAGCTAGTTATTTTAGATTATAAAGTCTTAAATATGGATCATTTTTCTTACAAAAACCCCACTCTAGAAGGCCTTTATTAACCCCCCGGAGCCGGGTGGAATACTTTTACGATGGATGGATGCGCTTTTTTGGCTTCAGAATCGGCCCCCGATTCACTTCCATTATAAAGCTTGGAATAGCCAGGATATTTTTAAATATATCTCCGATTGTATTTGCTTGAAAGAAGAAGGTCATATACACCTTAGATGGCTTGAGTGTGAGTAAATCATGGGGTAATTTTCATTTTTGGGTGAACTATCCCTTTAACAGTGCTGTGTTTTCCTCCTCAGCAATGCATTTGACGGCCCTGTTGGTTTCATTTCTCTGTCATGTACAGGAGTCAGTATGATAATCTGGTTGCCTGTAACTTCAGTCAAATTGAAGAGGTTCCATCAAAGCTGAAATCCAATATGGAGGCCGTTAAAGTTCACAGACAGGTATGTTGCAAAGGCCTCGGAGCTCTTTATGATGATGATGGTAACACTGATGTGTAGGTTGCTCTGGTGCACATGTAACTAAATCCATTTCCCTTGCGAACAGTTGATAGCACAGCTGAGCACTTTAGCAATGCCATTTCGCCCCTTAATGCCAAACTGCAGTTCAGAAACCTTTAAAGGCAGTAGATGAAACTCCTTTTTCACAAAGAAACTCTCTCGGTCTTCCTGACAAAGCCCACATGACCCAGCGTGAGAGCTGTTCCTGTCTTAACTAGCAGGTGAAGTCATTCGGCCCGCCGTGAGTCCACCCTGCTGTCTGATTTCAAATCCATGAAAGACATCCACTTGAAAAAAAAGAAAGAAAAAAAACATTTAAAAGCCGTTTCATTTCCTCAGATAAATGGCAAAGACCCAAAAAGAAAAAGAGAAGGAATCTTATCTGGAGTAAGTAAAAGTGTGACATTTCCCATTTAGGTTTCCCTTTTGATAGAGATAAAATGTTTATGTTCACCATGCTGAGATTTTGAAAAAGAAAGGAAAAATACTTAAAGTTCACACTGGCAATGCTGCAATAAAAACATTAAATTATAATTCGCCACCTTATCTAAACAGGCAGATTAGTCATTTATGCTTATAGGTTGCTATTAAATACTTAATGTTTTTTTTTTTTTTAGAATATATTTTTTCATAATATTTATTATATTTTTTCACTCTGGTTCTTTTCAGCAGTTTGACAGTGAAGAATCTGGCCATTATGTAAATGTTCCAAATTACACTCTCAGAAAAAAAAGCTGTCACTGTGGCGATACCCTTTCAAAAAGTACACCTGTACCTACATATTAGTACCTAAATGCATATATTAGAACCTTTTTAAAAGGTACCATCCCAGTGACAGCTTTTGTACCATTTTTTTCTGAGAATACACTCAGACCCTTTTAAAGTGAACTGATCTCAGAGCATTATGTTTAATATTAATAATAATTTATAAGTGAAATATTAAGTTACTTTTATTATCTTGTATTTGTGATTTATTTATAATAATTTGTTTATAATAATTAATATTATTTATATAATAATTGTTGTTGTTTTAAATGAATGAATGAACAAAGAAATAATATTAAGTTACTATTATTATGTTTGATTTATTTGTTATATTGAATTTATTTTAATAATATTATTTATATAATAATTATTAGTGTTGTTGTTTTAAATAAACGAGTAGATAAAAAATCATTAGCGGATTATGAGATGACTCACGAATCTCTCTTTTCAAACAGATTACATAAACAGTGAGTATTTGTTTTCGAATTGACTTGATTTAAAACCTGACATTTCAATGTTTCTTTAGATATATATCTCATGTTTGTGTGATTAGTATTTGTTAAGTTATAGTTCATTTTCTCAGGAGTATCAGAATGGACGTCATTGAGAAAGAGACTACAGTTCGCGCATCATGTTAGTTTTCTTTATTTTGCAAAAAGCACAACATTTTGTTTTTTACTGTGAGTGTGCACACATAAAAGAAGTCCCTTTGCACTGGTAAGAAAAAAAACTGAAGTGGTATCGCTTGCAATTTGAAAAAAAAAAAAAAAAAAAAAAAAAAAAAAATCAGAGTTTCAAAAACCAATACAGTGAATGAAGAATAGAGCAAAATGAGATCTGAACCCACTTTTCAGTCCAGGAATATTGTAAATGCAGAAAGAACTGGGTTAATTATTTTTTAATAATAATTTGTTAATAATAATAATCATTTATTATTATTATTATATAGCTGTTGTTATAAAGAATAAAAAAAGACATCAAATAAATGAAATACATTTTTAAATAATAATGCAAAATAAGATCTGAGACCACATTTTAGACCTGGAATAGTGTGAATGCAAAAAGAACTGGGTTCATCCGTTGGGGGTCTGAATTTGGTCTTTTTTTTTTTTAATGAAAACCCCTTATTGGAAGTTGTTTTAAGGGATCGTGTGAATTTTCCCTTCTCCTTAAGGGCTCTAAAATCATTCTGATTGTTGTCTGATCCCCTGTCTCAGCATCAGTTGATGTATCTAATGAGGTTTGTGAGGCACTCAGATAGATCAGGTACAGTAGGGCCTCGCATCTCTCATCACTGCAGCCCTGCCCCGAGTCCAGTGTCAGTGACTGATAACTGTGGACAGCTCTCAACAGAACAGGAGGTAATTACAGCAGCGAAAGAGAGAGAGTAGATAGAAAGGAAAAGTGGAAGTGGGAGTCTTGTGAAATATTCTCATTACAGGTCATCGCGGTAATTACCTGACACCTACAGATGGAGTTGCCTCTTAATCAAAAGAATGAATCATTACTGATATTGATTCAAACTAAGATGTTTGAAGTAATGACCGTACTAAGTCAGGCCAAAAAAATTTTTTAGCAACTTCCCCTAGCCGTCGTTCCTGCTCTAAATAATAATGAAATGTCTTACTTCATTCCAGTGTAATGGCAGGAAAATGAGCATGGCAGCTGCGACTAAATTGCCCCTGTCTAATCTGCATAGATTGCAGGGCAAGAATAAAGTCAGACAGGATTTGATTTCTAATTTCTGCACTCTCTATTCATAACAGCCCATAATTCACATCCTTTTATGAATGAAATGAGCTAGATTGAATGCAGTTACGGCCAAAAATATTATACTGTTGACTGACTATGATCCATCAGTGTTTTTTTCCCTGTTTATACTTCAGTGATTAGGCCTGGAATTAAATTAATAGTGTATTTGCTATGACAGCACTGGCATGGGAAGCTTCCTGAGAACCAAATTTCATACAAATCTTTATCTTGTTAACTTTTAATTGAACACAGCCTGTCAAAAAATCATGAGTAATTGAATGTCACCTTGATTTTTTTGGCTGGTGTCATACATATCAGACATTCCCTGTGGTACACAAAGCCAATCTGTCTTTTTTCATTGCTTATTTCCACTTTAATGTGGAAAATGACACCTAACAAAGTTAGTTAATCAGGGAAAAGACCTCTGCCTCTTTATAGACCTGGGTTAATATTTGAGAATGTCATTAGCTGTTGTATAATTATGTGAAACTGGAAAACTCACTTGAACTCTTGAATGCACAGATAATTAGATATTACTTAAGATGGGTCATCAAGTTAATTAATTAACATTCCTTGTGGGAGAAACCGTTATGTATAATCAGCTGTTTAGCATGTAATAAAAAGTATGAGCTGATCAAACCATGTCCAGACCGAGATTATGCAGATGAGACCTGCGTATGATTATACTTCACAAACTGTCAACCATCCACTGTTGGCCACTCTATTGATTACTGTTAGATAGGCTTGTAATCACAGCATCCCCAGGACATTTGATTGGATAGATAACCTCTGGAGTGCAAATGAAGTTTGCGATGAGAAGCCATAATTTGATGGGCATAATCGCAGTGTGAGAGTAACGCACTTGCAGTATATCAACAGATTATTGTCTCAGATCTTTGATTAGAAGAGGAGAGCATTACTTTTTCAAGTAACTAGTAAAGTAACATATTACTTTTAAATTTACAACAAAATATCTGAGTTACCTTTCTCAAATAAGTGTCTCAGAATATTACGTATATTACAGAATACAAACCTGCAATAATTAAATTTTAGATAATACAAATATACAACCTGAATTCCAGAAATGTTGGGACGTTTTTTTAAATTTGAATAAAATGAAAACTAAAAGACTTTCAAATCACATGAGCCAATATTTTATTCACAATAGAACATAGATAACATAACAAATGTTTAAACAGAGAAATTTTACACTTTGATCCACTAAATGAGCTCATTTCAAATTTGATGCCTGCTACAGGTCTAAAAAAAGTTGGCACGGGGGCAACAAATGGCTGAAAAAGCAAGACATTTTGAAAAGATTCAGCTGGGAGAACATCTAGCAACTAATTAAGTTAATCTCAGAAGTAAAGATGGGCATAGCTGTGAAAGAGTACGTAAAAAGATTGTGGAATACTTTAAAAACAATGTTCCTCAACGTCAAATTGCAAAGGCTTTGCAAATCTCATCATCTACAGTACATAACATCATCAAACGATTTAGAGAAACTGGAGAAATCTCTGTACGTAAGGGACAAGGCCGAAGACCTTTATTGGATGCCCATGGTCTTCGGGCCCTCTGACGACACTGCATCACTCATCGGCATGATTGTGTCAATGACATTACTAAATGGGCCCAGGAATACTTCCGAAAAACACTGTTTGTAAACACAATCCGCCGTGCCATCTGCAGATGCCAACTAAAGCTCTATCATGCAAAAAGGAAGCCATATGTGAACATGGTCCAGAAGCGCCATCGTGTCCTGTGGGCCAAGGCTCATTTAAAATGGACTGTTTCAAAGTGGAAAAGTGTTCTATGGTCAGACGAGTCCAAATTTGACATTCTTGTTGGAAATTATGGACGCCGTGTAATTTATGTACTTTTATTTTGGTTGTGTTATTGGTTATTAAAACAAGTTTTAATAAAATTGATGCTGAAGACTGGTTGTTGAAAATTTTACCGACCCCAAACTTTTGAATAGTAGCGTACCTTTGCATAGACAAAATCAGTATTCAATTCTACCACACTTGTCTGATACCAGTCTTGAACATTATAAGTAGTAAAAATGTATAAAAATTACGTAAAAAAAGCTGTAGGACAAGTAAAATATTGGTAATTGACATTAAGACACGAACAGAGTTTAAAGGTATAAAACTCAGAACATTCTTTAATTAGCATTCAAGCTCAAAAATAAGTGTTATATTTAAAAAAAAAAAAAAATCTAATTCATTAATTTAGTAGATGGAGTCTGAATTGTTAGTGGCACTGCTCTGTATTGTTGTCACATCTTCTTTTTATAACTTGTTCTACCAGGATGGTTTATTGCCACTCAGAAGGCCATATCAAAGGCTTGTCAGTGTTTTCTATGAAGTGATTGTCTAATCACGTTTGGAGGCTATTATTTGTTTAGTTTCATGGTTCATGCTGGAAATCGGCTGTAAATTAACAGCTCTAATCTCTTAAATTGGTCATTTTCATGTGAAAATTGCACATTATATCATGTCTATGCATTCATACCAAACAAAACACGACCAAGAAAACAGATTATATATCCCATTTGCATTTCCAAAGCCTTATGCGTGAAACCAGCCGTGAGAAATGTACCCGTGGCATAATGGTTGCCGATTAATGGCTCCTAAATGCCATGCATGTTTACTCCAGCATGTTTGGAACTGTTGCCCCCACCAAGCACTCTGTCTAGCTATGAATGTCAAGTTCTGTCGGAGGTTGATCAACAAATCGATGAAGCAAAGCAACAGTGTTGCAATTTTCATTATGTGCCCTGTGCAATTTTGTGGAACACGATCAACACGTGCCCCAAATATTCACAAGCGAGCCACTGTGCTCCAGGCAGGCAGAGGCTTGTATAAATATTGCCTTGTTCCCTTTAGTGGATTCTGACATGCATAAACACACACTGTGTGCTTAATTAGACCAAATGTGCTATAATTCCATAAACAGTGTAGGTAACGAGGAGCTGGTGCGTGTCCATGCAGCTGTGCAGCAAAATAACCAGAAGAACAGGAAGCTGGAGAAGGAGAGAAGTCTACAACACAGCTGGAACGGCAGCTGTTAGCAGGCAGTGCACAACTCTCTATCTCACCCTTCTCTCTCTTTTCCCATGAGCCTTCACACCCACCACAGTTACACTCGGCTCTGACCTGCCACCACGTACAAGAAGAGAGAGAAACGTTGCACCTCATCTGAACGCGGCCTCCTGGAACCAGAAACGAGCTGTTGACACACCTGTGAGAAAGCTCTCAGACATGCAGAGTGTGATGTAACCTGTCCATGAAGTGACCCAAGTGATTCAGAACCTGATTCAGGTACTGTACCTTTAAGAGCACCTTTATGACCTTTAAATATCCACAGCCTGGAGAAAATGATTCCATATTGCTGTAGCAATGGAAAGAAGAAAGAAAAAGGAAAGGTAAATTAGAAAATGAGAACAAAACAGGATGTTGAGACAATGTATACAGTGAACAATGTTAAAGCAGTCATTCTAAACCTTTTTGACTCCAAGGTTGTCAGCAACAATATTTTAAGGCCTCAAAACTTTTCCACTTGTTTGTGATTTACTGGATAAGGATTTTTAAAAATCTGTTATACTGACAAATTCTATATGATAAAATTGTTTTAGAGTTTGGCAAAACTAGAAATGTGTATATTCGTACAATTCGTAAAATATCTAGCTTCCGCCAGACTGTCTTCTGTATTCTACTTACGAAGAAAGTGTAAAACTCTCGTAGTTCAAAAAGCTTACACTACATCCTACGCCTTCCCTATTTAACTTATGGAAAAAGCTTAACTGATGCGACGCCAGTTTACACTTTCTTCCTAAGTTGAATACGGAATGCAGTCTGGCGGAAGCTAGATATTTTACTTCATAACTTGTTAAATATGGATATTTTCTTTACACAAACACATCGCTTTGCTTCAGAAGGACTATATTAAGCCCCCCAGAGTTGTGTGAAGTACGTTTATGATGGATGGATGTGGATGGAAGCACTTTCCATTGCTTTTTATAAAGCCATTATAAAGCCCGGATGTGTCAGGATATTTATTAATATATCTCCGATTGTGTTCATCAGAAAGAATAAAGTCATATACACCTAGGATGGCTTGAGGGTGAGTAAAGCTTGGGGTAATTTTCATTTTAAAGTGAACTAATCCTTTAAGGGCCACTGGTTGAGAACCACTGTTTTAAAGGAACATTCTGTCATTGTTTACTTATTATGTATTGACAAGATTTATGGTGCTTTTTTGTTCTTTTTGGAGCTTAAGAGCTGCTGGTCATGGCATACTTACAGTGAATGGAAAGAAATACTGTATAGAAAATCATACAGGTTCCTAATTGTGATCTTTTCATTGCTTGACAGTGCCGTGTCTGTATTTTAAGCTCTAAAATGTGTATATCTGTCCCATTTAAGGTTTTTGTTCATGTTGAAGTTTTAGCATTTATTAAAGATCCTGTATGTGCGGATGCTTGTGTACACTGCAGCCAGGGGTCTGAGGCCATATATTTTACTGAGAAAATGAGCTCTCATCTGTGCCTAGTGATTCTTCTCATAAATAAGCAAAGGGATGATTCACCCTTTGCCTGCACTATGCATGTTAATAATACATTGTTATTTTGGGACAGTTTGTTGCCACCATGGCTGGCCAATTTCTTTTCTTTAGCTTAGAACACCCTTTCCTGTTTAATGAAGATGGCAGCGTTTGATTAGCATAGATATTATCATTTACAATTATGCCATGCGCTGTGTGTGAAGAACATTTAGTCTGCATTATTGTTTGGCAAGACTTTTTATGTCTTTGTTCATACAAAATAATGTTATATTATTAATGTGTTGCCCTTGGTATGTTGTTTTTTTCTCACAAAGTATGAGATGATAAAACAAATTTGATATTTTATGTTTTCTTCAGGTGCTTGCCTCAGGTGCAAAACTCTCTGCTGTAATGCTAGGGTATTGCTATATATGTAGTTGCTAGGGTGGTCTGAGTGGTTGCTAGGGTATTACTTTTCTGGGTAGTTGATATTCAGATGTTCTGTGTGATTTTTATTGCCAAGCACTTGCAGCAAGTTTTCTGGGTGTTTGCTACAGTGTACTGTTTTTCTAAGTTTTTTTTTTTATCACATTGCTATGCAGTTGCTAGGGTGTTCTGAGTGGTTGCTAGGGTGTTGACTTACTGCCAAATTTAAGAGCCCATCCCCAAGTTCCAAGTGTGATTGAGTGGAGGCGGGGACTAATTTGTATATCTATGGGTCCACATATACTAAATTAAGCAAGGGTGTAGAGTTACAGTACATTCATATGGAAGCTTGTTTCTGTCACAGAGTAAAAAAATAAAAAGGTAATTGCGACTTTCCTCGCAATTTCCTTTTTTTCCTCGCAATTGTGAGTTTATATCTCGCAGTTCTGCCTTCTTTTCTCAGATATAAACTGGCAATTGTGAGTTATATGTCTCACAATTCTGACTTTGCAATTGCAATTGCATTTATATCATGCAATTCTGATTTTTAATTAGAAAAAGTTATATTAACAATATTCTGGCTCTTCTAAGCTTTATAATGGGAGTGAATAGTAACCGATATTTTGAATCTCAAAAAAGCACATACATCCATCATAAAAGTAATCCATATGTCTCTAGGGGGTTAATTAAGGCCTTGTGAAGTGAAGCGATGCATTTTTGTAAGAAAAATATCCATATTTATAACTTTATAGACTACAATCACTAGCTTCTGGTAATGTCCATCCGGCTTCAAAATATCGTTTATTCACTCCCATTATAAAGCTTGAAAAAGCTAGAATATTTTTTAATATAACTCTGATTGTGTTTGACTGAAAAAGTCATATACACCTAGGATGACTTGAGAAAGAGTAAATTATGGGATAATTTTAGTTTTTGGGTGAACTAACCCTTTAAAGTTATGGAATCTCTAACTGTAAGAACGTGCAACAGTAAAGATTTTTGTTGTAGCAAGCACTATGAATAGCTTGTAGTTGTTGTTGTTATTTACAGCAGCTGTAAAAATTAAAAATTGTGATTGTATAAGTTTCTGCTTCTCATGAAAACAGCTGATTGCTCTTCTGTTTGATCATTCAATGAACTGCTATACTCCGCAATCTCTCTTTTTCTCTTTCACTGTCACTCACACACATATACATATAGACACCCTTAAGTATAAATATGTGTCGAATGTTAGTGAATGCTATGGAATAAATAATAGGCCAAAAACTGAATAGCACCAGGCTCTGTTGGCTAAACAAGTAGACTTTTAAGCCTGCTCTTTGAAATGGCCCTTCTGTGAAGAAAAGAAGCAGTTTCACTGTGTTAATGAGGGACTGTTTGGAGATGCAGGACTCTTAGTGTGGCATTCACTCTCATCCGCAAGAGGCGAAGCAACATTAACCAACTGATTTTTTTTTTTTTTAACCCAAGGATTATACATTTTAATGAGGGAAGACATGGCTTGTTAGTGGTATTAGTCATTTGCAATGTCACAGTTAAAAATACTCCTTTTTAATGCATGCACACACATCTCAGCCTCACATCCATGGCATAGTCATTAAAAATAAAACCACAGGCTTTTAAGATTCCAAGCCAAAGCCAAAAGTACCGGGAAGAAAGAGTCTCTTGGAAACAATGGTGTTGAATCATCATTTGTTGTTGTTTAAAACCCAATGAGGGTTTCTAAGGTTAAGCTGGCTTTTGATGTGTTTTTAACTCATTTTAGCCTAGCAGGGGGATTAATTTTGCCCCCGTCCTGCCTCAAAAAACCGCTCTCGAACATAAGTTCTCATTTTCAACATAGCGAGCGCTTTTTATTAAAAGAAAAAAAAAAAAAGAGACCAGTATCGTCTCCTCCCTGACTTCCTGCTATAATTTGAGTTAATGAAGATGTGGTCGTAGTGCGTGTGGTCCTCTGGAAAATGATGGTACCGTGAAAATATTGCCATGCAGTACTTTCGTCCCTTCCAAAATTAGCTTTTTTTTTCTCTCTACGCAAACTGTGGGAGCCCTCTCCAGCCAGGGATGTTGACAATTACCCATGAGATTATGGTGCATTATTTTATTTCACCATTGGAAATGAAAATAACTCCAGGGCCTTCATGCCGTACGCACACGCAAATGCATTACACATGTGTTCATTTTCTCACCTTGAACTCGGCTGTTTCAAATGACGTTAAGACGAGGCACATGGGCGATGGGTACACCAGCTTGGCCTTAAATTTCTGCTCTGTTTTAGCAAAGTAACCATATAGTCTCTTACCAATGACAGACATTTAGGAGAATCATCAAACCAGCTGTGTGCTTGTGCGAGGGAAATTTCCACAGTCGTGGGAGTCTGAATTCATCATGACAGATCATAGCTCTGCATTGCATTCAAGAACACCCACTGTACACTTTTATTTTTGGCCTTTTTTTACTTTATCTCTTTCTTGCTCTCTGTCTCTCTGTCTGTCTAATAGCATGGCCATTTGTCTTTAATACTGTGATGTCAAATTGGGGTTATTATAGTTCTTAGAGTTTTTCTACTTTATAGAGACCAGTATAAATATATTAGAGTTTTCCAGTTTCAGTTTTTATTATATAATGTGCTAAAGGGTATCATTTAAAATTGTTTAACTGCATTTAAAAATGTTAAAATTTCTCGGCACAGTCTAGATTTATTGCTATGCAGAGGTATTAAATACATGTGTGTTGTAAAGGTTTCAAGTTTTTTATATATACAGAACCATGCTTCTAAATCAAAAATTATTTTTTATATATATATTTTAATTTTATTTTTAGTTATATATTGATTTTTATTTCAGTTAATGAAAATGTTTTCATTTACTTTTTGTTTCAGCTGAACTATAATAAAAATACATCAAATTTGTTCTTGGGGTTTATTAAAGTCCCAATGAAATGAAAATTGCAGTTTTGTGGCTTTTAGTCTGTTGCTTTGAGGCTATCTATATGCTAGTGCAATCCTGAATAATGGCAAAATTCATCTTTAGCAGATTTATGCATTTAAAATTTACTGTCTTTCTATTCTGGGAGCCATAACGTAAATGATCATGACACACAGGACAGGTTTTTGTCCAATCAAATGCTGTTTAGAATCTGAATTTCTTCCTAATGATCTTCTTAATGCCACATACTATGATTAGAAATAGCAAATCATAGTTTAAGGCTGTATCCCTTCAGTGTGTCCATCCCAAATTTCCTGTTTCAATATGATTTTTTTTTCATAAAGAGTAGTTTTAAATATTATATTCCAACAAGTAGTCGCAACATGTCTCTGTAGGAAATAACAGACGTTAAAAACAAACTCTTCTGTTAAAGGAACATTATAGGTATTGGCGAGCCGAACCTGAGCAGCACTCGTTAAATTGGCTTTTTAAGATTGAAAGGAGAAAAAGCAGACAGATGCAGGGCATATGCACCTGATTGGACTGTAAATGAGGGTGGAGAGATGTCTGTCTGGGCCACGCTGAGCTTAGATTGGGCCACTCTATGCTGATTACCAACTGCAGCTTTATGGTATCTGAATGTGAACTTGTATGCAGGGTCATAGTCTGCGCTCATTTCCAGACAAAGAATCATGCATGGAGAAGCCTAACTAGTCCTGATTAGTGAAGAGAGGCAGGGGAGAAATGTAAAACCACTCCATGACCCTGCCTAGGTCACAGCTGCCCTTTGGGGGCAGGGGATTGGTGGGGTCTTTTCACCTTCTCTCACGCAGCTGAACCTGAACGCTCGGTGTGATCACGCGTCAAGATCAAGCTCATTTAAACGACGTCTGACAATCAGTATCTGCGATCAAGGCAGAAACGGACTCTGCCGTTGGGTGCGGCCCATAGAGAGCGTTTTAACCCCTGAATTCCTCAGGCTCCTACAAGATCCTCTTCGCCCCTGTTAGCCGGAGTGGGACACGAAGGGTTAATCCTGAAAGAGAGGTGACCTTTATCCTTCCTAGCTCAGTCCCCTCTTTTTTATCAAGCCTCTCCAAAGGGACTCATCATACGTGAAGCTCTACGGAGGGAGAGAGGAGAGCATTGTCCTTATCACCTCCTCCCAGAAAGTGGGGAGTAATAGGACTTTGTAAGGAGAAATGAAGCCAGGCCCGATGGTAGCTGATTAAAAATTGACTCTACCACATCAAAGAGAAGTTGAAGGTGAAAATGATGATCACTTCCCTCTCTCAGGGACCCACCACCATTTCTTTTATTCAACCTTGAAAGATTCCCACTGAATGAGGAAATCTCCCCCGAGCCCACTCATTGGAGATGGAACCTGACGAATGAAGATCAGTGAGCACTTCATTCTCCATATTAGAAAAATCATATAATTCAATTTTTTAGCTAATGACATCTTAGGACAGGGGTGTTTTGTTATCAGTGTGGAGAAATTAATCTAGCCTTGAGTCCATGTGCTGACTGTAGTCTAATTGCTTTGCTTAAAGGAGGGGAAATGTGGGGATATATTCTTGCATATGTGGTAGGGATGTGCAAAAGTACAGATTTTAAAAACCGAATGCTAGTCATGAAGTGCAGTTTCCTTTCGAAAGGGAACTTCAACTCTGCGTTGCCCTATAGCGGTAAACGCAGAGTCTCGTTTCCTGTTCTCAGGGAACCATGGTTACATACGTAACCTGAGACGTTCCTATCTATTCAACAAAGACCGAAATCTCCAAAAATGTTGGGCAAGATTGTGTTCCAATAGCATATTTCAATTCAGCAATAAAACCTGACAATAATGGATTCATTGTTTCTTTATACATATATAAGAAATGTCCTCTCACTTTCAACTGCTTTTTTTCCCAGCAAATTTCTTATGTGAGAACAAAAAGATCCAACAATTGAGACATAAACTGAACAAATTTCACAGACATTTGATGAACAGTAATGGAGTAGTCAATATCAAAAGTTGCAGTCAGGATCTTGTGTGTCCACCAGCTGCTTTAAGTACTACAGTGCATATCATCTTTATGAACTGCACCAGTTCTTGCTGTGAGATGTTACTCCAAACTTCCACCAAGACACTTGCAAGTTCTAGCACACATCTGGGTGGACACATGGTTACGTTTGGTTTGGCACGTATGATCAGCTGTCCTTCTGGTCTTCCTGTAGCACTGTCTTAGGCATCTTACATTATGGACATTGCAGTTTATTGCTCTGTTCACATCTGCAGTCCTCATGCCTCCCTGCAGCAGGTCTATGGCATGTTCACGCAGCTGAACAGGGATCCTGGGCATCTTTCTTTTGACAAGTCAGTAGAAAGGTCTTTTTTCTAAGTTATTGCAATTGTAACTTTAATTGTCTACTGCATGTAAACTGTTCGTGTTAGTGTTCCACAGGTGCATGTGAAATAATTGTTTGTGGTTCATTGCGCAAGCATGAAACACATTGTTTAAACCCTTTCCAATAATAATATGTAAAGCTTATTTGGATTTTACATAATTATCTTATATCAAATACAGCAGTGGTTCCCAACCTTTTTTACGCCAAGGCCCACCTCCTCTCCGAATCAATACTGCACAAAAAACACAAAATATTCACAAAACCATTTGTATTTAGCGTTATTACTTTTCAACCCCATATTATTATTTCTTTAAAGAAGAAACTCAAGATAGATTTAAACGTTCAGTGTTCTGTTTTGCAAACATACTTTGCAGACATTAAAAGTACTTACTCTGCTCAGTAATACAGTAACTTAAATAAGCACAAGTCAACCTGCCATACCAAATAAGACCACAGGCAGATACCAAAGGACTGAATTTAAAAACTATGCGGATCCATTCAAAATTATCGACATATAACACATATAACACCACTGATCCTCTCAAACTTCTCCAAAACACACTTGTTCGGCAAGCATCCGTTATAAAACACTAACAGTACATTAATTTTGACAACTATGCAAATATATTGAACTGTGTTCATGCAGAAATACGATGTTGTGAGTCGAGAGCGCACATGCATGGTTTGTTTCCGCATCAATAATTGCGGACTCGCACATGCCTTATGTACGACTCCTGTATGTCACTGTAATCATCTTTACCTTCATTACAATCGTCATCCATCAAAACTTTTTTAGCGACACAGGTTTTCTTTTTCCAACTGAGAGAGTTTGCGTTTTGAGCCACTGTTCAGTCTGTATTTCACAGCAGCACGATGAGAAACCGACTCGGCTGAACCGAAACAATCACAGAATACGTACGAGAGAGGTGGTGCCTTGTTTTAAATGTATTTTTTTATTTAATATAATTTATTAAATGTTCGTAAATGTTACGAAGATGAACGAAAGTCTTA
The DNA here is from genome assembly GCA_037950675.1 of Hypophthalmichthys molitrix. Classification (NCBI taxonomy): domain Eukaryota; kingdom Metazoa; phylum Chordata; class Actinopteri; order Cypriniformes; family Xenocyprididae; genus Hypophthalmichthys; species Hypophthalmichthys molitrix. The sequence continues at coordinate 16,097,178 of CM075514.1, read as the reverse complement.
CAGTTTTGGAACGATGTCGTTCCAAAACTGTAAGACTTTCGTTCATCTTCGTAACACAAATGAAGATATTTTTAATGAAATCAGAAAGATTTCTGTCCTTCCATTGACAGTCTACTCTACCACTTTGACGCTTCAAAAAGTTTATAAAGAGATCATATTACTAATCCTTATGAATTGAGTGGTTTAGTCCAATTTTTCTTAAGAGACACAATCGCTTTGTATGATGATCAGATTTAATTTAGGCTTTTATTCACATATAAACATTGATCAGCGAACAGAAACTCAGAAACAGAAGCTCAAACGAATTTGTTTGATGCACGAGAACCTCATTGGTTCTTGCAGAAGCTCAAATGTGCTGCGTAACACACAAGAATGAACCTCATTGGTTCTCGCACATCAACCAAGCATGCTTGAGTTTCTGTTTACTACAACTGATGTGTGCGTTGATGAATGTTTATATGTGAATAAAACCCTAAATTAAGTCTGTTCATCATAAAAAGCGATCATGTCTCTTCAGAAAATTTGGACTAAACTGCTCAATACATTTCATTATTGGACAGGAGAGTTTAAGGAGAGACAGGAAGCAGTGGGAGAGGACAGAGGACAACGAGATCAGGAAAGTAGGAAAGAGCCTCTGGCCAGAACTGAGGCTTTGGCTCAGACAATATGTGAGTATTTAAGCATGTCACAAGCTCAGTTTGAGATATGAAACAGCACAGATCCACTTTATAATGCCTCCGTTCAAACCTGGCTATATAGTGAGTGTTACATGTAAAGCCACTGTGTGCCTTTGTTTTTGTGGTGAAACCAGAGGCATCATTAGCATATATAGTATAAGAAATCAACGCCAATCTAATCTTTTCCAGTGAATGACAAAATGAAGGTGTCATATGAGGTCAGAAGCTCCCAATGGCAAGCTGATGTGTGTGGTGTCAGAATTTGACATCATTGAGAGGGCTTGTGCGCTTACACGTTGAATCAAGCCGATCCGTAATGGAGGATGACATATCTAAGCAAAATGCTAAAACACTATCTGACAGGCTCACAATAACAGCAGCATCACTCAGCCACACCGAATCTGGAATGTATTTAAAACAGCACCAAAAGCTTAATGTATGGGCAATTTGACCTCAGTAATATTTTTTGACCAAGATTACTAAAAATGGCTGTTTACAGCACCGCAAAGAAGCATATACTGTGCTATATTCAGAAATTTAAAGATTGCTTTAAGTCACAGTTTGTGATTTATATTTAAATACTGTATACATACCGTTCAAGTTTGGTACAAAAGATTTTTTTTAAATGTATGATTTTTAAATGTATGATTGTGAAATGTCAGTGCAGTTTATGTATTAATGTAATTTATTCCAATTCTGAATTTTCAGCAGCATTACTCCAGTCTTCAGTGTCACATGATCCTTCAGAAATCATTCTAATATGCTGATTTGAAACTGAGATGCTTTTTTCTTTGATGAATACAAAGTTCACAAGCTTCTCTGGAGCCATTTATTTAAAAATTTCTGGACAATTCTAAAGATTTTTTGTATTTTTTTTTTTTATATATATTTTATACACAAGAAAATTGAGAAAAATTAATTATTAATTTTTCCATTTAGTTCATTTATTGATTGTTGTCCTTTCAGTAAATTAAGCTAATTGTGTAGTGCAGTCAGATCCATAAAAACAGAAGTTTTTACCTCTCTCTGTCACTGTTTCTCTGTCACACTTTCTCTATTATGTCTATTATGAATATCAGCACAAGCTGATGAAACTCTGGCCAAATTAGGCCAGTAAACTCACCAAAGTTGTGCTGTCAAAGTGTCATGTATTTACAAATGTAATTACAGGCTCTGGCATCCCCTCTCCATTAAATGACAAGCAGCGCAATCCAGAATGACAGTGTGCAGAATTAAAATCAAACATGTATCTTTGAAAGTTTGCACCAATAAAGGCATCTCTTGCTCTGGCAATAAAAATTTCACACCTATTAACGCAATATCTGTGCGTACTCTCCCGCTCTATCATTGTAATGTGGCTGGGGACGTTCAAATGGATTTATCAGACAGGAGAGAGACAGTTAGAGAGCAAGTTCTCTAGGGAAGTCGAACCACAGCCCTGTGAGTTTGCCAGTAACAGTGGCCCTGTCATGGGTTTGTGAATTTCACAGTTTAGTGCTAATAGGCAGATTATGAAAAGAAACTAACCATGTCCACAAATCCCTTTACTTTTCTCCGCTCTGTACTGCCAGTTTAAGAAAAAATGTATATTAATTCATGTTTGTCGTCAGAGTAAGTCCTCTAACCTATCTGTGATCTCTGTGCATTTGCATTATTTATGCTTGGCCTCATTATGCATGCATTACTGTAAGTAAATGTACTTTAGCATTAAATGAATTCACTGTTTGGTTGCATTGCTGTTTAAAACCATATCTGGGATAATCTTGCTCTCCCTTGCTTCCTAGGCGAGAAAACAGTCCGATAACCATCTCATCTCCTCGATCTCTCTATCAGATGTTCACAGGAGATGATAGCTAACACTCGGGCCCTCTGCGCTCAGTCTAACTGAATATCAAACAGATTTTCCCTGATGTGCGCTCAGAAGCTCCCACCTTTTAGAACGGCTTAGTTCATCTATGTAGACTATTAGAGTAGTCTGCAGTCAAATTGACTGTGACCCCCCCTCAGTACATGTCTTCCCATTGTAGTAGCGACTAGAGCATTCAGGTGAAAAAATAAATGAGTTCATTTAGACAGCTCCATCAAAACAAGACCTAGCAAGAGATGACAGGGCCTAACTGAGAACTCCATCTGGAGCGGACAGAAGTTATCTGAGGGCCAATCAGGTCCCTCATCCATTTCCATTTCATCAAGTCAACGTACTTCTCTATCTTCTCCCTCCATTTCCAGCCTGTTTTGATAATGTATGCTTCCTGCATGTTTAAGGTTCATGATAGCAGCAGTATAGACATCTCCATATGAATGTAGGCGGGTATAGGGCGCAAAGAAGAGCGAATGATAAGAATTTAGTGGACCCTGCAGAAGCCCTCGGTGGTTTTTCCGCCACATATCAAAAAGGGCATTAGATTCTGGCATGCTTGAGAAGTTTGGCTTGGCGGGGTTCCAGGCTGTAATAGCCGGGGATATGTAGGTTCTGAATAAGGTGCACTTGTGCCGCCAGTCGAATGGGGGAATAGCGGTTTGCGCTGGCAGGGCGCCTGACCACAGACGCTGCAATTGTCCCCCCCCCACCACCACCACCACCCCCCGTCTCCCCTCCCTGTCATCTTTCACATGGGCTGCGTTAAGCACAAACGCGAGCGTGCCAGGAAAGATCGTTAGCTATTTAGATGGGCAAAGTATTGGAGGAGAGATAAGTGCCAAAAGAAGGGAGGGGGGCAATGAAAAGTTTGTTAGCCTTGGGCTTCTATGACTTTTAACATCATTTTCTAGTATTTTGCCTTCCTTTTTTCTTCACCTTCTTTTTTTCTTCTCTCCAAACCCAGTGCAACTGTCAGATTTCAAGAGGATGCACCCAGTGTTTCTGCTAATTTTAATTGGCTCGGTAGGAATCATTTTCCATTGGGGATTAGTGCAAGCTGTTCTAATATAAGCTAGGGTGGTGCTTTTGTTCGTACCGTATGAGTGTGCGTCACTGTAGGTCAGCTTTCAATGCCTAAAGTGGGGCAGGTAGACAGGTAGAGTTGGCAGGGAAGGGGCTAAAGCGTATCCTCATAGTCCGTCTGCCTGTAAGACTTAATTATGGCACTTTATGAAATAGTAATTATGATAATGTCAACACATGCATGTAATATTGAATTTTTAATAAAGAACATCATGTGCATGATCACTTTTTTCCTCAGAATAATTCTTAGATGTAGCATTTGCTTAACACGCACTTGGAATGCCTCTCTGGTTGTGTAGCAACGGAATAATTCATTAAAACAAATTCTACATTATTACAAAGGCCTCAAATGAAATGTGACCAATACTAAAATATGTAATGCATTGGTATAAAATATGCATGAAATTATGTAAATTATGTAAGTAGGGTGGAAAAAGACTTGCAGCTATACTTTGGGATTTCTGACAGATCGCCAGGATTCAGACAGGAGCGACAACTGGTGATTTTTTTCTCTCAAAAATTGAGTGGAACCATCACGTTGTTGTTGTACAGACAGCACCTACGTACACAAGTGCGTTCTTCAGTCAAAATACTCGCACCAAGTAATTTCCTGTTTGTTTTTATCATTTTTCTAGGAAGAGCACACCAATGGGTGGGGGTTGAATCCATAATGTTCTCAGACGGCCTCCTCGCTGCCCGTCTGTCTCGTGTCATTATCTCGATTTGGACGTTTCACTTCATTTTAACAAATGGCCTCCGTCACAGCGCGCTCGAGGTGCAGGGGAAGAGGCGTCCATTTTGGAATTTGATCAAAGAGAGCAGAATTGTGTTTGATAATATTACACCCTCTGAATTTTCAGTTCACTGAGAGGTTCTGTTGTTAATTTTCAGTGTGGATGTTTATTATCTGCATCTGGTTAAATGTAGGGCTGCAAATTTAGATTGTAGTAGCCGGTGGTCAGTATGAGTTCTCTGATATATTGAGCTATCATGCTATTGGAGACCAAGGTTCGAATCTATATATGTATATATAAAATCGTGATGATTGTCCATCTGCACATGCGATAATATGAAGGCTGTCATACCTTTTATTAAGATACTTAATGAAATATGAAACTCATATGAAATATATATATATATATATATATATATATATATATATATATTATGATTATCCGTGATGATTATCCATCTGCACGTGCAATAATATGAAGGCTTTCATACCTTTTATTAAGATACTCAAACAGAATTTCTCATATTTAATGTATTTACAGTAATGTGCTCACTAGGATGTTTAATTAATCTGCATATCATGTAATCATTACATTTTTAATCGTTTGATAGACTTAAAAGATGATATATCTTCAGTTAATAGCTCAGCATCAAATAAACACAGGCTTAGGTGTGCCGAGGCACTGACCTGAGAGCAGAGGAGTGGATCCTGAATATGCTACAAAATATCCTAATCTGACATTTTTATTGCTGGTTAATGCAAAGGGATTTGCATGTTGGGATGTATTATCTTACTGTAACAATAGAGCGTTCATGTCAAAACCCAAACGCAAAGTACTCGTTTCTCAGCTGTCGCTGTCTGTCATCTCTGTCTCTCTCTCATCTGCTGCCCTCTATTGGCAATAAATACAGGGGGAAACTCTGGCACAAAGAGCTCTGCATGAATTCGGTGTGTATGGACAGCATTTTTTTGCATTTGAATTAAACACATTCCATATCTCAGATTAAACGCATTTCATTTTCTTTATTACTCTCCAGATTGATTTTGTCATAAGAAATGGTAAACATTAAACATCCTGATAAAAAGCGCATTACTGTAAATAGATTAAATATGAGAAATGTTGTTTGTTCACTAGAGTATCTTGATAAAAGGTATGACAGCTTTCATATTATTGCATGTGCAGAGGGATAATAGTCACCATTAAAATCATTCTCAATCACAGCCTCAACCTCTCTCTGACATATTACAGCTATTCACCATAATAGTTCAGTGTTCCCTTTCAAATCCACATTGTTTATTCATGAAACGAAATATGTTATTGCATTTAGTGTTTTACAGATGTAAATCATTTGTGATCATTTACATCAGGATAGGTTGAACAGCCATTGTCTGAAACTGTGACGCGTGTTAAGTGTGTTGCGTTGGGGAATGAGAGTGGATCATGAGTGTTTGTAATTATATCCCATTTTGCTTCAGACTATGAACCGAAATGATCATTACAGCTCTGGTGATTTAAGCCTCATGGATGTGTTTATCTCAGCTTGAATATTAATTAAATACATTATTTCTTGCTACTTTTTTTATCTATAATGCCTAAGAAGACACTGGGAGTCTAGTGAACATGCAGGGCCATTAATTTGTATTTTAAAAACTGTAATATTTCAATTATGCATTCTTTATCAGAATGTGACTGTGCTGAATTGAATCCTTAATGTGGAAACATCTTAAAATTACATTCAATTAAACAGGATTGTGTGTATCATATGAACCATATGTGGCATAAAAACCCTTTAGGAACCAATAGGGCCTGGAAATATTTGGGAAGTTTTTGGTAGATGTAACTGTGCTTCCAAACTGAGTCTTTAAGCCTGAAAAATAGATGATTACAATTTTATTTTTTAAATACTGGTCATTGTAGACAATTTGAGTAATTGTGATGTGATCTGTCATGTTGTGTGCCATTATAGAAAATGAACTATTGGAATAAAATTGATTTTAAAACATGTAAAATAGCTACAGTCAAAGCCCAGAGGAAGGGAACAGCAGGGGCAGGAAGAGATGAATAGAAAAAATAGGAAGAGAATGCAAGCTTATAGCAGAAATGATTGCACCAAGATAAGAATTATGCCAATAACAGCAAAACCTGGGCGAGTGTACAGGATACAGTTTGTTTTTATTGGACCGCTGCTTTGAGAACACTATATAAACAGGGCAAGTGTATCAACCACCCTTTGAAGTAAAGACTAACATAAGCCTGTGTGAACCAAGGCAGATCAGCCTTTTAACTTACATTAAGGCTGTTGCTAATGTCAGTGCCTGTTTGATTACATGTTGCAGACAGGTAAATAGGCCTACGAGTAGAGGTTGAATAGCGAAAGCTCTTAAAGGTGAAAACGGCTGCCTTAAATAGCATTTGTTCTCTTGATTATACAACACAAGTTCCCCGCAAATATTCACAAATTTGGAAATCGGAATGAAAATATCCCAAGCCCTGTCAGAATCTTCACGGTCGGCATAATTATCAAGTCGAATGTGCCTGCAGACTATAATCAGCTGTTTTAGATGGATTTTTCTGCCTCTGTCATCTGTCCTGGAAAATTACAGTACAGCTGACTGCCGTATATTGAGGAATTGTGTCATATACTGGCAATTTCCTGCCCATGTCAGACATTCTTTACTTTAATATGACTGCCATTGCTCTTAATAAAACGCTCTCCTCCATATACATTGCTGCCATGTCCCAGAGTATGCCGTGCTCTGCTCAATACCCTCTTTAAATATTTACCTCCGCTGAATGACAATGGGAGTCTAGGAAAATAAGCTCCAAATTGTGAGTCCCTCACTGGTGCTTATAGTCTTAAGCAGCCGCGTGGAGAGCTTAGAGACACTGCGCAGCAGAAAATGGAATTTCCTATCAGTTGATCAAAATGCAGCCGCAGCCGCCGTGTGTCTATAATTCACCGGGCTGCACCGCGGGATTGTTTAAGGAATCCTAAATTAAGAGAGAGATTGAGATGCTGTCGGGAAAGCAATTCCCCCATCAAAAATCAGCCCTGAATGTCCATCAGAACAAGGGGTGGAAGGACAGTGGGCGAAATGCTGGCATGGTGGCTCAATTCTAAGCGTGTCGCCTTTTCATAACTCGTTGGTGCCCGATAATGAAAGACAAATCAACACGCCTGAGAAATACATACCTCTCTGTAAGAAACGTGTGGTACAACTAAACAAAAATTAGAGCCCCAGCGCCAGTAACAGGTAACAACTGAAATAAATCAAACGCATTTCCTCGCTCATTTAGATCAATTGTTACTGCAGTCATCACACTTAATGTTTCCCAGTAGATCATTTAAATGAGCTTTGGCGTTTAGGGCTTCTGCTGAATTCTAATCTACTATTCATTTGTCCTCAGGTTGGAAACACAAACTACTTTATAGTGCTGCTTGTCTAACGGCCTCCGATTGCACTTAAAACTTTGATTTAGGTATGTCTGCTGCAATTAGTCCCATATTAAAGCGAATCAGTTGTCAGCTCACATTTTAGAGATTTCTAGATACATTGTTTGGACATCCTTCATGGTGCTTCATGGCACCATGAAGGCTGAATTTTTAGTGTGAACTGAGTGAAGACTTAATTTTTAGCAGCAATTACTTCAGTATCTCGATCATTCTTCAGTATCTCGATCATTCAGAAATGTTGAAAACAGTTCTGTCATGACAACTCTCGGAGTGTTTGGCATGGTAATGGGTATGACAACGTTGTATGTTTGGTCTTGGTGGAATAGATCTGCTTCACTGCTGTTGTAGGTTATTGCTGCTGCTGCAGAGCAAGTACGGGACTTGCTACTGCCAAGACATACACAACACACTGCTGTTAGCAAGCAAGACATGCTGTTGCTGTACAATATAGCATACTTGAATTACCTGTAGTCTATACAGGTGGAGCTGGGGAAGATGGAGGGTTTCTGAAAGCGCACTGTGCTGCTAAGGCAAATGTTACACAAGTATTTTGAAGGTTGAGCACGCAAGCTCATTCTGAGCCCTATAGATAACGATGTGATTACGAGCAGGTTGAGTTAAAGGACCTATTAGCCCTGCGCCATCTAGAGTTTCTTGACAGAACTTTGTATTTGTGCTACTTCATATTTTTTGTGGAAACAGTGATACATTAACAAAAAAAAAAACTTTGACCCTAAACTTTTGAACACTAGTATATATGGGTCAATGACTTGGCAGGTCATTTTTCTGTCCAAAGGCCTTAATAATAATAAAAAACAAAGATATGACATCCAAAGTATGTAAGGTAGTACAACTACATCTCTTTTATTGAATCCAAAAGGTTTTAATTATATTTTTCTACATATAAAGGTATTTTAAAGATTTTGAAGTGTCAAAAGGTCATCCAGTTGAACCGTCCAAAGTCCAATACAGCCATTTAATTTGTGATTAAAATATCTTAAAATGAAATAAATGTATATATTTTTTATTCTGGCATGATTTTTTAACATCATTTATTAACATAGTGCAAAATGGTATTAAAATTATGTGTAGAAGTCGTTATGAGAAAGAATAAATTTCATTGATGTCATTCGGAGTAACCAATATAAAGGGACCATGTTGGATCAAGTTATGCAGTCAATATCATGTGACAGGATGTGACCTCATTCATACACCTGCACAGGACCACAAGATCATGAAGCAAAGTTACTAACTCTCTCTTAACTATTTGAAAAATTTATGTTTTCACTTGTTCATATGCATGTCCCGAAACATCAGGTCATTCGGTACAACCACTATAAAACATGGAAAATGTTGTAATATTTTAAAAACTTGTACTAAATATGAAATGTTTGATTGTCCTTTTGCCTAGCTAGATATCAGCATTGTTTGAAAATACTGTCATTCGGTATAACCAAAAGCGTCATTAGGTAAAACCGAAATTTTGGTTAAATTGAATGACTATTTTGGTGACAAATTTTGTCCATCTTGTAAAAAATGACAAAAGCATTGTTAACTGATTATAAAATCCACATAATCTCATTGTTAACACTTATTAAATCTTCAAAATTAATTATGTCTCCATTATGGTTTTTTTACACTTTTAAAAACCTTATTCATCAATGACCCTAATACATACATGCATACATACATTCACCTTTGTCTCTAGGTATATCTGCCATTGAAACCCCTATTTTGGCCGACCACTAGTCTTAAAACTGCCATATGAGGCTTTTTATGACCTTATGCATAATAATTTATCAAGCTCTTGCCCGATCATTTGAATCAGTTGTTGATCTGTCCCCTGGACTTTGTTATGTGGGCATTTCTCAGCATCACTCTCTGCTGATTTACCTAGATACGCAAGAGTGACTGACAAAGCAGCCTGATCCAGTCTTATTTTACAACTTTAGCATATTTACCGAGCTGTTTGAGAAGTTGAGCTATTTTCAGCAAGGATAATGGATGCTGCTATGCTGTGCAAGTTTTAATGACTTTCCTACACATTAAAATAATCTGTCATTTCAATTAAAGCTCTGTCAGCTGCGTGATGTCTCCCCGCACCTCCCGTACAGTGTCAGCACACTCCTTTCCTCCTCCGGTGGGAGTTCACTCAAAGCCCCCCCAAAAAAACAAAGCAGAGTTTCAAGGGAAATTGTTTGACAGCAGCTTAAAAGCGAGTCAGGAATAACTTATCAGGTGAGGGCACACGCTCACTTTAAAGGGTCATTTCATTAAGATTACATTCCCTTCACTCAAAAAACAGAGAGAGTGAGCAAACCTAAAGAGAGAAGTTTTATGGATCACTGAACTTTTTTTTGCTCTTACATGTGGAGTTTTTCTCACCAGATATACAGACGATGCCTCTTTGAAAAGCAGCAAGTACTTAATCAAGGATCCATCTTGTCTTCCTTTAGATAAACACATACATGTTACAACAGTATTTGACCTGCCTATGATTTGATCTTCTCAGGGGCCTCTCTTAAACATATTTGGAAAGATGGATGTATAGATTATAAAAGTGGCGGATGAGGGGTTTTGCAAGACCAACCGCCTCCTTCATTACTCAGTTACAGTTTTGTTTACTGAAGAGCCCTTGACCTACTTTCAGTTCATAATTTATTCAATCTAATTTAATTCGCTTCATAGCCATGTTCTTTAAGAAAACAACTGAGCTTGACCTGAAGACGGTCTCTAAAAGCATCCAATGTTCAATGTTATGATTGCTAATTATGAACTGACTATTAAAAGTGCACTCTACTCCATTTCTTGTTGTTTTAGTGCATCGGTGACTTCATGAGATGTATACCCTCTTAAGTCTGAATTTGTGTCATTTAAATGAGAACCAGCTGAAATCTGTTTCACATTAGCTGCTTCAGGGCTGATATCTATAAGTACACCTGAAACTATTTTTTTATTATTCATGAAGTCCTTTTTTCTTACACTTTCAGAAAAAAAGTGTGAAAATTGCATCTTTAGGGGTGCAACATCTTGTCAATTGGGCAGTAGCCTTAAAGGGACAACTTTGATCTTATTAACTTTGTACCCCTAAAAGGTACATATATATACTGAATCTTTATATGTCGGGCCAAAACAGTTACCCTCTACTGGTGGACTAAAGTAGAAAACAGATATAATTAAATGTAACATGTCTCTTCACTATAATAGCAAATAAATGAGGAAGCAGGGATATTTAAAATGCTCCTATATGTTTATTACTACATTCACACTGTTTCTGTAATATAGAAAGCACTGATATAAAGAGGATTAAAGCAGCCTATATATCAATAAGACACTTTGGCTGGAATAATTGCATTAGTATTTACTTTTCTCCACTTCATCTCAGCCCTTGCCTACAGCCATATATCACTGCCTGAGAGAGAGAGAGAGAGAGAGAGAGAGATTCCATTCAGTCAACACAATCCAGTAGGGAGGATTGATAGCAAGATAGAAGGGTAAAAAATGTGAAAGAACTGAATTTTTTTGGTTAAGGTTTGTGAGCATTCGTTTGTCAGTATGTGAGGTTACAGTGTTGTACAGAGTGAACGGTTCCATTCTGTGAGACGCTTTAAATAATCCAAGCAATATAAAAATTCTAATGGCACTTTGATGCATTGGGTTGCATGCAATTTTTTTTTTTTTTTTGTATTAGAGGAACAGGTGATATGTTTGTATTATTTGTCAACAGTGGAGGGGGAAAAACAAGCAAAATGCTGACATTTTCATTACGTCTGAGCTTAATTCACATTCATAGTCATCCGTGGGAGGATATCACAGGGACTATGAATTTAAAGTGTTCCCATTTTTATCAAAGCATGTTGCTCCCTTCTCTTCTTTGACTGTGTGAAAAGCTATCAGTGTAAGCTGATCAGAACAGTGCTCAAGCCAAGCCATCTACACTTCTTTTTTACCTAGAGTTGGGGAGCAGCTAACTAGAAGTAGCGATGCTACAACCTAACTGAACTGGCTCCGCTGTTTTTACTTTTGTCTAGACTGAAGTTTTCAGTCTAGACAATTCTATTTTTTATTTTTTTTTTGTGCTATTTTTTTAACTGTATTGCAAGCTTATCTTTACAACGAAGAGAATTAAATATAGCTGCAAGCAGCAATTATAGGGGCCAAGCACAAAAAAAGAAAGAAAAAGAGCTTCAGAAAAACTGCAACAATCAGTAATTAATGATATTTTTAGATTATTTTAGTCAAAATGGCACAAAAATCTATTACTGTAGTATGATTAACTTGTTCATCACTTTTGACCAATAGGTGGTGCTGTTATCAAATCATTATGGTGTGGTCAGGTGATAATTACATAAAAAGTTTGGTGCCAATATGCCAAAGCGTTGCAGAGTTATGGCCTCAGAATCAGCTTGGCATCATGCCAACAAATTCGTTGATGCGTTACTCGAGAACGGTTTGGTATATCAAAAAGCTTTTGATAACTTTTGCCGGCATGGTCTGAAGATAATCTGAGACAGTTTTCCTAGGAGGAGTTCAAAAAAGTAGGTTTTCAAAGAAATAGTCCCGATGACACATTCCAAGTTTCGTAATGATACGTTAATGCATTCATAATATACAGCATTTTAGGACAAAATTCAAAATCACTTGACGCCAGGAATGGCCAATTTCGGAAAATTGGGTATCATTCAACTTGGTATGCTGTACTGAATCAAAGGAGACAAAAGGAGATTTTTGATTTTTGGACAAATCATTCAGAAGTTATAAGCAAAAATTTTTTATATATCTCCTGACCAGTAGGTGGTGCTGTACCGAAACACTGCATGTAGCCTCTGGTCATGTTTGTGATAACGTACCAAGTTTGGTCTGAATATGCTAAAGCGTTGTGGAGATATAGCTTCGCATCCACTTTGGTGTGCTCTTCGTCAAATTCATTTGCGCGTTATTCGAGAACGGTGGGGTTTAACAAAAAGCTTTTGATATATTTTTTGCCAGCATGGACTGAAGATAATCTGATAGGAGGAATTCGAAAAAGTAGGTTTTTCAAAAAATTCAAAATGGCAGGAAAATTTTCAGGATGGAAAATTATGTCATATGGTGCATTCGTCTTGAGCCAAGGAATCAGAGGAAAAAAAAATATTTTTGTTTCTAGCCCTAACGGTTCAAAAGTTTGGACAGTAGGTGGCGCTTTGAGTTAGAGACTCCAAATTTGCTGTGGTGAATGTTTGGACTGTCCTCTATCTGCGTCCCAAATTTCAATTTTCTATGGGCTGCCATAGACTTCCAGAGTTGAAGAAGAAGAAGAATAATTGGAAAACTAAACAATACAATAGGTGCCATTCTTTTTTTTAAGTGAATCAATTCATTCATATGGTTCCTTTAAATGAATCTGTTAAAAAAAAAATGATTCTCTGATTCAAGTAACTGTATTTATGCACCACTTTTATGCCTTTTTTTTTTGTGATATTAGTGATATTTTTGTGAAATAATATAATTATTACAATATTTTTTTCTAAATATATTTAGTCAAATGTTTTTAACTGAGTTATATGTTATAAGTTAAATAAAAATGGTGTTTTTGTAGTTTTAGTGCTGGTATATAGTGTAAATTGAAATCTATTTACACTTTTGAGATTCTTACTGTTTTGTGTATTTATGGTTGTATACAACATTTTTTTTTATACTTTATTAGTAGCACGTAGCATAGCTACTTTCAAATGGTTGACTACTTTAAATTATCAGTAGCTTGTCAAGTTACAATTTCAAAGTAGACCCTGCAGTAGTATGCAAGGTCTAATAAATGCTTTAAATTGTCAATGTAAATGTACTGTATAATTCAATGGGATAGTCACTGTCCCTGGTGATGTCTGTGGTTAATCATTTAAATATTATCTGAAATGGATATCAGTTTGCAAATGAAGTTCAACAGAACTCCAGATGTGATTATGCCAGTAATCATTTAAAGTGTCTAAATTTCACCTGCTTTGTTCTATTTATAAAACACCCAGACTTGTGCTTATTATCTAATTTCTTTCTTATCGTTCCCTATTTCCCTTCCGTCCTGACAGTTTTTTCATGTGTCAGTTTTCTTTTCCTCTCTCTGACAGTCAACCTTCACAATGAACGCATTAAGTTTTCAGCAAATTACATTTAGTTGAACGTTTATGGTGGCAAACACTTCAGCCTTTAATCCGCTTTACTGTAGGCAGATGTATCGCCCTACATTTGCTACACTTAACATATGTAAATTTGGCAGGTAATACACATCCCGCCTGACATATTATGTTTTTATACCTGTTAAAAACACTCTGAACCCAGGATTTCTCCCACTACAGGATACGGGGCCTGATACTTCAAAGTAAATGCCTGCTAAGCAACATTAACAGGTGTAAACAGTGAGTCTGATGCTGCTAAGCTTTGCACGACGCTTAGGTAAATTCCACTTCATTTGAAAAGCCTTCAGCTTTTCTCAGTAGAGGCCAGCATTCACATGCCCCTCCACCCCCCGCTCTTCCCTCTCTCTTTCTCTCTCTGCTCCTGACCAGAGTTATCACATTTCCTCTGGGAGTGCGGTGTGCATGATTGCAGACCTGCCTTGTCAAAAATCTGCCCAGTGTTTCTATATTTCTTTGTGAGACGTCCTACTGCTGAATAATGCATGAGACCTGCTCTCATTACATTTCTTTTTCCCTCTCTCTCTCTCATCCTGTTGGTTGAGGTAACAGAAGCGACAGCTCAGGCAGAGATGGTCACCCCTTTCCCAGCAGCCCCTGCTTCTGCTCTCATCAACTCCACTGCCCACTGCTGACAAAATGGGCTTATTTGACTCCTCACCCCGTGGCACAGATGAATAATTCACCTCGCCGCTGCACTGCTGGGGAGGCGCAGGCAGGTTTGCATTTGACAGAGCGTGGACAGTGGATTATGGGATTGCGCAGAGGTTCTCCACTCCCAGCCTGTCCAAGAGAAAGGACTTCAAAACTGCAGCTGGGCCCGTTGAAGCCCAGCTTTGGTAGAAACAATGCTGCAGGTACTATAGCAAGGATTTTGTATGGAAAAAGCAGACTTAAGTACTATAAAAGTTGTACAATGCTCTTTTTGTATCAAGACTCAACTCTAGGTGTTGTTACATTGAAAACATAGACATAAAACTGACTGATCCAGTTAGTTTGCTACACACTTAAATCACTGTGTAATGTTAGCTTGGTGGGCAAAATTTCAAACACTCTACATATTCAGCAGCTCCAGATACCATAAAAAAGTTGATTTCAGTAGAGATTGATATTAGTATGCTAAGCTAAGGGAGCTATACTTTTATAAAGTGCATCACAATTTGTGTACTTATGCACTATTCTGTGCTAGTTTGTAGTATAAATGGTGAGAGTAGTATGTTTGCACTGAAAAGTCCAAAAGGAAAATGCACGCTTAATGAATCGTGGAATTTTGGACACTTAATGGTTTCTTACATAGCAGAAGGGGAGGGGCTATCAGACTCAGATTTTGAATGACAAAATAACCTAAAAGTCATACACGAGGCAGTAGAGTACATAGTGCATAGTATAAGTGCATAGTGTATAGAATAGTACAACTATAGATCATAACAGTACTAGAACGGTTCCGAAAGTAAAAAAACAAAAAAAAACAAAAAAACAATACTGCCTTAGAATTTGAATAAAATGAGGAATGTTAAAAGGAAGCACACTTAAGATGACTACTTTTTAGAAAAGCCTTCATCAAGAGTGTGCTTATAATACCTTATAATGCTCATCAAGTTGTAGAAGGGTCATTGACGAATAAAAAAAACATAATGGAGATATATATATACATTTTTTAAGTTTTATTAAGTGTTAACAATGAGATTATGTGGTTTTTATAATAAATTAACACTGCTTTTGTCATTTTTTACACGATGGACAAAATTTGTCACTAAAAAAGTCATTCCGTTTAACCAAAATTTCGGTTTTACCTAATGACACATTTGGCTATACCGAATGACGATATTTTCAAACAATGCTAACAGACTGATATCTAGCTAGCTAGCTAACAAAAGGACAGTCAAACATTTTATATTTAGTACAAGTTTTTAAAATATTACAACATTTTCCACGTTTTATAGCGGGTTTACCGAATGACCTGATGTTTCGGGACATGCGTATGAACAAGTGAAAACATGAATTTTTCAAATAGTTAAAAGAGAGTTAGTTACTTTGCTTCATGACTGTATGGTCCTTTGAAGGTGTCTGAATGAGGTCACATCCTGTCACATGATATTGACCACATGACTCGATCCAAAATGTTCCCTTTATATTGGTTACTCCGAATGACATCAATAAAATTAATTTTTCCAGACATTTTTTCTCATAACAAAACAACGACTTATACACATAATTTTAATACCATTTTGCACTATGTTGATATATTATGTTATAAAATCATGCCAGAATAAAAAATATATACATTTATTAGATTTTAAGATATTTTAATCACAAATGAAATGGGTGTATTGGCCTTTGGACAGTTAAACTGGATGACATTTTGACACTTCAAAAACTTTAAAATACCTTTATATGTAGCAAAATATAATTAAAACCTTTTGGATTCAACAAAAGTGATCAAGTTGTACTACCTTACATACTTTGGATGTCACATCTTTGTTTTTTATTATTATTAAGGCCTTTGGACAAATATCTGCATCTTGGAAAGTTGCTAAAGAATGATTATGTTGTTAAACCAGAGGCTGAGTTAGAGCCACAGCCTAGAATTTAGCACACATACTTCAGACATATTGAGCTGTGGTGGTCATGCAAGAGATGTTTCCCTCGTTGTTTCCTGTAATTTCTCAAATATGGCCAAAAAGCAGGGAATGAGCTCAGTAAATCATATTAGTTCTTTTGCCGTGGTCACACGTGATTCTGTCTGGCTACCAATATTTCACATTATTCACCTACAGGCCAGCGAAAAGACCTTTGCGTATCCTATAAATGAGATCTGTCCTGGAAAAGTAGAAGCTGTGTCAGGCCAAAAGGACAAGATAAATAAAGTACAACACAATATCACACTTTCAGGACTACCACAAAGGACTTCAGCTACCCTTCCTGCCCAAACAAGTCAGCCACAGTTTCTTTTCTGGATGTAGAAGGACATTGTAAGGAGGTCAGTTTGCCTTTTTTTTTTCATCTTTGCAATAAAGAAGAACCTTTTTTTACACATCCATGCTCTAATTTCCAGCAGCCCAAGCCAGGCGAGTTCAGGCCTACCTTATCTGTCTTGTTAAACACAGACAAAGGGATGAATCCTTTCTCCTTTTCTCTTGTGGAGACAATAGCCCAAGTAGATAACCTAGTACTCTGGAATTAATTATCTGGCCTTTTAATTCAGGGTCGTGGTGATTAGCCCACTGTGGAGGCATTAGCATAATATTTTTGCTATCTTCCCTGTGCTGGGTCTGCTGGACCTTGTCTTTTTCCCCCTGTGGAAAACCCACTCAGCATTTCCTCTGCTACCTGCCAGTCCCTGCCTATGAATGTGATTTGAGGGAAATGAGATTTCCTCTTCATACCAAATGGGCTGATGACAGTTCATTGCAGGGGGATAATTATAAATGGTTTTTATATATCATTGACTGCTGTGATGGCGAGAGCGATGTGATGTGTTAATACAGACGTTTAGCTCCATTATTCCACATAATAAGGCAAGTGACTACGCCACTGATTACTTCCTCTATCAAGACAGGAGTTCAAAACATTCACCAATCAGACACGCGCTTTCTTTAGCAACAATGTGTGGAAGGGCGAAACCTCAACTATACTAGCTCTGAATTTAAAATGGAAATTGAGAACTTGTAGACATTCTTTTCAGTTTTCTCTTGTGCATTTCCTTGTTCTTCATCCAGTTCTGAACCACTTTGAGCTTTAGTTTCACCCAACAACCTCTACCCCTCAACAGGTTTGTGTGCCATTCAGAATTGAATTAAGTGAGCCTTTTAAATTCAATTCAGTTTGTTACATTGCCTTTAATTTGAATTAAGGTAACAAACAGGATGGCATAAAAACAAGTCTTTTAGGTGCAGTTTAATAAAATGGCTAATTTGGGAAGAATTGCAATTTAAAAGAAGTAGAATTTACAGTTGAAATTCAGGAAATTTTATAATTTTCAATTAAAAGAGAAAAGTTCATCAAAACAAACTTAAAATTTTGCCTTGATAAAGCCTTGATTGAACATTTGAAAACAAATTAAAAGTTCGAAATTTAAAGAATAATTACTGTTAAAATGATGCACTATAAAAATTATTTTGTCAGACAAACTATTTTAAAGGTTGATTGAACTATCAAATGTATAGAAAATGTTGACATTCCATAAAAAATAAATAAAGTCAAGTTTTAGGCTATTTAGTATGAGCAACTTAAAATGGCAAGATCTTACAAATTTAGCAGTGGTCCGTTATTATGTATTATATTATTATATATTATATTTAATAAAAGGTTGAGACAACCATTTTTTCCATAAGTTCCAGAACTCAAAAACTTGAGGCAATCAGCTTCAGGACCTTTTGGAACTTTATCAACTTCTTTTTACAGGTTATGGATGGATGGATGGATGGATGGACAGATGGACGGATAGATGGAAAGCTAGATAATTAATTAATTAACTTTTTTGAGGCAGGATGTGGAGGTAAACTTCATTACCCAGAATTCATCTTCCTGTAATTACAATTCAACTTCCTGTGAGTTGTGGACTGTTCAATTAAAATTCCAACTCATAAATTGAAAGCAAGCCATTTCTTACATTCCTTAACCTTTCCTGTAGCTCAGTGGTTAGAGCATGGCACTAGCAATGCCAAGGTCGTGGGTTCGATCCAAGGGATTGCACATACTCAGATACAAATGTATAGTATAATGCAATGTAAGTCGCTTTGGATAAAAGCGTCTGCCAAATGCATAAAATGTAAAATGTTAACCTCCTTAACCAATTCCAGGTAGTTGCAACACAAAGACAGACTGCTTCCCAGAAGTTCCCACAAATTAGAATGCTAAATCGCCACTATCCACTGAGTGTAGCAATATGCACTGGGATCAGATGAAACCAAAAATGTATACATACACTGGGGAACACCACTCACAGACAGAACCCCAGCTACACACCCTCAGGCTTAATACCAGAGAGGAGGCTGTTATCTGCATTACAATATCCTGCTAATCAGCTCTTTTTGAGATATGAGAGGACGTCTCCTGAGGATGGTCAAGATTTTTGCTACAACTTCATTTTTTTTTTTTTTTTTTTTGTAAGAGCCACCCATGCATTGGAGCATTAATTTCACATTTTTATTTCTGAAAATTTGTAGCCAATTCCAAATTACTTTCCTAGGGGGATTATGAAATTAGAGCACCATTTTGAGGGATTAGGCTGGTCTTAAACCTCCTGTTTGAGGCAGCAGATGAGGAAGCTTCTCTGTGCAATGCAGGAGTTCTCAAAAAATACAGAGGGATGGAGAACAAAAGCAGTTTAAAACATTGCTTGAAATGAAAAACAGTTTAATACACGTTCATTTTTACTGCTTAAGAACCGGGGGGAACGATAAACTGATATAAAAGACTTATACCATATAAAAGCAAAAGAATCTGCACTTTTAAATTCAGACACAATATATGGCAATGCAAAAGTTGATTTATCCTAAATTATGCATGGTCTCTTAATCACATGCTTTAACCTGAATATGCTCATGAATCAACAAAATTGCAATGTGTTAACAGATGGAGCCATTACCCCTCATTGCAAATGTTCTTATTACAAAGCCAGACACAACATTTGGATTTTGTAGACATGCTATTGATGACTTTTAAAGGGTTTGCTTTGTTAATAGTCTATGAAGAATCAAAAGTTTTTGTTTCATGAATTAATGTTTTGTCTCATAGTATTCAAGCTCAAATAAGCCAATTTATTGATTTTACACTCAAAGGACCTATTGTACCAAAAATGGTGACAAATAAAGCTTCGAAAAAAGTCGTGAAAATGTGTTTAAACAAGTTTCAGTTGTTAAATAACATTTCAAAGTGTTTTAATTCATTTTTTGACTGTTTTTATGTCAGGCGGTACAACCATAGTTGTATGTATAATAGGCCTATATATACTATAGTTGTACCACCTGACATAGAAAGTGTACCAACCTATCCTTACTTGAAATTAACAGTTTTTACCTGTATTTGAGAGAAATCTGCAAACCTTTTCACTCTGCCACAAGGATCAGATGGGGTCCTCTGGATGATGCATTATCATGTTTACTGTTATTACCTAGTCAATTCATAATAAAAGAGCCATGTTTGCAGTTATGCCACCCTGACATTTGAGAATATACAAATTACTGGACAAACATTTTTCAAATATCTCAGTTTATCAATTTTCATAACAACTTTAAAACTACTGATATTTATCAAATTTGTTTATATGAAAGGTTTCAAACCTAAAATGATACCATAGTATTTATTTTTTATTTTTCAAGATGCAGACACTGTTTGAAGTGAGTCTGTTCATTTGTTCAGACAGTTGTACCACCTGTTATTACATACAATGTCAGAATAGTGTTGTCAAAGGTATCGACTTCGATACCAAGTCGGTACTAAAATTTAAAAAATGTGACGCTTTGAGAGCTGTTGAGTGGATTCTGAAACACCTCTGATTGGCCAATGTGTTCACGCGCTCAACATATATGTCTGTGATTGGCTACAATGATCAATGCTCAAAAACTTGCTGTAAATACACACCAGTGACGCTCTTCACTGAGCGCTTATACGTATACACACGGGAGATACATACAGATACACACAGTCCGCTGATAAATGCCTGCTTTCAAATGCTCCCTTAAAGAAATTTTTGGGCACAGCCAAATATATATAAATATAAAATATCTACAATTGTGAATCACCGCAGAGAATTGTGGGTAATCATGTTTTAGCACAGGATAGTAATTATATGTTAAACAGGTTGAAAATTCACACTTTTAATTCTGTAATCCCTACCACTGGAGCTGGTAAAAAGGATTTAAGAAAGAATTAAAGGCAATAAATTTGTAGCTTGAGTAACAAATGATTCATGAGATACAAGATGTGACTGCAGGGTAAATGAGGAGTGTGTTAAAGCCTGACATTTGCGTGTACAGCTCGGTTTTGCTTGCCTAAACCAGTTAGTAGGATTGTTTGTACATAAATCTAGATGGCTGTGTATATTTGGACATAATTTTTGCTTCTCATACAACCGAGTGAGTTTTATTGGTCTGCATTCATTGGCTTGCTCAGAGATGACACCTCATTCTCAAGATCTCAGCTTCTGGGTTTTTTAATGCACTGCTAAAGGTCAGGTCATAATCACTCCTCTTTAGTCCTGCTTCCCATTTAATTGACTGTCTTCCACACATAAAGTCCCCACTTCTCACTGTCTGATTATTGCAGCCAGTGGATTCGTATACAGATTCATGAGATGCTATCCAACCTGCTGTCTGTTTCCTACAAGACCTTTGGGAAATGTTCATCCAGCTTAATTTCTAATCACAACACGGAAGAGTATTAATAGACCTGCCATCCAGAAACATGTATTGCTAGGCCTTTGCCAGCCATCGCTAATACAAACCTCCATAAAACATCTCTGATGGAGTTAGATCTTCTCTCCATCCATCAAACAGAGAAAGGCAAGTTTGTATTTGAGGCTTTTTGTCTATGTACTATCACAAAGCACACAAAAGGTTATTGTCCCTCTCCAGCTCTGGAAATATTTCCTTAAGCTCACCTCAGACCAGGCAATTTCTCCTTTTTTTTTTCTTCTTTTGCCTTTGTTTTGAAGACAAAGGTGATGAATTTGGAGTGTGTGTGAAATGCCAGCCAGACAACGGCAGAGAACGAAGTGTGTCATTTATTCTCTCAGCAGGTGTGACGCGCCGGGCCTGGTGTGAGCCTCGGTCCATTGTCCTGCCGCACACACGCCCCGCTCCCCGGAGAATAGCCTCCTCTCCCCGGCCGCGCCAATCCCACGACAGAAAACTCGCAACAAAAGGTGAAAATGAGTGTAAATTGGAGTTATTTTTCCATCCTTTCCTTTTGTAATTTGAACACTTTTTATCTGCTGGAGCAGCACTTTATTTATTTATTTTTTTCCTTCAGAAGGAGCTCGCTGACACCTTATTCACAGGGTTATGCGACAACGTAGGTTTCTGATTACTTCCAAATGGTGTTACGATGAAAATTGTAAACTTTGACCTGTAGAGCATCTAGTGACTTTCATGTTATTTGGTTTATATCTGCACCATTATCGAATTTAACTTTAACACCATTTAATTAAGCATTATGATTTTGTATCTAGTAGGCATAAAACACAAAGTACCGCAAGACACACTTTTCTTACATGTAGAGATCAGTTTGCTGAACCTCTGAATATCACAATGTGATAAGCCACACCAGTATTCACAGAAATTACAGTTTTTGAAATACAAAATCCTACATATTGGTTTGATTGGGCTTATTATGGCAACTGACTTTGTTTAAATAGACGTCCTTGGCCTTGTACATCCTTGCATAATCCTTTGTTTTTGTCCGTACATTAAAAAAATGGTTCACTAGCTGTAATAGTAAACGGCTTAAATCTTTTGAATGTTCGTATTAGCTCTTCAGCATGACTACTCATAGTTGGTCATAAATTTATGATGTATTAAATTCATGCAGAAAATATTTTCTTACACTGTCACACTTTTTCTAAACCATTAATTTAACTATAATAATAACTTACAGTATTTTTGTTAAAGGGTTAGTTCACCACAAAATGAAAATTCTGTCATTAATTATTCACCCTCATGTCGTTCCAAACCCATAAGATTTTTGTTCATCTTCGGAAGACAGATGAAGATCTTTTTGTTTAAAGAATGCTGTCAGATTTCCCTCCATTGACTGCCTTTGTAACTACCACTTTGACGCTTCAAAAACTTCATAAAGAGATGGTACAACTAATCCAAACGTGCTGCGTAACACACGAGAATGAACCTCATTGGTTATGCAGCAAAATATTTTTGAGAAAATTTGGACTAAACCGCTCGATTCATATTTTTCCGATCTCTTTATAAAGTTCTGGAAGCGTCAAAGTCGTAGTTGAAAAGACAGTCAATGGAGGGAAATGACAGCATTTTGTCAACAAAAAGATCTTCATTTGTCTTCTGAAGATGAACGAAAGTCTTACGGGTTTGTGACAACATCAGGGTGAGTAATTAATGACAGAATTTTCATTTTGGGGTGAACTAACCCTTAAAGGATGCGACATATGTCAGGCTTCAAATATGTCAACACACTCTGGTATCAACATGTAATAATTCATACAAGCAAAGACTTTTTATAAGCCAAGACACTCGTATTCACTTGTATTACTATGAATGGAAGAACATGCAATGCACAATATGGTGAAATAAGTCCCATCTTCTAAATAAAAGAGCCAACTGGTAAAGTCATCGTGTCACTGCAGTTGCTGTCAGAAGCTCCGGTTCCTTTGACAGAACCAACATGAAATATATGCTTTTTGTTTATATCACTCTATTTGAGCACAAGAAACAAAATTTATGGGACACTTTATGTCTGAATTTGTTATTTAATGTGAGTTTGTCAAGCATTTTTAGAGATTTCAGTATTTCCCCATTCAGGTAGATAAGAGTTGACCTTGCATGCCTGAAATAGCTGCATGTCAATCAGTCAATCAATCAATCAATCCATCAATCCATCAATCAATCCATCCATCCATCCAATTAACCTGAGGCACACTGGCCTGTTAAAAATGGTGGGTCTGAATGTTCAGTATTTATATCGGATGGTATTTGGGGTAATTATGAATCGCAGAGGCACCTACACCTGCACAAAGCTGCTTTTCCTCACATAGAAACATTAGCTCATCTCATTTAATCAATATGAAATATATTTGCCGCTTTTACCCACTAACAGCATATTATCATGTCGGGTTACAAATTAAAACGCCATGCCACTAACTGGCTAGGGAGGAGGAATCGGGCATCACAAAAATCTAATTGTTCCCATGACATTTTTCTTCAGCGGGACAATTAATTTTATCGGTCCACGTAACCTTTTCCCCAAGTACTGTACAATGGCATTTTTAGTATTCATAATGAATGGACTGTAAGCGAGAGAATGGTTAAGGCAATCATTACATTATTTAACAAACGTATTTAATTGGATTGGACATAGGGAGTGCGTTTCTCGGTGACGACGATCATTGATGTTCTGCCTGATAATTCAATATTGTAAATGGGATTGTTTTGGACAGAATACAATCTTCAATGCATCACTGTACTTGGTGGAGGCATGTCTTCCACGTCTTCCCTCCCCGGCCTCTTCCTCCGCCCCTCTCTTTTTCTTGCTTTCTCTGACTTTCAACATCCCGTTTAATGAAAGTCGAGGTTGAGTTGTATTTCAGCTCAACTGAATTTACAAAAGCAATTTACAGAAAGGGCTCACTTTGGCTACATTAGTGAGAAGCTTCCATCAGTCCGGGCCCCTCGGGGGCCGAGAAGGTGCTGTACATCCATGTCTTAAACTGAGGTGAACATCCTAATTTATTAAGTATTGATCACCACAAATGACAGTAAGTGCTACAACATTTAGTGAGCAAATAACTGACAAATTGACAGACAATTTTCTTACATTTGGAGTCTTTAATGGCTTAAGTACACAAGAAAAAGACTATAAAAATATTATCAGCCATAGACCATGAGAAAAACAAAAATCCATCATGGCCATTACACTTTCCTCTTGACATTGTCAAATTACCTTAATGCCTTAAACAACGGACGTGCGGGCCTGTAATGATGCATTTGGTGAGTGTTTCTTACTTTTTGCCCAAAAATTACATAGTTTTATTTGATTTTTTAAATGCAGCTTGTAATGGGATACGCATTATATGCGTGCTGCGATGCCATTATATAGTGTTAGTAGAAAGTACCTGAGATTGTATTGAAGTAAATGTGCTTAATCTAGGCCGGCTTAATCTAATTTCCATCAACAGCCATCTTGTTCCGGGCTGTGAGAGAAATGTTAATGTGACCTCATTAATCTATTAGCCCTGATGCACGCTCATAGAGGAGCAGGCAGATCGGAATAAATAATGCATTATTTTCACCAGGCATGGCCCTCTGTAACCCGTCCCACCTCTAGGGCAATTAAAAGGGGTTAGAGTGCCTCTGCCGCGCAGCTACGGCACGTGGAAGGCCAGGCACTTCGGTTGAATATTCGCGAGCTGTAGCAGTATCCTCCAAGACCTTATTAATAACAGGCAGGAATGCATCCGAGCCGCTTTAGACTTGACCTAAAGACTTGTTTATCCCCGTGGGATATCCCCTGCTCTGTGCCAGGCTGTGAGGGAGGCGTAGCCAATTTTAGCTGTTGACCATTGAGAGCCCTGCAGGAGGTATTGGTTTAAATTTTGGGCACCATCTCGTTTTCTTAAAGGGGGTTTGTGCTTGGAAATATCTCTACTTGTTAGTCCAAAAAGGCCTTTCTCACATAATTATGGTAGCATATTTTGTATATGACGTAATGTGCTGCGAAATGAGGTGACGGTCAGTTTAATGGTTGTTTTTATAGATCATTTTAAGAGTTTTAATTAAATGACAATTTCCTTTTTATCCCAAGTTCATGAGAAGGAAAAGCACCATTTTCATTTTTAACCAAACACGCCCTTTTCAAAACGAGCACCGCCAAGTTAGACATCAGCAAAAAGCTGTGCCCGAAAATAGCTGTAACTTCAAGCTTAGCTTTTCAATAATTATAGCTTAGCTTTCTTTACTCATAAGAGATCCGGGGATTCGTATAGTGTAGGAAAAGTTAGAAATAAAAAGTTGGTGTTAGCGTTGTGTTCTCTCATGTTTCACTCCTCAAAAGCTGCAATTATGCTGTGAAGATCAGGATTCATACTTGGTTATCATGGGGATTGACTACACCTCCGGAGAGTTTCAGCCTAAATCAAAACTAAAAGATAAGCAGTGCTGTTTTTCTTTTTTCTTTCACTCTCTTTTGCAAAAAAAAAAAGCCTCCATGTTTCAAAGGGCTCTGGCATTAATTTAAAGAAATGTTCTTGTTTCAATTCCTATCTGTGTTTGAATATTGGCAGTTCATTCCACTCAGAGGCCTTAAGCTTGTCAGAAAGACATCATTATGGAGAGTTGGTTTTATTTTTATTTTAAATGAATGCACTTTTATAATGGGTCTGTAATTCCTAATAATTTGATGCTTTGTATATACTGTATGGGAAGTATGCATATTTGGATGCAGAGTCCAGTTCGTGTTGCTGTGCCTCCTTCTCTTATTTGGACAGATGACTGCACTGAGACTGATACTGTGATCAGATCCACTTTGTGGTATGTAAGGAGTCAACCATAGGCATTTCAGAGGAACAGTATCCAATCAACGTCTTTGCAATGCCATGAACTGTCCATTCAAATTCCCTCTGACTCCAATAACACTTATCTTAAAGCGTTCCTTTAGTCTGCCTTCAATACCCATGCAAAATATCATTCAACCTCAAAATTGCATTGAATATAAAAATGAAAGACCTGATAATGTCCTTGACTGGAACAAGAGAGGATTTTTTTTCTGCACTTGGGTCAGTATATTTGAATAACATTAGAGAGCTCAAAGCTCGCCTTTCTTGATTCTCTAACTTCAACTTTCCTCTGGCGAATTTAGTTGAAATGTAAAATATTAATTCAGTTATCTTCTGGATACATGCTTCGGCAAGTACATGCAGCCTCATTTAAATTCCAAAACCAGTCGTTAAAGGGATAGTTCACTCAGAAATTATTAGTCTGTCATTATTTACTCACCATCATGTTGTTCCAAAACTTTGACTTCATTTCTTCCGTGAAACACAAAAAAACATACTTTTTTCAACCAATTATTCCCAATAGCTGTGAAAATCCTGGAACAACATTCCTGACCATCTCCCTACCCCTAAACATATCCCTACCTATTTATCCCTGAAATTAGATGGAAATGAATAACACTGATGTAGAAGCACCTAACCCTGATTGTAAGCCTAAACTTGACATAAACTGTAAACTTGTCCCTCAAATCTGATTGGTTGATTGGAATGTTGTTCCAGGATCAACAAAGATGTTGATCCAGGAACATGTTATACTTGGCATAATCAGGTTCTGCCTGTGAAAAGGATGCAAAAATGTATTTCCATACATAAATATACAACTTGTGATCTATATTTGAAGTCATATCTGAAGTCATACAACAGTTTTGTGTGAACAGAATGAAATTTAAGCCGTTATGAACGTCTGTGACTGAATCATTGAGTCAGTGAATTGAAATAATTAAAATAATTGTATGATGTCTTTGGGTCCCCTTGAAAGTTCCAGTCCCCATTCACTGTAATCACATGGAAAAGAGCAACCACATTATTCAGACAACATGAGGGTGAGAAAATAGAAAAACTTTTGCAATATTTTTAAGTGTTATTCATGTTAGGTTATCTATCTATGCTAGTTCTGAAAAACAGCTACAGGAAGTGATGATGAACACCCAACTCTCAGAGCACAGGGACAAGGCTAGTCACAGGAAATGGTTTGAATAATTGGAAATGTTGAGTCAAAATGTGTTTCTGAGGAGAAGGGGGTGGAGTGTAAGACATTGGTCTAAATACATTACGCAGCTAATGGGTTATTTCAATGCACACCAGGGTCAGAGGTTCAGGGGGGGATGTGTTTAGTGAGGACGGGCAGACTTTTCTGATCATCTGTCCTGCTGGACAGACCCCAGGCATGGGGCTGCTGGACTGTCCCTTATGGTTTTGGAAAGTCTAATTTTCACGCCTAATTTCCTCTTCTAAAGACCACTGAACAGACCTTGTGTCTTTTCCCCCATCACTTACAAAAGGGCTTTTTAGTTTAGGAAGAGCAATAACTTATTTCTGTCCAATCAAACTTTTGCGTTTTGCCTTATTGCGCTTAAAGCCATCTTTAAATCTTTCCCGGCTCTCTTTTTAATATATTACGGTTATATATATTAATATTGCTTTGCAAAATGTAGAACGTCATTTGAACATAAATTCTGTCTCTTAGCATGCTGAGATTTCAACTAATCTTTGATATAATAGGATTTTTTATTCCCCGCACTTTTGTGTTTGTTCAGGGTATAATTTGGCCGCCCTAAGTGTCACAATTTGAAGGCTTTTTTCTCCCTGTAGATAGCCCATGTGTCTGCATTAAGTGCTGGGGGGCCTGCATCGTATTCATTGGTTCAGTCTGAGATTTTTATTATCATTTTCAAAGCATCAAAGGTTTTCTCCATCCAAGCTTAAAGAGATGAAAGTTTGCCTTTGTTCCATCCCCACGACATTACTACCATGCATTAGAGTTCTTTTTATATGTGAAATTACCTTTTACATTCTCATTGAGAGAGCAGTCTATAATGCAGTAGTTCCCTCGCACATTTTTTTTTATCACATAAAATTGTATTTTTCCACCTCCTCGGGAAGATACAATTCATTTTTTGATTTTTATTCTCTCTTCTTCTTCTTTCTGAGGTTCATAAGGCGATGCATTTTATGGTCACCACAGCCTTTGATCGGCTCTAATCTCAATGACAAACACTGCCTTGTTTGTTTCATGTGTCAAAACCAGGCTGTCTTTTGACTGATATGTTTTTGTTCTTTTTTACTATCAGGAAAGCAGGAATGGCCACTTAAAGCACACTTTGAAGATACCACAATGCACCTTGCCTATAGTACTTTGTCTAAATCTACAAACATTAAATGTAATGTTACGTTACTTCATTTATGTATATGTAATTTCAAACATAATATAAAATTTTATACACAATATAAATTGATCAGCAAGAATTAATCAGAACATTCTACTCCAGTCTTCAGTGTCACAAGATCCTTCAGAAACCATTCTAATGTGCTTATTATCAATGTTGAAAACAGTTGTGCTGCTTAATATTTTTGTGGAAACGGTGATATTTTTCAGGATTTTTTAATGAATAGAAAGTTCAAACGAACAGCATTTATTTGACAGAAAACTTTTGAAACTTTATAAATGTTTTTACTGTCACTTTGCCTTAACAATATAATCTTAAACTATGTTTATTATGAGAATATTAAAGGCACAGTATGTAAATTTCACCACTAGAGGTCGCTTTTTCAAAACAATAACAAAGGCATAGCTTGATGATGCCGTGAATGAGCATGGAATCATGGGAGTTGTCGTCTTCACTTCCATGGCCGATGGAATGCAATCCGACGGGACTCGGGCAAAAATCACGTTTGTGGATGAGCTAATATATTAAAGTTTTATCAACATTACTGTGGTAAGAATCAGGGCAGGGCCAAAAGCCCTTACGTTCCTGTTTTTATTATGCTTATATGCCGCAGTCAGCTGCTGACGCTCCTTTTGCTTTTTTGTTTATGCATATTTTATGAAAGTTGTTATAATGTGACTCTGTGACACTTGTTGCACATTGTAGTAAGATAGATCGATATTAGAATATCATATTAATAAAAGTTGGATGACTTGTGTTCACTGTAAACCTGAATAAGTTGGTAAAACTCAAAACAATTGAGGCAATCCGTTGCCTCAAAATTTTTAAGTTAAGAAATTCAAAGTTTAAGTAAGCAGAACTGACAGATTTTTATTTTGTACTACTCATACAGTTTAATTGTTCTTAACTTGAAATGTTTGAGTACACTCATAAATTTAACTTAAAATGATCATGTAACCCCAATGTAAACATTTATATTAACATAAAATTAGCTAGTTATAACAATCTAATTCAGAAAAAGCTAACTTGCTAATTTGCTAACATGTTAACAATAGCATGGTATATCACTTGCTGAATGAGTGCAGCAATATAAAGCATTTAATATGCTTGCTCTCAAACCAAGTCGCATGTGCCAATCATCACCATGATGGTAACTCTCCAAAAACCCACATTAACAGAAACTCTTCTAAATTTGCATAACAAAACATTAATCACTACTAAATCTCCCACTTAACATTAATCTTGCACAAAAACATTATATAACTCTTACTTACTTTTAGCATTTACTCTCCCTTTCGAGTGCCATGGGCAAAGCATGCAGAGAAATAGAAATCCCAGCCCAGTTTCAGTTAAACTTGTTCATAAAATACTTGAAATATATCAGTTCTGTGAACTTGAAAAAAAAAGAAAGGGCTAAATACTCATTAAAGTTATTTTGACTGAGATAATTTGTTTAATTTAAGTTTGTCCTATGGAAACCAATGAATTATTTTGAGCGTACAGGTTAACAGTGTAATTTTAAAAAATATTGTATGGTGGAAAAAATGCTGTATTACTGTTACTACAAATAAAGCTCTTTGTGATTATGCTATGTTACCAACTTGACAAAATAGTATTGTCTCTGAGGCATAGTACAAACATGTTACTCACGGCAAATCAAGAAAACAATAGTTTCAAACAATAAGACTAACCATACTGAACTATATAACAATGATTAGGTTTCTGTCGATAAAAGTATCCAAACAGTTGAAATAGCAGATTTCTCTGGATTTAAACATTGCTATTTGGGATAATGTAAGTACACAAGTCAACAAAATATATAATATTGTTCTAGTGGGTTTTGGATATTTTAATCCAAAAATCTTACATATTGTGCCTTTAATTAAGATTAATTCATTAACAACTCATTATTTTAATGTGATTTTACTCTTTGTTGTATGCCATTTCAAGTCTTCTGTTTCTGGCCATTAATATTTGATTTTCACATAAAAGAATCTTCTCATTCATTTTGCAAACTTTTAGAATCTGCTGAACTGCTGCATGATACATTCAGTACAATCTGAGTTCACAGTCATAATCTGAAGTGGAACCGACTGGCAAGTTTGGTGCGATCAGTGAAGAATGCAAACTGAATGTACTGGCCTGGTTTCTTACTGCTCTGTTATTCAAATAAACAGCTCTCTTTTGAATGCCCTGTGGTTGAAATTAAAATAAGGAAAAAACAACAACTTGAATTTCATTCCATGCATAATGTAATTAATATCTTTTTATCCATGTGGAATTTTAAATTAAGATGCAAATTGGCCATTTAACATAGCCATAGGATTCATAATCCTGAGATGTCAAACTCAATTAAAGCTTTCCTGCACACAAGGGATTTTCTGGACACACAATGAGAAACCAATCAAGATCTATTCCAAATTACTTTGCTGTCTGTGTGCATGATGGAATTGTCCACTGGGCAAATCCCCACTGTCTGTGCGAGATTCATCTTTTACCTGAATGCTTGAGCTCTTCACGCCCGAGTCAGTTCCCTTCTTTCTTTTTACATATGCAAACAGGCCAGTGTCCCAGACAATTGCTCATTCCCCTCTCTTGATCACAGAGGCTTTAAGCAGCAAATAAGCAGCAAATGAAAGGAATGTTTAAGCGAGGCATAATTTCGAGAGCTGAGGAAGGTACAGCGGTAATGTGTTAATCTGCTCCTGTTAGATGAATCACCTCCAGGGGTGGGAAGAGTTGGAAAATGGGAAGATTGGGGCTGACAGATGAGCTGAATGTGAGCGCATCTGCACAGGCTCAAATATATTGCTGGACTCTCCCCATTTAAAAGTAATGGGTGCCTGACCTTCTGTAGCAAACTTGTGGTTGCTTTAAATATACTTACATTTAGTGTCAGTGCTGTAAATGAATGTTAAAGGTGCACTTGCTGAAGTAATTTTCTGTTTATGATGTGCTGTCATCTTGGACTTATACTGACACCTAGTGGTGTGGATGTACAGTAACATCATCCAAAAGCATGTTTTTGTTACCAATGGCATTGTAGAAATACGCTATGTGTAGTTAGACATCATTTATATACTCTGTGAGTTAAAGTGGTTGATAATAGAGGGGTTATTGAGATAAAGTGTGTAGTATTCAGCAAGTCATGTGATCTCAAATGGTGGCCCAATGATTCGACCCACTGTGTAAAATAAAAGGTTTGGCTAAACTGTAAAAAAAAAAAAAAAAATGAAAATGTGTTACTTGCCATTTCTTCATAATTATTTGTGAAATTTACAGTGAAAATTATTTCTACGCCAATTTTTTCAGTGTACACTGTAAAAAAATATTTTTTGAGTAGATTATTAGAGTAAGGTTTACAAGAAAATACTATTTTAGTCTTTCTACACTGGAAAAAAAAAATGGTGTATAAAAAGTTTTATTCAGAAATTGCTAGTTAATTTCACAAACATTGTACTCCAAGAATCATTTTATGTACAACTTGAAAAATCATTTTTTTACAGTGTACTTCAAAATTGCATATTTAATTCAATGTGTTACTTGCCATATGTTTGTAATTATTTATGAAAATTACTACAATTTCTGATTAAAAATGGTTTGAAAGGAAATTGATTATCCTACACCATTTTTTTTTCAGTGTAATATGATTGGAGTTCCTCTAATGATTTTAAACTTTTAAAAATATTTTTTATATACTCAAATACTCAAAATTACTCATAATTTCTTAAGGATAGTTTAATCTTTAATGAGGAACAAAATACTGTTTTCCAATAGAAATGATCTATTTGATGAACTAAACAGTTTAATCTTCTCATCCAGCAAACTTCAGTGAAGAGCCTCACTGTAAAAAAAAAAAAAAAAAAAAAAAAAAAAAAAAAAACCCGTAAAATTTACGTTAAAAAAACGGCAGCTGTGGTTGCCAGAACTTTACCGTAAAAAATATGGTAGCAACATTTTAGGTTTTACGGGACTGTACTTTGTTTACTGTCTATTTTACAGTTCAAAACCGTATAATTTTATAAAAATAAATTTAACTTAAATTTACAGTAAAAAAAATATTTCATTAACTGATATAATTTTAATTTACCAACCTATTGAAGTACTAATATCTATTTTGTACCTTTGTAATACACTGACAACCACAAAATACAGCGGTGATGAGAGTCACATGATGAATCAAAGTTCATCACAAGCAGCTTTTCCAAAAGCTGAGAAGGACAATACTAATATATAGAAGGTCAATGTCATTAACACAAACACTAAACACCATCATGGTAACACATCAATTGTAAAAATGCAATAAACATTAATTTAACAACATTAGATGTAACATAAAACCCTAATGTACATAACTGATTAGAAAAAAAACTAAGAAGAGTTATTGCAACGTAAATATATCAAATGTGAAGTGTCACGCATGCAGAGAATTGTGGGAATGTGAATTTATGGTTTTTCACTGTAATTTATAGAATGACTTGTTATTTTTCACTTCCAAAAACTGTAAATTTAATGGTATTTTACTGTAAATGGTTAGATTTATTACAGTTATTCACGTATATAGTACGGAAACTTTCTGTAAACCAATTAACTGTTTTTCACCATAGCATTTTTAAAGTCTTTTACCGTTAAAATCACAATCATTTTTTACAGTGTGTATAAATGTTTTTATGTCATTAATACACTTTCAAGTGGTCATGTTCTAGTTAACGAGAAACTGTTTAAATGTCCAAAGTGCTTTTTTCCCCCTGAAATATCTACATCACTCAGTGCAAAACTCAACAAAGTGGCTTGGGCACTAAGAGTTGATGGGGCCACTCATCTTGTATTGAACTTCCCATTGCAATAGGCTTTCAAACTAAATTACAGCATGAGGCCCATTTATAGGGCACCTTCATGGAGTCCTGCTGTATCATATTCAATTGTATGATTCATTGACAAAATGCTTTTAAAAGTTCCTCACACTTAAACTTATTTTTATTTTTTCCCCCTTTTTTCATTTGTGCTCCCAGAGGCTCCCTTTGGCATCTTTATTTCCTGGCATAAACAAGCAGCAACCCCGGTTCTGCGCAGATTTAGGGAAATGATGGTCGTTTGTGAAACAGTTTGAGTAGTTTTCTATCAATTTGACCATTTCAGCATCGACTTCAAGAGCGTCATCTTGTGAATCTGTGTAATATGGTACCGCATTGTAGCTTTTCGCTTAGCGTCAGGAGAATTGAGGCCTGCGAGCTGTTTATGAGAGCATAAGGTCTGTTGATAATGACGCCAAAGCTTAAGTCCACTAGGCCCCGGTGAGTCACTCATTTGTGGCGTGTGTAGCTATGGCATGGCAGGGGTTCAGCGCTGTCCCTCATTAAAAGTATGTCATTAATCATGCTCTGGGAAGTATGTTTAGCAACAAGCAATCATGTCGCTCACATCAGGGACCATAGAGGGAAAAACATAGACTATATAAAGTTGCTAATAGTTTAAAGCGTAAATACCAAACTTTACATTGCGACTAATGTTATTCTAAATAGCGAACATGAATATGGTTGTGCCGCAAAATGAAACCAGTCAAGGGAGCAGCGTTCTCCCATTTGCATGGAAAGCCATTTATAATTCCAGACTTCAAAAATTCCTGTTCAGTGATTTAAGACCTTCAAAACACAACAGCTCATTTAAATAATAATGATCATAAACTATCGCCCAGAGCGGTCTGCGTGTACATCAAACATCGCCTTCATAACATGGTAAACAAGAAAACAATGATGGCGGGCCACTTAATTTATGCTGGGAGTATTTTTGTGTTATGTCACTCTACTTTTAATTGACTCTAAAGGCAAGCGTTTCCTTGAGTCGTTGTTTATGATTGATTCTGTCTTTAAAGGAATAACATTGCGGTGGACAGCAATATTCAGACCTCCATTAACCCCGCAGATGTCTGAGCTACTCAAGTATGAACGCATTTGCATTTCTCTTTGGTTTGAAAAGGCGTCTGAAGCCTCTAAGACAGACTCATTCTATTAACCACACAGGCGTCTTTTTTTACAAGCACACGGCTGTCGACATACAAATCAATTTGTGTCACTTTGAAGTCGTTATGATTGCTTGACATCAAAAATATGGGGCAATTAAGATCATCAGGCATGTATCCTTTGCCTTTTTGATGCTGAATATTAAATTTTTTTTTGATGTATTGGCCTGTAAGCATGGAAGTACTGACCGCAAACACGTTCGATATTCACACCTCCCCCACACAACACACACATTCGACCCCAGTGTCCAGTTTCATTAAACAGTAATGTGAGCACATATTCATTAAAAAAAATCCTTATTTTTTCTTTCAACTCAACCTTCAGTTACAAACAAGCCTGTCCTGGGGAAGCTACAGTCATTTAAAAGGATAGTTCACACAAACGTGAAAACACGATCATCATTTACTCGCCCTTATGTCACTCCCGTATAACTTTTTTTCCCTGTGTATCATTATAATAGATCCACTCATTCGGTCTTAAAGCGACAGCAGCCTAATATTCTTGCTGCTTTCTGTGTCATGAATGTTAAGAAACAACAAAATACAAAGAGAAAATCACTTTTGCAGCTTTAATACAGATTAATTATATTCAATTTATACAGTGAAGACTATGCAGTGTTGTTTTTACATTTGATTATTAATTTTCTGTACACAGCAAAATCCCCAGAGTTAAATCAACTCTGCTCAGAGAACATATGGTCCCTCTCTACATAGAGTTGAAGTTCATGAGATAATATGCTGTTTATGGAGTTGTTTAATCAGATCTTGAGAGATTAAATGTCTTTTATCTTCAGTTGAGTTCATCTTAGGCTGTGGCTGGAAGTCAGTTGTAGTTCTTGTGTTTCTCTTGTTAACAGCAGGTGTTCATCACTAATGCTCAACCATCACTTAATTAACAACTTAATTATCTCATTAGCTTTAACTCTGCTTCAGTGTTACTTTAACACTATTTTTTTATTTTGTGTGAACTATATTTTTAACCTTCAGATAAAATCTTTTTTTTAAATGTATATTAATAATTACAATCATTTTTATTTATATAATTCTTTTTTTTAATCCTGCCCAATCTCCTTAATCCTGCCCAATACCTAAACTTAACAACTGTCTTACTAACTATTAATAATTAGAAGTTTATTGAGGCAAAAGTCGTAGTTAATAGTGACAATTGGACCCTAATCTAAAGTGTGACCTCTTTTTTTTGTATCAAAGCAAGATCTCTATTTCCTATGACTGTATAAACAGTATGGACACATACCCTGTCTCCAAAGTCAAAAAGAGAAAAAAAGTAGCATTGAGCAGTCAGGACTCAGTCCATTCAGTGAACTGCTCACAGTGAGGCATGGCCAAATAGCAGGTGTCCCTCTGTTCATTGCACTGGAGTGCCTATCAATCATTGCCAATATGACAAGCAGAACCATTTACATTCTGCTCTCTGCATGTTTTATTCACAGAATATCCATATAAGTCCCCCTCCAAAGCTGTCATTCACTAGATGTGCCTGAATCTGAAGATAACCCCTTATGTTGGTGAGTTTCAGTAATTTCACTTTAATGGCAATTAATAGGTCATTTTCTAAAATGCTCATTTTAGAAGAAAATTTCAGATGGCACTTAGAGGCTTTTGCATCTGAAGTACTCATTTCAGTGTTGTTTCTACCTGTTTCATCTGATTAATATCTCAACAGAACCTTTAACGTCTGAATATGCATATGCATTGTTCACAATCACAGAATGACTCACAGCAATCTATGCAAAGTGATGTAGATTAATATTTAAGTAGATCATTTGCAAGATTGGTATAATTAGCAGGTCATAATTCATGTATTCCGTTTGGTAGAGTATCATTTTGAGACACTCATTTGAATAAGATGCAGCGTGTCACTGGATATGAATGGACATAGGCCTCATAAATTCACATTCATTGTCACTAACACAAAGCATGTTTAGCATTTTAAAATAATTTAAAGTGTTCATGTAATATGGACACAGTAATGCTAATTTAAGCCATTGTTCCTAAAGGCTCTATCTTGATGAAAAACACCAAATATAGGTTTCTTCAAATTAGCCGTACATAAGCCAGATAACTTACAATTCGGGTTTGATTATTTTCACTGCTATATTCCGTGTTGCCAGGCATTTATATGCCAAGCTTTCCTGTGGTAACATGGAGAGTTTTACAGTTGAATAGGATTGTCCCACCAGGCCGTTTTTCTTAAATGGCAGATTACTTTACACATCATTGTACATTAAGGCATGAATGCTTTACTGAGAACTCTGCCAGAGATATAATTCCTGCCTTAGCGGCTTCTGGAAAACATACAGACAACATAGGAGGTGCTGCCATGATTTCCAGTCCATTGCACAGGGCATGTTTGTGACAGAGAGAGCAGTTGCCTTTCGTTAACATGTAGTATAGACACACATACATATCTCAGTGTTTTGACAGTTGGGCATCCTATTGTCATACACAAGACCTCAGCCCTCAGTTTGAAGAAGGTTATTCTGTCATTCAACCATCATTTCTACATGAGCTACTCATCAAACGTAAGAACATAGAAGGAGTGGGAGAAACACTGGCAGAGAGAGAAGCAGGCAGAGTTGAAGACATAGATGAAGAGACAGACAGAGAGAGGATAGGCAATAGAGAGAGGGACAAGTGCAATATATGTATATATTATTTATTTAAAAATATAAAATATATTTATTTTCAGTGTTGGGGTAACGCATTACATGTAACTAAATTACATAATCAGATTACTTTCTCAAGTAACTAGTAAAGTAACGCATTACTTTTTCAATTTACATCAAAATATCTGAATTACTTTTTCAACGCAAGTAACGCAAGTTACTTTTTCACATTTTTTGACTGACAGCTTTTCTGTCCCCATGATGAGAGAAATAAAGTGCAGAGGTGTTGTGTGCGCTGGTGGGTATTATAATTGTAGACTAAATGTGAATATGCATTTACTTATCTCAATTGCACGAAAACATTCAGTATTCCTCAAAATGAATAAAAACAATCTCAGAATTGTACGCAAACCTGTAATAATTAATTATATTAAATTACATAAATATACTTTATGTATTTAATCTCACTTTATTAACCAATGTCTTTGCTGCTGATCTTCAATGATCTAATTCAACCATACTGATAAGCAAAAATTACTTTGGATTAGATTTAGAAATAATTGTGTTGAACTTCCTTCTCCTGTATCCTATTCTTCTTTAATCCAGAATGGCAGCACAGCTGAAAGGTTTGTTTGAGCTGCGCCCTCTACTGTACAGGCGTAAATATGCATTTCCTTTAGCCTGAGGCTTATTCATTTCACTTTTGGTGTGAAAGGGTCTTTACATTTGCCAAAAATAGAACTTTTTTTTTGTTGTCATTAAAAAACAAACAAGCAAGCCCAGCCCAGGTGAGAAAAAGTAACATAAAAGTAATGTAACGCATTACTTTTCACAAAAAGTAACTAAGTAATGCAATTAGTTAGTTTAGGGAGTAACGCAATATTGTAATGCATTACTTTTAAAAGTAACTTCCCCCAACACTATTTATTTTTTAATAAAACATCATGTTAGAACTAGCAATGACAGACTGGGCCATTTTGAGAAGTTGCCGAATTGGAGAAGCAAAGAGACAGTATGATTCTATGTTATTGCATTTCTACAACAGTTAAAAAAACAAAAATTTAATAACGAGTAACTTACGTTTTAGACACAATATTGCCAGTTACTTTGTCTGTTTTTGCTCTGACAATGAAAACAAAATAAAATAAAAATAAAGCTAGAATTAGTTATTAGGTAGAACTTTTGCAACACACTAGGGATGTTAACGATTAATCGACGATCGATTAATTGTTGATAATACATTTAATCGATAAAACTTATCGATCTTCGATTAAGCAGGTTCAACTGTGAAACATGTAAAGCAGACACGAGTAAAAATTAAGAAAGCGCGCCGGAGTTACACTTTCATTATGACTATAAATTTGCGTTTTCATTCGCAGCCTTTTTTTGTGCAAATGTAAGTTGTAACATTGGGTTTATTTTGTGTAGGCCTATCCATATCTGATTTATCTCATATAGGATGCATTTGGTTAAAATTTAACGCTGTAGTAAAGCGCTCCGGTGCTCAGTTTTAGCGAATGCAGCTCAAATAGCAATGCACAAATAATAATGGCTAGAACTGTCATATTACATAACATTATAAAGAGAACAATATTGTAATAAAACATTGTGAATTATTTGGGTTTAGTTGCCGTTTAGTTATTTCATCGCGTTGCTCCAGGAAGAGCGAGTCCACACATTCTGAATAGCATGTAACTTAGTTCAAGTTCACTTGTACATTTGCGTAATTTCGTGCAGATATAATTTGTAATATTCGATTATAATAATATTAGATAATCGATTAATTGATTATTTATTTAAACGACAATCGATCATGGGAATTTGTGTAAATTGACAACCCTATCTATCTATCTATCTATCTATCTTTCTGTCTGTCTATCTGTCTGTGTTTGTCTGTTTGTTTGTTTTTTGTGTCACTGCTTTTATTGTATGCACTGATGTTTTGGCAATAAACTACTGAGATGTAGAGAGAGACAGGCAAAGGAAGAAAGAGAGTCAGAGGCAGAAGGGAGGGAATTGTGTGTAGGGGGCAGGATACTGAAGGTTCGCCACATGGCTAAAGGCTAATGTTTATTTGGCTGCTCATAACTAGCCAGAGCCCCACATCTTTAATGCATTACGTCTCACCAGTGGAAACGTCTATTGCCAATTAGTCCTCTGGTTTACCTTGGCTCTCCCAAATGACTGCGAAATGAAAGGTGAAGGCGAAAGAGAGAAATGTAAGTTAGTAATTACAGAGGTTTGTGCGGAGGCGGCAGCAGGCTGCAAATGCAGACTTGTGCCACATCCTCCCAAATTCTGTTGTGCCTGGGCTCCTTCCAGCCCCACGCAAAGACCCAGCCGCTCACCACCGGTAATTATCATCCAGGGCTCGCTAATTAATTTTGTATAATTTCTGTTTGCTTAAGACATTCTGGGCTTATTTATATCTAGCTATCTCTGGCTGACGCTGTACTGAACGCGTTGACTCCCACTGCCTCCAGTTTTGAGCTGGTTATATTTACTCTCCTGGTTTTGATCAGCCTAGGCTCATTGGAAATATGTGTCTGTGGTGACATTTCTGCAAAATTTTATTACGTTGCCTCTTGCACGTTTCACAATAGTTTCAAAGTGAAATGTTCAGTGAGTGGCAACATTTTATTACACCAGGGCAGTGTCTGAAATCGCCCCCTATACCCTTAAATAGGGCATTATTTTAGGGGACAGCCATTTGTAGTGGTGTCCAAAACCATAGTGGACGATATCGAGTGCGCTTATTCAATCCCATAATGCACCGCAATGACGAGTGTACAACTGATGCACACTTAACGACTAGAGAATACCTATAATGCACTGTGAGAGTCTCGCATCAAATGAATTCCTGCGTCTCGCCAGAAGATGGCGCCCACAGCTGAATCATTCATCCATTTTCTCAGCCGCGCTGGTCCAATGTGGCTACTGCGTAATATCATACTGGTATAAATTAATTTTTAAGTGATTAATAAATTAATTAAGGTTTATACATAGTTTTTAAGACCGACTTCCAAGATATCTTACTACTGGAGCTGCCTGTTTAGTAAGTTTCAAATGATTATTAAACAACAAGCACAAACTATGTAAACGTCATCTTTATGATGCCTACACGAAAGTTCTGAATCCATTTGTACTGTTGTCGACAATAGCGCAAGCACATGGACTATGTCAGAAATCCAGTGTAGACAAAATAGCTTTTATTTTTAATTTATCTATTTGCTTTTTGCATTGAGCTGCTCGTGTCCAGACATGGTACAATGTAGTTGTTGTACGTATTGAAGCAGTTCAGATATTAAATGTTCAGTGAGTGGTGCTAAAAGCTTTATACTCTTTGCATTTGAAAATAACGTACCGCCTACACTAAACCCTACCACAAACATAACCGATAGAATTAACAAAAGTAAATGTAAGATAAAAGTGTATTTGCTGAAGCAAGCTTGCTATTTTAGCTTGCTTCTACAAGTCTTTTAGCTCTTTTATTGTGACTTTATTCTGAGCGTGCCACATCTCAAGGTCAGCGCTGTACCAGGTCAGCTACTGAGCAAGTTAATATGTTAGAAATGCTATACATATGGAGCTGGATATGTGATGCAAACATCGAAATGTATTATTTTACAAATTGTGTGCTATGGTAACACAGTATTGTGCAAGGAACTGAGCAAAAAGAAGTCTTTATTAATTGATAATCTGCCCGTCATCATAATTGGTGCGAAAAGGACTAAAAGTTTGCAAAAATGTAGGTATAAGGCATGTATTTCCAGTGAGCCTAGGTTGGTTTTGATGGTGGCATGTAATTGCCTCAAAGATTCAGCAGACATTATTAC
Organism: Hypophthalmichthys molitrix; assembly: GCA_037950675.1. NCBI lineage: Eukaryota > Metazoa > Chordata > Actinopteri > Cypriniformes > Xenocyprididae > Hypophthalmichthys > Hypophthalmichthys molitrix. The sequence goes on along the minus strand of CM075514.1, from coordinate 16,056,092 downwards.
TGTGTTTTGGGGATTTTGTGTGAATTCTTAGAAGTTCTGTACTTGGCTGTAGAGCACCCATTACTTTCTGTTATAGATATTCTGTCTTCAAGAAGCTGCCACCGTTGCACTTACTCTAGCAGACCTTGCAGTGCCAAGTTTTAACGATTTTAATGAAACGATGGAATCGATGGAATATATTTATACCTGTAAAATGCACACTTTTCACTATTTTTCTAATTGCATGTATTACAGGTCTAATTATACAAGCGTCTGTCAGACAGCTGATGAGTGTGTGTCATTGCTGGCGGTGGAGTATATTTCCATACAGCCTGTCAGGGAGGGTTTTTTTGCCTGTCTAATGCTGCCCCCCACTGCTTCAATACAGAACATTTATTATCCCATAATTACTCGGGGCCCTCGTAGAGGCTGTAGGCCAGGTCGCTCGGGCGCACATCTATTATCTTCACCTGTTAATTCATTTGGTGTGACGTAACAAGCGCTCGGTAATAACAAATGTGCCAGAGCCCAGCTTTGGCAATTAAAAGCAGCGGGGGGCTCCTATTTTGATGGTCCAAATTGTGACATCCATCATAGGACACAAGCAGTAGCACAGTGGGATGACAGATGCCACCCTGATGGCAAGGCTAACTAACTGCCTGTCCCACTGAAATAACTGTCCTCCCCCACCCTCCCGTTCCGACTGCAGCTGCAAATTATCTCATGAAGACTGACCCGTCGGATCAGGGCTCATGCGGTATCTAGAAAGAGAGACCTAGGGATGGTCTGATTAATTTTAACATTGAAGAGCTGGGGACGCTATCTGATAAGTCATCCAAAAACCTGCTGCCAAGAAATGAGACAAAGCCGGTTAAGGCAGGGTTTGTATACATCGTTTTCGATGTCTCGGTTTGTTTGTTTGTAACTCTGCTCCAAACCCTTGTGAGCTTCCTGCTCAGGCAACCAACTTCTTAGTGTCCTAACAATCATGGAAACTCAATAAGTGACTGATTTGGAATGCTCTACGTAAGCAGCAACTTTTAGAGACTACAAAAATATTGATTTCAATACATTTTGGTGTTAGCATGATGCTAAAGATAATGACATGATACATAAATATTAAAAATACTATAGGCACAAATATTAGACAGAATAAATTAAAATATAAAATAATAAATTACATGTATTTATGTATGTATATGTATGCCTTTACAGTACAGTTCAAAATTATGGGGCCTGTAAAAAAAAATGTTTATATAGAAATTAACAATTTTATTCAGCGAGGCTGCATTAATTTGATTAAAAATGAAAATAAAGACATTTATAATGTTACAAAAGATTTCTATTTCAAATAAATGCTGTTCTTTTGAGTCCTAAAAAATAAAGTATCATGGTTTCCACAAAAATATTTAGCAGCACAGCTGTTTTCAACATTGATAATAATAAGAAATGTTTCTTAAGCATCAAATCAGCATATTAGAATGATTTCTGAAGGATCATGTGACACTGAAGACTGGAGTAATGATGCTGAAAATTCATCTTTGCCATCACAGGAATACATTACATTGTACAATGTATTAAAACAGAAACAGTTATTTAAAATTGTAAAAAATATTTCACAATATTATGTTTTATATTGTAATATTACAATAATAAAATTAAAACAATCTTATGACTCCAAACTTTGAACAGTTATGTGTGTGTGTGTGTGTGTATGTGTGTGTTTTCAGTATTTAATAAAAGTTTGTTTATATCTATTTATATTTATATTATGTTAATTTATCATTTATATTTATTCATCCATGAAAAGACAAGCAATGCTGCCTTAGAATTTATTCAAATTAAGGGGACAGCATTAATAATGTCTTTCAGAACAAGGACTACGCCTTAAACGCTCCCTCTATAGGCAGCACACAAGGTGTTGTGAGAGCATGTGAGCCTGTGTGTTGTCTCAAAGAAAGAGGGGTGGCCTTCTAACCCAGCATCACTTTAATGCAACTCGTCACATTTGTTCACACGTTTGTGAGTGTGATTATACATTATCTGTGTTTCTTTGCTAGCGGCCTGTATTACCACACACCAGACAGGAACAGGCTCTGCTTGTTAATGAGCTGTTTATTGTGACCATAAGAGAGATGTTGCCACTTAAGACAAAGGGGACAAAAAAAGCTTGTTTCCATACACAAGTTTGAACAAACGAGGAGGAAACGCAGCGTATAAGTCTTGTTTTCATATTCTTTGCATGGCTATATTATAAAACCCATTGCCTCTCAAATCAGCACGGGGCAAAGCAGACATTTGTTGTGAACGCATTACGCAAATACGTTCTATGCTTGGGATTTTCTATAATTTACTCCCATTTCCAATATAGTTTATGTTACAATCGGATAGGAGACCGGGCACCTTTTTAGATTATATGTGACCTGTAGCAAAAACAGGAAATGAGTTTTAGTGATTGCGGGGCTGTAATGACACCCAGTAGCCCCGGAGCCCTAAGGACAAGGGAGCAATTTAATATGTCTGGCACAAGCAATAAACGCCACTTTGATTAATTGCACAGAACATCATCATAAAGTGTAGCGGCAAGGCTTCAGAGGTGCGTTGGCTGAGCGGACTTTGTGAGGATGTTCACCTTCCTCATCATTAAGATCATTAATAGAAGGAGCTCCGTTTAAAAGTGAGCGGTGGCATGCATACGATATGGCAGCGTCTAAATATTCATGCTAACACAGGCTCTCTCATGAAAGGGCAAACGGAGACATTCAATAAGACCTGTGGATGCACTCTTACACCCTGAACATAAGCTAAGAACAAAAACAGAACAGCCTGGACAGGATTTATAGCTTTGTTAGTAAATTGTCCTTGTTAACCATTCTCAGTCTGTTCCTCTTTTGTTTCAGGGTTCAACTGTAGCAACAGCCAGGAAGGGATTTTTTAAAATGAAAGAATGAAAATAGAAGGAAGGAAGAAAGGAAGGAAGGTGCAAAGAAAGGATTGAAGGGAGATAACAGGTAGGGAGAGAAAGAAAAAAGGTGGGAGGTAAGCAAGGAAGGAAGGAAGGTTGGATGGAAGGATGGAGGGAAAGAAGAAAGTAATAACGGTGGGAGGGAGGGAGGAGGGAAAGAAGGATGGATGGGCGTAAAGAAGGAAAGGAAACTAAGTAAGGATGGATAGATGGAGGAAAAGCTAGAAATGAGAAAAAGGATTGATTAAAGGAAGGATAGATAAATGGAGGGGAGATAAAAGGAAAGAGGAGAAAGATGGATGATGATAGGTGGATGAAAGAAAGAATGGGAAGAAACAGAAGAAGGAAGGAGTTAAGGAAAGAATGAAAGAGGGAAAGAAGGAAGAAAGTTCTGAGTCAGGAAGGAATGAACAGGAAAAATTTAAGGGTGGAGGGAGGAAGGGAGAGAGGAAGGAAGGAGAAAAGGCATAGGTGGTGGATGAAAGGAAGGAAAGAGGAAAAGAAAGATGGGATGGATGGATGGATGGATGGAAATGAAGGAAGGAGGGAAAAGGATGGATGGATGGAAAAAGGAAGGAGAAAAGGCATGATTGGTCGATGAAAGGAAGAATGGAATAAAAGAGGGAAGGAATGAAACAAAGAAGGAGAGAAAGAAGGACAGATAGAAGAAAAGAGCAAAAGAAGGAAGAAAGTATGGAGGGAGGGAGGGTGGAAGAAACATGAAAAATGTAAGGATGGATCAAGGGGGGGAGGATGGAGAAAAAAACATGGATAATGGATGAAAGGAAGGAAAGAAGGAAAGAGAGAGGCAAGGAGGAAAAGTATGGAACGATGGATGGATGGATGGATGGACAATAGAATAGATAAAAAAAAAAAAAAACTGTCCTCATACCAATATTCTGCTATCACAAGCCTTACTCAGTTGCAGTCATAAGCAGCAGTACTTGACCATGAAAATTTGATCAGATGACAAAACTGGTCTCAGGTCTGTCAACATGTTCCAGTCTGTTTCCAGCTCAACACGCCCACAACAGCAGCAAACCCCAACCAGACATTCATGTGCTCCTCACACTCGGAAAAAATGTTGCAATTACAGTCAATGTCCCAATATTTTGAAATATTAAAATTTCCCATGGATGGGCGATAATTCTGCACAAATTTATACGGTTTTCCAACGTTTTTCAATTAAATAATTGTATCCAATGCTGTTACCTCTATTATTTCCCTCATCTCGGTACTAGCGCCGAATGATTTTTATAACCCAAAAGTGATTTTCCTTCCCCTACTTTGCAATTTCATCTCCTTTTGTTTCTGGCTGTTCCTAGGCACCCATAAAACCTTCCAGTGTCGTCATCTATCATATTGGTTAGTATTGTACCACTGCCCTGTGGACATAATAATCATTTGTGTTCTTTAATATGCAGTTTTCTGCATATTGTGTTTATCTCTGAGTTGTCAGGGTGCCTGGTGTGAAAGGAGTTTCAGAGGTGTTTTGCTTTTGTATGTGTGTGTGTGTGTGTGTGTGTGTGCTGTTAGTCCCCCTGTGGCAGGCTGTCAGCTCTCTCTGATGGATGGGGATAAAAGGAAAGCTTGGGATGCTGGGGGAACAGGGAAGGTCCAGGCTACAGGATATGGGGCATCACTACACTAGGTTAAGAAATGTGTCAGTTATTGTCTCCACCGCCTAAGGGCAGTGCTGGGCCCTAGCAGCCAGAGAGAGAAAGAGAGAGACCAGCTCCAGCCTCCCCTCCCCTACCATCCCCTCTTCATTACCTCCCTCCCTTCTTCTGTGTTTTGTTTTCTCCTCTCTCCTGCTCTCCTCTGGTTGTCTGAAAATACAGGAGAGCTAATTGATAAACAGGGGGATGTGTTGCGGGCTGGTTTTAATGGGAGCAGGGGGAGGATGATGCTTGTTTCCTTTCATTATGTCAAACTTTGAAATCTCTGACATTTACAAAGTTGCCATTGTACTCCTCTCCTCTTCCTGACTGCACACACTGTCTTAAAAGTAGCCCGGGCTGCATGTGAAGGTGGGGTGGGGGCTTTTATAGCATTGTGGACTTGAGCCAATAGGAATAATGCTGCAACTTCATTGGGTTCATATGAGGACATTTCATTGTTTGTGACACTCGTGGGATGAATGTGAGGGATGCTATGGTAATGTAAGCAGGCTGTTGTTTATTTGTCGATTGTATGGTGAAACTGATATTGGAGGTGTATTTTGATTTTTTTTGGACGTGTTATTTAATATGATATTTGTTTTCTACTGGAGGGTTTTCAGTGGCTCCCCATTAACTAAGCATTCAATTTCATGAGATTTTTTTTTTTCTTTTTTTTTTTCAGGTCAAATATATATATATAAAAAATTCAATGTTTTAGAAAAAGTCTCTTATGCTCACCGAGGTTGCATTTATTTGATGGAAAAATACAGTAAAAACAGTAATATTGTGAAATATTATTACAATTTTAAATAACTTAAACAACTTTACTATTTAAAACATTTTAAAATGTAATTTATGGAAAAGCTGAATTTCTAGCAGCATTATTCCTGTCTTCAGTGTCACATGATCCTTCAGAAATCATTCTAATATACTGATTTGGTGCTCAAAAATCATTTATTATCATCAATGCTGAAAACAGTTGTGATTGTTAATATTTTTGTGGAAACCATGGTACAAATTTTTCAGGATTTTTTGATGAATAGAAAGTTGAAAAGAACAGTATTTAGGTGAGACATCTTTTGTAAAAAATATTTTACTGTCACTTTTATTCAGTTTAATGTGTCTTTGCTTAATCACATTAATTTATTTTAAAAAACCCTAAATTAAAACTGACTTTGAAACTTGTTATTTATTTTTAAATGCCTTTAATATGAAAATATTTTTAATATAAAAATATGCACATATGAATTATTAGATGTTCAAGTAGTTTAAACAAAGTGTGAAATGGAATTTTTTTTTTCAATTTTTTTTTTTTTTTTTTGTTTGAAAAAGGTTTTAAATTAATTACAATTTTCCCCATATAATTTATTGTCATATAATGTTATTTCCAGCACAAAATGTTATAAAACACAATTCATAATTTGAGAAGTGATGGAAATGATGCTGTGGTTGCAATTTTTAATTAATAATTATAAATTAAATTAAATTAAATTAATTCATTACAGAAGTAACCCCTCCTGTCCGAACCACCTGCTCTAAATGGGACTCAAACCCAGGTCACCGGCATGGGAGGCGTGCGCTCTAACAAGGAGGCTAAAGACCACAGTCTTTAGTGTCAGTCGCTAGATCGCCTTTGAGATCAGGGGAGTGAGGTTTACACGCACAGCTCTTACATCCATTACACAGACAGAATTAAAATTAATTTATTACAGACCGAATTAAAGACAGAATGATTTTTCCTCAGATATGTACATAAACTGTTGTTAAAAGAGAGAAATTAAAGTAATGAGTGTGTTTTAACAGAGCTTACTTTCTAAAAGTCCACAGGACCAAAAGTGCCCATAGTTGAACAAACACCCATATATCAAAATACCATAACATCTGACACCATCACTGTACCACCACAGTACTAGGGCCATCAGGATATGAAAAACAAAATGGATGCTCCCGAAGTTCAGAGTAGCACTTCTACTCTGAGACGTCAGAAAAAACACAACCACTGCAGCTCAGCATAGTATCTGAACACAAATGTGTTTTGAGGAACCATTAAGATGTTCCAAACATCTCCCACACTTTTCACGGGCAGAGCGATCAAAGCATCACAGGTGCCCAGTGCAAGTCCGTCCATTGCGAGTTATATCTCTCATCTGTGTATTTGTGTGTGTACAGTTAACATATGCATTGCGTTTCTGACGGGCTGTCACACCTGTGCGGTAAAACCCCTCTTCAAGTCGCCTCAGAGGACGCTGGAGAATAACTCCTTCTGGGAGGCCAAGGTCTGTCTCTTTCATCAGCTCACAATGAAGTCGGCTCCCGTTTCCTCAATGGCTCCTCGGGCATCTGTCACGAGGAACCTGGAATATGAGGAGAAATCTTTCAATTAGCGAACAACACTTCATTCCGTTTTCATTCCCCTTCACCGCCCCCTCCCTAGACAATTAAAGCAGTCATCTTCAGTGACAGCTGGGTTCGTCTCCTCAGCCTCTGAATGAGTTCACTTTGCATGTTGTTAATGAGGCTCCTCATGGTGGTTGAGCAGGTACACAGAGCAGCTTCTGACGGTTTGAATTCAGCTCTCGCTGGGCCGCTGCTGCTGTTTTATTCTATTTCGTGGAAGGTTTGGCGGATAATAATTCCCAGTCATTTCTGATGCTCTTCGCTTTCTCCTTTCAGACACGTATGAAATACATGAAACGGGGGGAGGGGGTCATGCGCGTGTGGGCCCCTCTGCGTGCACGCGCTGTGCCCTGACAGTGTGTGGGGTTGAGTGCATATTTGTGCGTGACATTTCACCGTGTGTGTGTTTGCGTGTATGTCTGATGACAGAGGCACTGCCGGGCCCCTATAGAACCTGCCCTTTCCACATGCATCAAGCTTCCAGCTCTGACACTCCATCACCCTGAACTCTGACAGCCTCCAAATTGGAAGCACAGGCCCGACCAAGGAAGATATATCATTAACACACACACACACACACACTTTATACACACGCAGTATATCCCTCTATCTGTCTGCAGAGCACACATGCACACAAGTTAATAATTGAACAAATGTATCTTTCTAGGAAATATACAAAATCAGTACTACTCTGTTTTTAACACTTTTTTTTTTTTCTTTTCCCCCAATGTATATTCATATTGGGAGTCATTTTTCTCAATTTTCTCTCTCTCTTCTCACACACACATGCTAGCTCCCTTTACACACAAGAAAAATCAATACTTTTGTCAGGAAGGGGGTTCATATCAACATATATAAGGAGTCATCTGTATTCCCTTTTCTCTCTTGTTTTATCAGACACACTCAGCTGGCTGCAAACTGCACACTGTGCGCAGTATACACTCTATACTACTATTTTTAAAGACATAAAGACATGAAATTTTAAGTTTTTTGGATTGTAAATGTTGACAAAATTCACTTTTAGCAGACATGTATATTTCAGATTTACAGTCTTTCCCTTCTGGGAAAATGAAACCAAAATATTGATGACTCATTCTGCAGATTTTTGTCCAGTCAAATGCTCTCTATTGTTCACCTATTGGTCATTTTATTTTGTAAAAGGAGAATCTCTTTTATATTTCCCTCCCTAATAATTATGTCAATAAAAGATGTGCTTGTCAAGCAATTTATTGGGGTCTTTAAAAATAGAATTTGAAACTGTAGGTACCAATTATGCAATTATGCAAACATTTTACAAAAAAAAGTATTTTAAATTAGTTTCTTAAGACCTCATTGTCATATGTTGCAATTAGACTGTAAGCTTACTGTGTGTTTACTGTCGAAAAACAACACAATAGCAAGTGTTATTTAGCTTTTTAATTGACAGCTGAATAATCAAGACTTTAATATTGAGTCATTTACATTTTAGATAATAGATTGCAAGTTACTTTGTTTTGCTCCGCCAAAACAAAAATAGTTACAAAATATAGCTGCGAGCAGCAATTATTTGGGTTCAAGTGCTTTAAGGCCTTTAAGCATTTGCTCAAAAATATTATACATTTTATTTAGCAAGCATGTAACCACTTAGATCATAGAAAGTAAAGAACATTTAGAGCCAGTACAGGCAATTTAACTTTGGAAATATATGGATTTTAAAGCTTTTTAACAGTTATAGCGCCAGCTATAGTCCAATTTTCATAGAAGTTGGCATACTTCTTTAGAGTCATATGCTGCATGTGCTCACCTATTTTCGTTAAGTTTTGAGTTTTCGTTTAGGATTTATAGGCTTTTGAGTATATTTTGCCATGCACTTTTTCTAAATGAACCTGTTATTGCTACCCAAAGGGTAAAGTTCAACTTTTGTTGATAATTATTGATCTAGAGAGTCCATAGAATTGTACTACACTTTAAGGCCTTTAAGCATTTGCTCAAAAATATTATACATTTTATTTAGCAAGCATGTAACCACTTAGATCATAGAAAGTAAAGAACATTTAGAGCCAGTACAGGCAATTTAACTTTGGAAATATATGGATTTTAAAGCTTTTTAACAGTTATAGCGCCAGCTATAGTCCAATTTTCATAGAAGTTGGCATACTTCTTTAGAGTCATATGCTGCATGTGCTCACCTATTTTCGTTAAGTTTTGAGTTTTCGTTTAGGATTTATAGGCTTTTGAGTATATTTTGCCATGCACTTTTTCTAAATGAACCTGTTATTGCTACCCAAAGGGTAAAGTTCAACTTTTGTTGATAATTATTGATCTAGAGAGTCCATAGAATTGTACTACACTGGTTTGGTTCAGATCTGGCGAAAAACAGGACTAGTTCGCAAAAGTAGGTTTTTTACATAATCACAAATATTTAATTAACGATTTGATTGACAGCAGTGGCAAAGTTGTTCAGAATGAGGAGATCTATCAAGTGATATGAATATTGTGTGAATGTGTAAAACACCATATGATTACAGGGGCGTAAAACTCGTTAGTGCCACCAAGTGGCCGATTTCTTTCAAAATTCTTTCAAAATTCTACCTCTAGGATCATGAGTCGAAGATGAGTTTTGTTCTGATTGGCCTCCGTTAACCTTGTGCTCAAAATTAACATGTTTTTTGAGATATGCCAATGTCCTCATAGACAATCATGGCTGTATGCCAATGAATGCCAATTTTCAAGTCAATTGGTCTAACAGTTGCATAGTTATAGTTGTTTTCATGTTTTCTTCCAGTTATAGCGCCACCAAGTGTCCAATAGCTGTGATTTTTTTTTACAATAGGTTTCAGCACTATGTGCTTGAACCCCTAATAAAGCCACAACAGAATTAAAGATTGTGTGTCTCTGAGCAACACACAGTAGTGGCCTTCCTGAATGAGTCATTGTTTTGAATGAATCATTTGAATGAATGATTCAATGACTCACTTATAAAGACAGCAGATTCACCGATCTTGATTACTGATCACCGATCACCCATCATGATTACATCGTCATGTTGTCATTGTCATGTGACCTACAGCGTCAGTTGTGTCACTTCACTGCCATTCACAAATCCTTTCCAATGAAAGTGTCAATTGGATGCACACATCAGAATCTCACTGGAAAAAGTAGGTCATCCAGGTGCATATCGCCTATTTTTTTTTATGAATCTTGTGAATTCGGACATACTACTCTTTTCACACACTGTTTTTTCAACTACTTTAAAGTAGGGAACTATGCATATTCATATGCAGCCTGTCATTTGTTCTGTTCAAGAATGAATCGTTTTTTTTTTTTTTTTTTGGTAAGAATATTTAGAATGAATGGTCCAGTGACTCACTTAACATATAATGACTCACTTAACTTAATACATAGTTAAGAATAAGATATAAAAGTTACAATCAATACAACACAAACAATTACAATCGGTCACAACTGATAAGAGATTAGTACTAGTACTTACTAGTAAATGGTAGTTTAATTTTCAAAGGCTGAAAAGTAGTATTGGCTATGCAGCTTGCCCATCGTCTCTATCTAATTATTATATTCACCAGGTCAGAAGAGCATTTGCTTATTTATCATTTTAATGAAAAGCTGAATCCCCCTGCTTTTAAAAGCCCAGTGTTTTTGATGATGTGTGATGTGTTCATAGATGGGGGTCAGTTCTTTGGGTAGAAACGCGCTCATTCTTTTAAGTTCTATCCCCTCTTGTTCCTTTTTTTTTCTGCCTCTTGACATGTGTCACATTTTGGGATTCTGCTCTCCCAGGATAAATGCCAGATTACATGGTGTAGTATTTTTATCCTCTCTACATTAAATGAAACAGCTTACAACATCAAAGTGGAGGCACATCACACACATCAGCAAAAAAGAAAAAAAAAATTGAAGAAGGCCCATAATATGCTTCCTTTGATCTTCCCCAGCTAATAATTATCCCGGCTACATGCAGGCATTCAAAGTCAGATTTGAATTAATAAGGCGACTGAATCCACAAAATGAAGAGACGTTCTTTAAGTGCTCATTTGAACCCATCAGCTCAGAGATAAACTTGATTATTGACTTTTACGCTTGGTGTATTTTCAGGGAACCAACATGAACAGCTATTGTTTACCTCTGGGAGGGTAAAGAGACGATTGTGTTTTTATCGACAAAATAATATTGTGAAACTGGACACATTTTATTAGCTGTACATTTAATATACACTGTGTCCTAACCTGGTGCAATGCAACAAGATACCAGCAGCAAAAAGTTATTTTTTCTCCTCAATAAAAGCAAAAATTGTGCATGATTGATCTCAATAACAGTTCATCAGAACGTATTTGATTTTTGCATAATATATAGTTATTAGGATTTTGGACCAATGAGACTTCACTGTGGGTGGAGCTACCACCAGCGTTACAGAATTGTGTATATATTACTACTAATAATGTTTTGTTAATGTTTATGTTCTGTTAATAACAGAACATAAGCATCTCTTAATAATCATTGTAAGCAGAGGGTTTGAATAAGATCTATAGAGTTAAATTTGCTTTACTAAAGTCTGTTTTATTGAACTCTTTTGCCTAATTCATGTGACACAGAAATAAGAATGAATTAGGTTGTAATTGCTATATTCAGCATATAATAATTAACCTGACATCAAACTCCGCTGTGGTAAGCGTTTGCTCAGGAAGGAAATGTCGGTCTTTCTCTATGGCGATATAATGTAAGCCATCTTCACAGGAGGAAACCACCAAAACCTTCAACCATGCTGGAAAATTCCTCAACCTGGACGATTATAATGATGTGATTGATTAGTCGCAGATGGAGGCCGTGGTCAAATGTCACTGTCTGGCCTTAGCAGGACCCCCCTCATCTTAATCAGCACATTACTGTTGGTCTCTGGCTAAAGGAGAGTCCCTGTTTACCCCCTGTCTTATAGGCACAGTCAAGCAGAACTGGAATAATGCTTTTCCCGCACTGCTGGAGGAATTGAGAATCAATACACTGGTCTAAGCTCAGGCCTGAAAGGGGTTGTGTGTTAAGGATAACCGTATTTGGAGCACTGGCTCAACAGTTCCACCAATCAGGGGTCAAATGTGTCTTTGTGGAGACAGTTTTGTACAATATATCTGAGCCACAAGAATGTGCAGATTCATTGTAAAACCCTCAAATGAAGCTCATGAGATGCTGTTGGAGAGGAAAATAGACCTGAGGGAGGGACAATGAGCAGGAGGAAAGCCCCTTGCTGTCCACACAGAACTTGAGTCATGATTTTTGCTTGCACTGTGTACATTTCCCTGCATGTCGATTTCATTCTCTTGGCACGTGGACGGTGCTGTTGCAGAGGCGGTGGAATGAAGTGATTCAAACCAGAAGCCTGATTGCATGGAAATGTCAAACGGGAAGGGATCTTTTTGCCAACTTACTGTAAGCTGGTAAGGAGGATGTGTATGTGGCCTCTATAGGAAATGTCAGATGACATCTTCTTTATTACGACAATATTTAGGGAATGTGATTTAGAAGTCTGAGCTAAAAGCATTTAAATCAAATAACTTTCAAATTGAGGGTCTGTTTAATATGCAGAGTTTAATTTGGGAAGACTTATATTACCAGTGTTAGGTGGGGTTTAGTTTAAGGCAGGCAGATATTTTAACATATTAAAGTAGTAAATTAAGTGTCATTATGTCTATTTTTTCAGTAAACATCTGTTTCAACCAACTGCCTCAGCCTCAGAAACAGAACCACTAGCGAAATCACCAGTTCTGCACTGACTGGCTGGCACACAAATTTCAGGTAAAACAGAATTGTTTTATTAAGGTAACAAGTTGCTACAAAGAGAATTTTTCTAGGAAAAATCTGATTTACCAAAGTTTGTGAGGTTCACACTAATGGATCTTTAGCCCTATTCATACGGGATTAGTTTTACAAGGGTAGAAGGAGTAATGTCATTTTACCACAAAAATCTCAGTAAAACTACCAGAAGTGGGAGGGGTAACTCGATTTACGCACCATCGTCAACCTGTCGTATTACGTAAAATCTATCTATCTATCTATCCATCCATCCACCAACCAACCAACCATTAAGAGCGGTTGAACGATTTAATAAATTAATTAAATTCTGATTGGATTCTGTTGGGGTAATAGGCACTTACCTGAAGCTAAAAGAAGTTTTGTGCCTCTAACAAGTGCTTTTGACCTTCTTTTTGATGTGAATGGTATGTGGAAAACAATTGATGTTTGCCACAGACTTGTCCCACCATCTAGAATGCAACTGAATGCTTCTTCAAGTGCTTGAAAAGATGAGGAAAACTACTTTTAAACAGGAAATGACTGAAAATGTACGTATATATTTACAGCTGGTCTATTCACACAGGATAATAAGCATTACCTGTAGTTTTACAGAAGGTAAAAGTCGCCAATCTTTACTGACATTGCCCATAATGATTACTGAGATGGCACATTCGAACAGGACCCACCTCTCCATGTAAAACTAATCTCACCCGGATAGGGCTTAAGAAAGATATTCAAATATTTAATGTACATTATATGTGCTTTTTTATGTTATATTCAATTTAACATCCTTTAAACATTAGGCAGTGTTATTTATATACTATAATAGTATTTTTTAATGGTTTGAATTAGCTTTTATTTTAAAATTTTCATATTCATTTGAGTGATTTTATTTTGTGTTTTTGTTATTTTTACTAGTTTTAAAAAATTTTTAAATAATATTTCATTTTTATATATGTATTTGAATATGCCAAGGCAACATTTTTGTCAGAATAGGTAGTTATTGGTAAAATTAAGCGAGTATGCAAAACTTATTGCACATTTTTGGATGGCTTAGGCCAGTTTTTACAATGCAAGTGTACACAACACATAAGAAACACATATTAAGTTTCGGCATTCATATTGCGCACATGCAACGGAGGCCAGCTAGTAGTCGCTCTGTGAGTAAACCTCACTCCTCTGATCTCAAAAGATGCTCTGCGAGGTTGCAGGCTCCTTGTTAAAGTGTCAGACTCCCACGCTGGAGACCCAGGTTTGAGGCCCATGCAGAGCAGGGTTAGTAGGACCTGGATAGAGGGGTTACACACATATAAGTTGTTTAAGTGCTGAGCTTGCCATGCATAGCTTGTCAAACACAGCAGAAAACGTACAAACTACGCTATATTAACATGGTCTTTTTATTAACATGGTGCAATAAACATTGCAAAATAGGCTTTTATGAAGCAACATTAAATAATGTCTTCTTTATAAATTAATTACCATTGGGAATGAAATGTTGTTTACTTGTTCATGCACATTAGATTCAATGACCGTCAAATCTCTTATGGTACTCAATGACTCACAGATGTTTGTTAAGGACAAACTTCTTTCTATCACTCTATTTTCTGTATAGAGCAACAGAAATGCTGTCAACACTTGAGCCTGCTTTTGCAGTGAAGCTTCAGCTCCTCTTATGTGTACAATGCAAAAGGGCCTTAGTCGTTCTATCAACATGACATTGTATGCCATGAGTCAGTCCCAATTAAAAAGGGAGGCCGTATTACAATTTAAAGGAAAGTAAAGAATTGTACTGCGAAACATTGTATTCCATTTGTTTTGTTTTTTGAGCCACCCAGCAATGCTACATCAACAGGAACGTAAACACAGAGCGCTCCATGTGGTTTTGGCTCGGTCGTGGCCTGATCATTATACGCTTTGATCATCTAAACCTGGAGAATGCAGACAAACCGCTCCCTCCTCCAGTTTTCTCTCTTTAGCTCCAACAGCCAGTTACTGGTACTTAAATAGGCAGCATATTAGCATAAATTAGACTGCATGAATTTTTTAAAACCACAGCATGTCGTACTGAGGTTGACAAATAGTCAAGTCGGTGATTTAGAAACTGTACGGGGAGAACGACGGCCGCGCTGCTGCTTGCCGGCGTAAGCAAAGACAGCGGGGCGTCACGAGCAGATGGGAATTTCAGCAAACAACAGTCGCGTGATGATGAAACAGAAGGAAGGACATGTTTTGGAGTCATTTTCTTTTATTATCCATGCTATCTCCTTGACATCCAAGTGTGGGCGACTCGTACAAAGCTTTGAAAAAATCTGAGGTGTCGACACAAATACATAAACATGAAAATGAAAATATGTATGCATGGAAACAATCACCGCACCCCCCACAAGTGTCTTCGCCACGGTCCGCTTCTGTAGCTCGAGGACTTATTACCATTGTGCCTTCGGATTCAGTGTTATTTCTGATTCTCTGACTGGCAGACCGGGTATCCAAGCCTGTTTAGCCACAACACACAGTAAATGTATAAGGGATGCTAGGATGGCCAGTCACCCACTGTGAGCCAGCTGTGATTTTTAGATTGCAATTCTCCAGCTGTGTCGCCCCATCAAATTCGACTCTTTGTTGTTGAAGAAAAGTGCACATCCATGAAAATAGAGTCGAGCAGACCCCTCAGAGAGAGGACAAAGACAAACCGGTTCAAAGTTGGGCCAGAGAACGAGAAAGACATTCAACCTTTCACACCCACCCTTTTTTGTTTGCGTTCGTGTGTGTGAGAGGGATTACCACACTCGAAACAAAATGGCCGTTCTCAGTGCTTCACAAGCCTGAGAGCACACCACCTAACTGGATTGTTGAAGCATTCGCAATGAATGCTCAAGAGTTAACCTTTGGGGCCAGTGATCGATACGCGGATATTTTGCGCGTTCAGTGGCAGGCCTGCGAAGAGAAGACCGGCTCTCGGGCTGGAGGGAGTTCTCGTCGGCCTGAAGGCTGAACGAAGTGGAGAGGTGGGGGCAAGTGGAGATGCTAGAGAGACTGATTTCATTCAACGTGCCTTTTAGGTAAAATCAATAATGATCTATTCATTGAGTGTCTTCCATGCGGTGTGGGCTGCCTTCTCCAATAATACCTGACAAAGAGCAGGAGGCCTCTAAACACCGACCAAGTCAAGCTGTAATGAAACCGGCTCTCACAGGTCCTTAACTGAGGCTGATATTAGCTTTGTGTAGACGGTTGTGCTTCAGTGCTCAGGTCTGACCTGGGCCCTTGGGGAGCCCCGGGAGTCACACTGACTCAATTCGGTGCTTACTCACACTGACTCAGCTCTGAGGGAGCAACTGGTTAAGCATGACACACTTAAACTTAACTTGACCTTATTTTCTACTTAGGAGCATTGACTGTTAAAGACTCACTTTATTTTGGAGTTGTGCATCAGTTAGAAGCTCTTTTTTTTGGTGCTCTGCTTTCATGCCCTTTGACCCCTGTGTGGCCTGTTATGGTGGAACCTGTGTTCTGAGACAATTTTTCAAATAAAGCCATATTTGCAGCTCCAAGCCCTATGTAGATTGGTATATAATGGAGTTTAAAAAAAGTTTGGGAGGAGCATTTTCAACTACTTCTGTCAATCACAATGCAAGAGTTTATAAACAGCCACTTTTATCACTGTTACGTATGTTCACTTTTATTATGTCTTAAATAGCTTAATAATATATTATTAAGTTTTATATAATATATATATATATATATATACACACACACACACACACACACACACACACAGTGCCTATAGAAAATCATCATACCCCTTTAAAATAGTTAAATAGAAAAAACCTTTTCCAGCTTTATTTACAAATTATGTCTCACAAAAACAAAAAACAAAAAGGCAAACCGTTCTGAAAATTCATTTTAAAAAACTTAAAAACTAGAATAACATGGTTGGAAGAGTCATCCGATTTAATACTTTGTAGAGCCAACTTTTTCTTTAATTACAACTTTTTATTAATCTTTTTGGTTATGTCTGTACTAGCTTTGCACACCCAGATTGGGGAATATTTGCCCATTCTTCCTTGCAGAATTTCTCAAGTTCAGTCACATTCCTTGGTGAGTGGCAATGGACTGCTCTCTTCAAGTTCATCCACAGATTTTCTATCGGATTTAAGTCAGGGCTCTGACTTGGCCACTCAAGGACAGTCATTTTCCTAACCTTAAGCCATTGCGTTGGTCTTTTGGCAGTATGTTTGGGATCACTGTCGTGTTGGAAGGCGAATGACCTGCCCATCTTCAGCTGTCTAGCAGAGGGATGCAAGATTTCCTCAAGAATTTGGATGTACTTGTAAGTATCCATTTTCCCTTTAATCCTGACCAATTGCCCAGTCCCCGCTGAAGAGAAACACCCCCACAACATAATGCTGCCACCATCATGCTTCACGGTATGGTGTGTTTAGGGTGGTGTGCTGTGTTTGCTTTTTGCCAAACATAGTGCTATATATTAGTGATGGAGGAGACAGGAGCAAAAGTAAATGTACTATCTATAAAACATTAACATTTAATGTTCTTTTTCTTCTTCTTCTTGTTTTTTTTTTTTTTTTACTACATTCTTGTTCAGAGAAGTCCCAGTGTGCCTTCTCTTGTTTAACATCCATGTAGCCTTTTAAATTTATCCATCAAAGCAATATTGTCCATAAAACCTTCATAATGGCTTTTCTGTTCAGCCCTGCCTTGTTCTCAATTAAACATCATATTCTGGCACAATTAATGAGCTTTAGAGGTTCTCTTTTTCATTAGAGGATTTTCTTGTCTTTGGAATTGGCCATCCATGCCACCCCTTATAAGCATAATGTTTTCATTATGCCTGCCAGCCAACCCATTTTGTGGCCGTATTATTTTAATTGTTTCACTTAGATGGTGTATAACATTAATAATTAAGTCTAAATGTAGAGTGATAAGAGCTTTATGATCCTTCCGGCCCACTGGCTCAGTTATATTTTTTAGCTCTCTTTTAAACTAATTAATGCAATGATTGAGGTTACACAAACTCACTCACTCAGTCACTCACTCACAAATTGAATGTTGATGTGGTGTTTGGCCTCTGACAGAGTGCTGCATTAGAGGGACTGACAGAGTCTCTTTAGACTCCAAAGTGGAAGTACAAATTAAAAATAATTATATAGTCTAATCATAAGTGGATAGGGATCTTGATCTTTCACCTTCTGAGTCATTATGGCAAATCATCAAAAATGTGACACTGACAAATAAATAAATATGTAACTCGCTTAGAATGATGTTCCACAACTGCAGAAAATGTTTTGTGAAATGCCACACTTTGGTAGCTTTTCTTTCACCATTTGAAGTCCAGTTGTTTCACAGAGATGTATTTCACATTACACTATTTTGAAGCTCCAGTAGGTGGTGAAGTGACCGCCTTTATGAATGAGTCATTGAATCACAAACTCAACCAATTTATTCACTGATTTAGCAAAAGCATTTAATTTCAATGTATATATTTGTGTCGTTTCAGATATGTCATGGCTGTCTCTATCATTTCATTCTTTAAGCCAGTTCACTGGCAAAATGTGTCTGCTAAACAAATATAAAAACACCTAGCAGTGTAAAGACTGAAGAAATGCTGCTAAAGAGTGCTGGAGTTTATTTGGTGCTGGTGGTTTATCTGGACTGTTTTCTGACCTCTGAGCTTCACCACATTTTTTTGAAAATAGAGGGGGTAAAAGAAAAGGAATGCCTTTGCCTTTCTCTCCTGTAGCCACTTAACCAGCTCTATTCAGGATGGGATGGATCATAATCAATCAATCAATCAATCAATCTATCTATCTATCTATCCGTGGAAAGAATATACAGTTGGCAAAATAAATACATATGAATATTTGTAATACTGTATTTTAAAGTGTTATATAAATGATGTATACCAGATAATACTTGGGAATATTGTTTTTGCATTATTTTTTTAATATCCTACTTATAGATTTGGTTGAAGTTTCTGGTTCTGCTAAAAAAAAAAGTTCATTACAAGATAAACAAGTAGAATACTACAACCATATTATTAATATATATATATATATATATATTTTTTGCACTTTCCTGAATTCCCAGACGAGATTTCATCTGCTGTTGTGATGAGTTTTTTAGACCAAAAGGGTCTAAGGTTTGTTTCTTTGCCCATTTGAAATGGAAAGTAGTGGGAGGAGGGAAAGAAACAGAAAAGGGGAAGGAAAGCATGTTTGATGAAAGGCGAAAATGAAAGCAGTGTGTTGGTGGGACACCATTATAGCCTCAGGCGGGCTGATGAAGTGCTTGGCTTATTAACAGATCCTTTTTTTTTTTTAAAGTGTGGTCTAGCACACACAATCTGTTGAGAGATAGCAGTGCCATGGCCAAGCTGTGACCAGACCTTTACAACACAGGCTTGCTGGCCCTTAATGAGCTTGGCCTTGACACACACAGATACATGCACGCACACCCACACCCACACACGTAAACTGGCCTTCATCACTCTCTTCATTTTAAAGCATTACAATATGGTCAAAGCTTTGAAGAACTTGAGGTGTTGGAAATGCAGTGAATTTAATTTTATATACATTTAGCAGACACTTTCATCTAAGTGTCATACATTGCATGCAAGGTATACATTTTATAAGTTCTTGCTAAAAATCAACTTAGCAAACTGGCAACTCCAGTAGTAAGATGAAAATATTTATCTTGAACTCTGTCATGGAAACTACATATAAACCTTAATTAAACAATTTAATAATCAATTAAAAAGGAATTTATACATGTATGATATTACGCTGTAGCCACATTGGGCTACACCTCCACTATGGTTTCAGAGACCACTACAAATGGCTCAAATAGTGCCCTATTTAAGGGGGCATTTATCTGTTTGTGTAGGGGGTGATTTTGGACACAGTCAGAGACACAGGGAATCTTGACAATATTAGTGAGCTACAGGAATGCTGTAAGAAAACAGCATCCATTGAACCATTCATTCATACTTGTATGCATATATTTCTTCTGTGAAACTCAAAAGAATATTTTTTTAAAAATGTCTTTTTTTGTCCATGCAGTGGAAGTTAATGGTGTCCAATGTTGTTTAGACCGCAGCACTCTTCAAAATATCTCCTTTGAAGAAGAATAATAAACCCAATCCCCATTTTGTTGACATATTAGAGTTAAATATATATATATTTTCATGATTTATCACAACATTTTTTTCTTTTGTCAAATCAACTTCAATAATTGATGTGGTTCAGACAATATTTTAAGTTTCTGTTGATTAAACCAATCGCCTTCATTGTATTATCTCAAATTTTTAATTTCAATGAACTTAAAATTAAGGCAACTTACTTTTTTAAGTTAAGCCAACAATTATTTTTACAGTATAGGAAAAATACTGAAATGTTTGGTGTTTGCAAGTGCTGTACTGAAGTGGAGTTTTGCCTGTTGTGTCTTGCCCTAATTGCAATGAATAACATATATCAATACTAAAAACTAGTCATTCTTACGACATTATTGTTAGTTACGCTAATGTTAAGGGAATGTTTAATTTGATCATTTTGCAAACATTATGGGAATGTTAAATTTGAACCCTTAAATAACATTTAAAAAACATTAAGGGAATGTCCACCTAAAACATTTCAGGAAAAAAAAAAAAAAAAATTCCATGAACAATGTATACTGTAAATAACATTTCAACAAAAAAATTATTAAAGACCAGATAAATTTGAGCGAACATTTTAACCTTGCCAGAACATTAGCTAAAGTTCTGAGAATGTTCCCTGTTAGTTGGGACTGTGTTCATTCTGCCCTAGACCAACAGCTTCAGAGCAGATTACTTCTCTTACTCTAGTTTATAGATCTACCTGGCACTGGAAGGAAGTGCTTTTTCATGACAGTAAAATCAATGTTCTCCTCCACACTACAGTAGGGGCTCAACAGGCTCTGAATGTGCTGAAATAAACAACAGGGCTCTCTTCACTTATGGGTCCTTCCTTACATAGCACTGCTAACTTGACAACCTATCTGTGGTCACCAACAGATGACTCTTTAGTGTGTATGAGCATTTGTGTAATCTTTTTAAAGATACATGAGAGGCCAGCACTGATATGGTGGATAAGTCTTTAGGTGAAGTAATATGTGCAGTCCAATCAAACTTGCAAGACTACTGTGGCTGAAATGAGGTGAGGGCTCTGGCAATGATGAAGCGCGTTCAGCTGATATTTTTCCACAATTACTGTTTTTCATTCCAATTGTGCTTCTATTAGGTCCTACAGAAACTCATGAATTCATTAATGCAGCTCCAGCAGTTACGAGATCCTCCCAGGTTTTTCAAGAAAATGTAAACAGTGTTTTCCATACGGCCTTTAATGGAACATTAAGTGGGAGTTCTGAGAAAAACAATATCCATTAACATCTAAATGGAAAAGTAATAACATTTTCCCTACACCTACATGAGTGTACACATCTTATTAAAAAGTAAATAAATAAATATTTACTTAAAATATATAAAATTATTTTATTATTTTATATTTTAAAGGATTAGTTCATTTCAGAATTAAAATTTCCTGATAATTTACTCACATGTCATCCAATATGTTAATGTCTTTCTTTCTTCAGTCGAAAAGAAATTAAGGTTTTTGGGGAAAACATTCCAAGACTTCAATGGGGTTCAACCGGTTGAAGGTACAAACTGCAGTTTCAGTGCAGCTTCAAAGGGATCTGCACGATCTCAGCCGAAGGAATAAGGGTCTTATCTAGCAAAACGATTGGTCATTTTCTGAAAAAATAAATAAATAAAAATGTATATACTTTTTAACCACAAATGCTCATCTTGCGCTAGCTCTGCGATGTGCCACGCATTACGTAATCATGTTGGAAAGTAGGTGGAAGTAATTTCAAAATATTTAACAAAAATATATAAATATTTGTCATTCAACATACAACGACTTTTAAACGGTCTTCCTCCACACTTGTAAACACTGGGTCAGTACTTCCGACTACTTTACGCGTGACCTTTCCAATGTGACTACGTAACGTGGCGCATTGCAGAGCTAGTGCAAGATGAACAATTGTAGTTAAAAAGTTTAATTTTTTTTTTTTTTTTTTTTTGGTTTAGAAAATGACTGTTTCACTAGATAAGACCCTTATTCCTCGGGTGGGATCGTGTAGAGCCCTTTGAAGCTGCACTGAAACTTCAATTTGGACCTTCAACCGGTTGAACCCTGTTGAAGTCCACTATATGGAGAAAAATCCTGGAATGTTTTCCTCAAAGACCTAAATTTCTTTTCGACTGAAGAAAGAAAGACATGAACATCTTGGATAACATGGGGGGTGAGTAAATTATCAGGAAATTTTAATTCTGAAGTGATCTAATCCTTTAATATCAAATATCATGAATTATTAAATTATAAATATCAAGTATTAAGTCTTTGAGCTGTAGGGTCTACAGGATTTCAGGATAACTACAGGATAACTCTCATTAGTAGACTGTCTGCTTAATATCTGCTAACACTTTATTTTGATGATCTCCAAAAGACATTCTACTGACTATAAGTAACTATATGTCAACTTATTCTACTAACCCTAACCCCTAACCATAACCTAACAGTTTACTAATACTCTAATGAGAGTTAGTTGACATGTAGTTACAAAGTTACTTATAGATGGTAGAATGTTTAAAGTGGACCATCAAAATATATATATATCAAAAAAAAAAAAAAAAATACTTTGGAAATTAAAGACATGGTCATCATAGAAGATGTGTATCCCACTTTATCATATCATTATTGCTTCACATACCAGTTTAATCCTTGTTACCTTGTGTATGGTTTAAAATGGATTTTTTTTGGGGTGAATTAACCTGGCCTCTCCACTTTTCCTCCCCCAACCTCTTCTCCCCAGCCTTCAGTGCTTTTACTTACAATGGCTGAGCAGATGGATCATGAGATCCACAGCGCCACAGAGAACAAGAGGGTCACTCTGCCCTATCACTTCTGTTTGAAGAAAAAAAAAAAAATGTAAAAAGCAGGAGTCCAGAGTGTACTTGAGTGTAAAATCACATTCTGATGTGCTCGGGCAGCTTCCTCCTCTCATGTACCGGAGTATATTAAAACCTCCCTCACTCTTCCCTTCAGTCAGATACAGATTACAGTCCTGTTTAAAAGCCCTGCTATTTCTCCACACAAGTGCTTCAGTCTGATCGCTTGCTTTGTTTATGGGTCAACACATTGTCTTGCCCGCAGAGCACAAATGTCTTCAGTTCCATCTCCAGACTGAGAGTGTCTTCCAAAGATTGACGCACTTGATACGCATAATAAAGAGCATCTTTCTGCCGATCGTCTGGCTTCTTTGAATTGTACCTCAACCGATGCTTTCACAGCTCTTAGACCTTTTAGAGAATCAAATAATTTATGAGGGTCCAAGTATATTTTCTGATGCTGGACTTATTGAAAGGATCAAATGATCTTTGCATGTAGGACTCAATAAAAGATGTGCACTCAATGAAGAGACACAAAGTGATTTCAGTATCTACAAGATGTTTTTAGATGTTTTCTATATATGAAAAATATAGCTTTGCTAGTCACCAGCATAATGTATGTTTTTCATGCCGAGACCAGTATGCTGGTTGCTGGTTTGCTAATTTCCCAGCATGGGAAGTGGGAGTGCTGGACCAGCACTACACCAGCATAAACCAGCCTGGACCAACATGGAATTCATGCTGGTTTACGTTAGATTTTTCTGCAGGGTTAAATTGATAGTTCACCCAAAAATGAAAATAGTCATAATTTACTCACTGTCATGTCATTCCAAACACATATGACTTTTGCTCATCTTTAAAACACACATGAAGATATTTAAATCTGAGAGATTTCTGTTCTTCCATTGAAAGTCTTTTCACCCAAAACTCTTCTGTCACTTTAATGTTTATAAAGAGATTGTAAAATAAATCTGTATGAATCAAGCTGTTAATCCAAGTCTTCTGAAGAGACATGATCACTTTATATGATCAACAGATTTAATTTAGACTTTTTCCCGCCACATTGGAATTATACACTCTGAAAAATACTGGGTTAAAAATGGACAAACCCAACGAATGGGTTGTTTTAACCCAGTGGTTGGGTTAAATGTTGGTCCAATGTGCTGGGCAGTTTTATTTAACCCAACTATTGTTTAAATCAGACACATAATTACTATAGAGGCAACAATAATAATCAAAAGGTGAACATTTATTATTTCCAACATACTTTGGGTTCATTTTAAGCAAGCAATAAAGTAATTTTTAAACAATAGTTGAGTTCAGTAAAACTACTCAGCAGGTTGGGCAAACAACGCTGGGTTAAAACAACCCATTCGCTTGGTTTGTCCATTTTCAACCCACCTTTGGTTGTTTTTAACCCAGCATTTTTTAAGAGTGCAAGTTTGTATCTGCATTTTGAGCAGTTTTGAGATATTGAGCTCTAAAGTTTTTGCATTCCATACTCCTTTGTAAATATAACCTTTTCTAAAAAAAAAAAAAAAAAAAAAAAAAAAATCCCAAAATAAGTTGTCACAGAATAAGATTATGTGAATAATTCAATTTTGACAATAATGTCAGACAGAAACTTTAATTCCAAGGTGACATTGTATTTATATAACAACATTGATTAGAGAACTCAGATATGGCAAACAGAACCATACTTGCTTGATTCGGGAGAACAAACATCATTGGTTCTTGCAGAAGTGTGTGACACTCAAGAATGAACCTCATTGGTTCCTGTGCGTTAACAAGCATTGAGCTTCTGTTTACTAAACTGAAATGCCTAGGTATGTTCGCTGATCAATGTTTATGTGAATAAAAGCCTAAATTGCATTTAGAAACAACAGATTTTGTATAGCCTACATTTTTAAGAGAAATGAAGTAATTATAGTCTATTCACTATTCACATTGTTTACATAAAGATACATATTCACAACATATGCTCTTAAAATAAAGGTGCTATATAGCACTAAAAGTGGTTCTTTGCTCATAATCACAGGGGAACCACTTTTGGTGCTATGTAGCACCATATCTTTAAAGGTGCTCTACAGCAACTTTGTCAAATGGTGCTATGTAGAACCCATAAGAGGTGCCATATCGTATTTTATTTCTTCAACAAAAATGGTGCTAAACAGCACCAACAGTGGTTCTTTGGCTCATAAAGAACCTTTAAAGGAGCTTAACAGGTTCTTTGTACGGCAGTGGTGCTATATAGCACCTTAACCACCCCAAAGAACCACTGAAGAACCGCTGAAGAACCATACAAGGGCTTAACAGGTTCTGTATATGGTAGCGGTGCTATATAGCACCTCAGTCATCCCAAAGAACCGGTTAAGAACCGCTGAAGAACCACTGAAGCACCAAGATTTGGTGCTATACAGCACTTAAAGTGGTTCCCCTATGATTTAGAGTGAGTTTTGTTGTATAAATTAATAATGTCATTCTATTATAAATTGTCATTCTAAAAATACTTATTTAAAAATATATATATATTAATATTATCTGTTATGAAGTCCAACTTTAAGTTTCTTGTTCTCCTTCATTTTTAATTTAAGATTTTAAAACTTTTTTTTATAATTAGTTTACTATGAGTCATTTTGTCATTATTGTTTTGCCACTTTTATTGATAAGGCAATTGATACTCGACTATGGGAAGAAATGGGGAGCAGTAAGATGAGGAAACAACCCTAGCAGAACATGTCACTATCCGCCAGGCCACGTCACTTATCACTTCATTAATTTTAGTAAAATATTTTCTAATTTGCAGAGAACAAAGCAGCCTTCTGTAAAAGCCCTGTGTCAAATTTCAGAACTGTAACTGATTTGTATGTCTCTCTAACTAAAGTTTCAGGATATTTGAGACCACATTCACTAATTAATGTTAATTTTAATTGCAATGCATTTAAATTTCTTCTGGAAAATAAATAGAAGTGATGCTATTTAAAAACATTTCAAGAGAATTTCTTTGAGCTGACAGGAAAACTAATATTTACAGACATTTTTAGGGCACATTTGCTGCCTGGGACTCTCAATGCTAGGAAAATGCTCATTACCATATATTATGATTTAGAAAGATATGCAAACGAGCTGCCATAATTAAAAGCAATGTGTAATCTTCTCCACATTCCTAAGCACAAGTGCCACAGCGCTGTCAAGAGGGAATTAGTGAAACACGAGCACCCAAATCTGAACTTTTCTCTTCTGGAATGCAGTGTGCTAATGATCTCTGCACTGAGCATTAATTAGGTTTTAAGCTTGTGCCTCAGTTTAGCTTTTTAACCCAAAAAAAAAAAAAAAAAAAAAAAAAAAAGGCATATCTTTGAGGTGAGACATGGACCCTGCCTGAAACATGGATTCCTGGTGTGTTTTGGTGAAAGTGTGACTCCTGAACACACGTGAGCATCAGATGCTGATGTGTGTCATTAGGACTGATGATCAGGGCGAGTGAAGATGCACGTCAGTCCTTGTGTCTGTGAGCTCAGACAGTCTGTGCAAGTCATTCGAGAGCCGTCAAACCCACTTCAATTCTGTATTATCTTCAATTTACTGTCATCTGAACAGAGCTGCTCACAGCTGAGCCCTTTCTCGTTTAATTGCTGTCTTTCTTTCTTTCTGTCTTTTTCTCTTTCTTTCTTTCTTTCTTTAATGGTTGCTTGTTTGCTTTCTTTTATATTCTTTCATTTATATCTACCATCTGTCTACATACTCTCGTGTCAGTCTGTTCATCTAGCAGTCTATCTTTCTATGTCTCTGTCCATCCATCTCTCCATCTATTAACTCATCTGTCTATCTGTCTGTCTGTCTGTCTTTCTATCATCGTCTGTCTGTGCATCAGTTCATCTGTCCATCCGTCTGTCTCTATCTATACATACTTTTATCTGTCCATGCATCTGCCTACTATATAATTCATCCTTCTGTCTCTATTTATTCATTCATCTACTTATCTGTTTGTCTATCTATCTGTTTATTTTTTGATGGTCCATCCATCAATCTCCTTCCTTCCTTCCTTAATTTTCTTCCATCCACCCATCATTTTCCCTTCTTCCTTAATTTTCTTCCATCCATCCATCCATCCATCCATCCATCATTTTTCCTCCTTCCTTAATTTTCTTCCATTCTTCATTCACAATTTTCCCTCCTTCCTTAATTTTCTTCCATCTATCCAAACCATAATATTCCCTCCTTCCTTAATTTTTTTCCATCCATCCATAATTTTCCCTCCTTCCTTAATTTTCTTCCATTCATTCATCCATCCATCCATCATCCATCCATAGTTTTCCCTCCTTCCTTAATTTTCTTCCATCCATCCATCCATCATTTTCCCTCCTTCCTTAATTTTTTTCCATCCATCCATAATTTTCCCTCCTTTCTTAATTTTTCCATCCATCCATAATTTTCCCTCCTTCCTTAATTTTCTTCCATCCATCCATCATTTTCCCTCCTTCCTCAATTTTTTTCCCATCCATCCAACCATAATTTTCCTTCCTTCCTTAATTTTCTTCCGTTCATCCATCCATCCATGCATTCACCCATAATTTCCCTTCCTTCCTTAATTTTCTTCCTTCCATCCATAATTTTCTCTCCTTCCTTAATTTTCTTCCATTTATCCATCCATCCATCATTTTCCCTCCTTCCTTAATTTTTTCCCATCCATCCATCCATCCATAATTTTTCTTCCTTCCTTGATTTTCTTCCATTCATCCATCCATCCCTCCATCCATGCATTCATCCATAATTTCCCTCCCTTCCATCCATCATCCATATTTTTCCCTCCTTCCTTAATTTTCATCAGTTCATCTGTCCATCCATCTGTCTCTATCTATCCATACTTTCATGTGTCAGTCTGTCCATCCATCTCCATCAATTAAATAATTAATCCTTCTGTCTGTCCCTATTTATTTGTTTGTCTATCTGTTTATCTCTTTGTCTGTCTATCTATACTGTATCTGTTTATTTTTTGAGTGTCCATCCATCCATCCATCCATCCACTTTTTCTCAATTCTTATGATCAAGTCTCAGTGAAACAGATCAAAAACGAGAGCTGACGGCAGCATAGGACAGTGGCCTCTTCCTCTCCTGACCTTTCTGAGACCTCCCATCATGTTCAAACTCCCCACAATCACCCGCTGCAGCCGTTCCCTGCGATACACGCCAGCACCATGCGTTCAGCCAGCTGTGTACCGCGCTCCACCAAAATATACAGAGTCAGCAGCCGCATTCATGGCTCAGTATAGGCTGGTGGGCTGAAGCATTTGTGTGCTTTCGCTGGCTCAGCCGTAACATGTGGAACAATTAACAAACTGTGATGAGAGATGTGCGTTCAAAAGTTGACAAATGGGGGGAAAGCGAAAAAGACCGCATTGCCATTTCTACAAATGGAAAACAACTGGCTGTGTGAGCCAGCCAGCAGAGAGAAAAATTCTCTCTCCATATTAGTTACAGACGAATACCACTGGCACAGGAAAAATATCATAGCCTGCACATGTTCAGACAACAGTGAAGTCTGTGTAAAGTGGTGTGAATTGCTGTTTGTTTATGTGTGGATATGCTGTGAATAAAAAGCTTGGCGTGGATGCAGTCTCTACATGCAGACGGTTATGGATATGTATGCTGTATGTTTGTGGGGGTGTTTTGGTATGTTAACTGGGCCTGTAGGCAGCTCTATGGATAGATAGCTTACAAAATATGGCCTTGGACAAGAACAGTGCTGTAAATTTAGATATGTAATGGATCCAGCATGCTCCATGTGGTTCGCAGTGACTCCAGACAGAATAGACAAACGCACTGTAAAAGTGTGTCTCAATAAAGACATTTAAAGCATCTGGAACGCTCATCGTGCTTATCAGATTTTCCAGCCTCTGGGCTTCCATATTTCTCTTTTTGACCTAAAGAGCTTGAGCAGAATTTAAAGGGATAGATCATGCAAAATGTGAATTCTGTCATTATTTACTAACATATCATAAATTAGTCCATTCTACTTATATGTAAATATAGGGTAAATTCAGGTTGATTGGGATACTTTTTTCCCCAAGTCATCTCAATGGCAAAAAGTGTCACAATCACCCTGAATTCACCCTACAATTGAGAATCAATGCTGTTTTATTTTGACACCTATTTTGACTCAAACTTCAATTAGAGTAAGATTTTCACTGAATAAGAAGACTTAATATACCACATAAGTCTTAAAGACTAATTTATGGTGGTTTTATAGTGCTTTTTTATCCTTGTCATACGTGATCACTGAACAGTTGTTGTATATACAATTTTAGCTGAACTATCCCTTTAAATACTTTATAAAAAAAGTTTTTTACAAACTTTTAAGATTTAATAGATCCAAGTGTCATGGTGCTCTCAGATGATAACTGCATATCGTCTTAGCGCCAATGGCTGTAAATTGGTCTACACATGGCTAAGTAGGTTTATTTCATAATTCTTATAAAGCAATTTAATCTTACCTACACTTCATCAAGAAACATAGAAAGAGAGTTTAATGAGAGGGATATTTCATCATTTCTCATTTACCCTGCATGACGGTACAAAAAAGGGGATGAGAAATGAAATGAAACGGAGCATTTTTAATTATGATCATTTTGATCTCAGCAAACATGTTCCTCGTGGAATTAGTGGGAGCAATTAAAATGTAATTTATGTTCCTTTCAGCATACGCCGAGTGTTGATTTAAAGCTCAGCTAGCATGCACTGTTTGTTCCAGTACAGCTTTATGGGGCCTAATTAGCAGTGGTTAGCCAAGACTGCTAGCTGTCCAAACAAACTAAATACTGTTGGCCAATAAGACATACTGAGAAGTGTGGAGGCTGGTCTCTAAACGTGTGTCTGTAAACCAATCAGCCTCACTGTGGTAACATTGATTAGTGTCTGGCTGAGTGTGTGTGAGTTTGTGGCTCTGTGTCTGTGTGTTTATGTGGGTGTGCCGCTGAGTTTGTGACTGAGTACATGAGAAGAGAAGAGGAGGAAGAAAATTCTTCTAGAGAGAAACCAAAAACTGTATAATTATCCACACACACACTGGATCAAGTTTCTCTTTAAAAAGCAACCAATTACTGTAATGTGTGTGGTTGAAAACAAATTCCTGAAAAGAGATGGATTTTCCTTATAAACACGACTAGTTTTCCAGCAGCAATCAGGAGCGGTGCAATGTATTATTGGAAATCTTTGTCTGGTCAGGTTTGGCAATGTAAAATATCAGAATTATAGATGTGTCACAGGTTTAACAGAGAAATATAAAATATGTACCTTTAAATAGTCAAAATTAGACACTATCAAAGTTTTATTAGTGCTCTTACTAAATGCTTTGAGGACTTGTGAACCTGGAACTAACTGCATATTATTTTGCTCTTCATTTTTTTTAATTTATGAACGTTGTACCCCTTTCACCCTAACAATAATTAAATGTTTAATGCAGGAAAAATAACCACAAACTTCACAAATATGCGCCTAAGGGTACAAGAGCAAGAAAAGGCAAGAGAGGGCAGGGGAAAGTGAGAGGAAGAGACAGATGACAGATACAAAAAAAAAAAAAAAAAAAAAAAGTTTCAATGATATAGCTGAATCAATGATTTAATATTTGGAATATATATCAATGACGTGAGGGGTCATTTTTTTTGTCCAAAGGCCTTAATAATAATAAAAAACAAAGATATGACATCCAAAGTATGTAAGGTAGTACAACTAGATCACTTTTATTGAATTCAAAAGATTTTAATTATATTTTGCTACATATAAAGGTATTTTAAAGATTTTAAAGTATAAAAAGATCATTCGGTTTAACCATCCAAAGGCCAATACACCCATTTCATTCGTGACTACAATATCTTAAATGTTTTAAAATATATTTTTTAAAATATTTAAATATGTAATAAAATGTATATTTTTTATTCTGGCATGATTTTATAACATCATATATCAACATAGTGCAAAATGCAATTTCATTGATGTCATTCGGAGTAACCAATATAAAGGGACCATTTTGGATCAAGTCATGCAGTCAATACCATGTGACAGGATGTGACATCATTCAGACACCTGCAAAGGACCACATGGTCATGAAGCAAAGTAACTAACTCTCTTAACTATTTGAAAAATTCATGTTTTCACTTGCTCATACTCATGTCCCGAAACATCAGGTCATTCGGTACACCCGCTATAAAACGTGGAAAATGCTGGAATATTTTAAAAACTTGTACTAAATATAAAATGTTTGATTGGTCCTTATGCCAGCTAGCAAGCTAACTAGCTTATATATATTATAATAAATATATATACACACACATACATACATACATACATACACACACACACACACACACACATTCCAAACTATATATAGTATTATATTATATTAATTTTCATGTTAGCAATAAAACATTTGGGAAAAACAGGCAAAAACATGCTGAAAGCAAAGATGCATTTAAAACAAACCATTTCATGTTATCAACAAGAGAGGGAGCATATGTTGATCAAGTGACATCATAAGCATTTGTGTCAGTTTAGTTATGCAACATCGCACCCTACTGTTGTTATATGATACTGCATTTTTATTCATGGGAATCATGTTTATCTAGCCAATATACAGTATTTAAAAGAGACACCAAGGATTACATTTCAGTTACAAAACAGCCATTTGAACAGCAAACACTATTTATTTGAATAGAAATGCGTTTAGACCTAATGTTTTCAAAATGGCTTAAGTGGCAAATTTTGAACCCTAAATATATAGCCATCTTCCCATGGGCTAAAACAAAGGGAGCTACTACCCTGAGAAGCAGCTAACCTCCAAATAATGGCTGTTTTTCATCTAAAACTCATCTTGCTTGATTGGTGAGGCTGAAAAGCTGAGCTTAACCTTTAAAAATATTGCCATGTGCTTTTAATAGATTCTCTGAGAGCCCCATGATGAAGAGAATTACAGAAATGAACAAGGCAAACAATCAGGGACCTCACTACAAGGCCCTTGCCATGAGAAGCATTTCAATCACGCACCCAGCTGAATTTTCTCCCAGACCGGAGGTTAATAGCATGAAATGCCCTTCAGTCTCCTGAAAGCGAAAACTGGAGCTACAGCAATATATCTGTTTCATAAGTCACCAGCTGCCTCATATTACACCACAGAGTTGCTCATAATTCAACATGGGAACATATTCTTTGAAATTCCACAGGAGGACCCCTGATATAATTGTTTATTTGTATGTTTTAAAAGAGGCCAAAGGCAAC
Organism: Hypophthalmichthys molitrix; assembly: GCA_037950675.1. Lineage (NCBI taxonomy): Eukaryota > Metazoa > Chordata > Actinopteri > Cypriniformes > Xenocyprididae > Hypophthalmichthys > Hypophthalmichthys molitrix. The sequence goes on along the minus strand of CM075514.1, from coordinate 16,024,054 downwards.
TGCATGGTGTTATTTCTGTCAATAGAGCCGCATTTATTAGTGGATGTGTTATTGGATGCAGTGAATAGAGAGTTGGAGACGAGGCATAACATGTTTTTACATACAAGATCAGAAAGTCCCTCTGGGCATTTTTTTATTTTCTCACAGAGGAAAAAAACTCTTGCTTGATGAATAAACAAGACATTAAGGTATAGAAAAGCTGAGGATTGAACTAGTAAGAAAAATGATTTTTCTGTCTCTGCATTGGTTCAGTCTTAGTCAATTATTTAGTTGATTTTGCTTGAGTTTGATTGCTTTGTGTTCTCCAGATGCAAATTACACTGATAATTCATGCGATTAAAAAGTCACATTAAAATACTTCATGACTCAAGGATGTTCATTAGATTGAATGCACTAAACGCTTTCAATTCTGGATTCTGTTAAGGAAGTGTACAACAAGAGCCGATGCATCGGTCACTCTGAGACACTGCGGCACATAAACACGGAGACTGTGTGAGAATCATAAAAGTCTGCCGCCCTGTAAAATCTGACCCAATATGAGCAATATGCGTCACTGTAATTGTGTTTATTGGGAGAGGGCCCAGACACTGTGGTAATTACATATTGTTACAGTCTGCATCCCTATATATTTGATTTATGTATTTTGGCTCCAGCTGACAGATAAATAAGAAAAATTGTTATATTAAGCGGTAATAAATATGAATCATTTCGCAATCTGCCAGGAAATAATATTGTAATCTGTGAGGTGGAAGGCTTAAACAATGTATGTATTTGTGTGAGTGTAGAGAATGGTCTGTACTTTGGAGAGACTGATATATCACAGCCAGCTGAGACACAGGTTTGAGTCCTGTAATGTTTCTGCGCTTTAATACTGGACGTTATGTACAAGCCCACGAGTCGTTCCATCGGTTTCATTCAGGAAATATGTATATATAAAAAAAAAATCAAAAAAAAAAAAAAATCAAAGGAAGTAAATGATTGGGATAATTCTATAGACACAGTTTTCACTGTTGATGACTGATATGGGAGAGTGGGATACAACTAAAAGGGACTGAACACCCAGAACTGAAAACAAAAGAAGACATTTTGTCTATGCAATGAAAAAACATTGGACCCCATTGACTTCCTTTATATAGACAAAAATTAGGGTTGCACTTTATCGCACGATACAAAAAATAATGCTTAAATGCGATTCTTAGTGTGGTTATGAAATCACAAAAGCTGCGATTATATTTTTTATGAGCTTCCTTCTGTGAGATGATGTGGCTTCTTACACAGAATAAGGCAGTCATGTGTTTATTAGTCATGTTTAATCAATCAAAGCATTTCAATCTTTTGTTTATTCAGCTGCAGTGAGAGTATGATCCCCATAGGGATTTCCTGGGATGATGCGAGTTATCTACTTCTACGGCAGGGCATATTTGGAGTTTCTGCACAAGAGCGCCCTCTAGCTTTCAGATGGAGAAGCATTTACTATTGATCACAGAGCCATACAGATATGACAAGCTGCGCATAAAATAATCACAGCCTTTGCCAAATCGTGTGCGATAAATAGTACAGCCCTAACGCAAATAATTGTAAACGATAAAATTCAAAATGTCTTTTGTGTTACACAGAAGGAAAAAAGCCATACAGGTTTGGAAAGACATGAGGGTGCATAAACAGAATTTTCATTTTTGGGTGAACTATCCCTTTAAGTTGTTCTTGTTTAAATCTGGGGCATTTACTAATGCACAATCCCATTCTAAAATTTTATTTTTTTGCACATTTTGCATAAATCAGCCTGTAAAATGTTTACCGTTCCAAATTTTAATGTAGTGAAGCCATGTTTTTTTGCATGTTTGTTTTTAGTGTGGTGTAATGTGGTGTTTTAATCTGATCTGCCAGTTCATTTAATAAGTCATGGTCAAAATATTTTTATAGCAGCATATGAATCTATGTAAAGAATATAAATTTTCCACAGAAATTGCAGCTATACGACTAAAAAACGACTGAAAACTGTGAAATATATACATGAAATGAGTGGGGGGGGGGGGGGGGATAATTTACCATACATCTACAGTACATTCTTGTTTTGTTTTGTTTTTGTTTTTGTTTTTTTTTGTTTTTTTTAACATTTAAAAATGCACAATCCTATTTTAAAATCCTATTTCCCTGCACATTATTTACATTTGCATAAATAAGCCTGGAAAATGTTTAACATTCTGAATTTTAAAACAGTGATGCGATTTTTGTTTTTAGTGAAAACAATGTGTTTAAAGGCATTTTCCATATGTTCAAAGGAAAAATATATTACTATTAGTTGCTTACACATGCGGCCTACTTTCATTTTAATAATTTGTGGCTAAAAATTTTATAGTATGAATCTATGTGAAGCATATTAATTATTATCTGTCTTAGTGCTCTACAGTTAAAGCACAGCATGTCAAAGTTTTGCCACCCTACTTACTGTACACCATCCAATCACTCTGCACCACACAGCCATATGCACACAGACAAGCAGTCAGTCCTGCCTGTCAGAGGCCATAGAGTGGCAGAGTCAAGCTGTCTCCTCCTGAGTTTCTCTGTCTCTCCTCTGTCCTCCTTTTGTTTAGCACTCTGTACTCTATAGCTGTTGAGCATCAGCAAGACTCTGGCCTGACCTTTGCCGGTAATCCTTATAAAACATAAATGCATGATATCTCCGCTTCTCTCTCTCTCACTCTGTCTCTACACATGACCACCCCATGGCCCTCATTACAAGCATCCCACTGCCACCCGATGTCACTGTCTAATTACAATCACCCTTGATCTGCTCGATCATGACGTGAGACCTGCAGCTCACTGGCGTGCAGTGCCGAGGGTCTTTTCCCCGCAGGCGGTGTGCTGAGACGGCCCGACAGGACTGATGAGGACGGCGCTTGCGGCTCTCCCTCCACGCTGCACTGCGAGCCGACAGGCGGAGGATCATTAGTGAACCAGCTGTTAACAAGCAGCGACAGGACAGCCAATATCACTTCCTGTGTGAGTGACACGCCGTGGGTGGCAACGCGAGGCCAGGTGGGCACAAGTTCACCTGATTTAAAACTCTAAATCACCTGCTTTTCCAAGTTTTTCAAGGAATAATTAATAATTAAGCAGCAAATGAATATATTTACTTGTATTTGATGTATTTTTTTGTTTGTGCGAGTATAAATTATTCTAGCTTTCTTCATTAAGTCTGTTAAAGGAATTGATCACCAATAAATAAATTCTTTCATAGTATACCTACCCTTGTGTTATACAAAACAAATCTCATGTTAATTTTGAACACCTATAGAGTAGTACCTATGGAGTAGCAGCACTTATGGTGGTCAGCTAAACAAATGTATTTAAACACACACAATACATCATCGCATTATCCCTGGATAACTTTTGATTCACTATACGTTTGTGTTGTTAACATTATGCACATACGGACCGATTATCAATAAAACAGAAACATTTGATGAAGTTTTACTTACAGCCTGCAGTTCCGACTCATGACAAGGATCTTTTTAATCGCTGGGACCGCTCTATCTTTCAGTTTCAAACGATCTGCAAATCCATCGTTGAACTGGGCCTTGTTTATAAAACATTAGTCCACAACTCCGTTGCTGCCCTGGAAAAACAAACTGCATCCAATGTTCCCTTAATGAGTTTTTTGGGAAGCTGAACAAGGTTATCTTTCCCTCACAAACAAAAACACACTTCTTTGGTGACATTGTTGATTTCGTGGTCTAAAAACAAAATGACAAATCTTTCTTGAGCCAGTCCTGTGCAGTGCTGCCGACGACTTCCGTAACCCGAACAAAGCACATTGATAGGCGTGTTTTCTCTCGCTCTGGTTGATGTACTCAAAAAAAAAAAAAAAAACCTTACAAAACTTATACAAACCCTAAAGGAGTGTATTTGGCACAAAATAACGTCATACGCCCAAATGTTTTTTTTAAACTTTAGCCATATTTAGCATGAGAATCCATCTCTTTAACAGTATAAATAAGTCAGAATGCATGAAATAGCATTAGACATCCCCTATAAGCTCCAAAATTGAAAAGAAAAATTCGGCATAAAAGTGGGGGGCAGCAGGAAATCTGTAAAAAGGCACCTTTTATGCTCCACAGAAAGTCATATGGATTTTTTTTTTAAATGACAGTAAGTAAATGATGACAATTTTCATTTTTGGTTGAACTATCAATTGTTAAATGTTAAATGTGGTTTGTAGTTAGGTTTTCACAGATTAAGCAACAGTGTATTTGCGTGCGTATGAGTGTGTGTGTGAAAGAGAAAGAGAGAGATTAGAAATGATGGTATGACACTCTCCCATCAGGACAAAATCCATCACTGTCAGAGGTAGCAGACTAAGAGTAGCAGAGCTCCAAGACCACAGATTCAATTTCACTCCCTTGAGCCATTCAGCCCTGCCCACACGCACAGACACCTTCCATCTGAATAATAGCTCTGCATAGATTTGAATTTTCACTCTGCACTCCAGAGCAAGGCCACAGTCTAACTTTAGGAGTTTTGTTCTTACACATCACCCTCTCTCACACCAATATATGAAAATGTAAACAGCTCATTTGTTACAGAGAGTTTGTGCGAGTTCATAGGAGTTCAGCTCCCGTTCCTATTCATTGTCATTTTTGAAAAAGTAACTATTTTGTTGTAAATTTAAAAGTAATGCATTACTTTACTAGTTACTTGAAAAAGTAATCTGATTACATAATTCACGTTACTTGGTACACTGGTCGTATATTATAATTCATGCAGACCCATGATTACATCCACAAATGCACCTTTGCAGTTTGGTTTCCAATCAAACACCAACTACAGGGGGCACCAGATGCCACCTCTATGGAGTGTGATTGAGTGGACAGACACGCTTGACAGATTTGGAATTACAACTGGAGTGTGTGATCAAAGTTTTAAGGCTGTGGTCCTCTCTGCCTTTAAACCACCTTATGTCTCTATTGCTCATGCACAGGGGTCACAATTACATAACTGATCTCTCAGAAAAGCCACATGGATTCATTGGTTGTGAAAATTGGCTGAGAACTGTGAACTCCAGTGTGCTGTAAGCTGATTAATGATTAATGTGCGGCTCTGCCACTTAAAAGGCAGAAAAGGTCAGTGGCTCTGCCAAAGGGTTCAAGGTCTCAAAATACTTACTGAGAAATGACACAGCAAATGACAAAGGAAGGAAATGTTTTCCCACTTGCAATTCATTTCTTCCTTCTTATGTTGTATGAATAAATTCATTTTAATAATGTGAAGTGAAATTGCATTGTTAAATATTGTCATATATTAATGGGTTAGTTCACCCAAAAATGAAAATTCTGTCATCATTTACTCATCCTCAAGTTGTTCCAAACCTGTATGAGTTTCTTTGTTCTACTGAATTCAAAAAAAGATATTTTGAAGAATTTTGGTAACAGGGCTTTTCACACTACGCTTAACCCCGGGTTATCGTCTTTCTAAACACAGCTTTTAACCCTGGGTAAAGAAACGTTTCACACTTGTAATTTAGAAGTGGGGTTAGCACCGCTTTTTACCCGGGGTTGTGAAACCCTGCTCCGGAGCAAGGTTAGCATTGCTTTTGTGGCGTTAACCCCGCATTGCTGTGCCAAACTTATGCAGTGTGAAACAACGCGGTGTTAGAATGTTATGACTAGATGCTTAGCAACGGCGTACATCATATTCACGTGCTTTAGACAGACACAGAAACACTGCATATTATATAAACAGTAAATTCGGTGTTTGAAAGGAAAAAATGTCACATGCTGACAGAAAACACGACAATTTAAATGAAGAGACCGTTTCATTCTTACCTTTACAGTCCGAAATGTCCATTCAGTATAAACTCGTTACTACAGTCGTCAATATGAGGATGCGCAATGCTAAAGCTATGTAAACAGGTTGTGTGCTGCATTTATCCCAAAGACTATAGAATAAGACAAGACATCACTCGTATTATTTTAAATGGGAAAAAGTGCAACGCGCAATATGGCGGAATAAGTACCGCCTTCTAAATAAGAGCCAATCGCCGATTGGTAAAGTCATCGCGTCACTGCAGCGGCCGTTAGAAGCTCCGGTTCCTATAGAAACAATCAGACTCGCGCCTCCGAAATGAGGCACCAGAGACGCGCATTTAGGACTGCGCATTCACTTTAGCTTGATCCATTCTGAAAAATACCGTTTTTTTTTGTCATGATTCGAGCCTTTAGAAACAAAATTTACGAGACAGTTGTTGTTAGATTTCATTGGTGATTTCAAATATTAAATTTAATCGAAAGCTTGGCAAACAGCTTTGGAGAATTTGATGTTTCCCCATTCAAAGAGATAGGAGCTGCACTTGAATGCCCGAGAGAATTTTCAAAGATGGCCGCCGAGTGAAATGACTTGTCTTAAAGGGACTTTGTTTATCCAATAAATGACACTTATAATATTAAAATAAGAAGAATCCTTAACCCAGGGTTTAGGAATGTACAATGTCAGTTTATGAATACCCAGGATTAATTGTTAACCCTGGGTAAATTATGAACAGTGTGAAACATGAAGCATGATAACCCAGGATTCCGTTTACCCAGGGTTTAGAATGAACCAGGGTTAACTATTTCAATTGTGAAAAGCCCTAAACGGTTTCTGGTCCCCACTTACTTCCATGATATATACATGATATAGATATATAACAGAACAAAGAAACACAGACAGGTTTGGAACAACTTGGAGTAAATTTTGACAGAATTTTTATTTTGGGGTGAACTATCCCTTAAGTAGAAAAAAGTAGCAAAAACGGTGTATTTTTTTATTTATTTAAATGCAGCTATAGTGACCTAAATATATATAATATAATTACATATAACTGACATATGAAAAGAAAAGAATATAAAACTCCAAAATGGATGATGTTCACTGGCTTCAATCACTCATTAGGTGGAGCTGCATTTGGAATAAAAGAGATTTGTGAGTGAACAGTGCCATCCAGTGGAATATCAGTATCACTGTCTTAATCAGTGTCTAAGTTAGCAGTGAACACATATGGTCGTTGACTAATATAATATAATATAATATAATATAATATCATAATCATTGATATATTAAAATAAATGAATACATATACAATGCATTATAAATATATAATTAATTTAAAATAAATTAAATTAAAATAAATAAATAATTTAAAAAAAACAAAACTTTTCCCCAAATATTTCTTGAATTTATTCAAATTTTTATGTACCCACAGATGAAAATATCAAATATATGCAAAATTGAGAATGACTGGAAGACAAAATATGGGCAGAGGTTTGGTAAGGCAAGCTCTATTGAACACATTTTCAAAGGGGTTAATAGGCAGTGTCAGTCAGACTTCAAATCAAGCCAGATTTCATAATACAATAAGAGTTTTCATCATAAAACACATAAATTAGCATCACAACACACTGCAAATGTTCGGATCACAAAATTTGTGGGATGTGAACAGTTATACACACATATACTGTCAGGATCAGTGTCATGCAAGACCATCATAGACAGTTTATCAGAATTCAGTGAGTGTTCAGTGCAGCACTTGTATTATGTGAATATACCAACGTGTACCCAGCGAAAACATAAACTGAAGATATCAAAGACATAAAGCACAAATTTAATATCAAAATCTGATATTACAACACTACACCTATAAAATGACTGAATTCTAAGTGCGTATTAGCTGCACTATTCTGGCAGTTAATTAGTGAATCCAAAATCACAAGTTCAGTGGGTGTTGTTCAAAATAAGATCCACCACCAAGTGTGTATTCATCATTGTAATGTGATTACTTCTGACTCAAATCCCACCAGTTGCTCTAGGTACCTACCAACTAGAGTGAATTTCTAAGTACAAATCATACCTACATCAGCTAAAGTAGCAATCACTGTAGTAAAACAGCAGCGCTATGATTCTTAAGGCCCAGCCTTTCACAGTAGCTTCCTCAAAGCAAAGTCTCCTCCATCAGAATCCTTCAGAGAGAGGGATGCTGCGCTATTTTCAGTGTCAACCCCTCCATGCTTATAAAATCAGCCACTAGAGGGGGTATTTCCTGATTTTCTCACTGAAGTCTGTTATGTTTCTTCCCCTTTGCCCTCTTCCTGCTTCGGTTCGGAGTTTGCCATGCTCTGGGTTTTCTCTCCATCATTCCCTGTCTCTGAGAGAGAAAAAAAAAGAGTTTTGTTAGTGAAAGCAAAATCAGAAGAAAAAAAGATGGTTTTAATGAAAACTAGGGAGCTATTGTCCAACACCCAACAGCATGGCAAAATGTTTAGCAGTCGCTGCTATGCTTTTTCATAGGGATGCCCTCAGCTAACAGGCCTATATTTGATAAAGCACATCCGTGTTTGTCTTGAGCTAAAAACTGGTGTGGGAAGCCACTAACAGGCCCTCTAAACTCTCTAGTTTGCCCAAAGCAGGTTTGTCTGATACATTATTCATGACCAGCCTGCCTCTCAGTGCCATATTACATTACTGCAGTGTTTTGATGACACTCTATGTTAAAGCACAGATAAGTTAAGGGAACTTCACTCACCGGCTTTGCTGATATTGAGCTCAGACAGAGTTTGGGAAAGCCCGCTAGTGTCCAGCTCACCGGAGGTTCCCAGTATGTCGTGTACAGCATTGCGTCTGCCGGACCTTCCAGAGGCGATGAAGTCTTCATATGTCACCTCGACATCAGTCATATCTAACGCGTATCAACATAGCAGTGCCTGTGACAGAGAGAGATGGTTTTATTTGCTTAAACACAGATCTGCTGTGACATGCAAGTCATTAAAGGGTTAGTTCACCCAAAAATTCTGTCATTAATTACTCACCCTCATGTCGTTCCACACCCGTAAGATCTTCGTTCATCTTCGGAACACAAATTAAGATATTTTTGATGAAATCCGAGAGGTATACGACTCGTCCATAGACAGGACTTTCAAGGTCCAGAAAAGTAGTAAAGACATCATTAAAAAAGTCCACATGGCTACAGTGGTTCAACCTAAATTTTATGAAGCGACAAGAATACTTTTTGTGTGCAAAAACAAAACAAAAATAACTTTATTCAACAATATCTTCTCTTCTGTGTCATTCTCCTACGTTGTTTACGTTCAGCGCTTTCAGGTTCTACATCAGAACGCCGACTCAAAATATCTTAATTTGTGTTCCGAAGATGAATGAAGGTCTTATGAGTTTGGAATAACATGAGAGTGAGTAATTAATGACAGAATTTTCATTTTTGGGTGAACTAACACTTTAAGTATAAAAAACTAATGTTACTTTAAGAAATAAGCGCACTTAATACCATCTAAATCGAATCTAGTTTTTCCTTGAGCACAAAGAACAAACAAAACAACACTCGGTGCTGATTTAAAATCAATCTTTTAATTAATATAGTGTAAATTATGAAATGTATAAATAAATGTTTAATAATTTATATATAATTTTAAATATTTTAACTTGTTTTCATAAATGTTTAAAAGTTTTCAAATGTTTGCTAAATCTTTGTACTCCATTAATTTTTTTCAACAATCAACAATCTAGAAATTATGCAGCTACAATGTACACTATCATTAAAAAGTTAATAATTAAATATATATATATATATATATATATATATATATATATATATATATATATTATATATATATATATTATTCAGCATTAAATTTATTAAAAGTGACAGTAAAGATAGTTAAAATGTTTCAAAATGTTCTTATAAATGCTTTTATAAAATTAATATAAAAATTATAAAAATTATAAAAAACTTTCTATTCATCAAAGAATCCTGAAAAACTGTATCACGGTTTCTACAAAAAAATACTAAGCAGCACACCAAATCAATTTCCCGACCACCAAATCAGCATATTGAAATTATTTCTGAAGGATCACGTTACACTGTAAACTGAAGTAATAATGGCTGCTGAAAATTCAGCTTTTCCATTACAGGAATGAATTACATTTTTAAAATATTTTATGAAAGAAAAATATATTTTAAATTGTAATAATATTCCCAATCCCAAACAAGTAACAATGTAAAGATTATGTAAGACGCAATAATCTGGCCTAGATAAGAAGATAAGCTTGGATAAGGGACTGTTTATTCTGTCTCACATTTGTGATCTCATGCATTTCTAAATTGTCCTTCTGGATTTCTTTCTTATCTGAGATTCCTTTGTATGTTGTGTGAAAAAAATCACATAAAATGTTTTGATGCTCTGATCCCTGAGTCAAACAAATCAAAACAGATGTGGCACAAATCTGTAAGATTATCTAGAATTTTGTTTAACTAAAACATCACTGCAAGGACGGTCTTCCCTGAGCTCAGAGTTATATTTAGCCAATGCCATCATCTCAGCACAGTCATTCTCAGCTGTTGCCTTCAAAATGGTGCCACTGTGTATTGAAACACCCATAAGGAGGTCATCATTACAGGGCTGTTTCACCGTATTTAAAAAAAAAAAAGGAGTTTGCATACTCCATTTCTCAACAAAAAATATTTACTTTTCGATTCTCACGATTTTGGTGAGAATAATAAAAAAATGTGTATTATTTTAAATGTATGAAGAAATACAGAAAATGGTGCCCCTATTATGCTTTTTTGGGGGGGGTATTACTTTTCATGTAGTGTGTAATATAGCTGTTTGTTAGCTGTTGCTTTTGTCAAAGTGCATGTTAAATGGAGTCATTGTCTCCCAAAAGAAAGAACCGATTCTGAACTGCCTGAAAGGAGTCGTCAATGATTCCAGTCTTACTTCCTGCACAAACCTACATAGGTTTGTAATAAATTTAAATAATGCCAGCCTATGGTCTTCATTGGCTGCCCACAAACAATGTCTACACTGACCCGACCTCAAACACTGTAGTTGTAGCTAAGGCCTGGAAGAGTTTGGTTCGTGTTTCCGACACGTCAAGAAGACGCATGCACTTCCAAAGGATGAGGACTGAATTGGTAAGTAAAATGGTAAAACCGGCGCCATTGTTACCATCCGTATTACTGTGTACAAGTGCTGAAGAAGATTTCCAGAGCTGAAATTCGGATATGGTAATGCGTGTTTCATTTATGACACGCACTGTAAGCAGTAGACCAATCACAACAGACTGGGCTATTTGACCAATAAGAGCAGAGCGACTCTCTGAAAGGAGAGGTTTAGAGTGACTCAATCCTTTAATCGAACCATTTCAGACACTGTGGGAAAAGAGGTAATGCTGCAATGTATATTATGAGAATATTATGTTTTTGTTTGTTTACTTTGGATTCTTGTAAACTTCTTGTAAACTTGTAAAATCTTGTAAAATCAGGCCCTTTCTAACAGAACATGCAACACAACTCCTTGTCCAGGCCCTGGTCATTTCTAGGCTTGATTACTGCAATGCTCTTCTGGCTGGACTGCCATCATGCACAATCAAGCCTCTTCAAATGATTCAGAACGCTGCAGCACGTCTCGTCTTTAACGAGCCCAAAAGAGCCCACGTCACGCCTCTCTTCATCTCTCTGCACTGGCTACCACTTGCTGCTCGCATCAAATTCAAGGCGTTGACGCTTGCTTACAGATCTACCACAGGCTCAGCACCCTCCTACTTCCACTCACTCTTACGAGTCTACACTCCGACCAGAAGCCTACGCTCACTAAAGGAGCGAAGGCTCGTGGTACCATCACAGAGAGGCACGAAATCACTCTCCAGGACATTCTCGTTCACTGTCCCTCGCTGATGGAAAGATCTTCCTGCCTTCATCCGCAATGCAGAATCCCTGGCAATATTCAAAAGACAGCTGAAAACTCATCTCTTTCGTGAGCACTTATCCTCATCTTAAAAAAAAAAAAAAAAAAAAAAATCTATACCTTTCTATCCTACCTTTCTTTGCTTCCTTCACTTCCTTTAATCTCTCTCTATTGTAGCTTATGATACTCTGAGCACTGCCTAAAACTTGTATTGTGAGCACTTCTTGTCCCTATTTGCCTCATCATGATGACTCGCTTACTGTATTCCTCACTTGTAAGTCGCTTTGGATAAAAGCGTCTGCCAAATGAATAAATGTAAATGTAATGTAAATGTAAATGTAAACCTATTGTTGGAGACCTCCAAAACAAAATTAGGAACCTTTAAAATAGAATAATAGGGGCACTTTAAGGGTGCACATACTTTTTATCACCACTGTCCTTAAAGGATTAGTTCACTTTAAAATGAAAATGTGTTTGTGTAAGAAAAATATCCATATTTAACAAGTTATAAAGTAAAATATGTGGCTTTCACCAGACCGCCTTCTGTATATAAGTTATATAGTAAAATATCTAACTTCTGCCAGACCATCTTCCATATTCAACTTAGGAAGAAAGTGTAATGCCTCTCGCAGTTCAAAACGCTTATGCTACGTCCTACGCCTTCCGTATTCAACTTACGGAAAAAGCTTAACAGATGCAAAGTTGAATATGGAAGGCGGTCTGGTGGAAGCTAGATATTTTACTTTATAGCTGGTTAAATATTGATATTTTTCTTCAGGGGGCCTTTATTAACCCCCCATAGCTGTATGGAGTCCTTTTATAATAGATGTATGCACTTTCATACTCGTTGGTCCATACTCGTTCACTGCCATTATAAAGCTTGGATGCGTCAGGATATTTATTAATATATCTCCGATTGTGTTCATCAGAAAGAAGAAAGTCATATACATCTAGAATGGCTTGAGAGTGGGTAAAGCTTGGGGTAATTTTCATTTGAAAGTGAACTGATCCTTTAAAAAACCATAATATCACATTCTATTGAAATGTCTCTGTCTGTAAACATCAAATGAATTGTCTTATTTCTATATATAAATGGGAAATATATGTAATTTTAAGCTCACTTGGCAAAGGAGTTCAGGTCCAAGTCCAAAAAAATCAATATGGACTTGAGTGAGCACTTCCTCAAGGCAAGAGTGACAACCATGCAGAAGAGTTGTCACACACAAACACACACACTTACCCTGCCTATGCCTAGGTAGACCTCTGAGGAATCCACCAACGCACCCTCTGAAACAGCTTGTGCAACAATTTGGACAAAACAGCCCAAACAAACAGACATAGTGCAGAATTCAGCAGCAGAGGTCCAGCAGCTCTACACATTTTACATAAAAAACAAGACAGAGCTGCAGTAGATAGGGAGCAGAGATGGGTGTGCCTCTTTTTTGCATAATGTGCACACCACTGATGCCTGAATCCTGGGACAGAACAGGTTGCAAAACTTAGAAAATAAAAGTTTATGTGTGTTTATGTATAAGTAATTCATTTGATATATTAAATGTATTAATGTTCAATATAAATTATTCGGGATGAACACAAAGTTTGATTTTACATAATTTTATAAATGTTTTAAAAAATATCTGATTGAAAACATATACTTTTTTATATTTCAGTTCATTTCAGTTTTAAGTGCAACTCATTTTAATTGAAATATTCAGGTATGATCTGAGAACAGGTGGTACACCTAAAGGGGGAGTGAGTGATAATGCAGTGCCACAATTTAATGCTAATATCTGAGTCAAATGAAATAGTCATTCACATTCTAGTTATCATTTTGGGTTAATTTCAGTTTCAATTTTTTTTTTTTTTGCAGCTTTCAAAACTAAAGGCAGGTGTGAAGTTGTGTGATCTGCAGTGTTGCCAAGTCCGCGGTTTTCCTGCGGAATTGGGCTACTTTTACACTGTTGCCGCAGGTTGTTTTTCGTGTCCGCAGGTTGAATTGACCCAAAATAATGTGATATTTAGCCCCTGGAATGCGAATTTTACTAGGGGAGCCCTGACAAAAATGCAAATTTTCCCAATGAGATTGGGCTAGTTTTGAGGAGCAACTGGGGTTGGTTTTTTTGTGAACACCTGGCAACCCTGGTGACCTGTTTAGTCCTATGTCTCAGGAATCAGTGCCACTAAGGCCTCCACAAATCAGTCCAACTCTGACCTCCGACAAGCACTCTGCAAATGACCACAACCATATATGATGGAGAATATTATAAATTACAAGAGCTCTAATGATAGTTACAATGTGCATCATAATAATGATGAGATAATCTTGAATAATTGCTTCATTCATAACTAAACCCTTCAATGCCTCAAACTCAGAATATAAATCACCTTATTAATTGAAACCAAACTGAAACTAAAACACATATCTAGTTAAATGTAATGTTGTGATAGGCCATTCTAGTTCTTCCCCTTTGTTTAAATGAACACACAATCGTGACAAATTGACAGATTATTAGAGCGTAAAATGCACTAGTTTATATGATGTAAAATTAAGAAAATACAGAAATATAAACGTTTGTGGGCTACTCGTCTCGTCCTTGACATGTCACGTGCACTCGGTAATAACATCATATCAAAACATAGTATCAACGTGTCATATCCAAATATGACAGCTACAAGTGCAAATCCCAATGGAGCAATTCTTTCATTTACAGCACAACATGCGGCGTTTGAGCTTATATGAATGGACCGGTTATATAAATCTGACATGCTACAGCACAGACGCTAATGAAACAGGGTCGCGAGCGAGTAAATCTGACATATAATACGACTCAGAAGGCTTATCTATAAGGCCGATCGAATCCACAAATCGTACCTGTTTTAGGCTGGACGTTTTTCTAATTGTCAAGGCTGTGTAGTTTTGTCGCTCCGGTTAATACTTCAGTAGGATGCGACGGTGCTGTCAGTGGTGCTGCTGCTGGCTCAGTTCATGAGTCTGCAAGAGAAGAAAGGGATGACGTATGCGCGATGCTGAGTGCTGATGATATGCGAGGATTATCCAAAACCATTATATCTGCTTATGTTCAGTAGTGGTGAGGCGTTTGATTCATCTCAGTGATTCGACTCTTTTGAACCTGTTCACTGATTCTCGTGACTCTTTGTTTTTGGGTTCGTCGTACGCCAGTAGATGGCGACAGTGAATCGTGTTTTTAGTCACTCTTTCACTCCGATTCTTTCAAAAGACGGTTCAAATGTGTATGGGTATCGGTTATTTTTCTTTTTCCTATTCTTTTTTTTTTTTTTTTAACCGCCAACTTTCTCTCCTTGTTGAAACTGAGACTGATTTAGGACTACATGATTCACTGATCCTGACACGTTTTAAAAACTACATTATAGAAAAAAAAAAAAAAAAAAAAAAAAAAAAAAAATAGTATTTGATACTCAGTGAGACATGTTGAAACATGTGTCATTTAAAAAAAAACAAAAAAAAAAACGTAAGATGTCATTGAGTATATTCTAGACAGTACAGCTGTTGTTTGTCATGCATTTCCCACCAAACATGGCAGATGTGCTGGGATTCTAACTCTCAGTGTTTAAACAAGGGCTCTATTGATCGAGATTTCGTCCAAAACACATGTTGATTGTTGCTTCCCAATAGCATGTGAATGAGATACTTACAGAGTTTAAAAAAGAAGAATATGGTGCAATATGGCATCTGCAATAGACTCTTTTTGAGTGTTTTGCTTTTGTAAATAGTAGCCTAAATTTCCCAGTAAATATAATAATAAGAAAAAATAACTTACATAAAAACAATGTGCTATATATATATATGTGTGTGTGTTACTCTCTCTCTCTCTCTCTCTCTCTCTCTCTCTATATATATATACTACCAGTCAAAAGTTTGGAATCGGTAAGATTTTTAATGTTTTTAAAAGAAGTTTCGTCTGCTCACCAAGGCTGCATTTATTTAATTAAAAATACAGTAAAAACAGTAATATTGTGAAATATTATTACAATTTAAAAGAACTGTTTTCTGTTTGAATATATTTTATAAAGTAATTTATACCTGTGATCAAAGCTGAATTTTTAGCATCATTACATACATCATTACATACAGTCTTCATTGTCACATGATCCTTCAGAAATCATTCTAATAAGCTGATCTGCTGTTCAAGAAACATTTATTGTGTACAATTGTACAAAATATTTGTGTACAATATTTTTTTTTCAGGATTCTTTGATGAATAGAAAGTTCAAAAGAACAGCATTTATTTTAAATATAATCTTTCATATATAATAAAATGTTAGTGGAAGATCATTATTCTTTCTGTAGATTGTAATGCACAGCCTGGTCGCCTCCCACGTCCCGCCTAGCGGCTAGATGCAGGTACTACACAGCGTTTATTTCTGATGGGAAACGGGAAAAGACCAATCAAAAATAAGGATACTAGCATGTGGAGCGGCTACCTAGAAGAGCCTAGTTGCTACAGCATCGTCCTTAGTGTCTTACCAGGCAAGAGATATGGAGGAAATAGAAGGTAAGGCTTTAAATAAGCAAAAGATGCATATGTAAATATTTTGAATATTGTGCATCAAACCCCTAACACTCAATTCGTGTGTTTGTATAATGGAGAGCAGCTTTGGTTTGTTCAGTTCGCTGCTGTTTGAGGTTATCACCATGGAAGAAAATTCCGTTTTGTAGGAAAATACAGACGTTTAACTGTTATTTTAGGGGTTTTATATATGTGTAAACAGACCTATACCGGAACAGTTTATTGAAATGCCATTAAATTTGCAGCCTACTTCACATGATCAAATGTCACAACAAAAGCACAACAAACAGCTGTTTATATATATAAATTGTTCCGGTGTAGGTCTGTTTAAACATCAAAAAACAAAGGTCAAATGCTTTACATATCATTCAGGAAAGATTTTTCCTCCCCTACAAATTGACATCATTCAGTTGACTTCTTTCAGTTGTTTTGCATGGACTGACAGGAGTGACCTATTTTCACATACTGCTGCTTGATCTGTTCTCATTTGTTTAGCTAATCTAAAGCCACTGTATCTGAGTGAACTGGCTCCATAGACACACCCAAACTGAACTACTTTTTGATCTTTATCATTTTTGAGTTTATTTTGATGATCTTTGTTACTATTTGTATTCTTTGGTTTTGATTTTTTGATTCAGAATCTCCTCCCGTTTCCGAAGACCTGGTGCCCTGCAAAATATGTGGAAGAAGTTTTTTTTCAAGGGTGCTTGTAAGTATTTCTTTATGAATGATGAACTGACAGCTGATGGTTAATTTATATCTTGCCAAAAATAAAAATCCCAGCAAGACATTCTGTATAATATATATAACTATTATTCTTTTATATGTTACTATATTTGCATTATTATGCATTGCCTAGCAAGTTAAAGTATGTTACAGTATGTACACTAACGTTCAGGGGCCGTATTCACAAACCATTTTATCTTACCACTAAGTTCTCCTAAATAGCAGTAAAAGTTCTTAGCTAAGAGTTTTCTCTTAAAACCTATTCATAAAGCTGCTGAGACAAACTTTTACTAAGGAATAGAGAGAAGTCTTAAGCTAAGAGTAAGGGAGGGGTTGACCTCGTTGCTATGGAGTATACACACAGTGATTGGCTGATGGGGGAGGAGTCAGTGATTTAATCATAGAAATATTGTAGAATGAGGTGTCATGTTTCCATATTAAAATAATGGTTTTAAAATACAAATGTTGCCCTATTCAAATAAAGGTTTTAAAATGTAGGCTAAGTGTCACTAATTAAACTAGTATATACCGTTAATTGTCGCCTCTTGGATGTCTGCATCTCAAGAGAATGCAGAATTCAAGCGACAAATTATGTTTTATAAACAAAGTTTGGTAGGAGCACATACAAATGGTCTATCTAATCACCATGAGAGGAGGAACAGATGAGAGCCAACTCGCCTATAGTTACTTTGACAGTTTTCTGTATCCCTCCACCACCCCGCTCCTCACTCTCGGCTGGGGATATGGGGAGAACTTTGGGTTTGGGCTAAATTCCAAGCTCTGAGCCCTCGATGCCCTTGGACAGCACACCAAATATGCTTATTATATGTATATATATTTTTACTCATTTTAATCATTTGTAAGTGTGAACTTACAAAGGTAATCGGACAATATTTATTTATTTGTTAAAGATTTGGCGCCTCATCGTAGATTCAAATCTATACATCAAAATGTATTGCATTTATGAAGAAAAAGTTCAGCACCTAAGGCTCTATCGCTATTGCCTCAGTGGTGTAGGCTTCTTTGGGTGGATTAGGATTGTTTGTGATTTTGTGTTGGTGACTTAGGAGTCCTCTTGACTACTCCTAACGTTTCACAGATTTAGGAGCTAGTTTTAGCGCTAAAATGCTTTGTGAAATATACTCTTAGAGCAAAAATTTAGGACTCCTAAAATTAGGACTGACACGGCCATTATTTTTAAGAGTTTCTCCTAAATCGGCAATTTAGGAGCTACTTTTAGCCTTTAGATGTTTTGTGAATACAGCCCCAGAAGTTTGGGGTCTGTTTTCTAAAATGTTTTCTAAGGAAGTCTTTTGTGCTCACCAAGGCTGCTTTTTTTCCCTCAAAAATACAGTAAAACAGTAATATTGTGAAATATTTCTACAATATAAAACAATTCTTTTCCGTTTTAATATGTTTAAAAATTGTATTTATTCCTCTGACAGAAAAGCAGAATTTTCAGCAGCCATTACTCCAGTCTTCAGTGTCACATGATCATTCAGAATCCATTCTATGCTTTTTTTTTTTTTTTTTTTTTTTTTTTTTTGGGTGCTGAAAAAAAAAAATTTGATAATGTTAAACATTATCAGTGCTGAAAACAGTTGTGCTGTTTTTTTTTGTTTTGTTTTTTTTTAAATCATACTGACCCCAAACCTTTGAAAGGTTGTTTATATTACATGTTGCCTAGCAATGTACTAACCAATTATATTGTTGTGCAGTTGCTATATCAAGATTAGCAACAAGGCATGTATTTCTCACAGGTCACAATGTAAACACAAAACCTAGTATTGTTACCCTGTCAACACAGTGCTGTCACAGTTATTTGATACCCATCCATCTTATTACCTGTTGTAGAAAAAACATGTGCCGATCTGCCAGAAGACCGTGGCAAAGAGAAGGAAGGTGTTTGACTCCAGCAGGCAAAGGGCAGAGGGGACTGATATTTCTACAGTCAAACCCATAAAACCAAAGGTGAGGAAACAACCACATCACACTTAAATATTACAGTTGCACTTTTGAACTTGTTGTTTTGACCTGGATCTAGTTTGCCATATTCAGTACTATACATGTCTGCATATAAAGGGATTTTGGGGTTCCCTTCGCTAAACATTCAGCAACAGTGTAGTTGCTGTCACCATAAAATCCGTCTGCAGTGGCAAAAGTGTCGTTCGCCACCATCATCTTAGTAGTGATAGAATAACATGAGCATAAAGGCAAAGAATCCATACATATTACTGGATTTCAAGCCTTATTTCCTAGGAATACTAGGAATGTTTCCGGTAATAGTTAATAATATATAGAAATAATACCAATAATAAAGGCATTTTGTAAGGCTGGTTTACACTGCTCCAACACACTAACATCCAGTGAGTGTCTTGAAACTTTTGGGTAGTCTGGCATAATGAATTGAGGTGACAATCATGCAAACAAATAATCCATTAGTAATCAAATTGGTGGCTCAAAGCCTTCATGTACCTTAATCAATCCAATTGAGCTGGATCCGAACTAAATTTTGATCAAATTGAAAGGGGTGGTTTATTCTGTTCTGCTGTGGCTTTCGTTGCAAAATAGAGCAAAAATACTGACAATACTGTTTAAATTGTACACTCAAAAAAATGATACGTTGGATTTACTTAATTTTTTTATGTCAACAGGTTCCACATAACTTTATGTTGCTTTTAATTAACATTATTTATTTCAGTTAACTTAATTTTATTACATAAGGTTAACTCAGTGCCATTTAGTTGAATCAGGTTAACTTTCTTAATTTTGTCCAAAACCTTTACATTTAGTTATCCTAAAAATCCAGTTCAATTGATTAGTTTATATAGTGGATGCGTTCAAGAACCATTTTCACAACTTTTACAAAATCTTTACTCTGTAAAGACTCTTATTGTTAGGTGTTAGCCAGAAGATGGTTTTATTCCATCTATGGCATGCCCAAAATAGCTGTTTTTATTATTAAAACAACTTTAACTGTTGTTAGCAGGTCCTCAACCCAAGCACATGCTCTACACTTCACCACAATGGTAACCCCAAAACCATTAACATAACAGAAACTTTTAAATACCAACATAATAGAACAGTAAACATTAAAAAGTCTCTCCATTTTCTCATGTTCCTAAAAACTGCTTAAAATAACACTTTATTTCAACATTTACTCTCCCAGATCAGCCCCTTTGCAAAGCATGACGGGTAGTGAAAATTTTAACACATCAACAACACGTTAAATACGCGTTAAAAATCTGTTTGAACAGGTCAGTGTCATTGGCTGCCGAAAACTTAGGTCAAACCATTTCTGTGAGCTTAAGTGGGTGTACCATTCATTTACTAGGATGCCACCATTTAACATGCTAGATCAGCTTATTCAGCCCTTTTTATTTTGTCTTTTTTGTATAACCTATAGTAATAATATATTTAAATTGCCATCTTATGAAAAAATAGATTTAATTTTTCCACTTATGCCTTTTTTTTTTTTTTAACAACGCCCTTACCCTTACTGATAATAAAATGCGGCATTATAAGCTCACTGAATCTGAGTATGCTCTCTTTCAGCCATATGACCTGCACAGTTTTTTCTCTGGTGTGTGTTTGGGTGGGACACATATAGGCTAGCTGAAGAAGATTGGTGTGTGACTTGAGATGATAGACCTGCACAGTTTTGTTCTAAAGAAATAGTGCAGGTTAGTCATATACAAATACAATTTTAAACTGATAATAATGTATGATACTCTGTGTGTGTGTGTCAGAACATGGGTGCGGAGCGTAAGCTGAAACCTTTGTGACATACTGGATCGAAAATATGTGAAATAAGTTATTTCTAGTCGATTAGTAGTAGTTAATTTAAGCCAATAGTTGACTAATCACATTTAAATTAATTTAATACTGGAAAGAATAAACCATAATAATGAGCGTTTATGTATATATGCTATATAGCACTCAAGCGCACGCATAGAGCTTGCCATAAAGAACCGGCAAAAGTTATGATTATGAATGTGACAAAAAACAGCAAGGAGACATTTTAATTGTTCATTAATAAACTAATGTTTTCTGAATCAGTGTCGGCTGCAAAGATGTTTCTCCGCATCTCCGCAGAGATGCACATTTCATTCGGATTAGGCCTACATAATCAGAGAGTAGCCTATTTCTTTTCGTTTTGAATTATTTAGTTTAAAAGTAGACATTTCACGCTTTCTATATGTTTTTCATGTCTGTGAGGCAAACAGCCTATACACTGAGTTTCGGTTCATTTAGCCTATAAGACGCACTCTAGTTCACGTCACAAGTGATCGTGCCCGCGCCCGCGCCTGCATGTCAGGATCATATTGTCCGCTATATTTGCTTCTTATTTATTAAATCCAGGCAATTGGTTGATGAAACATTGATTAAAATTAAGATACAATTTTTACAAAACGAAATTCACTTTAAAGAAAGGCTTTCTACAAAACAAAACTTAATGAAGTGGGTCATGGAGTGATATGGAGTGGGTCAGACATGATTTTGACCACTTCATTAAGTTTTGAAGAACTGGAGTGCGTCTTACTAGGCTAAATTAACCGAAACACAGCGTATAGGCTGCTTGCCTCAAGACATGAGAAATATATCTATAGAAAGCGTGAAATGTGTTCTTTTAAACAAAATAATTAAAAACGAAAAGCTACTCTCTGATTATGTAGGCCTAATCCGAATGAAATGTGCATCTCTGCGGAGATGATGAGAGTCAGCAATGTCAATCTTTGCAGCCGACACTCATTCAGAAAACATTAGTTTATTAAAAAACAATTAAAATCTCCTTGCTGTTTTTTTGTCACATTCATAATCATAACTTTTGCCTGTTCTTAATGCAAGGTTTATGCGTGTGCTTGAGTGCTATATAGCATATATACGTACATGCTCATTATTATGGTTTATTCTCTCCAGTATTTAAGAAATTAAATTAATTTAAATGTTATTAGTCAACTATTGGCTTAAATGAACTACTACGAGTCGACTAGAAATATCTTATTTCACATATTTTCGATCCAGTATGTCACATGTTCTGACACAAACACAGAGAGAGTATCGTACATTATTATCAGTTTAAAATTGTATTTGTGTATGACAAACCTGCACTATTTCTTTAGAACAAAACTGTGCAGGTCTATCATCTCAAGTCACACACCAATCTTCTTCAGTGTCCCACCCCAACACACAACAGAGAAAAAAACTTTGCAGGTCTTATGGCTGAGAGAGAGCATACTTGGATTCAGTGAGCTTATAATGCCGCTTTTTATTATCAGTAAGGGTAAGGGCGTTGTTAAAAAAAAATAATAATAATAATAAAAAATGGCATAATTGGAAAAATTAAATCAATTTTTTCAGAAAACGGCAATTTAAATATATTATTTCTATAGGTTATATAAATAAATAAATAAATAAAAGGACTGAATAAGCTGATCTAGCATGTTAAATGGTGGCATCCTAGTAAATG
This sequence comes from Hypophthalmichthys molitrix, assembly GCA_037950675.1. Lineage (NCBI taxonomy): Eukaryota > Metazoa > Chordata > Actinopteri > Cypriniformes > Xenocyprididae > Hypophthalmichthys > Hypophthalmichthys molitrix. The sequence goes on along the minus strand of CM075514.1, from coordinate 16,001,576 downwards.
AATGGTACTCCCCCTTAAGCTCACAGAAATGGTTTGACCCAAGTTTTTAGCAGCCAATGACACTGATCCGTTCAAGCAGATTTTTAACGCGTATTTCAAATACATTTATTTAACGCGTTGATTTTTCATGCGTATTAAACGCGTTAAATACGCGTGAAATGCACGTATTTAACGTGTTGTTGACGTGTTAAAATTCACGTGTTTTTGGCCCTTTTGGCCTTCCATATGTGCACGCCACTGGGTTGCAGATTTAATCAGCGAACGAACAGCGCAATATAGACCGACTGAATGACACTTTGATTTAAGTAGAAAATCTCAAATGAAAATCGCTGAACTCCAGCTTACTTTTCCATGTTTTCAGATCATCCGCGCTTCTTCCTCAGTGTAGAGAGGGCTCGTGTGCATGGTTGCCAGACTGCAAAGATTAAGTAAAAGTGTTCTTTTAACAGAAAAGCTCTGATTGGGAGTTTAAATTCTGGAAATCTGGCAACGATACGCAGGGACGCTCGTTAAAACAGTCTGTTATGTTTTGTCTCCTTTATTTGACAATAATTGTGAAAAGTGATTTCAAAAGAGTGATTTTGGAAAAGTTTTTAGTCTTTTACCCACATTTCAGTCTCGTCTTTTTTCGTCAACGATATGGCATGTGTTGTTTTAGTCACGTTATCGTTAAATGACATTGGTGTCGTCTCTTATCGTCTCGTCTTAGTCATAGAAAAAAGATCGTCAACGAACATTTTTCGTCATAGTTTACGTTAACGAAATTAACACTGCTTCATAGTCTCATCCACAGACACTTGATTTTGTGTGTGGGAAGGGGTGTTTTTAATGATTGATAAATAAAAGCAGCACGGTGTTCTGAAATATTCGGTGTCTGAGATTTTCAGTGACACTGGGCGGAGCTTACATGAATATTCACGAGTTTCCTGTTTTGTATTAAAGCAACTCTTAAAATGTTAGTGCACGCTCTTCGGCTTAAATTAAACGAAGTCAAGCTAATATTCTAACTGTTATTGATGCACAACATATTAAATATAAGCTATATTGTGTTATGTCCTGTCATGTTAGCTATGTTTGATATGAACACAGCCAATGATTTGCCAGAGGTGTCGTTAGGATTCTCTAAACGAGCCAACAGCGTTTTAAGTAGCCTCATTTTGTTGTTTCTGTTTTACCTTAAGTCTTTAAAGCATATAGTTGTAAAAGTTTGCCGAAATGTATGGTGAAGGCGTATGGTGTATGGTCTAGTGTTATATATGTTATCTTTCCAAAATTGTACATATGCATGAAAACATGTTAATGTACTTTAAATATAGTTTAATGATTACCAAAAAGGCCATGATGAATTATGCATGTGATAACTAATATAATGTCTATAGCTAATATAACCTTGATTCGTTCCCAAAGATGATGACTTTGCCAATAAATATCCCTGTACACCAGACAAAGCAGATACTTTATTTTTTTCACTTTTTCAGTGTATTAAAATTTTAATAATACAGGTTTGTTGTAGTCATTTTATTTTATATTTTAGATTGAATGTGTCAGTAGCAAAGACTGGTATCACTGGGATTGCATGAGCAGACGAACTGAGAACTTCCCGGGGGATGGGGGGACAGGGCCCAAAGTAAGCTTCAAACAATTATTGGTTAACTATAACAAATAACTATGTCTGATTTGTCTCAGTCGTTACACTAACTTTCAATGCGTTTTAAAAATAATAATGTCTGGTTAAAGTTATGCAGGCTATCAACTGAGAAAGCAACAGGGAATGACAAAATAATCACAACTGAAACTTTTATTATGCCACCACAGATACATTTATACAAGTTAACTTATCAAACAAACTAAAAGAAAATCAAATCAAAACAGTTAGTCAAACTCGATGGCTGTTGGCTCATTTTCTAACGATAGACCACCAGTGGCTGTAATCACTACTAAATTACTACTAAATCTCACGACACAATGTAACCTACAAACTATTGAGCATACATAAACAGTTATTAATAAAAAAAAAATCGTAACTTCATTTAATGCGGAAACACAATGACGTTACCGAAAACAGTTCTGTTCCAAGGACAGTGCACTAAAATTTTCAGTGGCGCTTTAACACAAAACAGGAAACTCGTGAATATTCATGTAAGCTCTGCCCAGTGTCACCGAAAATATCAGACACTGAATATTTCAGAACACCAGCACAACGGTTCATGTGCTCGCCGTCTCCTAATCAGGACCGAAATAGATAAATATCAAAGGGATAGTTCACCCAAAAATGAAAATTATCCTGTGATTTACTCACCCCCAAGCCATCGTAGTTGTATATGACTTTGTTCTTTCAGGGCAACTGAAGACGCAACTGGCCACTTAGTGGCTCTGTAAAATGAAAAAAAAAAAACTGAAAACGGCTACAGCTACACAACAGTTAGTCCGATTGACTTGAAAACCAACACTCTTTGTCCAAGGTGGTGCGATTGTCTACGAGGACATTCGTGTATTTTGAAAAAGATGGCTGTCGTCGGTCAATTTTTTTCGCACATGCTCTCGTCGACATTCATATTATATTGTACTACAACTAATTCTGAGCAACTTTGCCTCTAGGACCACTGCTGTCAATCGAATCGTTCATTAAATATTATTGATTATTTACAAAAACCTACTTTTTCAAAAACCTTTTTAGGTTATGACAAGCCAAACAATGTCTACATGGAAAAAAGCCTACTGGACCTATAACTAGGGATGCACCGATAACGATACTAGTATCGGTACCAAGCTCATGTACTTGTACTCGTACTCGTAAAAATACCCCCGATACCAAAGAGCGATACCTCACGTGACGTAACTGACAGAATTGTCCGTGCACAGAGACACCGGCAGCAGCAGCAGAAACAATGCCAGCCTCAGAGGTGAGGAAATACTTCAAAATTAATGATGACAACACACACATTGCGAACTGTATGCTTTCAATGCTTTCATTCGTTATTGATTAGTGAAGGCGGGACAGGCGGAATCGCGCTTAATGACACAGACCAGAAGCTCTCTCTTTCTTCCGCGCGATCAGTTCTCCTCGCGCCTGAATGGTCAAATGCACACACAGTTTTCAAAATGTCCATCGTGTGGATTATCTCACGTAAGTACAGTCGGTTATGGCTTAAATGGACGTAAACATTTGGGTGAAAACAGGAAATGTGTCAGTAGGCCTATCCATGGATTCGGTCTTAAAGGGACCGGAGCCTATGTTTTTCATTAATGTTAATAAAACAAAATATGTTAAATAAATGTATACATGGTAAATAAACCTACTTTATCTGAAAAACAAGTTTATTTCATTTGTATCTCTATAGTATTTGTTGTAATTTGTTTGTAAATGTCTTTTTATATGACAACAATTATATTGGTAATTATGCCCTTTGAAGGTTTTTGGACACTGAAATTTTTGTTCTTTAAGTTTGTGACAAGCACATAAAAATTAGTACTTTTTTCATTAGAGTAATAATAAAGAAGCTGTCCTACATTCATTAGTCTCACCGTGTTGTGCTTGGAAAACTGCAACATCACCAAAAAAAAAAAAAAGAGAGAGAGAAAAATGTGCTTTTAATAAATGTATAAGTATCGGTATCGGCGAGTACTAGGAAAAAAGTATCGGTACTCGTACTCGGTCCTTAAAAAATGGTATCGGTGCATCCCTACCTATAACTGTTTTTGGATGATTTCAGAAGCAGCTGTATCAACATGCACCATGTACAGGTGCTGGTCATATAATTAGAATATCATCAAAAAGTTGATTTATTTCACTAATTCCATTCAAAAAGTGAAACTGGTATATTGTATTCATTCATTACACACAGACTGATATATTTCAAATGTTTATTTCTTTTAATTTTGATGATTATAACTGACAACTAAGGAAAATTCCAAATTCAGTATCTCAGAAAATTAGAATATTACTTAAGACCAATACAAAGAAAGGATTTTTAGAAATCTTGGCCAACTGAAAAGTATGAACATGAAAAGTATGAACATGTACAGCACTCAATACTTAGTTGGGGCTCCTTTTGCCTGAATTACTGCAGCAATGCGGCGTGGCATGGAGTCGATCAGTCTGTGGCACTGCTCAGGTTGCTCTGATAGTGGCCTTCAGCTCTTCTGCATTGTTGGGTCTGGCATATCGCATCTTCCTCTTCACAGTACCCCACAGATTTTCTATGGGGTTAAGGTCAGGCGAGTTTGCTGGCCAATTAAGAACAGGGATACCATGGTCCTTAAACCAGGTACTGGTAGCTTTGGCATTGTGTGCAGGTGCCAAGTCCTGTTGGAACATGAAATCTGCATCTCCATAAAGTTGGACAGTAGCAGGAAGCATGAAGTGCTCTAAAACTTCCTGGTATACGGCTGCGTTGACCTTGGACCTCAGAAAAGACAGTGGACCAACACCAGTAGATGACATGGCACCCCAAACCATCACTGACTGTGGAAACTTTACACTGGACCTCAAGCAATGTGGATTGTGTGCCCCTCCTCTCTTCCTCCAGACTCTGGGACCCTGATTTCCAAAGGAAATGCAAAATTTACTTTCATCAGAGAACATAACTTTGGACCACTCAGCAGCAGTCCAGTCCTTTTTGTCTTTAGCCCAGGCGAGACGCTTCTGACACTGTATGTTGTTCAAGAGTGGCTTGACACAAGGAATGCGAACCCATGTCTTGCATCCGTCTGTGCGTAGTGGTTCTTGAAGCACTGACTCCAGCTGCAGTCCACTCTTTGTGAATCTCCCTCACATTTTTGAATGGGTTTTGTTTCACAATCCTCTCCAGGGTGCGGTTATCCCTATTGCTTGTACACTTTTTTCTACCACATCTTTTCCTTCCCTTCGCCTCTCTATTAATGTGCTTGGACACAGAGCTCTGTGAACAGCCAGACTCTTTTGCAATGACCTTTTGTGTCTTGCCCTCCTTGTGCAAGGTGTCAATGGTCGTCTTTTGGACAACTGTCAAATCAGCAGTCTTCCCCATGATTGTGTAGCCTACAGAACTAGACTGAGAGACCATTTAAAGGCCTTTGCAGGTGTTTTGAGTTAATTAGCTGATTAGAGTGTGGCACCAGGTGTCTTCAATATTGAACCTTTTCACAGTATTCTAATTTTCTGAGATACTGAATTTGGGATTTTCCTTAGTTGTCAGTTATAATCATCAAAATGAAAAGAAATAAACATTTGAAATATATCAGTCTGTGTGTAATGAATGAATATAATATACAAGTTTCACTTTTTGAATGGAATTAGTGAAATAAATCAACTTTTTGATGATATTCTAATTATATGACCAGCACCTGTAATCCCGCAGATTTCTTTCCCTAGAATACACAAATAAAGGTCCATCTTTAATCAGTTCTCAATTTCTCATTTGTATTTAAAATATGCCAATGTTTTTAATTATGTTTTTCATATCCTTACTAATAGGTGTATATGTGGTACAACATACATCGATTTTTTTTTTTTTTTTTTTTTTTTTTTTTTTTTTTTTTTTTTTTTTTTCTTTCTTTCTTTTAGACTGATTAATCAAAACATTATCTAAAACTTTAGCTTTCTCCAAAGCCGAATCCAACCATCCAACCATTTTTTATACCCTGCTAAAAATTGATCATACAGTTTTTTGGCATATTTTAAACATGAAAAATGTGAAGAACTGTTTAAAGATGGACGTTTATTTGTGTGTTCTAGGGAAAGAAATCTATGGGATTACTTAGCGCATGCTGATAGAGCTGCTTTTAAAATACATCCAAAAACGGTTAAAGGTCCATGTAGACATTGCTTGGCTTGTCGTGACCTGAAAAAGGTTAATAAGTTAGTGAGTTACTCAAAAAAACAGGAATTTGAACTTAGGCGTTTTCTTATCATTCAACAAATGTGAGATATTTGCTTTCTTGCCTTCTGGCCTTCAATATGTGGGTAAGACCAGTCGTCAGTTGAGATTTCGTATTGATGAACACAGGAAGTGCTATAAATAGAGCTAATAGTAAAAACTAAATAATAAATCACCTGTTGCTGACATTTCACAGAGGTAAATCATTAGGGCTGGGACAATACATCAATTCTCGATTCGAGATAGAAATATTCTGGATTGATTCTGATATTTTCCAGATGTATTGCGATTCAATTCTGAACTTAGTTTTTAACAGCAGATGGCACTACGTACTTTAGATGCATTGATGCTTTGGGCAGATGCTTTTATCCAAAATGACTTTCGGTGCTTTCAATGTATTTATTTTTTATATATTAAGAAAAAAAATGTACTTGTTATGCATCAAAATACACCAAGTTCACAAGGTGTATTAAAGGTTTAGTTCACTTTAAAATGAAAATTACCCCAAGTTTTACTCACCCTTAAGCCATCCTAGGTGTATATGACTTTATTCTTTCTGATGAACACAATCAGAGTTATATTAATAAATATCCTGACGCAAGTTTTATAATGGCAGTGAACGGGACCAGTGAGTATAAAGCTCAAGAATAGTGAATCCATCCATTATAAATGTACTCCACATGGCTCCGGGGGTTAATAAAGGCCTTCTGAAGCGAAGCGATGTGTTTGTGTAAGAAAAATATCCATATTTAACAAGTTACAAAGTAAACTATCTAGCTTCCACCAGACCACCTTCCATATTCACCTTACAAAAAAGTGTAGCGCTTCTCGCAGTTCAAAACGCTTACGGTATGTCCTATGCCTTCCCTATTCAAATTACTAAAAAAAGTCAGGTGGAAACTAGATATTTTACTTTATAACTTGTTAAGTATGGATATTTTTAAATTAGAAAATTGTCCAGCTCGATGAGAACGGAGCTCATCATTATGAATTCCTGTGCGGTCGTGCATATTTTACTTTTGCATTTGAATTATATTTCTTCAGTTCTCCTTGCAATGGTGTTTCAAGCAAGGCAAACATTTTGCATATTCTTGCTGCTTATGCGGGCAGATGTTTTCAACAATTTTCATTACACATTCTTAAATAAACTTGCCCTCAGAGAAAGATTTCCCATGTCTAGCCATAAGGTTTATGGGCCCTCATGGCTTGCTTTGGTGATGTTTTCATTGGACTCTTTTGCCCTCAAACAAAAATCAAAGTAACCAGCAATCTAAAAAATCTAAAATTCTACAATAATAATAATAAAAATAATAAATAAATCTTGGAGGACATAATTATGAACTTCTCTTTCTCATTTTTCACTTTTTTTATTTTGCACATGTACATTTGGTGATTTTGTCCAAATTCTTTTCCAAATTCTTTTCTCCTCCATGAATTGTTCATTGATTGTATTATTATTATTATTACTATTGATTTGATGTGAAGATGATCTTTGCCAGCATGTGTGTTTCCTGGGAATTGCTAATGTCATTCTTTATCAGTTGGTCTAATGGAATATCATGCATGGCTACACCAATATCCTCATGTTTGTTGAGGCAGTGTAAACATGACGGGTTTTTTTTTGTTTTGTTTTTTTTACTTTTCTAAATACTCCTGCCAACTTGCGAGAAATAGCTTTGTTGAGTAAACATGCCTTGGTTCAGAATAGACAAGTTTGGCCTCAAGCACGAATACCAAATGTGAAAAAGACCTTAGTCTCAAAAGAATCTCTGTTCAAAAACTTTTCCTCCACGGTTACCCTCCCCATCCATGTCTACCCCAGTGTCCTGAAGGAAATATAAGATAAAGTTGTTCCAGCAGCTTAATGTTGAACTCTTTTGCTTTGATGAATAATCGCTGCTGGGAAAAGGCTTCCAGTTGTTTAACTGTATCCTCTCGTTCACTACTGGAGAACCTCTGATAGGATTTTCCATGTTTTGTCTTGTAATACCTCTTCTCATTATATTCATCCATGACAGAGAATAGGGCTGGACAATTAATCGAAAAGTAATCAAAACCGAAATTCAGAACCTCTAACCGACATAATTTTCCCATGTTGGTTATTTCGTTTTTTTAATCCTGTTAATACCTCCTCCTTAAAAACATAGTAGCGTAGCCACGTGACTCTTCCCCATCCAGTCAGTGGCATAAAAGCAACACGGAGGTGAACGCTGGTTCAACACATAGTGATGGCGCACGAGCGGTGAGCCTTGTGTCTTCACTAAACTTTGTCAGTTGTATTTGGTATAAGGTTTGCCAGTTTGGATATTCAAGCGATTTTAGACGATTAGATATATACTATTTCGAGCAACCGTGCTTGCGCAGCTGCATTGTGGCACGAACACTCATACAAACGGTAGCTGCACAAAACGTGAAGATTGCGCGCACAGAGAGGAATGCAGAAACTAGTTGTCAGCGCTGTTCTGTGATTTATGACTAAAGTAGCTTAGAAACTCAACTTTTCTACTTCTGAAGGAACTATTTACAACCCACAGCTTCACAATTAATAGAGAGATGGTATGACTAATTCATACATGCAATCACTCATACTTGGTTCTGTACTAATTTATCTTTATCTGATTTACAATGAGCAGAAATCTGTAAGAAATGTTACGAACCATAGATAAAATAACTGCTGATAGTAAGCTATGTCAGATCACTCTTTCAATAGGAAGAAAATATCCCACCTTTTAATAGTCAATCATATTTACAGTACAAACCTTGTCAGTGAACTATGAGGGCAAAAAAAACAACACAGAAACAAAATAATCATTCATTAATCATAATCGAGGTAAAATGTTCAATTAATCGAGGTTTTGATTTTAGGCCATAATTGTCCAGCCCTAACAGAGACTGTCTCTTGCCATATTAGACACACACAATTATTACAACTCTCTGTGAAAAAATAATCAAATTTTAAAATCGACAGCCCTTCTTATCAACTTTGTGGGTTTTTTTTTTTTTTTTTTTGGTTTTTTTTATACATGGCCATGGTGGCATCCCGATAACGGTTTAATTCACTCAGTCGTGATTTACCGCTACACCTGGCTTAAAATCTAGTGCTGCCACCTTGTGTTGACATTGTAAAACTGCATGATTTGTAAATTATGTGTGGCAGGCCACATATAATATAGTTTAATAGAGAAGCTGTGGGCCGTTTGAAATTCATCCCCAGGCTGTGATTTGCCCACAAGCCAGACTTTGGACACCCCTTCCCTAGGAGTTTTTCAGACAACCCATAATAGCCGACTTCATGTTGGGCTGGCTTATGACTATGAACACAAGTTGTTTGGCTGGATGAGATCTAAAAGTGTATGAAGTTTGGTTACTGTCAGTGAAAAGGGGTGCACTACATAGCCCCTCAAATAGAACCATATAAAAGGGTGCACCCCGCCCCCTCCCTCCATACCAACTTGTGCCTGGCCCTGATGGCCGATGATTTCAACGTGTGTGCAAAGTTTTTGAGCATGTTAAGGGCCCCAAAAGTGCCTGAAAGTTCGAAAAAGAAAGATTTACCTTAGGAAAACTATAAGGCCCTTCACCCCTTTGGCCCTAATGAGCAACCTAAAAATCAAACAAAAATCAAAAGTAACCAGCAATCTAAAAAAAATCTAAAATTCTACAACAATAATAATAAATAAATAAATAAATAAATAAATCTTATGGACTTCTCTTTCTCTTTTTTCACTTTTTTTTTTATTCTTCACATGTACATTTGGTGATTTTGTCCAAATTCTTCTTTCCTCCATGAATTGTTCATTGATTGTATTATTATTACTACTATAGATTTGATGTGAAGATTCCTTGTTACTGATCTTTGCCAGCATGTGTGTTTCCTGGGAATTGCTAATGTGATTCTTTATCACTTGGTCTAAAGGAATATCATGCATGGCTACACCAATAGCCTCATGTTTGTTGGGGCAGTGTAAACATGACGGTTGTGTTTTTAGTTTTCTATATACTCCTGCCAACTTGTTAGAAATATAGCTTTGTTGCATGAACAAGTCTTGGTTCAGAACAGTCAAACTCTGGTTTGTCCTCAAGCAAGAATACCAAATGTGAAAAAGACCTCAGTCTCAAAAGAAGCCTCTGTTCAAAAACTTTTCCTCCATGGCTACCCTCATATCTACCCCAATGTCCTGAAATATTCTGAAACCCCTTTTGATTATGTTTCAGTTACAAAGTTCTTCCAGCAGCTCTAAGTCTGATAAAGTAAGTTGAATGTTTGTTTTCATTTTATTTATTTTTTTCTCATAACTGAATTGTGTGTCTCACCTTGTCACTTCTGATATTAAGGCTTCAGTGTTTAATATTTGCTGATTAAAAAAGGTGGTCCTTTTAATTCTCAAATGGAAGCAGCCCTTGCAATTTATTAAATATTATATTGTTTTAAAAATATGAATGAAAGATCTCTAAAGCCCGGAACACACCAAGCCGAACTAGTGCCGATGAAAGCAAACTGCGGGGTTGGCTCACGTCGGCAGTGTCTGGGTCCAAAGTCGCCCGACACACCAAACTGACGCTCGACACCCAACGGCCAAGTAGCATGTCCGTTCTGTGCCTGCGTAAGAAAAAATGCCTTTCCGTACCAGCAAGTGGCAGTAGCTGAACAGCCAATCAGAATGATCAGATGGCCCGACTGAATCAACATCAATTGACTGAAAAAAAAAAAAAAAAAAAAAAAAAAAAAAAGTCTTCAAAGACCAACTTCAGCCAACGGTGCGGAACACACTAAGAAAACTTAGTCGGTCGACGAGCAAAAACTGCCTGACGTGCGACCGTCGGCTTGGTGTGTTCCGGGCATAAAAGAGTTATAAGTTAACCAAGGAAACCCACCTTAAATCTAGCCATTACTATATCATAAGAGCTCTGGGATTAATTCATAAAGTCTACAAGAATGTTAGATTAGGAAAAGGAATGGGCCATAATGAAAATCTGTACTACTTCTGTCAGTCCTTTTTATCCTCAAACAGGAACTGTGTCCTTAGCCTGAGCTCCCTTGAGCTAATCTTGATTTTTGTCAAGATGTTTGTTTTGACTTTACTTTCTGGAATCACTAAACAATGTTAATCTATGTTTCCTGACATACAAAACACAGTTATTGTTGTTAAAAACAGTGATTCCATTTCGAAGTGGAACTCAACACTGCATCTTGGATTGATGCTATGGGGAATGCCATCAGTGTGACTGGTGTCTGAAGCACGTATTTACACATGACAATTTCATTGGTTGACGACAGCCCATGATGTCATCACCGGAGCGCCCGTGAGTATAAGTGGGCACCTGCAATGTACGTCATCAGCTTTTTTGTCTTTAGAAGCCGTTTATGTTAGCATGTTTAAGGCGATTGCTATGGAGAAGCACTCGAACAAGCATTTTAGGAAGTGTGTTCCTCTATGTCCCAGGTTTTTTGACACATGACCTGTGGATTGTGTTTGGGTGAGGAGCACATGCATTCAGTTCTCAAGGGAGCTAAATGTGCCCGTTGTGAGAAACTCACAATGAGTAAGCTCTGTTCTAAAGCATTGTGGGACCAGCATCTGCGCCCCAAAGCTTCGGTCTCACTGTTGGCGAGGCACAGTAAAGACTGAAGTCATGGGGATTGCAGGTCGAGCTGGCTGAAGAATTTGAATGTGGAGGTATTGCGCAAGCGAGGATATGTGAAGATGTGTTGCTTTTAAATGAGTAACTTAAACATTCTTGTTGACAAATGGACAAAATGGTAGTGGCAATTTTTAAAATGTGACGTTACAAGTGATTAGCATTTGGGGTAAAAGTAATTAGTCTTTAATGTGGCATAAATAGATTTTTTGTTGTAAATATCCCTGACAAGATTGTTACACTGAATGACATTTTAGTGCGTCTTCTGTAAATCATGCTAAAAAAATATTACAAACCCGATTCCAAAAAAGTTGGGACACTGTACAAATTTTGAATAAGAAAGGAATGCAAAGATGTGGAAGTTTCAAATTTCAATATTTTATTCAGAATACAACATAGATGACATACCAAATGTTTAAACTGAGAAAATGTATCATTTTAAGGGAGAAATAAGTTGATTTTAAATGTCATGGCATCAACACATCTCAAAAAAGTTGGGACAAGGCCATGTTTACCACTGTGTGGCATCCCCTCTCCTTTTTATAACAGTCTGCAAACGTCTGGGGACTGAGGAGACAAGTTGCTCAAGTTTAGGAATAGGAATGTTGTCCCATTCTTGTCTAATACAGGCTTCTAGTTGCTCAACTGTCTTAGGTCTTCTTTGTCGCATCTTCCTCTTTGTGATGCACCAAATGTTTTCTATGGGTGAAAGATCTGGACTGCAGGCTGGCCATTTCAGTACCCGGATCCTTCTTCTACGCAGCCATGATGTTGCGATTGATGCAGTATGTGGTCTGGCATTGTCATGTTGGAAAATGCAAGGTCTTCCCTGAAAGAGACGACGTCTGGATGGGAGCAAATGTTGTTCTAGAACTTGGATATACCTTTCAGCATTGATGGTGCCTTTCCAGATGTGTAAGCTGCCCATGCCACACGCACTCATGCAACCCCATACCATCAGAGATGCAGGCTTCTGAACTGAGCGCTGATAACAACTTGGGTTGTCCTTGTCCTCTTTAGTCCGGATGACATGGCGTCCCAGTTTTCCAAAAAGAACTTCAAATTTTGATTCGTCTGACCACAGAACAGTTTTCTACTTTGCCACAGTTCATTTTAAATGATCCTTGGCCCAGAGAAAACGCCTGCGCTTCTGGATCATGTTTAGATATGGCTTCTTTTTTGACCTATAGAGTTTTAGCCAGCAACGACGAATGGCACGGTGGATTGTGTTCACCGACAATGTTTTCTGGAAGTATTCCTGAGCCCATGTTGTGATTTCCATTACAGTAGCATTCCTGTATGTGATGTCTAAGGGCCCGAAGATCACGGGCATCCAGTATGGTTTTCCGGCCTTACGACCCTTACGCACAGAGATTGTTCCAGATTCTCTGAATCTTTGGATGATATTATGCACTGTAGATGATAATAACTTCAAACTCTTTGCAATTTTTCTCTGAGAAACTCCTTTCTGATATTGTTCCACTATTTTTCGCCACAGCATTGGGGGAATTGGTGATCCTCTGCCCATCTTGACTTCTGAGAGACACTGCCACTCTGAGAGGCTCTTTCTATACCCAATCATGTTGCCAACTGACCTAATAAGTTGCAAATTGGTCCTCCAGCTGTTCCTTATATGTACATTTAACTTTTCCGGCCTCTTATTGCTACCTGTCCCAACTTTTTTGGAATGTGTAGCTCTCATGAAATCCAAAATGAGCCAATATTTGGCATGACATTTCAAAATGTCTCACTTTCAACATTTGATAAGTTATCTATATTCTATTGTGAATAAAATATAAGTTTATGAGATTTGTAAATTATTGCATTCCTTTTTTATTCACAATTTGTACAGTGTCCCAACTTTTTTGGAATCGGGTTTGTATTTAATTTTTGTTTAGAAAAAACAAACAAATTAACTATGGTATGCATTATGGTCTAACTATGAATTAAACAGGACCCATTCTGATGTACTGAAAATCAACAACAACAATTCAAAGCTGTATTACACTTATGGTTTTCATGCTTGAAAACCCTTTTTCTTCTTTGACCCTCGTATCGCACATTGCATTTTATCGTAATATCGTACAGCCCTACCTCTTTCTTCTACTCTTCCTGTTATGTCTGACATCTTTTTCTCCGAAGGGCCATAAGGTAGTTCATGGGTAGGCGATCTTTCCGTTTCCTTTTCCTTTTTGTCATTATATCTCCCTTTGACCTGTCTCCCTAAGTTTAATGAATTTTTATCAATGATTCAGTTTCTCTGCACATAACCACGTTTCCTCTGCTTGCCTTACGTATTTAAACTTTTTGTCCTTTTTCCTTATTTTCTGGAGGCTGTCCTATAGTATCTCTGTGTAATTGATGTCTAGACTTTGGCATCTCTACAGGTGTTGATGCTATTATAATCTAAATTATGACTGTATGTTTTACACTTTTTTTTAGTAGGCTATGCCTCTCTAATCCCAGCTTGCGTCTATTCTTAACTAGTTATCACCCTGATGATCAGACAATATTAAGATATTTAACTGTTCAAGTCTTACTTAGGTATTTTGAACTGGCAGTTCCTCTATTTCAGGTCCACTGGTGGGAATAATGTTGTTCAATAATCAAAATGTTATTCAAAGTCTATGTTGGAATTTGTTCCCCACTTTCTGGTAACCATCAGAACCAGAAAGGGTGAACTTTTTCTCTGTCTTCCTCCCTCTACACACACACACACACACACACACACACACACACACACACACACACACACACTTTTCTCTCCTCTTGCAGCCCCGCCTTTACTGCACTCTCTAGTTTTCTCCTCCCTCTGTCAGAGGCAGCCCCTCCCTTACTTCACTCTCTTTTTACAGTGCAGGCTCAATCACACACTCTTAAAACAATCACACACCCGGGTTTTCACTCACGCAGCATACATTAAAAATTACTATACACCAGTTTTTGCAAAAAATGGAAAAACAGTTTTCTCTCTATTACCTTTTCCTTTCTTGTTTTGACTTATTAAGGGCTGTGTTTGCCTGTCTGGATCACGGCGCTTACAGTCTGGAAAGTGTCCAAATAAACAACAGAGCCAATTTCTGGGAATGTTCTTAGTTTTTTCATCAGTTCTTTTACAATATTTTACATTCCCTTATTATTTTGGATTTCGGTGTCCATTAAAAACTTGCTTTTCCATTTCACAAAACCTGCAGGAATATTCACATATGCTTCCGAACAACACTCTCATATGGTATTCTCAGCTTTTATGTACACAAAGCAACTTAACACAGCCTGATAAATTTTAAAGGAACATAAGCAATGCTTTCAGCAATTTTATTTCATCTGCATGTTATTTCTTCAAACTAATACTGCATTATATACAATATTATACATCACTGTTTTCTAGAGTCACCCTCCCTTCTCAAAGCTTTCCCTATTTTAAAATGAACAGTTTTTGAGACACAAAACGCACTTCTTGTGTATAAATAAATATTTTATGCCCCACACAGGCAAATTTATGTAAGCCCCACTCAGGCAAACATTTATGTAAACCCCACTCAGGCAAACAATTTAGCCCCACACAGGCAAATTTATGTAAGCCCCACTCAGGCAAATATTTATGTAAACCCCACTCAGGCAAACAATTTAGCCCCACACAGGCTGATTTATGCCCCACACAGGCAAATTTATGTAAGCCCCAATCAGGCAAACAATTTAGCCCCACACAGGCTGATTTATGCCCCACACAGGCAAATTTATGTAAGCCCCACTCAGGCAAATATTTATGTAAACCCCACTCAGGCAAACAATTTAGCCCCACACAGGCTGATTTATGCCCCACACAGGCAAATTTATGTAAGCCCCACTCAGGCAAACAATTTAGCCCCACAGAGAGATAATAGGGGGGCTACTATGTCAAAATGATTGATGATGACCTTTGACCTTACATATTTTTCATATGACGTATGATTATCCCCATGGGGTTGGATTTGCAGAATGATTGATATTGAACTGTCAGGTTATATTTAAATAGTTGTTATTTGAACTCTCTCTAACCCGACTGATCTGTTTAACACGTGAGAAAAATGGATAATTTATAATCAGGAAGAGCATAATATGACAAACAATAACCATCCTTATTAGTGCAGAGTTTGACAGCCACTCTCACTCACACACATCCCGCCCGCCCACCCACCCCCCATCCACCCCCCATCCACCCCCCATCCATAAACAGCCACAGACAGACAGAGAGAGAGAGACCAAATCAATGGTCTATAAAATGGTTTAAACGATTAAAAATAAACTACGTGATCACACATGAAATAAAACATTGCAAAAGATTTATTATAGTTTTTACCTAAGTGAGTGTATAAAAACCTCTTAAATTTTTCTCGTGGAGAAAAGAGACTTCATATACCGCAAAATGAGTTCCATTGAGTCAAGGAATTGGTTTAAAATAATAATTTAAAAAAATGCTTAAAGTTTAAAAAGTTGTAATATCTCAAAACACGGTTCTCTCAGCTCTTCTCACAACTTGCTGAAACTGGTTCAGAGAAGAGGGAAGAGGAAAATTTTTCCAACGTGTGTATTTTAATAGCTAAAAACATTTCAACCATGAACTTTTATAACTTAAATCATTATTGAGATCCAAACAATGTTTGATTATCTATGACGCAAGTGATTATGCTTATTCAACAGTACGTGTTAAAAAAAAAAAAAAAAAACTTTTGCTTATATCCATACACTCTTTCCTGGGGAATCAGGCTGAAAAAAACTGTTCTCTATCCACTTCTCACAGCAAGGTGTGAAATGTGAGACTGTCACAGTATTCAGGCAGTGTGGGTAGAGAAGTCTGTGGACACTTCCGTGTTTTATGGGGCTTTCTCCATAGACATAATGATTATTGTAGTATAATTGTATATTCTAGTCTGTACACACACAAAAAACAAACAAAAACAAAAAACACACAAAAACTTTCACAAAAAACCCTCACAGAAAACTTTCTGCATTTTTACATTTATTAATAAATAAATAAATAAACACATAAACAAATAAAAATCATTTAATATAATTTATAAGCTGTTTTTGTCATGGGTCAAATTTTGCTCAGGGGCCAAACATTTGTGGTATTACTACACTTTTGGCCGCATTTTGTCCACACAACATTAGGGAATACCTGAACCACACACATGCATAAATATGAATATAAATATGAAAACACCTTACATTTTCAGAGAGCTGAAGTTGTTCTTTATGCAATGATAAAAAATAAATAAATAAAAAACAAATAGTTTAAGTAGTATCATCAACAAAACATTCCCAGGGATAAACTCCAGTGTGAAACAAATCCTTCAGACCCTCAGAGACGGGAGGAGGCAGACAGATGTTTCTCTGTGTCACAGCATGTAAAGTTATTCTGCATTCCAGAGCAAATTTTTTTTTTGTACTAAATTTATTACAAAGCATAATCTAGATATTTTAAAATGTATAAGGTTGTTTAAATCCAATCTATAAAGTTTTATTAATCTTCTATTCATCTTTCTAGAAGACTACTGTATCAAGATAACATCTGATGTCCAATGGCAATGATTTGACTTAAATTTAACCTAAAGTATTATTTTTATCAAGCGGCATCTGTTCAAAAAAACTTTAAAATGTTAAATCAAAAACCTGTACTTAGTCTTCTTTGATCTTATCTCTCAAAGATTCAAGGCAGCATTTCCGTCTGGCAAATATCCATCAATGCGATGAAACATATTGACAAAGTTTGTCACAATTTTTAAAAATAAACTGAATATTTAATTTTGATTTAAAAAAAAAAAATAATCCAAACATGAAGGTGTCTGTGTGTTTGATGCCTCACAACTCGCCTGAAACGATGACTCAACATTGCTCTTTTTAGTTTGTTGTATCTTTAATAAAATCCCACATTTTCAGAGAGAGAGAGAGAGAGAGAGACCAGATGTTCCTCTGTGATGTTCCCCATGAAAAAAAATTTGTCTTGAGTGAATATTTAATTTTATTCGTCTTAATTCAAAGCATGATATTACTTTAAACATCAAATAAAAAATGGTCATATGTTGTCATACGATTATGGTGTGCCTGAACTCAACATCTGACATTCTGCAGTATCTGTGATCTAGTATTGCACTTATAAGTTGTATTTGGTTTTACTTTTCTTGTAGCTTCATAACTGGTCTTTATCAGTGTGGAAACATACCCTTTACTAAAAATATACTATTGTTATCTACTCAAAAATACAATAAGTATTTTCAAAAGTTACCACATGTTGATGCGACCGTTGTCTGTTGGCCTTATGAAAAGACTTTGGGGAGCACTGATGACAATGCCCTTTGACTCCCAACAATTTTGCAGGGTGTTAAAGATCCTATAAGGTAAAACATAATTTTTCAACTAAGTGAATCCGCACATGTGAGGTCTTTCAGAAGACGTGACTTCCAGGGGACAATGGGTCTCTTGAGAATATTTAATTGTGCTTAAAAACCAAAGATTAGGCCAAATCCCCTACCTGGCTTGACCGCATCAAATATCTTCGCTCTTAAAACCTAGTGTATCTGTTAAACATGTTTCTGTTTAAAAAAACTTTACATTTAAGGTGAGGTATGTCTCACAGATTTATATGATTTTAATTTTTTTATTTCAATAAAGTTTCAATTCCTAGTAAATATAGTAAATATAAGGTAAAAATATGATAAAACAAAAGAATAATGTTGACAAATATGTTTGCTGCAATGTTTTTAACAAATAGATATTACCTTGCTCCAAATCAGTTTCTCACACAATGAAACCATTAAGGATAGCCAAAGGTTCAGGACAATGGGTGAAAATACATTACTATGTAAGATAGTTTTACAAATACTGTTTTAGACTTTTTCAAAATGATAATCTTGCTTTATTACTGTGTGTTCTGACACAAGGCCATTAATTGTTTCTTTTTGTTTTATAAAATTCACGTTTCTTGGTTCATGCTACTTTTATCAGCCTGATGAATATGAAGTTACAGTAATACATGATGGAACAAAAGAATCATGCTACCAAATACGTTTGACACAATGTGTTTAAGAAAAAGGGGTTATTTTAAAAATACAACATAACCAGACTCTTTTTTTACTTTTGACAAACTATTAGGCAAAACTTACTTTCCCCCTGTGGTGTTAGAATAGGTCTTATTTTTAAAGTTTCAGGCATGTTACAATCATGCGATACAAGGATCCGGATGAAGCTTCATATTAAACAAAGAAAAGAATATGGCATTTTCACTTCTGAACATGAATCATACACACTTCCAACATGTATTATACAATATTTGTACTCATGCTCACGCCATTTTTTAAAAAAGGTTTTAGTAATGATTTAGATTTTAGCATTCAACATGACATTTAAGAATTGTATCAGCTATTTATTACAATTTTTGACTCAAAAAATAGATATTGAATATAGCTTACTGGCCTTCCTTTTTCCCTACAGATAAAAGTCAAACGTCCTTTGTAGGAATTATGTGAGTACAAAACTCAAATGCGAATTCAAGGGTCTAGTTACTAAGAAAGTAAATTGATAGTTCTTGTAGTGCAATTATCCATCTCTTCGATGTGGGATTGCATGAAGCGATCAGAAGAGAGGATTTCTGTATTATGTTTTCATTATAGCTAAAGGTCTCTTATATGTGGTCGTAGTAAATTGTGTATGTATAATACCTGTATAAAGATTGTTTGAATTTGATCTACAGCTTTCACAAGGGCTTGCAATGTTATAGTTCTTAAATGAGCTTGCATTGCAACAGCGTGACACTAACAACACTATAATATATACACGTATACTTTAACGTCATGTGGGGTGTTGAAAGAAATGATTCGTTAAACACTTTAAACAGAATTGGTTTTGTCAAAAGAAAAGTTAAGTCATACATCTAAATGCAATCTAGATGCTTAAATGAATGGTCTGTGTTCATCACATGTGATGATTTGCACAAACTTACACTGACAGCAACCAGAGAGGAGTATTCGGCTAAAATCATATACAGACCGACAAATAAAATGTTAATGGTGATCTTGATAGTCTTGATAATGTGACTAAGACTAGTGAAGGGGGTAATAGATCAAGACCTATCACAATAGATCAAGAGTGGATTTTTCTTACATGACGTCACTGCTTTCTTAGTTACTAGGCCTCTTGAATTTAGATACTTATAATTTACATAATTCCTACAAAGATCATGATTGAGATGTATCTATAGCTTTACTACAGTGTGTAACTTTGATTACCGTCCTCAAACTTTAATGAATGCGCTGCTTTTAGTGCTACGGTTAGATTATGTCTCAGTTGTAATCGTTTCAAGTGCAAACAACCAGACTTAGTTTTGGTGTCAACGCTTCATGCAATCCCACATCGAAGAGATGGATAATTGCACTACAAGAACTATCAATTTACTTTCTTAGTAACTAGACCCTTGAATTCGCATTTGAGTTTTGTACTCACATAATTCCTACAAAGGACGTTTGACTTTTATCTGTAGGGAAAAAGGAAGGCCAGTAAGCTATATTCAATATCTATTTTTTGAGTCAAAAATTGTAATAAATAGCTGATACAATTCTTAAATGTCATGTTGAATGCTAAAATCTAAATCATTACTAAAACCTTTTTTAAAAAATGGCGTGAGCATGAGTACAAATATTGTATAATACATGTTGGAAGTGTGTATAATTCATGTTCAGAAGTGAAAATGCCATATTCTTTTCTTTGTTTAATATGAAGCTTCATCCGGATCCTTGTATCGCATGATTGTAACATGCCTGAAACTTTAAAAATAAGACCTATTCTAACACCACAGGGGGAAAGTAAGTTTTGCCTAATAGTTTGTCAAAAGTAAAAAAAAGAGTCTGGTTATGTTGTATTTTTAAAATAACCCCTTTTTCTTAAACACATTGTGTCAAATACAACTTATAAGTGCAATACTAGATCACAGATACTGCAGAATGTCAGATGTTGAGTTCAGGCACACCATAATAGTATGACAACATATGACCATTTTTTATTTGATGTTTAAAGTAATATCATGCTTTGAATTAAGACGAATAAAATTAAATATTCACTCGAGACATTTTTTTTTTTTTATCGGGAACATCACAGAGGAACATCTGGTCTCTCTCTCTCTCTCTCTCTCTCTCTCTCTCTCTCTCTCTCTCTCTCTCTCTCTCTCTCTCTCTCTCTCTCTCTGAAAATGTGGGATTTTCTTAAAGATACAACAAACTAAAAAGAGCAATGTTGAGTCATCGTTTCAGGCGAGTTGTGAGGCATCAGAAGGATTTGTTTCACACTGGAGTTTATCCTTGGGAGTGTTTTGTTGATGATACAACTTAAACTATTTGTTTTTTATTTATTTATCATTGCATAAAGAACAACTTCAGCTCTCTGAAAATGTAAGGTGTTTTCATATTTATATGTAATTTTATATATATATTTATTTAGCTAAAACTATAACTAAAACTGTTTAAAATGTTTAAATAAATGTTAGTAACATATATGGCTTACATATTTTATTTAAAATCATTTCATTTAAAATAGAGATAAATTCCTTTTATAGAACCAATTGTGTGTTTGGGTGCATGTGTGTGGTTCAGGTATTCCCTAATGTTGTGTGGACAAAATGCGGCCAAAAGTGTAGTAATACCACAAATGTTTGGCCCCTGAGCAAAATTTGACCCATGACAAAAACAGCTTATAAATTATATTAAATGATTTTTATTTGTTTGTGTTTATTTATTTATTTATTAATAAATGTAAAAATGCAGAAAGTTTTCTGTGAGGGTTTTTTGTGAAAGTTTTTGTGTGTTTTTTGTTTTTGTTTGTTTTTTGTGTGTGTACAGACTAGAATATACAATTATACTACAATAATCATTATGTCTATGGAGAAAGCCCCATAAAACACGGAAGTGTCCACAGACTTCTCTACCCACACTGCCTGAATACTGTGACAGTCTCACATTTCACACCTTGCTGTGAGAAGTGGATAGAGAACAGTTTTTTTCAGCCTGATTCCCCAGGAAAGAGTGTATGGACATAAGCAAAAGTTTTTTTTTTTTTTTTTTAACACGTACTGTTGAATAAGCATAATCACTTGCGTCATAGATAATCAAACATTGTTTGGATCTCAATAATGATTTAAGTTATAAAAGTTCATGGTTGAAATGTTTTTAGCTATTAAAATACACACGTTGGAAAAATTTTCCTCTTCCCTCTTCTCTGAACCAGTTTCAGCAAGTTGTGAGAAGAGCTGAGAGAACCGTGTTTTGAGATATTACAACTTTTTAAACTTTAAGCATTTTTTTTTATTATTATTTTAAACCAATTCTTTGACTCAATGGAACTCATTTTGCGGTATATGAAGTCTCTTTTCTCCACGAGAAAAATTTAAGAGGTTTTTATACACTCACTTAGGTAAAAACAATAATAAATAATTTGCAATGTTTTATTTCATGTGTGATCACGTAGTTTATTTTTAATCGTTTAAACCATTTTATAGACCATTGATTTGGTCTCTCTCTCTCTGTCTGTCTGTGGCTGTTTATGGATGGGGGGTGGGTGGGCGGGCGGGATGTGTGTGAGTGAGAGTGGCTGTCAAACTCTGCACTAATAAGGATGGTTATTGTTTGTCATATTATGCTTTTCCTGTTTATAAATTATCTATTTTTCTCACATGTGTTAAACAGATCAGTTGGGTTAGAGAGAGTTCAAATAACAACTATTTAAATATAACCTGACAGTTCAATATCAATCATTCTGCAAATCCAACCCCATGGGGATAATCATACGTCATATGAAAAATATGCCAAATATGTAAGGTCAAAGGTCATCATCAATCATTTTGACAGAGTAGCCCCCCTATTATCTCTCTCCCCTCACAGGCAAATTTATGTAAGCCCCACTCAGGCAAACAGTTTAGCCCCACACAGGCTGATTTATGCCCCACACAGGCAAATTTATGTAAGCCCCACTCAGGCAAATATTTATGTAAACCCCACTCAGGCAAACAATTTATGCCCCACACAGGCTGGCAAAAAACGCACTTCTTGCGTATAAAGACAAACAATACATGCATGCGCTATCCCTGGGACCTGGAAGTTACTTCTTTATTTTAATCAATTCAATCAATTATTTCAATCAACTATTTTAAGTTTTATTCATTTCAATTTAGCTTTGGTTCGTTTGGTGAAGTCAGGCATTAGCTCACAAGGGGCCACACAAAACAAATATAAGCAGAATTGCTTACCTTATTTGTATGGCGCCTTTGTTTTGTGAAGCCCCATGCCAGCACGCCCACCGCAGTTCCACCCAGACCTCTTCCCGGCTCCTGGCTTAGGGCTCGCCAATTATGTTGTGGCAAATTCGATGTCTCCGTGTCTCTTCAGTTCTGGTCTCGAAGAAAAAAACTCACAAAGTGACAAAGTGAGATGGCAGCTCCACATCTGAATCTCTCTAGCCGGGGCACAGTTTTTATACATTTTTCTTATCTCTTAAAACACACCAAAGTAGTATCATTGGCTGGTAATATCCACCCTTACAGTTTTCCCATATTCTCACTTACAGGGGCTCTCCTCCCACACATCTTTCCCATGTACTCCCCGACCTTTCTACCATAGTCATTTCACCAATATAATTGCAGGTGTTGCTTATTTAAGAGAGAATTTTCTTAGTAAGGGTGGCCAACTTCCAACTACTGTAGCCAATGATAGCCAAGATGGCGCCAGTGTACCTGTCGGCATGCCGTCTCTCACAGTTTGTTGTACCTGTTGCACCTGCTCGTCTGGCGTCTGTGCTGTTTTTACTTTGCATGGTGGCGCACTGGTGTCGTGTAGACTCAGTGTTGACCTATGATCGTCAAGCTCAACATCAAGAACTGTATGGGAGCTCATCCATTTTGTTCTGTTCTCTATTCTCGTTTAATCCTCGTTCAACCAAGCCGCGGTAGAGTGCGCTCGCCAGTTACCTTGCTGTGTTCCTCTTCTAAGGAAGCGCCGCAGAAAGAGTGGTAATCGTGGTGGTGTTCGAGTGAGAATCAGACGGACAATTGCTTCCTCCATACAATCGGTGGAGTTTCCCTTGGATACTTTAAACTTGGAGGGATTTCACTTGACGCGACGCTCATGGGATTATAGATATGTTTTTCATCTGCCTATTTCCCCGGACTTCTATTGCTCGTCAGTCTGCTCTGTCCCTCCGCGATCACGGATTCGCCACAGAGGAGTAAACTGTTCAAATCTTCGCCAACTGGGTTTCGTTCAAATGGATCTGCCCTCGTTACCTGAGTCTTATCTGAATATGGCTCTAGTAAATGCTAGGTCTGTGTGCAACAAAACTTTTATTTTAAACAACTTTTCTACCAGTCATGACTTGGATATCTTATTTTTGACAGAGACTTGGACCAGTGCTGGTGAGTCAACAGTCTTCGAGGAACTCTGTCCGTCTACCTATAGCTTCATTAGTACCCCAAGGTCTGCTGGCAAGGGTGGTGGGGTTGCTATGGTTTTTAAACAAACACTTAACGTACGGACAGTTTCCGTTGGGGTTTACTTGTCGTTTGAGGTACAGTGTGCCACGTTAGAATCTACTTCTTCCACTCTATTCTGTGCCTTGATCTATAGGCCACCTAACCTGAACAGTGCTTTTTATAAGTGATTTTTCTGAATTTTTAACTTTTATCCTGCCTTTGTATGATCGTATGTTAATTTTGGGTGACTTTAATGTACATATATGCTGCCCAGGTCGACCCTCTGTTGCTGAATTTTGTAATGTCTTGGATTCCTTTGGTCTTAGTCAACACATAGATCAAGCAACACATGTCCTTGGTCATACTCTCGACCTTATATTGTCATATGGGATACGTATTCATAATGTGAATATTGAAAAAGCTTCCTTCTCTGATCACAAGCCCATTGTTTTTAATGTCCCTACTGTAAGCTCTGCTGTGTTAACTACGCCTTTTGGCTACTACTCCCGTTTTATAAACTCACTTACTGCTTCTCAGTTTAGTGAATGTTATCTAGCTAATGCTTTTGAATCATCTGTCTTAAATGCTGCCGAGTCTTCCTCTGGGCCTGATGATTTGATTACTTTATTTTATACATTTTGCTTTAACATTTTAGATGCCATTGCACCCTTCAAGCTGAAACAACCAAAGCAAAAATCTTATTACTGGCTGGACGATAATACTCGTTCTCTCAGGCAGGCCTGTCGTAAAGCAGAGCGGAGATGGAAGCATGATCGTTTAACTGTGTCCTTTGAGATTTTTAAAGATTGTCTGTTCAAGTTTCAGCATGCTGCAAAATTAGCTAGATCAAGGTATTTTTCTGATTTAATTGCTGCACATCATCATAGGCCTAAGATTTTATTTACCACAATCAATTCAATAATTAATCCGAGTTGCCAATTTAATGGGGAACCCTCGGCTGAACTTTGTGAGAAATTTTTAACGTTTTTTTCTGACAAAGTGATAGCCATTCGTTCTTCCTTCACTTTACAGTTCCCAGATCTGACTCTGAATTCGCTGGCTACTCCGGTATGTTTTCAGCATGTTTCTTTAAAGGATCTGGGTGATCTGGTTAATCGAATGAAAATAACTTCCACCTTACTTGATGTTCTTCCCTCAGAGATTATAAAAGCATCTTTCTCTGAAATTGGCCCCAGTATCCAAGTGTTGATTAATTCAACTTTGGATGCTGGGTTAGTCCCAAATTGTTTTAAGCATGCTGTTGTTCAACCTTTGCTAAAGAAACAGGGTTTGGATGAGGGTTCTTTAAATAATTATCGCCCTGTCTCTAAGCTATCGTTCTTGTCAAAGTTGTTAGAGAAAGTTGTGCAGTCACAATTGATCTTGTTTTTAAATTCAGCTAAGTTGAATTAGTAAGAACCTTTCCAATCTGGCTTCACTGCTTATCATAGCACAGAGTCTGCTTTGGTATCTTATGATATTTTACTTGCAGTTGATGCTGGTAAAAATGCTGTTTTGATGCTACTAGATCTTACAGCCGCCTTTGATACTGTAGATCATGATGTACTTCTTTGGCGTTTAGAGCATTTGATTGGTATCAAGGGTACCGCCTTACGGTGGTTCACTACATATCTTAGAGACAGGTCCTTTTCTGTATCATTGGGCAAATTTTCCTCTTCTTCAGCTCCTATTATTAGTGGTGTACCTCAGGGTTTCATCTTGGGCCCGCTCCTCTTTAACTTATATATTCGTCCATTAGGTAATATTATTAGAGAGCACAATGTTTCGTTTCATTTATACGCTGATGATACCCAGTTGTATATTCCATTGAAAGCTGTTGATTCCATTCAACCATTGTTGGGCTGTCTTGATGATATCAAGAAATGGTTAAAAAATAACTTTCTCCAACTGTCATCCATTGCTCGCCTCCAGATGGTTCAAAATGCATCTGCAAGGATGTTAACCAGAGCAAAGAAATTTGACCATGTCACCCCAATTTTAGCATCGCTACATTGGCTCCCAGTCCATTTAAGGATTCAGTTCAAAATTCTGTTGTTTGTTTTTAAAGCTCTTAATGATCAAGCTTATTTAAAGATCTTATTATTCCACATTCATCTAGTAGATCCTTAAGGTCTGCTGATCAGTATCTCTTATATGTCCCTCGATCGCGTTTAAAAACCAAGGGCGACAGAACTTTTTCAGTTGCTGCCCCTCGCTTATGGAATCAGTTGCCACTGGATATTCGCCTTGCACCTTCTATTATAATTTTTAAGAAGAGGCTGAAAACATATCTTTTCTCCCAGGCATTTTAATTTAATCTTAGTACTGTGTTATTGTAGTATATTGTCTTCTATGTTGTTTTATTCTGATTTTATTTTATTTATTATTATTTTTCTATACTCTGTTCAGCACTTTGGTCAGCTTTGCTGTGTTTAAATGTGCTATATAAATAAAATGTACTTACTGTACATCTTTTGACTTAATCTCTCATGGGCCTTCTGCCAATTGATGGTCAACCCTTTTCCCATTGGCCAAATGAAACATTGTATCAAAACAGTTAACACTCCCCGGAGGCAAGAAGCCTTCACGTGACACCCTTAATAATTGTCTTATTCATTTCACAGCCACCTGTTGTCTGGTGGAAAATTACCAACAAAATATGCTCAGTGTGCTTACAGTTACATAGGCCCAGAGGCCTCAAAACACTTCTAGCTTTTATAGTAGACAAACTAATTCTGCAATTGTTTTCTGTAGGATGGATAAAATACTCCATCAGTCCTTAGCCTGAGCTCCCTTGAGCTAATCTTGATTTTTTTTTTTGTCAAGATGTTTGTTTTGACTTTACTTTCTGGAATCACTAAACAATGTTAATATATATTTCCTGACCAGGGTTCCCACACGCCTTGAAAGTACTTGGATTTCAGACACATGAATTCAAGGCCTGGAAAGTACTTGAAAACAAATATTGGTCCTTTAAAGTGCTTAAATTAAATTTGAAATAATATTTGTGAAATTATAACATGCCCCTCTTAGTCCTAGTATATTTGTTTTGGAGTATTATTTTATAATCAGTTTCCGAGTGTTTTCCATTGTGGTACTTTCTCTTGCTTGTTATTAGGCGGGGTTTGGATATTTGAGCTGTGACACTTGCTGTGTCCGAAATAAACATTCTTATAGGTGTGTGCGATTTTGATCGTGATCTTTTTTCCTTTTCAATTTCTTTAATACAGTAGCTTAACAAGAAACTCATAAATTAGTATTTTTATCTTCATCCACTTTATCTAAAAGTCTGTCATTCTTTTTTCTTTATTTTCTATATTTTGTTACCTTGTAAGGCTACTTTTTTAATATATAGGGAAATTAGTTTGACAGTTCTGCTCAGTCACTGGCAAAATAGTAAAACCCACATGAAAAAGATTTCTGATCAAATCATGAATCGTGATATTTTTGCCATATCGCCCACCCCTACTTATTAATAAGAATATTATGCATACTATGTTTTCCCCCAAGGGGTGTTTTCCCCCCATTCTACCCTAAATTCACAATTTGGAGTTAAAGGGATAGTTCACCCAAAAATGAAAATTGTCATTTACTCACCCTCAAGTAGTTACAAACCTGTTTGAATTTCATTGTTCTGCTGAACACAAAGAAAGATATTTGGAAGAATGTCAGTTACCAAACAGATCTCGCCCCCCATTGACTACCATAGTAGGAAAAATAAATACTATGGTAGTCAATAGGGGGCGAGATCTGTTTGGTTACTGACATTCTAATAAATATCTTCCTTTGAAAGAAATTCATACAGGTTTGGAACAACTTGAGGGTGAATAAATGATGACAGAATTTTCATTTTTGGGTTAACTATCCCTTTAAAAAGTCAGAATTGCGTGATTATAAAGCCACAATTTTGTCTTATAAAGTCAGAATTGTGACATATAAATTGCAATTCTGATTTTTTTTCTCAGAAGTGCTCATTTATATCTCTCAATTCTGACTTTATTTTCTCAGAATTGCAAGCTTATATCTATAATGTATTGTATATATTCTGACTTTAAGCCACAATTACGATCCATATCCTTTTTTTTTTTTTTTTTTACTCAATTGCAAAATGTATTTTTATAATATTCTCTCTATATTATAATGTTTTTACTCAAGTAATGATTCATAAAAAATTAAAACCAAAACTAGTATGGTATAATTGTTAACATTAGGGATAAGAAAGCCGCAAACGGTTTTAATATATTTCTAAAATTAATGTACAAATGATTCTGTACCTCTTCCGGGTTAAAATGGATTCAAATGCAATAGGAGGATTAAAATGTTAAGTATTGTTAGAGGTCTTTCATGATGCTCCATATGTGATGTGAATTTTATAGGTGCTTGATATAAAATAAACGGTGCTTTAAAAAGTCCTTGAAAGTCCTTGAATCTGGTGTTCATGAAAGAGTGGGAACCCTGCCTGACAGACAAAACACAGTTATTGTTGTTAAAAACAGTGGTTCCATTTTGAAGTGGAACTCATCAGCTTTTTTGTCTTTAGGAGCCGTTTATGTTAGCATGTTTAAGGCGATTGCTATGGAGAAGCACTCGAACAAGCATTTTAAGAAGTGTGTTCCTCTATGTCCCAGGTTTTTTGACACACGACCTGTGGATTGTGTTTGGAGCACATGCATTCAGTTCTCAAGGGAGCTAAATGTGCCCATTGTGAGAAACTCACAATGCGCCTCAAAGCTCACTGTTGGCGAGGCACAGTAAAGACTGAAGTCATGGGGATTGCAGGTCGAGCTGGCTGAAGAATTTGAATGTGGAGGTATTGTACAAGCGAGGATATGTGAAGAGGCCTCCTGTTGAAGAGATGCTTGCGAGCTGTCTCTCTCAGGGTGATTCATCCTCTTTGAAGGCTCCGATCCTGCTGTCTAAGCCATTACGGACCACCTCGCACTTGAACGGCAGGGCTTATGCGCTAGCAGGTCAGGCCGGTGGTTCCTTGCACATGATGGCCATGTTGTAAGGATACCAGGAAGATCTGCTTAATAATTTAGATCAGGAGCAGGGAATGTCTCCTGTAGTGGTCTCTAAGCTGGCCACCAAACAAACAGCCGCTACCATTGGTCTTTCAATGGTGGCAACGGAGAGGCATCTGTGGCTGAACTTGGCAGACTTCAAGGAGAAAGAGAAAAGCTTTCTCCTTGATGCACTGGTCTTACCCTCTGAACTTTTCACAACGTCTGAAGAGACGATGGTTGGGAAGGTTAGGGTGGCGATTGTTTTCAGGAAGTACATCCTACGTCTAAATCTCCAAATCTCCACCTAAGGACTCTGGGAGACCTGGTCTTTCAAAGTCTGAGGTAAGTGATCAATAAGAAGAAATTGAATAAACAGTATTGAATCACTGATGAGAAGTAACATCCCTCCTTCTTCCCTTCTTTCACTGTCTGTCACTGACTATGGCATCTGTCACTGACAATGGCTAATGTTAATGTATTTAGGTGCAGGCTATAACAGGTCCTAGATGAGTGAATTAAGAGGGTTGAGCTGCCTCCCCCAGGGGTCTGGGGTCTTTAAGTAAGGTTAACTTCCCGGTGGCTTCTTAGGGTGGGCCTCTTATGTATCCTGACAGTGGAACCTCTCCCACTGTCTGGGGTTTTGAAGTAAGATCCTTTGCTTCTCGTCGGAGCCTTAACCGGTCCATGTATAACGTAACAAGTAGAGCACTCTCCCCAATTGTATAGCTGAAGATCCCTTGTGGTTCCCTAGGGGTTTGAGTTTTTAAGCTCCCCCTGGAGTGGTGAGCCAGGGTTGCAGCTTAAAATGTTCCCCAGGCAAGTATTCCCAATGGGTTGTGTCATACAAAAGATTTGATATAGCTAAGCCTTAGAACTTTGTTCTTGGGCCTCATATGGCTAATGCCTGGCCCGCAGGGAAGGGAGGAAGGTTGTAAAGGCCGGGACTTTCCTTGTCACAGAGCATAGAACCTTGGGCAATGGCTGAGGGAATACTACCACTTGACAGCCTAGGATGCACCTTGTATGATTGACGCATCTGGGGCCAGATTCACAAAACATTCTTAAGAATAAAATTATTCTTAACTACCAATTTCTTCTTATTTTCAAACTTAAGAAAAAAGATAAGAATATTTTGTGTTCCCAAAAACTTTTCTTAAGAATGTTCTTAATATAAATTTAAGTAGTATTCATGTTCCCAAAAAATAATGTTCTTAAAAATCATCGTAAATAACTTCTTAAAGTTAGGAGGATAACCTTCAACTTGTCTTAAATAACCAAATGTAAGACGGTTAAATAATTTATTTGGCTGTTTCAAATAACAAGCATTACAACATAACACTAGCTAGCTACATATAAAATACATATTACTACTAGTACCAGGAATGTGGATGAGTACTCTGAAGTGACACGCGCGTATAGCCTACATAATGCGCTCAACCTAGCTAGACCTTGAGAGGCAGCACAACAGACAGATACAGGACACATTCACCCTAGAGAGAGTGCAAGAAAGACGGAGCGCAAGTTAATGGGATAGACCACTGCATCTGAGACAGACTCTTTTAAAATAATGATATGAACTTGACACAACGAATTAAAAACACAACACTTAGTGATTAACTCCTGTCAGGCTAGTCGTAAGAAAATAGTCTGCACACTTATGATATCTACAGTAATCTTCAAGCAGAGCAAAAAGAAGGGCTTTGAGGTTTATTATTCAGCAAGTCTTGAGTTCAGCAATACCCACCTTTTATTTTCTTAAGAAAAAAAAAGACGTTCTTAAGAAAATATTTGAGAACTACTTAAGAATTTTTCAAGAATTGACCCTTCGCCAGGAGTTTGATTGACAAGCGATCTAACCAATCATAACGCCGATTCCGCCATTTTGTCTGACGAAGAGTCAGGAGTTGGAAGATTAACCTTGGTGGACTTGAACTTGAAAAATGGTGTGTACTGACGTCTTTTTGTGTTTGAAACAACATTCCTTTTCATGTTCATTCATGTTTATTTGACGCTATAAATTAACTAGTAGGAAGAGATGATCGGTTCACGAGCCGCTTAAGCTGAGGAGCTACAGCAATCTGTCACGACACATTAAAGAGCCACAAAACAGTTTTTATTGTTCAAATTTCTTAAAAAAATTACACAGTTTGAAAGCTGAGACTTTGTTTAATATCATAAGTATCCTGCTCTGTCGTGTCTGTTGACGTGTTGTCAGTGTCCTCTTTGCTCCGCAATGTATTTTTCACTCTGTGTGGCGTGACAGCGCCATGGGTTGTCGGACAAAGCAACAGTAACTAAGGGGGGTGGGTCTTTGCGAAGGGTCAGTTGCACTTAGGAACATTCTTACAAACTTCTAAGAATTTACTTTAAGAATTTTGTTTTTTCTCAAGAAGATTTTCATGAATTCAGCCCCTGACTCCAGCTAAGTAAGTCCATAGAGTCGATTTATGCAGATGTAGTGTTGAGTTCCACTTTTGAAAGGGAACGCCTCAGGTTATGACTGTAACCTTGGTTCCCTGAGAATGGGAACAAGACACTGCGTCTTGTTGCCATGCCTCGGGCTTGCCTGCATGTCTCCTTCAGACAAAGAAGCAGGTGTCCTCTTATACTCATGGGCACTCCGGGTGATGGCATCATGGACTGTCATCGGCCAATTAAAGTGTCTTGTGTACACACGCTTCAGACCAGTTATGCTGATAGCATTCCCCATAGCGTCAATCCAAGGTGCAGTGTCTCAATCCCCTTCTCAGAGAACCATGGTTACAGTCACAACCTAAAGCATTATCCAAGGCAATATTTAAGATACTTCTGTTGTAATGATGACAAAGCTGCTTGCTTTCAAACTTGTGTATTACCAGAAACTTAAGCGTATCAGTAGATGGATAGTGTCAAGTGTTAACATTTTAATTAAATAAAATACCTTAAATAAAGTTCTAATAATTGTATCACTTTAAACTCATTTTAATTTGCATTCACAATGTATAGGTACAACATTATTATTATTATTATTATTATTATTTTAATGGTCACTAGTGTATAAATATCAACCGATATTGGATATTTAATTGCTCTTGCTCCTTTACCTATTCTTACATTTAGGTTACCATTGCAATTATGTAACACTTAATTTTTAAAATAATTAACTAATATCTAATTTTCATACTGACCATTATAATGTTGTGATGTAAATTCACTTGTAACCTTAAATACATTTTTTTTTTTTTTTTTTTTTTTTTTTTACTTTTCATTTATTTAGACAAAATTGTATGGAATTTTACTATTGACCCTTTATAATTTTTAATCAGAATTTTAAAGGATTAGTTCACTTTCAAATTAAAATTTCCTGATAATTTACTCACCCCCCATGTCATCCAAGATATCCAAGATGTCCATGTCCTTCTTTCTTCAGTTGAAAAGAAATTAAGGTTTTTGATGAAAACATTCCAGGATTATTATATATAAGGATTATTCTCCTTATAGTGGACTTCAATAGACCCCAAACGGTTGGTCAAAATTACAGTTTCAGTGCAGCTTCAAAGGGCTTTAAACGATACCAGATGAGTAATTAGGGTTTTATCTAGCTAAACGATCGGTCATTTCAAAAATAAAAATAAAAATATATATGCTTTATAAACACAAATAATCACCTTTGGGGTCTATTGAAGTCCCCTGTAAGGAGAATAATCCTGGAATGTTTTCATCAAAAATCTTTATCTCTTTTCGACTGAATTTTAATTTGAAAGTGAACTAATCCTTTAATAATGGTACATGCCTACATTTTAAGTAACAACTTATGGCCCCCTTGGAGGTTATGTAGTAGGTGACAAAGGAAATTTAGATTATCCTGCATTCCTGTTGAATTCTGTCCAAATTGTACTTGTGCCCATTTTAAATTAAATGTTTGCTTTTAAACAGCCGGAACCACCCAAGAAACAGTCCAATTGGCGCAGAAAGCATGAAGAATTCATTGCTACCATTCGCGCTGCCAAAGGCTTAGATCAAGTCATGAAAGATGGTGGACCCCTTCCTCCACCCCCTCCTCCATCCTATGATCCAGGTAAAAAAAAAAAAAAAAACAAAAAAAAAACACTTGATTATTGACTCTAGGAATCGTTACAGTAATATTGGTAAAAAACAAAACATTAACAAAAAAAAAAAAAAAAAAAAAACATTAACAGCCAGGGCTTGACATTAACTTTTTTGCTCACCAGCCACTGTGGCTAGTGGTTTTCCAAAGTTACTAGCCACACAGCATTTTCACTGGCCACAATTTTGCTGTTGAGAAATTACATTTTATATGATTAAAGTTGACTTTGGCATGCTTAAATTACTTGATTTTGAGTAATTTTACTTGATTTACAAGATTTAAAACCCTTTCAAACTTTCAAATGCAGATTGACCACCCAAATCAAGACTACATTGTATATCGGCTGCTATGTACAGGTGGTCAAGGGGTGGGCAATATAAGCATAATATGAGAAATTTTAAAGTTATTTTTGTTAGGCTATATAAAAAGAACAAAAAAGCAAATTACAAATACTAAATTTAAAAAATATATTTTTTCAGATACAGTTTATTTAAAATGTAGCCTATACATTTATTTAACATCTTTTGTTGTTTGATTAACATTAATGACAGACAGGTATTAATTGGGCTGCTGAATGCAGGGACATAATATGCTGACACATATTCAGTTTTTACCCACCTGTTTATGTCCACTTAAGCCATAACCGACTGTATTCACGCGAGATACTCACACGATGGACATTTTGACATCTCTGTGTGCTAGGTTGACCAAAATGCGGGACAGTCCCGAAATTGGGAGCGTTGTCCCACCAGACATAAGTAGTGTCCCGCATTTCACTTATGTCTGTAATTTTTTTTCATCCCTGAAATTACAATAACACAGTAAGAAATATAATAAAAACTGTGACTGGCATTTAAAAATCTATTTGTGGAGTCGTCATATTCTAGCTGTGAAAATAACCAACCAACGCAAGGTTTTCCCGCTGATGACAACTGAGTGGAAAGCGCAAAGGAATAGCTAAGTGCGGGCCTCATCAAAGTCGGTAAACACAGCTACGCCAGCAAGGATTTCATCTCACATACTGGATAAAAACCTCTTGAGCTGCTCAAAGCTGCCCAAATTGATGATTTAAAGGATGTAATCATCCATCCTGATTTTAAATATTTCCAACGAACATGCAGCGATCCCGTGGATACTCAAGCGCCCCCCACGGAAATGGTTGAGCACCTACGGGAAAAACACAAGATTTGTTTTAACTAGGAGTGTTGCAATATACCGGTATTGACGATAATCGTGATATTCAAAGCATGAAATATCGACATTGTGTTAATTTAGGGTGTGGCAATATACCGGTATTGGCGATAACCACAATATTTAAAATGAATAGGACTCTTATGATATCATGACACGTAAACACTCCAGCACCAGTACCTGGTTAACCTCTCAGGTGGCAGTATTGCACCTTAACACTGACACCTGTCAAACAAGAAGACGCAGTGCGCTACAAATCCTGTGCAACAGACGAAATGTTTTTGTTATACTGACTGAATCCGCGTTTTGAACGAATCAGTTTAATTAATGATTAAATGACCCATTCAATAAAGACGGTCACTTGCTTGCTTCCTGAATAAATGAATCATTTGAATAAATCGGTTGAATGAATGAATGAACTCATTAAGACTTGCTGCCACCTACTGGCAGTTTAGTTTCATATTTAAAGTACATTTTAATTAAAAAGTTAAAATTAGAAAGAATTCCATATTTAAATATTGAATTAAATTTATGTAGACACATTGTAAATACTGTGTAAATATAGTAATGCCACTTCTCATTCTGTGTCACCTCTGTATTGCAAAGATGGATTTTGTTGATGATTTAATTTGATTGGTAACAGTCCTAATGTATAGGCTACTAGGCTAGTATTTTTATTTCTTCAGGTCTTAAATAGCCTTAAATTTGATTTTAAAAAAATGTGCAGCAATCCTAAAAAAAAAAAAACGAAATAAAAAAAGTAAAAATTAATTTGACTGATAAATTTTTTCCCCCCAGGAATTCTCTAGATATTGCGATATATCGATATCATGAATTCTTTTGGCCACAATAACCGTGGTGTGAAAAATCTAATATCGTGACAGCCCTAGTTTTAACCAATAAAAAATTGATTTAAACGACTTTCAGACACGACTTTCTTCTCACATTATAGTGTGGGCACCCACGGGCAGAAACATTAATTGGCGCATATGTCAAGTTTGCCAGCAAATGTATCAATATTTACATATCTGTCATATCACGTGTCCCGCAAAATCACATCTAGTGTCCTGCAACAGATCAGTAGCCAGGTGGTCACCCTGTGCGTGCATTTGACTATTTAGGCGCAAGGAGATCTGATCGCTTGCAGGAGAGCGAGCGTTTCTGTTGTGTGTCATTCAGCACGATTCTGCCTATCCCGCCTTCACTAACAGCAATTTAATCGATAAAGAATTGTGATTGAAATGTAATTTTGTGATACGATGAGCTTGGCTACTTTTGATTAGGCTGTAGTCTGAAATTATATTCAACCCGCCAAAGTGGCTAATGGGAGTGGCTGTCTTACCCGCCACAGCTGAAATCTACCCGCATTTGGTGGGTGTTTATGTCAAGCCCTGTTAACAGCAATTGACTTTTTCAGATTATATCCAGTGTCCCTATTGCCAGCGACGCTTCAGTGAGAATGCAGCAGATCGCCACATCAAGTTCTGTAAGGAGCAAGCATCCAGAATCTCCAACAAGAGCAAGCTTCCTGGAAGTGATAAAGCCAAACCCCCAGCCAGGACTCATGTGAGGCTTCATTGTGAACATCACTTGGGATCAGCCAGTGGTTTATTTGTTAAATTTATTTAGGAAAATGTTGTAAAACATAAGCAATTATTAGAAATTTTCTTATATTTTAGGTTATCCTGTGGCCCCCTTGGAGGCTTGCTTAAAATCATTTTTTTTATTATTATTATTATTATTATTAAAATTTGTCTTTTTCGGTAACTGGGGTCATTAAAGTGGCTTTTGAAGTACTTAAAGCAGTGGTTTTTCCCATGGTCATGAAGCCATGACTAAAAATTTTAGGAATTTGAATGAAGCAATTTCTCAAAAATAGTTGACAAACACACCAGTACCATCCCTCTTTACTTAACATACGCATAAATTGTAAGAATATCACTAACACTAATGAATAAACATAATTATATTCCACTCGATCACACCACTTGTTTACAGTACCTTGAGTGGTTAATATAAACATTGCCTTTTTCTGTGTCTGCAGTACAAACCTCCTCCACCAAAGAAGGCAAACTCTCCTGCTGTATCCACCGTGTCCTCTCGTCTACCTCAGCGCTCAGCCTATGGGCAGGGTGCTGGCACAGGTATGGACTCCTCCACTTTCCAAGTGTTGGCGCTGTGACATAGCACTAAACACACGTTACTCATATTGGAAATGCGAGTTTGAATCCAGCCCACTGTTATTTTTATATACTGTTCTAGAATATTTTATTGTTTTGAATTAGCTTTTATTTGTTTTTGTTTTTTTCAGTTTTTATTTTAATTTTTAGCAATTGTTTGTGCTTTTGCCGATTTTATTAGTTTTTTTAATATATTTTTTTATAGCTTTAGTTTATTAGTATATTTAGTATATTAGTTTTAGTCATTTCAGTACTGAAACAAAACAAATTTTTTTTTTAAGTTTAGGTTTTTGATCTAATTTTTTATGTTTTGCTCTAATTTCATCCCACCTCCAATTGTCACCTTTAATATTTTCACTTTTAACACCAGTAAAAAGGTAAAATCTTTGGACTCCCTTTAAAATATTTAAAATGCACATTAGTCTCATTGAGTTGACAAGCCTCCATAAGAAAGAGCTTATATTAAAATCTCATTTTGATGTGCTTGTGCTTGTGGGTGATATCTTATCGTTTGCGATACATCGTTGAAAATTCTCCTCACGATAAAAATTTGTCTCCTCGCGATAATAACGATAAGTCTAGTTGATGACGTAGTTTTGTGCGCGACTGATTCACTGTTCACGTGCGGAGTGAAAACAAGCATGGCGGAAGGCAGACGTGAGGCTGAGGAGGAGCTTGTTGTTAAGCAAGGAGCTACCTTCACAATTTGGAACTGGTTTGGTTATAGAAAATCAGATGCGGAGCAAACTACTGTAATCACTATAAATAAATGTTCAATGCAAGAGCCGTATGCTCTATGAGCAGTCATTTACGCCGTCATCACCCGGGTGTTGATAGCGTGCGAGCGCAAGTGAGACCTGAACATCTCACGTTGCTATCTGTGTTTAAACTAAACTCATTTAAACCTTGCCAGTTTAAACATTCAACCGTAAGATGCAAAAGAGAACTTGCGCACACTGTGAGGAGATTTGTGTGTACTCATCCGAAGGGCCTACAGGGAGAGCTGCGTCACAGCTGTATTTTGTAAACTATCTGAAGACATTAGTTGGGATTGTTACTTTTTGATACAGTGTTTGCACTATTTTTACAATTTGTTCCATGGGACAAGAGTGTTGAAAATTTAACTACCTAATTGGTGGTAGCATGTTCAACATACGTATTATATTTACATTCTAAGAGTGTATTGACTGTTTCACACTGAACTTCTTTACTTTATCAGGTTACTTTAACATGTTTGTTACTTTATCAGAATTTATTTGCAGTTGTACTCTGTTGTAATTCTGAAACACAATTGAAGACATGTTTGGTGATTGTTAGCTGTTTGCACCATGAGAGTATAAATAAATACAAGTTTAAAATGTAAACACAGATTCTGTAATTGATTTGAACTATTATTGTGTAATGTTTTTCAGCACAGTCACTGGAACACAACTTAAACATAACATAATCTGCTATTTTACAGAAGAACATAATTTATATTTATATATATATATATTATATATATATAATAAATTATCGTCATTGGTATCGTTATCGCAATAAATACCTGAAATTATCATGATAAATTTTTTAGGCCATACCGCCCATCCCTAGCTTGTAGTTATATAACTAAAACTAAAACCATTAAAAATGTCATTATTTGAAATAAAATAAACTTTAACTGAAATAAAATATAAAAAATAAACTTATTTGATTTCAGTTAGTTACAAAGACAACATTTCTCATTTTCATTTAGTTTAACTTAATGTACTAAAATAACAAACACAAAATAGATATATTAAAATAATAACAATAAAAATGACAGAAAAAAAAAAGCACAACAAAATTACTAAAACTTAGACTAAAAGTAAAATTCAAAGGGAAAATATAAAAATAAAAACTTATTCAAAATATTAATAAAACTATAACAGTATCTCAATATACTAAAATAACACTGGTTCCTAGAAGATGATACATGTGTTAGAAACATGGCTATTTTTAACACAAGACTATTTTATGGTTTCTGAAGACTTGCAGTACAAAACATAAAGTGTAGTGATTATACATTTTATTCCATAAGGACATCGACAAAAACCCTTTTACCTCTCCCTCCACAGGGATTCCTAGCAGCAAAATCTCATCCACTGGCTCAGTGAGGAGCGTAACATCAGGATATTCTCCGTTACGGAACATCTCATCCGACTTGACCAGCCCTCCCTCGGAGTAAGACACCAAGTCACTGTCTAATCCTGATTTTTTGACATGATCTCCAGGCTTTTTAAGACCATCATTGCACTTGTGTTTGCAGAGGGAACATGAAACCCAAGGGCATGGCTTTGCAAAGCTCCCTGAGAAGTCCACCTTCTGGTATAGGGATGAACAAGAAGAAGGTCCAAAATGCAGATAACTGTATTTCAAGGTACGACATTACAAGTATGGATGTACTGCACTGCTACGTTCTTGGGACTTGCGACAAATGCAAATGAGATGGACTGAAGGTGATGATACATGGGGCAACTTTTATAATGGGTTCTATTATCTTTTGACACGTCGCATCACGCCGCTCGCGTCCGGTGTAGACACAATGTTATATTCTTTGAAAACAGCGACAACTTCATTGCAGATAAGACACACCAGCTTTGCTTTCACAAAACTAGGTAAGAACGCATAGTTGTCTTTCCATTCTTCTTTGTATGCCCTATTTTCGCTGTCAACTTTCCTCTTTAGACTCTTTGATAGTGCCATTTTCTCTCACAAGCTAGCTTATTTAACTTATTTTTTTCAGTACAAAAAAATGCTAAACTTTGACAAAAAGTAATTTCTGTTGTCATAATTGTGATTTCATAATATTTAGATATAAATCCAAGTGAAAAATACTTGTGAAAAGATGTCTTTCAGTCAGTCAAATAGCACATAGCAAATAGTGGAGCTCTGGAGCCGTCTACTGGTAAAAGTGATAGTTTTTTTACTTTTAAATCTGCATTTTCCAAAAAATGGGCAAAAATCTTACACTAAGCCATGTCAAATTATGCATGTTATTCCCATGAATGAAAGTTAGAAATGTGGGTCTGAAAAAAGTGAATTTTACATAAAAAGCTGTTTTTATATTAAAACCTACTCAACAAAATATTTATTTATATAAATTTAAAAGATATGATAAATCCTCCACAAACTGCACAAATATAAAGTAAAAACATTAATAAACAGAGTAAAATTACATTTGTTTTAAAAAAACAATTATTTTGTTAGAAAAATTACATTTTGTTGCCTGGGGTCTCTTTTTTTTTTTCTACACTAACATAAAAACAAGATATCACTCCAATTTTTGTTTTTATTTGTAGATCTAGAAAGTGTTAACAACTGTACAAAGTTTCATGTCATTTGGACAAAGAGAACTTTTTTTTTTTTTTTTAAGCAAATGTCGTTTGGGGTCTAAAAAGACCCCAAAGACCCTATAAGGGCTAAATGTTAACATCAGTCCTTCAGAGGTGGAAATTGGAAACTGTTCCAACATTTGATGTGTTGCTGAGTGAGCTAGTGAGCATCATTCATATTGAGAAGTTACAATTTATTAACAACGATAAGCTAGATATATTTTGGAAAATATGGAAGCCTTTATTAGATCACTTAGGAATGTGATAACTTTGTACTTCTAATTTATTTACCTAACCATAATTATCTTATTATTGTAGCATTTATTTATTTTTTCCTCCCCACCCTTCTGATGTTACTACTGTGATCTGTTTGGAACCTCTTTATCTTATGTATCAGGAATCTGTATCTGTAACTAGAGTACATTTATACATTTGGTATACTGTACTATTGTTTCCTTTTTGGACCTTTGTTCTGAAAAACAACTGTCATTTAAAAACTATTACTAAATAAAGTTAAAAAAAAAAAAAAAAAGTTAACATCAGTCTGCACATGATGTAATAGCATACCTCCAGCACACAAAAATTTAAATAAATGCAGTTTAGTACTTGAGGATCCCAAGGAATAATTCTGAGTGTAAAAGTAGGCTACATCAAATAATTATTACAATAAGTTATGGGGCTTTCACACCAGATGCGACTTGCACAAATAAATATCGCTATTTGCGCGTAGTTGGACGCTTGAACATTTTGAGTTTACTCTCTTCATTCGCACGTGAATTCGCGTCATGTGAGGGGCTTCTGCCAGGCGGCAGTCTCAATATGTGTATATATATATATATATATATATATATATATATATATATATATATATATATATATATATAGCTCAAATTGAGTAAAGAGCAATTTTTACAACTTACCAGATTGTCCGACCTCCTCACTCACTTTCTTCCAAGCAAAATCCTTTTTATTCCTGTTTCTATAAAAGTACGAAGATGTATCGTACAGCTCCGGGTATCCACATGCAGCAAAGATGATTTTGTCCTCCATTGTTGTTTTGGATTTCTGCCTCTGCTCACTACCATCGTAATCACGTCGCTACTAGAGCAAGCTCCTGATTGGTTAACGCGGCGTGAATATTTGCCAAAGTTCCGATTTTTCAACTCGCGCAAATCACACGTTAAACATCCGAAACGCTCAATTCGCGCCGCAGGATGTCTATTCGCATCTTTGCATTGACTTAACATGTAAATCATTCACGCTTAACGCTTCATTCGCGTCTGGTGTGAACGCACCATTAGGCTCCATTGTGTAACAAGTAGGGTTGCAAAATCCGGGAATTTTCAAAGCTGGAAACTTTCCATGGGAATTAACGGGAATATATGGGAATTAATGGGAATAAACAGGGAATTTGCAAAATTGCAGGATAGCCTGTAACAGGGTACTTAAATGTAGTTGAAAAAAAAACATCTTGCAGTATAATTTTGGTTAAAACAACCAAATTTAATGCAATTTCAGTTGAATTTTTACCCTGACATTCACACAGCACACTACTTACTGCAGGGCTATTGAGGCCACACCCCCTGCATGCACTGTGCATTCCCCCAGTCCATAACATACACATTTGATCAAAACTACAGAAAAAAAAAAACAGTAATAAAGTGAAATATAACCACAATTTAAAATAATGGTTTTCTATTTTAATATTCATTAAAATATCATTTATTTCTGTAATGCAAAGCTGAATTTATCATCATTACTCCAGTCTTCACTGTCACATGATCCTTCAGAAGTTATTCTAATATGCTAATTTGATACTCAATTATCAATGTTGGAAACAGTTGTGCTGCTTAATATTTTTTTATAACCTGTGATACTTTTTTTTCAGGATTCTTTGATGAATAAAAATTTAAAGAACAGCATTTATTTAAAATAGAAATCTTTTGTAACAATATACACTACCGGTCAAATTTTTGGGGTCATTTTTTCCTTTTTTTTTTTTTTTTTTTTTTTTGAAAGAAATGAATACTTATTCAGCAAGGATGTGTGAAATTGATAAAAAGTGATATTGTTAGAAAAGATTTCTATTTTTAATAAATGCTGTTCTTTTTAACCTTTTATTCATCAATGAATCCTGAAAAAAGTATCACAGGTTCCAAAAAAATATTAAGCAGCACAACTGTTTCTAACATTGATAATAACTGAGTATCAAATCAGCATATTAGAATGATTTCTGAAGGATCATGTGACACTGACATAAATAACACTTTGCTGCAATAAAAAAAATTATTTTACATATTTACTCAATTAGAATTAATTGAATGCGAAAAAAATTTCATGTTATGACCAAACAAAATGTTTATATTTATGTTTGTATATGATACATTTTATATAAATATTATACATTTATATAAATTTCCCAAAATTTCCAATTAATTACCATAAATTCTCATAAATTCCCATAAATTCCTGTTAAGTTTCCAAATTGGAATATTTCCAAAATTCCCCAGGTTAAGTTCCCGTGGAAAGTTTCCGGAAATTTACCGGAAACGTTCCGCCCCTTTGCAACCCTAGTAACAAGCAAATTAAAATGATACACATTTATTATTCACAATATGGAAAGAGGAAATAAAACAGTTTGTTAAGAGCATGACTCAAATATGCCATTAATGGGCTTATTTTTATTCATTCCGCATCTCCCACATGTGTTTTAGCAAGGCAGTCTGTTTTGCAAGTTGGTGAATGAAGATACTTGCCAGGTCACTGCTCCACTTTATTAATTTATCCAGACACTGCCACACAAATGTGGCTTTGTTAATGATTGTAATGTCCTACTACAAGATTTAACACTGCGTAAAAGCTCAATACCAGTTACAAAAGACACTGTCTAGTGTAACAGTCTAGTTGCATTTTTCATTAATTAATTCAAATTATCCTTTGACTATGTTCTGGCCCGCCATCTAGTGGTGAAATATTTTTTTGCCCGATGCCAAACCTAATTGCCGACCCCTGATCTAAAGTATTTCAGATAGAAATTTGTTGCCCATTCCTAATGGGAAAGTGCCCAAGCAACATCGCTTAAAAAAGTTGCCCTTTGTATCATCACCTTGAGAGTTCCATAACCTTCTCCATGGTCCCTATTCAAGCCTTTTCTTAGTCTTTTCCAGCATAACGTTCCATCAGTTTCAAAAGATTTATAGTTGTCCATGTTTTAGGCTGGTTTTCCTAACCCTTTTGGGTTGCAGTTTTGTTTTGAATAGGCTAAATTGGCTCATTCACATCCTGACCTCTTTCTTTTCTTAGGAATGATGTGAAAAACGAAAATGAAAACAGTTACTCCACAACAGGTGCTAAGTTTTGCCATGAGTGTGGGACCAAGTACCCTGTGGACTGGGCCAAGTTTTGCTGTGAGTGTGGAGTGAAACGAATGTACATTTAAATAGTACAAAAGATAGAAAGACTGAGTCACTGTAGCTGCAAAGACATGAGTATTCCTTTCCAATTCATTAGTGTACTTGGAAAAAATCATTGTGCTGTACAAAAATTTCACTTGTAATCTGCCTCTGTTTCTATAGACTGAACCCCATCCCACCCTTCTGCTCAGTTTTTTTTTAATATATGAAAGTGCAATATGATTGGTTACTGATACAAAAAGAGTATGATTAAAGTTATGATTAAAATGTTTAAATTGACTTTAATTGATCTAGGCCTTAAAATGGGACCATATCACAAATTGCAACCGTTCTGATGTTAACAGCGCAATATTTTATTGTAGTGTCATTTATTTATTTTTAATTTTTTTACTTTTTAGGTTAAATGTTTCCTATGTTCAATCCATTTACTTTAGTTCTTTTGCTGAGCAATCCAGTTTTGTATTTCTCTTCATTTTTATACGTTCTTGATTGTTTTGTGTGTTTTTAACAGTATTCAACAAGAAAATATCTTGTAAAATTGTCGTTGTTGTATATTTATTAGACATAAAATCCATCACATCTGTTCAACCTTGGTTGATCTAATGGCTTCAACATATTCACACATTAACACAACATTCAAAACTTAAAGGCAACTGAAATGTCGTGTCACATCCTTCTAGAACGTGTACCATGCTACAACCTTTCAAAAAGAACTTTACTATGGTATTTTATAGCTTCAGAGCCTTAAAGATTTATCACTTCTGTCCAGAGTGAAAGAAGTCAAGGAGCTGGTGTGTGTTCTGGTCTCAAGCTCATATGCATTTCGAGCATCAATCTGCACCTTGTTATGCTTGTACTACTGCTACTCTGACAGCATGTCATGGCTTATTTATACCTGCTATATGGATTATGACATAAATTTTACCATGAAAGAATTGAATGGTAAAAATGGCTCCTGAATTGAAGTTATCCTACATAAATAAAGTGGTAAA
Source organism: Hypophthalmichthys molitrix (assembly GCA_037950675.1). Classification (NCBI taxonomy): domain Eukaryota; kingdom Metazoa; phylum Chordata; class Actinopteri; order Cypriniformes; family Xenocyprididae; genus Hypophthalmichthys; species Hypophthalmichthys molitrix. The sequence continues at coordinate 15,957,369 of CM075514.1, read as the reverse complement.
CAAAGCTCAGATTGTCTTGTTTAATTGATTTAGATAGGGCTGCCGATTCAACACATTCATTCTGCACAGTTGTCTGTTTAAAAAAAAAAAAAAAAAAAAAAAAAAAAAAAAAAAAATCAACATTTCATTGTGCCTCCCATTGTTTCTATTTCCAGTGTTTTGTAATGCCCATTTAATTATTTACATGCAATAATGTAATGCCATTGAAATACTTCTTAATTTTGGTGCTTTTCTCAAAAGCCTATTCCATATTTCAGTGTCTCTTTATGAACCCAATATATTTGCTTGCCACTACTGGAATGAAGTTAGACAGAATACATATTAAAATGTAGTCAACAAGTGGAAATTTGTAATACATTGTAAAATAATGCCATGGTTTATTTTTGAAGACAAGTTCAGAAAACTTAAAAGGCTTTGAAAATTTCAGTAACACCGTGCTGTACCGTTATATATAAAAATATATTTGTATAATATGAAAGCAGGGAGAACTGTACAGCTACATGTAGTTTATAATATAGGGAAAGTGACCCTAAAAAGATTATGTACTGTACCATGTAAGCCCACCTACTGTTATATTTTTTCCGATATAAAAAAAACTTTTAAATAAAAGGAAACATGAAAAGATTTCTTGGGTATTTAAAAGCAATTTTAAAATTCAAGAAAAGAAAATTAGGTTTACTTAATCTGTAGCTTGTGTAGAACTCAGTGTTGGTCACAAAGATAGACAGATGAAAACTGTTGACAACCACATTAAACGGAGACATTTTAAAAGCTTCTTGAGTCAAAACCAAGGTTTAAGGTCTTGTCTGTAATTATAATCAATACATAACTGGTCCTACTCACACCTGCTTCAAGCAGGATTCAAACCAGTCATCGGCATGGAACAAGGACGCTAAAGACCATGGCCTCTAGCATGCCTCTTGAGGCCAGAGGAGTGAGGTTTTACCTGCACAGCTCTTTATATCTCTCCTACACTCATCCTCCTAAACCTCACTCCCATCCGGGTCACGGCACCAATGTTACTGGTCCTACTCGAACCGCTTGGAGCAAGATTCGAACCAGCGTGACGCATGGGAGGTGGCCATGCTAACAAGGATCCTAAACACCACGGCCTCTAGCCGCAGTCGCTAGTTCGCCTCTTGAGGCCAGAGGAGTGAGGTTTTAACTGCACAGCTCTTTACTAGCTGGCCTCTGTTACTCATAAATACCACTTTTTCAAGAGGGTTTTCAAGGAACGGCTCTGTTAATAACCCACAAAACTAGGAACCTCATACAAAAAACAACTGAATTTACTATCTTTAGAACACATCCAGTTTATGCACTTCACCTGCTTACAATGTTTTCATTGTGGATAATTGTGCATGCCGAGTAAAAACACAAGGCAGAGCTGACTACAGCTGAGTGGGACCCAAAACATGATCGTAATTGCTCGATTATTTTTTGGGATCATGCCCCGCAATCGCTTACTGTGGCCCTTTGTGTACAACTGATGTGCCACATGGAACAGGGATTAGAAACACTTAGGGGAAGTAGGGGAAGGCTCACAAATGTGTTGCTTTAGCAAAAAAAAAAAAAAAAAAAAAATTTTTTTTTTTTTTTTTTTTTTTTTGATGGATTGTCCTGATAGATGATTAGCCAAAGAAAAGAGAAATTTGATGACTTTAAGAAAAGAGTAGAGGGTCATGTTAAAATTAAAGAAAATATTTGTTTTTGGTTATTGTACTGAAAAACCAAATCCATACAAAACCATATTTCAATCATGACAACTTTTTGAATAGTTTTAGCATGTTATTGAATATGGCAATGGCATTTGGTCTTGGCAGACTAGATCTGCTACGCTGCTGAATGTGGGATATATGCAAGATATGCTGGCTGCAGGATAAGCAGAGGCCAATCAGCTTGTGCCATGCGGTAATGATGTGATTGCTTGCAGATTGCATGTAAAGGACCTGTTAGCTTGTGCTCTCTAGAGTTCATGACTGAACTAGGTATTTAGTTTGATAGGCAGTTTTTCTTTTATAGATAAACTGTCTAAAGGCGCAAAAGTGAGCCGTATCATGCAGTTGAAAAGCACCATAAAGTACAAGACCTTATAAGCTCACTCCAGACGTTTTGGTGTTTGCAACTGAATAATTAATTTGGTAAGTTTTTGAGAAAACAAGTGTTTCTATAAGAGATTAATATTTGGAAAGCATAAGATTTGGAGTTTGGTGGGCTGAATAGGGTCACTTCCCAAAGCATGTGAAGACCATAAAGTTTGTAACTTGAGGCCTAGAGAATATATATAACATATGCTCTGAAACAACATTTGTGTTAATTACAGCAATGTGCAATTCAACTCTGCAAGTTTAATATGCAGCATCCTCTGTAAACATTCAGCAATCTATGGCAAATATAACCGTCCTCATCACAGAAAAAGCAATGTCCAAGTTTTAAAACATTTTCATGCATAGTAGTATTTTCATGTTTATGCTTAGCATATTTTTCCCATGAAAATTGGAAAGGATTTTTTCTTCAAATACTGAATAGTATGAATGGAAAATGGCACGTCCAATTACTTCTTCATATCGTGTACATTGTTGTAATAGAGCAAGAAGATGGATGGTGGCCAAGTATTATATACCAGTTTGCTCTGAAGTCTTCTTTAAAGTCTTCCCACGCTCTGGAAATTCATGTGCTGAGTGAGTGGTAAGCATTGTATTGTTCAAAGTAGCTCTGTAAGTTGACAAGAATGTCTTTCACTTTGCAAGGCTTCCACTTTCGTATTTGTTGCATCTGCCTCTTTTTCTGTTTATCCACAATTGAAACAAAAAGGAGGTTTCAATAATTGAAATGATGCATAAGAAAACAATGTAGGAAATAGGTTGTTTTAGTTACCTTTCGTTGGCACCAACATCTCAAGGACACATGTATTTCTTCCACAAGCGTATATAAAACATCTTTCAGTTGTCCATTTGCATTATCTGGTTCGCTCCCAAATCTACTCAGTTTTCCATTAACCCTGCATATTTTTCTGTGGATGTTATGTTGTGCCTGTGACCAATTAAGGAAAAACAGCAGATGAGTAAACTCAGATTAATGATGAGATGTTTAAGCATACTTGCAGTGTGGAGGAGAAACTCTCTTCAAATGTGGCTGTTTAACTGACAAGCTCCATCTATCTAATGAGAACCCATGTGTGTTCTGACCTTGAACTTTACATTGACCAGTTCCGGAATGAGTGAGGTTGTAACATTTACATAACAAAGTTACAGAAAACTAAAATGAAAGAAATACAGTGGCGTCACATTTTAGTGAAGGTGACTTTACTGCCACGTAGAGGCTATCACATGTCTTTCAGTTTAAGAGAAAAAAAAACAGACTTGCATATGAGGAAACTCTTGAGCAGAGAGTTTAATAGGCATTTTCTTACATTTCTTGGCTCCTTCGACTTGCTGACATTTCTTATTGTGCAGTTTGAGTATAGTTGTTCAATACTGGCCTCCTGAAAAATAAGCAATGAATAAATAAATAATACCATAGCTAATAGTAAAAACACCACACAAGAATTTTCACAGAATATTGTTAAAATTATCATGTAGATATGTAATCTGTTATCTACATTGTGTAAGTTAGGTACATTTTGTTTTGTTACGTTACATTGTTAGTTAATGTTTGGTGCTATCATCATGTTTTGTTGGTAATATTCGTTTATTAGCCATGGTAACAACATGGTAACAAAAAATAAAAATAAAAAAAACTTTAATTTATCATGTGGCCTATTTTATCACACATAATATTATTACAAAACAGATAAGTAGTTGAAGTTCAATGTACCAACTATATTCTGATTTATGATTATGAACTGTAAAATATTAAGGCACAAATATAATGCCTGAATACCTTTTTTTTTTTTTTTAATTTCCGGCAACCACAGCGGCCAGTTTTTCCAAAGTAAATTTAACATTTCTTTACTAAATGTAGGCTATATACACTCGAGAATAGGCTTAACATATTCTGTTCGAATCTATTCATCTGGTGTTATACATCTGATAGTAATACTTACAACGTGTTTCAGCTGTTTCTGGATGATATTGCGGTAATCCTCGATGATCTGAGTTTTATTGTGGCCACTTTCACAGGAAAACGCAAGAGGTAGAATAATAAGCGTCAAAACATAAGTACCAAGACGATGCTGCGGATAAAAAAAATGCACATGAGAAACCGTACAAAATTAATTACATTGTTGGACGGTTTCATTCAGCCGTATTCGGGTCACTGACAGCATAATTCTCTGCTCCACATTATGTGTACGCAGTACGCACCACCCGAATCAGTCAATTACACGGGATGGATCATGACTGACTTTCAGAACGACAATTTCCACATGAATAACCCCTTAAACATTCACTTTCGTAATAAACATACTTTCTTGTAAATCACTTAAGAGTTTCGTTTTGATTGCTGTTTATAATCACCGGGAATCCCCGAGTAATGATAGCTATAAATGTAAGCTTTTCCTGTAATCCGGCTCAAACTACAGCCACAGACGCGCTGTGCTCGTGAAGGTAAGAGCAATGCATTAATTCAGCTCGTTTCTTAGTGCTACACTGAGCCGGGACTGGGACACTTGCCCAACTTTTGCTTTACGTGAACTTACCATTGGTCATTTTTGAGCCATATTCACATTCGCACCGAAGCCGTCGCTGCAAACTCGTCTCGAAATGGACAGATGGAAATCCATGTTTTCCTATTTCCTATTGATTTTTCACATGAATCAACCTGTCAGTTGCTTAAATGACTTGAACGCTTTCCTCGTCTATCAGTCATTGAAACGCTCATAGTCCAGAAGGAATTAAACTTCCGCCACTGGTGGATCTCATCGCTTTCGTTTTCTCTCGGTATGACTGGACTATATTGCTTTTAAGCCATGCTCCGTGTGAGTTCGGACGGAGCGGACAAGACAAGTTACTGAAAGGAGGGGCCTTCCCGTTTTCCACATGACAGCTAGTGACAGACAGGCCTATAGTCATTCTGGTTTGATCGCATTATATCGTCGGAGGACGTCAAGTAGGCATATGTGATCGCCTATCGTAATTATCTATCAATGTCAATATGTCAATGACTCAAAGTTTATTTCAAATGTTACATTAATTTAAGGATTTTTCCCAAAAACAAAAAAACAAACAAACAAAATTCGCGCATCACAGTAGTGTAATAAATTCCATTCACTCCTATCGCCAAAACAAACAAACAAACAAACAAAACATCATAACTGTCAGGTGTAGGATGACTCCGCGTTTTCATTTATCTTCTGAAGCAGATTCCAGTCTGGAGGGGTGTTTCGTAGATTTATCGATTAGACTGGGTGGGGATTAACATTTGTGAGATTTTGTTTGAGTCATTTTTATCGTTTTTATGTTTAATAGCCTATTGCAATGGCTCCGACCATTTATTGTCAGGCAACTACAGGACGTTGCTAAATCACGAATATGTTTCACTTTTAGGATATTCTGGGGGTTGGGCATTTTTAAATATATTTTCAGAGTGCAATCTTTTGAAATTTAAAAAAAAAAAAAAAAAAAAAAAAAAAATGACGCCAAGCGGGCATCACTATAGGCTAATTTAAAAAAAAAAAAAAAAAAAAAAAAAAAAAAATTTGGATGGATTAAATTAATCAAAGACATTTCTATTATGTTACAAAAGATTTCTATTTCAAATGCTGTTCTTCAAACATTGTTCATCTGTGAATCCTGAAAACAGACACATGTAGGCCTTATCATGGTTTCCACTTTCATTAAGCAGGGAAACTGTTTTTTTTTTCTTTTTTCCCAATAATCACAAAAATGTTTCTTGAGCAGCAAATCAGCATATTAAAGGGTTAGTTCACCCAAAAATGAAATTTCTGACATTAATTACTCACCCTCATGTCGTTCCAAACCCGTAAGACCTTTGTTCATCTTCAGAACACAAATTAACATATTTTGATGAAATCCTAGAGTTTTTTTTTAAATAATGTTTTATTAACAAAATTCGGGAGGAGCAGGTGCAGATAATTAGACTAATTATCACAAGTGGAAAGCATTCAGCTAATCAACCAACAGAGGTAGGCTATATATACTGCAGACTTACCTCTGTTTGTTGACAGTTTATCAGCATCCCTCCACCACCCCATCTCCTCACATCTAGTTCTATCTCTCATAACTACATCTGGGGAGTACTCTGGGTTCGGGGCAAAATTCCGAGCTCGGAGCTATCCCCCTGGACAGCACGCCAAATACGCATTACTTTACTCTATCTAATTATATGTATATGTGAACTTGTGAATCCTCCATTGAAAGCAAAGTAATTACCATCATTCAATGTCCAGAAAAGTAGTAAAAAACATTGTTAAAATAGTTCGTGTGACTACAGTGATTCAACCTTAATATTATGAAGCGACGAGAATACCTTTTGTGCGCAAAAACAAAACAAAAATAATAACTTTATTCAACAATTTTCCTCTTCCCTGTCAGTCCGTTAACAGTTGGTGCAGTGTTTGGACGTAGAACCTGCAGCGCTGCAACGTGTAACAGAATTACAGGAGAGAGACAAATTTGTTGAATAAAGTCGTTATTTTTGTTTTGTTTTTGTGCACAAAAAGTATTCTCGTTGCTTCATAACATTAAGGTTGAATATAGTCAAATTGACTATTTTAACGATGTTTTTCCTACTTTTCTGGACATTGAATGTTGCAATTTTATTGCTTTCAAATGATAAAAAAAACCTCTCGGATTTAATCAAAATATCTTAATTTGTGTTCCGAAGATGAACGAAGGTCTTACGGTTGTGGAATGGCATGGTACAGAAATTTCATTTTTGGGTGAAATAACCCTTTAATGATTTCTGAAGGATCATGTGACACTGAAAACTTATATAGCTTATATAAAAGTCTATATCAAAATGAACAAGAATTTAAAAACAAGCGTACCAGAATAGAATAAAAACATGCTGGTTTATTTCAGTTGTTACAGGCAGTGATAGGCTATTCAATAAATGATAAACCAAGTTTAAAACTATACCAAGCCACAAAGGAAGAGCAAAAAGATCTAAAATCAGTGTGCGATTCATGAAGGTTGCTCTGCTGTTTAACGTTACACGAAGTGAAAGCCTGTCGTTTTATCATGGACGACTGCACAAGATGTGCATGCTTTAAAAAAAAAAAAAAAAAAAAAAAAAAAAAAAAAACATTATAAGCTAAACTGCTATGAAAAGGTAAACAATCGTAGTTTATAAGTAAGCGCGACGATTAAACTATAGTTACCTGTAGCTAGTTACCATGGTTCAAAACGCAATGCATAGCGCATTAAAATATATGAAATTAAAGGCCATAACAAATTGCATTTGTAGGCCATCAAATCAAGCAAATTTGGTGGTGGTCAAATTATTAAATATGTTAAATACGTTTAATTAATCTCACCTATTAACTTAAATAGCCAAAAATAGTTTCACATGTTTGTGAACATACCTGAAATTGATGCACGGGATTCATTTTTCTTTTTTCTTTTCATTTTTGGCTTCTTAGCACCAGACTGTTGTCGTCTTTAACAGGTGTTGAATAATGCTACCTATCCACCAATTAGGCCTATGATCATTTGCAGTCAGCCAGCCACAAACATGAGGTGGGGGACCAAGCCGCCAAGGTAGCCTGGCAGACAATGGGTGCTTCTCAATTCTTACTTGTGCATCCTCGTTTCCTTTCCTCGCGTCTTAGCTCCACCCCTTCAGGATGCAAGGGAAAGACGCAAGGAAAAGACTCGAGGACGGAGGAATTTAATCAAGTGAAATGATATATCCTCGCTCCCTTTAGCGTCACTTTAAAGCGTAATCAACTGCACTCGAGGGATCTACCCATATGTTGTTAAAGTTTGGTTATTTAAAAAAATTATAATAAATCCTAATAAAGCAAGATGCCCCGTTGAAATATATGAGATGTAAAGTTTATTTAAACTGCAAAAGTAAAGCATACATTTAAATTATTGTGACAGGCAGAAAGGGGGAGGAGAATTTATATGCGCGTCAGGTTTTTCGACTAGAAAGACTTCCGCAAAGGGTACACCTGTGTATCCTCGCTCATGACTCACCAGGAAGCTTCCTAACTCCTCGTTCCTCGCCTCATCGTGGCTGAGTTCGATCGGTTTCCGGGTCATAGGATGGAGGACAGAGGAACGAGGAAATGTGGAGGAATATTGAGAAGCACCCTATCAGTCAGTATGGCTACTCCGCAAACTCAGAGTGCGAAAACTCCAGTCAATGGGTCTGAATTAGAGATGCAAAGTCCGATTCATTTCCGCGAACCGGTTCTTTTCGGACAGTTCGGCTCAATGAACCGGTTCAAAAAGCAGATTCATAGGTTCCTGCGTCATCATGCAATGATGTCACTCTGCATTTCTTTTCTAACAATGACGCAAAATTGATGGCTCATATTTTTGCACAAAGAATAAAGTTGTGTTTAGATACAATTATAGATGATAGTCAGTCTGGCTTTATGCAAGGACGACATATTAGTAATAATATTCGATTAATCTTAGATTTAATAGATTATAAGGATTACATAACAGATAACAGTTACATTCTATTTATAGATATATATAAAGCTTTTGATACTGTGAAACACGATTTTTTATTCAATTTATTAGATTTTTTTTTGTTTTGGTCAGTACTTTAAAAGGGCGATACAAACTTTATATCGTGACTGTAATAGTTCAGTTAAACTTCCTTGGGGAACATCTCGTAGATTTAGCATCTCCCGGGGCATAAAACAGGGAGATCCGGCAGCCCCCTTTCTATTTCTCTTGGTCATGCAAACAATGGCATTACATTTACATCATAACTCTTTTCAAGGCATCAAAATTAGGGAAAAATAAATTAAATGTTGTCAAATGTTGTGACTCATCAAAGCATTATTTGTGAAACATTTATATCTGTTGAATATATGTGAAATTTGTACAATAAAAAAAAAAAAAAAAACTGCCATGAAACATTCAAATAAAGTCATTTGTGTCAACGCATATTGAAACATTCAGATAAAAAGTTATTTAAATGTATATTGCTCATTATTGCCTTTCATTCACTTAATGGAGTTTGTGGTCACAGTTTCATTCGCGGATCCTTTATGTCGGATATGACCAGGGGTTAAATTGGAATTTGTTATGTGGGGGGGCTCTGTGGTTTCAGGCTTTCGAGGAGTGCACATGTGTATGCAAAGCCTACAAAATCTTATCAATTGACAAATTGTAAAAAATAAGCCGACAGAGCCCTCTGCTATGAACACTAAAATGCAGATCAAAATCATTCTAGATGCTGGCAGTGTGCAAAGCTACATCTGATTACAATAAAATCTTTCTTTAGGCCTAAAGGAGAGCATATCAATACAAAATACAGGGTTCGACATAAAGCCTTGTCATGTGCTTGTCCTTTGGACAAGTAAATTAGTCACTTGTCCGAGCAAAAAAGTTGCTTGTCTGGAAAAAATTGGATTTGTTTTTTTTTTTTGTGTAAATATAATTTATTCTGAAGCTATATTCTCAGCAGTGTTCCATCAGCTTTTGCCTATTATATCTGCATATTTGTGATATTTACCCCAAGGGCATTTTTTCCCCAAATCTTATTACATGCTTCATCTTTTATTTCAATTTTTTTACATTTGATCAATAAATTCAATAACAAAAATAAAGCAGGACTGTTACGAATCAAATTAAATAATTTACACTGAAAAATTACTACTGCATTAAATAATGTTATGATATTTTTGAATATACAAATAAGAAATGTTAGGAAAATTTAAACATGAAACTGAACCGCCAGTAGGTGGCGGCAAGTGATTGTCCTAGTCATTCATTCAAACGATTCGTTCAAATGGCTGATTCATTCAAGAATGAGGCAGGTGTTTTGGAATGGGCCACTGAATCTTTGACTCAACTGATTCGTTCAAAACGCTGAATCATTCAGTAATAAAATGCAGCTGAGTGTTGCTGTGAGAGATGCGCTATAATTCTGCTGTGATCTTTGTTTGGAACTATTTTCGCTGCTGAAATAGAACAAAAACAGTCAGTAATGCGTCTAAAATGTAAGTGACTTTATTAAATTTAATTAATTAACTTATTATTGAATGTAGGCAGTGTCACATTTTCAATCGTGATTCCAATAATTTGGAAAACGTCTCAGGTTACGTATGTAACCATGGTTCCGAGAACAGGGAATGAGACGTTACACGTGAACCGGTGTCTGAAAGCAAGGAATCAAACCACTCCAATCATATTGGCCGGTGACAGCCTATGACATCATCATAGCGCGACCCGGAAGTATATAAGGAGCGCCTAGAGAATCAGTCAGTATCTTATCATCTTGAGGGACCGTTCAGCAGGCAGCCCCGAAGCATGGCAAAGCAACGCAGAGTCTCGTTCCCTGTTCTCAGGGAACCATGGTTACATACGTAACCTGAAACTCAACTCTGCGTTTACCGCATATGGGGAACGATATACCCACGCCGCCATGCTTGAGTAGAGTGCATGCCAGATGGCTAGACAAACGTCAAGCAGTTTCGAAAGAAACGCCAGATAGCAACTCACCCTCAGTGACAGCATTCCCTACGGCCAACAGCCCAAGCTGAGCCTCAAAGAGGCCTTCCGTAGAAAGCCTACCAAGGCTGCTCAAAGGCTTCTGGGACCAAATCTTCCGCAAAAGAGAGATCCCTTTAAGGGAATGTGCCCAGGGAACCGAAAGGAACCCCGGCCAGGCACTAGAAGGGGAACATAGTTACCCCAATGCCACCAGGGAGGCCAACCTGGTCTGATAGAGGACAAACTTAGTCCAGGCCAACCCTGTCTGAATACAGAATCTCAAAAATGCATTCTTCAGAGAAGACAGCAAGTAAGAGCGACTGCGAAAAGGCAGTAAGCACCTCAAAGTCACGCGTAGAGACAGGCATCCTGGAGAGCAGAACTCAGCTGAGTGCTATGGACCCTCTTATTGAGGGGAGTATACTCTGCTCAATCCTAGGATCTACTCAACGCCTGATTATTTGCACTGTGATTATAGGCTGTGCGCTAAGAAACCCTGATGAAGGGGAGCACAAACCAGCCTGGGGCTGATCCTCAACGGGAGGCCTCAAGGAAGCCTTCAACCAATAATGAGCTTAGGGAGCTAAGCACTGTTACAAAAACAACCCTAGCAGGGGAGTACAAATCTCAAACTAACAGATGGACCATACTGTAGGCACATAATCATGGAGGCCAGAGAGGGGCCTACAACATGACAAAAGTTCTACGTGGAGTAGAAACTACATATTTATGCCAATATACTTAGTCACAACAGTGGAAAGTCCAAGGGCAGCCTGACAAGGCCGCACACTTTGAACATCTATCTTGCTGGAAGTAAGAATAAACCACATTACTTCAGTAACAGCAGATAAGATTGTAAAGTGCCCACATAACAGTCTACCTAACACAATCCAATAAGCAGTGTACTCGGTAAAAGAAACTTTTTACTCTTTAAAGCAAGAGGAGTACAACGTACGCCATCATGAACTAAAGGAGGCCCAAAAACTGGGCCTACAGTTTCAGTCAGACACGTGGCGTCAGCTCATGGCAGTGTTTCAAGCTCCAGGACAAACAACCAAACTACAGGGAGGTTAATAAGTCGCCTGGGGCCCTGGCCAACCAGCAGTGTACTCAGTAAAACACCTCTAACTCTCTCAGCGAGAGGAGTACACTATACATACACCAGCATGTTCTAAAAGGAGGCCCCGAGGCCTACTACTTGTAACCATGCGGCGCAAGTCTAGTGGCCACTAAAGTTCTAGGAGCAAAATAGAACCAACGGATATATGAGGTAGCTACTTAGCTCAACTAGAGCTAAAGGATAAACATAAACCATGCTCAAGGAAGCAAATGTAGAAAACCGAACCGTAGTAAGGTTAATTACAAAAACTCACCCTGAGAGGTCAGCCACTCAGTAACGTACTCACTAAAAGCCCTTTTACTCTCAAAGTGAGAGGAGTACACAACCAAACTCCAACGTGCTACACAGGAGGCCCAGAAGGCCTACAACTTGCAAGCACGTGGCATCAGCTAGTGGCAATAATGACCACACCAGCCAGCAGGCCATGTACTCAGTAAAAACACCTTCACTCTTAAAACAAGAGGAGTACATACTCCACCACAATACTCTTATAGAGGCCTGACCTAGGGCCTACTCTTAGCAGAGACGGGCGTTTGGCCGGTGGCGGTGATGGGTCTTACAAAACCAACACAAAACTGTGCCAACATGTAATCTGAAAGGAGGCCTAAACGGGGCCTACAACTCCAGCCACACGTGGCGCCAGCTAGTGGTTATAGAAGGGGACCAAGCTCAAATGGGAACCAGTTCTAACCCAGCAGACAGTTGTGGGTAAACTAGCTTAACACAACCTGAGCTAAGTCTACACATTCCGACACGCAATGTACCAAAATTAGACAATTACAATGGTACAATGAAATGCTATCATGGTCTAAGGGAGGCCTAAAAAGGCCTACTACCTCAAACAGACATGAGCATAAACCTGTGGCAGTGCTAAACTATGTGAGCAAAACTCATGACCATATACCAACAACACTTGTAAACACAAGCTGCTAAACTAGAAGGAGGCTAAATCCATTAGAGCCTACAACTTCTACAGTTATATGCAATATAGCTGTTGTGGCAACGATCAAGCTAGTGGGAGCTTACAGAACCCAAACAGAAAGTGAGGCTCTCTACACTCAACCTGAGTGTGCAATCCAACAAGTGATGCACTTAGTGAAACACCACAAACCCAAACCGGGGAGTACAATAGTCACCATGCTCTTGACTAGAGGCTAACACAAGCCTACTAATATGAGAACAGGTCCTAACCTGTGGCAGCACTAGAGTAAAGCTCACATACATGTAGGGCAAAAGCTAGAACTCAAAGCAGACATAATGCTTTGTAAATACATGCCATCCTAAAGAGGATGATTGCTCTCACCAAACAGAATTACAGATCTGTGCTGAACCCTAGAGGACAGAAGCTAAAAAACTAGCACCGTAACTCAAACTTGAATGTTAATTCAAAGGGCCCAGGGGAAAGACAAGTTCATAGCATGAATAAAGTTCTAGAGAATGGGGCCTAGCATACACTGCATATACTTATCTACGCAAAGATAAGGGCCTACCACCTGAGACCACAGCACCAGGGAGGCTAATAACAGCCTGCTACCTTAGCTGTTAACCTCAGTCATTGCACCTACATAAATAAGGGGAAATGGGCATACGGCCTAACAACTCCCTCAGGAGGAGGCCAGAACTAGGAACTATACAACCTAACAAGGGATAGTAATTTACAGAAGGTGATATAACAATAAACACCTAACCTAGTCCTAGCCTGGACCGCTAAGCTGTGGGCCTACGGGGCCACACGCATAGCAATGCTTGGGCTTCACCTCTGAATCTCCATAGATAAGAGGAAATAAAGCAAAGCTCAACAAGCAAACAATGTCAGGCGACCGATTAAGGCCAACCTAGACATAGATACTAACTCAAACTTACTCTAGCAAACACCAGAAGAAGGTACTCTAAACAACAGGTGGCTAAGAGGCGGCCATTTTGTGGCCTGCACAAATAATGTTCTAGCCAACCTATCAAACTTCAGTTTGCCCAAAAACCCTTCTTCCTTTTTCCGATTACATGCTCAGGAAAAACTATACAGGAAAAACAAGGTCGTCATATTTTTAAAACAAAAAATATAGACCCAGCTTACCTTCCTGCGGCTCGAAGACCGAAGACTCCTCATTTTCCACATGAAAGGATGGAATCTAGGGTTCTTTTAAGCCTAAAAGATCTTCTCATTATCAAACCGGAAAAACGGGCCGTCAGATAATAATCACCATGGGCTCGGCCATCAGTCTGACTATAAGAAGCATCTGAGCATGTTATATTTTAAAATATACACATGTATATATAAATACATATATAACTAATAATCTGATCAGATCTGAACGGCTAGGGTTTTTCCATGCCCTCCCAATCTCAAACATGGAGATCAGGAAGGAATGGAAAACTTACGGCAGCTGCAGAGTTATGGACAGAAAGGACCCGCTCGTCGAGCCGTCCGCGTGCGGCCCCTTTCTTAAAGCGCCCTCACGGCAGCTGCAGCCTGCCAGAAGCGCGTCCCACAAACTCCAGCAGCTCCGCATATACAGCAGCCAGAAGAGCGCTCGCTGCCGAACGTGATGATGTTAAACACGGACGTCATCGTCATACAACAACTCATCCTTGTCAGCCCCAGGGGGCTGAGAGAGAATACACCTCTCTCAAACTTCCCAACGGGCTCACCTGCAAGCCCCATGATTGCAGCCGCCATTCTGCCTCAGCACAAACGGGGCCAGAATCACCAGGCACAGATGCGGATGCCTCTTCCCTCGAGAAGAGTGCCAAATGAGAACGGAGCGTCCCGATAGGGAGACGCTCACAGTAAATAACAGAAAAACACAGACAGCACCCTCAAGCACTGTCTATGCACGCTCCTCTCCCAGACAGAAAACGCCCAGAATGTGCGTATCAAGTGTCAAAACCTGGGACACGGATAAACACTCTCTGAAAACGCTTGTAAGGCATAATATAAGACTCCCTTACCGGATTCGATACCAACGCCATCAGACAAAACAGTCCCGAAAGACGAAAAGATACTGACTGATTCTCTAGGCGGTCCTTATATACTTCCGGGTCGCGCTATGATGATGTCATAGGCTTTCGCCGGCCAATAGGATTGGAGTGGATTGATTCCTTGCTTTCAGACACCGGTTCACGTGTGACGTTCCCCATATGCGGTAAACGGAACAGCCCTCTTGGTCGTGTGATGTTACGTAACTGTATCATATGTTATAAAAATATAAAAAACCTCCACATTTTGAATTTTTACAGCAGCAAGTTTTCTTTGTGCTGCACTCATTTGTTTCGATTTCTCCTCGAGAGGCTGCGCAAGCCTCAACAGCGCAACCTTGTTACTGTCAGCACATTATACATTATATATTATTATTATCCATTATCAGTCGCCACTTACACTAAATGTAATAGAATCATGCTTGCATTTTGGTGATTCCCTAGCTATTTTTGTTATTGATGTTTTAATCAGGACAAGTAAAACTCTCTTTCTCTTGCCCCTTCAAAAAATTAAGCGTTAATGTCAAGCCCTGATAAGCCTATGTGCCGGGGCTCAGTCCCGGACGGCCCCGGCCCAATTTAAGTGTTTCATGTGAATGCAAATGTGAGCCTGACAAGCAGGAAATAAAAATGCTGCATAATTAAAAACATCCATCACAAGCTGTCTGCTTTTACATGGGTACCCGGATGACTTATCAGACAGGACTGTACTTGCTTCTAAAACAATATGATTCACAGACCAACTATTTCTCCACCTTCACAGAAACAATGCTGTTAATAAAAGATAACGAGTTGAGATTTTGTACAGTGCAAGGAGATATCTGCATATTGAATATGGGAGTGCACCCGAAAAATACCAGTATGACAATGTTAATAAGGAATCACAATTGGTAATGTATAACTATGATTAACAATTATGATTATGATCATGCAACAGGTTTTCAACTATTTTTTATCATGTTGATGATAATTTAGATCGATTCATGTATCCAATATCATATTTCCCAGGTGTTCACATTACTTTGTCCAACCCCCTAAAGTACAGTACTGTGAAAAAGTCTTACTTTCTCATCTGAAAGATTGACCTACTTCACGTTTCTTATTGCCTGACAGATAAAAAAAAACAAGAAGATAATCTAACAGCTGGAGGTTAACCAAAAAAAAAATATAGACATCAATTCAGAACAGTATACAGAATAACCCAGGAAACTTATAAGAATTATAAATAAACAGGGATAATGAAGAAATAAATTACGCACAGAAATGAAAACATACTTTGAAACACAAAATGAAATCAAAATAAAGAGTCTTTGAACTGCACATGATTATTCTTACCCATATTAGATCCCATTTCACCTGTTTTAGGTTTCTTGCTCAGATAAAATTAGATATGGACTTACTAGTTAATATAACTTAAAAATATTGGAATGTTCAGTGACTCGATTGCAATACCAAAAAGCACAAGTGGGTCTGAGATTTGTTTTATTATGATTATTATCTTTTTGATGGCTGCTCAGTAATTTTCATAAAAGAAATGTTTTTAGCATTTTTTGACAAGTTACATGCTGCTAGATTTAGCCTCTTTACAAGACCTCTCTCTTGGTCTCTAACTTGAAGATGACAATGATATTAGATTAAACAGTAATATAAAATGAAGAGCAAGTAAATGAATACTGAATAGAAAGAGAAAAAGTAAAGAGATAATAAAACACACAAATACAGTACAACAGAGATGTTGCTGTCTTGAAGCCATACATACACATACCAAGGCCCCGTTTACACTAGTGCATTTTTCGCTTTAAAAATTTTGCTACAGTTACGCCTGTCGTTTACACTACAAACTTCGAAAACGCTGCAGAGCCCGTTTTAGTTTGAAAATGCCGGGGTTGCATTTCAGGCCCCATTTACACTAGTGCGTTTTTGTTTTAAAATGGCATTTTAAAATGAGAACGATCCTCGTCTACACTGGAGTTTAAACAGATTTCATAAACGATCTCCGTCTACATGGCCGAAAACTCAAGTCACATGACCGTTCGTGCACACTGAGTATGCGCGTACAAGTGTAAACTGTTGCCTCTTGCGCATGTGGGTTGCTGCAGTATTTAAAATATGGAGAGCTTAACTGCACAATAGCTGTTAAAGAAAAAAAAAAAAAATGACAAAGCCAGCAAAGATTGCAGGTTAGTCTCCATGTAATTGTTTACACGGCCATCAAGGCCACTGTTGTTGCGTAATGGTGGTGTATCAAACACACGACGAGGAAGAGTAAAGTTAAATAAGTCTTTACTTGATAATCCACAGGGAGAAACACCGAGCTGAGACTGTGTCCCATGGCGGTGGTGCAGGAGGGAGGAGCCATAGAGAGATGTTCGCTGGCGCCACCATGGGGATGACCAGAAGAGCCAGAGAGCCATTATTTAACACATTGCTAGCATGATTTAACATGTTTCTAGCATGTTGCTAGCATGATTTAACACGTGGCTAACATGATTTAACATGTTGCTAACATGATTTAGCATGTTGCTAGCATGATTTAGCATGTTGCTAGCATTATTTAGCATGTTTGCTAGCATGATTTAGCATGTTGCTAGCATTATTTAGCATGTTTGCTAGCATGATTTAGCATGTTGCTAGCATTATTTAGCATGATTTAGCATGTTGCTAAAATGATTTAACATGTTGCTAGCATGATTTAACATGTTACTAGCATGATTAACACATTGCTAGCATGTTGCTAGCATAATTTAACATGTTGCTAGCATGATTTAACATGTTGCTAGCATGATTTAACATGATTTGGCATGTTGCTAAAATGATTTAACATGTTGCTAGCATGATTTACCATGTTACTAGCATGATTTAACACATTGCTAGCATGTTGCTAGCATGATTTGGCATGTTGCTAAAATGATTTAACATGTTGCTAGCATGATTTAGCATGATTTGGCGTGTTGCTAAAATGATTTAACATGTTGCTAGCATGATTTACCATGTTACTAGCATGATTTAACACATTGCTAGCATGTTGCTAGCATGATTTAGCATGTTGCTTGCATGTTGCTAGCATGACATAGATAGATAGATATTAGTAAGTTTTTAGTTAGATATTAGATAGATAGGGCCTATTAGTTAGATAGATAGTTAGATAGATATTAGATAGATAGATAGATGAGTTTATGAGTTTGAATGAGTTTCAATGGATAAGAAATAGTACATAGAATGGCAGTTTAATTGAGTCTAATGGGCTTCTGTAGTCTTGGCTCACTTGAACATTTCGTCAATGAAAGTCAATAGGATTTATCCGAGTTTTAATAGTCATTTTTAGAAAAACCGTAAGTCGGATCAGTTAGAAAAGATATAGCACACCAAGTCAGAACAGTCTGAAGGTCTGACCCGAGTTTAGAGTTTATGGAGTTAAAGCTCTAGGAGGAGTTAGAGTTGGAAATTTACAGTAAGAAGAAGAATAATAATAAGTTTAATAAGCATTTCAGTAAGTTGGCTTTTTCAAGCTAACTTAATAAGTCTTTACTTGATAATCCACAGGGAGAAACACCGAATCCAGAGCAGAACATACACCAACACATTCCTTCATACAAACGAGACCCGACAAAGACACACTGACAGAACTGAACTGAAATACACATGCTAATGAACTCAAATGACTAACAGCTGTGATAATGATGATGATTCATGTCCATGGAAACAGGTTGTGGCGGGAAACTCAAAGAAACACGTGACAGAAGAAAAACAAACAAAATGACAGTTCATGTGGCGTGTGGATGTGACAACTGAGAGAACTCATATTAAATATTTTTAGTGAAAAAAGCTTCCATGTTTACTCTGACAAAGCTGAAATGTAATGTACAGCCAGAGGTTTCATTATAATATTACATTTATTATAATGATTTATAAGTATAAATATTTGGACCTTGGTTTTGCCAATAAATCACACCATAAAAGTTACAATTCTGAGTTGGTTTAATAAATCACACCAAAACCTTTGTAGAATTCATTTAATTCTATAAAGATATCTTCTCATTGATTGCTTTTTGGCATTTCTTTTGAATGGGAAAAGTACTTGGGAGACATTCACACACAAACAGCAGAAAATATTCTGCTATCAATTGACTCCCAAAAGTCATATATTAGATGTGTGTAACATAATTACATACTTACATTTAACCCTTTTTAAACATATGGAATTTAATGACATGAAACAATATTACACAGTTTTCTCATATCCCCAATTCTCCCTTTAAAAAAAAAAGTTTCCATTTCACTGTTGGGAAGCATGTTGAATGTGTTTTTGGTCAGAAGTTAGACAGAGCAGTCTAACAAATACAATTTTTTACAAAAACTCCATGTACTTTCTTAATTAATATAAGGTTATATAAGCTTTACAAGCAATAATAATAAAGGATGGCATATAAAATGCCACATCGCAGGACACTTTCCAAAAGTAATGTATGTGAATTAGCCATTTGCACGAAAACTTGTTTTTTAACATAATATTTAGTTAAGTTACATAAGCACAGAGGATTCCTTCATTTGGTACTTGGCAACCAAACCAAATACGTTATATAAATGTGCAAATTTATTACTTACAGTCAAGGACATGATTAGCAAAAGTGTCAACAGGGAGCCTAACGTGTAATAAACTGCAAAATAGTGTAATTAAACTCGAACTTATATTAATCCTGTTTGGTCCAATGGTTTGCAGAATACTTTTTGTATGAGTGCAGTGAAGCCAGACAAGAGCCTAATGGTGACAGGACGTAAGAAAGACAGTCTGTGTACCCATCCACTCAGTTTTGAATGACTGCAAATTCCTTCAATGGGACTTTATCATCTGTATCTAGTACAAAAAGTATAAAAAGGAAAGTTTGTGTGAGTTTCTGCAGTGCATAAACAAATGATTCAACAATTGGCCTCGAAAGAATACAATTTTACATCTGTAATGTGGCATTTCTAAATCAAACAAGACAAAAAGGAGGACTGGAAAGAAGGTGTTGAAAGGAAGCTGTAGAGATTTATCCTGTTTACAAATTCCACCTTGCTAACTATGCAAGGTTTGGCACTTCCTGATGTACCTGAGGGGTAAGTCGTAGGGTTGTTTTGGCATTAACGCTCCCAAAAAAAATTCACATAATTGTCTCTGAAAGGCATGTAAGCCTTAAGTATAATATGTAAATACCACATGACTCTAGTATACTTGGGCTCACCTTATATTACTTTACTGTATAGTGTATTACTTTATTGGCCTATTGGTTTCACTGACTAGTGTCGAGATGTTGCTGTTACTCAATAACACATTTTTGGGTTTTCAATATTGATTTGAGACTGTGTGGAAGGGTTCCTATAAGAGTTTCTCATAACTTTCTAGTGTCTTCTTCCTCTTTGGTGCCATTCTACAGTATACCCCGCAGTCAGTGATCCCTTTACTTGTTTGGCCGCATTTTTGAAAGTTTTTATATCACTGGATTATACAGGTGTGCTGTGTCCACATTTATTCATCTTGTGTAACCTCTTCCTAATCCCTTCAGAATGTAGTTGTCTTAGGTCGGTTGCAAATGACACTACAAGTTTGGAAGCTGCATTTTATGAGCTCCTTTGTGCTGTGAGTTTTAGAATAGAACCAAAGACTAGAATAACACAAGACGCGTCACTCATATTGTTTTGAATGGGAGAAAGTACAACGCGCAATATGGTGGCATAATGCTACGTTCCAGACAGATCGGATTTTGGATTTTTCCCACCTCCTTCTAGTGAAATAACATCTGGAACGGCACTCAAAGTCGGACATTCGGCATGTGAACTCAGGGTACATCGATCAACCCCAATCTCAGCGAGACGCGTCACCAAGATGTCTTTCTTGCTTCCAATGAAATACTTTTGTTTTTTGCTAAGTTGTTTTCAAAGTGATTTTTTTCTGTTTTGCCATAATTGACAAAAAAACACAATATGCTCTCATGGTGTCATGGCGACATCATGTGGTCAACATGTGAACGTGAAGTATTGTGACCAGAATGCACTGAGGTCTGAAGTGAGACATTTAATTTGGGATATTCACACGTCCAACCTCGTCTGGAATGCAGCATAAGTCCCGCCTTCTAAATAAGAGCCAAACGGTGATTGGTAAAGTCATCGCATCACTGCAGCGGCCGTTAGAAGCCCCGGTTCCAATAGAAACAGTCAGTTGCGCGTACGCGTACTTAGGACTGCGCATGCGCATTAGCTTGATCCAGCCTGAAAGATACTGTTTTTTGTTTTTTTTTAAGTTATATTTACAGGCTTTTTGTGCCTTTATTCAGAGAGGACAGTAGAGAGCAGACAGGAAAGCACTGGGTGGAGAGAGGGGGGCGGGATCGGCAAAGGACCTCGAGACGAGAATCGAACTCGGGTCACCGTGAACGCATTTGCGCCATATGTCGGCACACTAACCACTAGGCTATTGGCGGTGACAAGATACTGTTTTTTGTCATGATTTGAAATTTCGAATTAGAAACAATTGCTTCTAATTCGATTAGAAACAATGATTAGAAACAAAATTTATGTTGTCAGACATACAGTTGTTGTCAGATTTCATTAGTGATTTCAAATATAAAAATTTAATCGAAAGCTTGGCAAACAGTTTTGGAGAATTTTATGTTTCCCCATTCAAAGAGATAGGAGCTCCACTTGCATGCCAAAGTGACGTCATTTCACCGCTGAGTGAAATGACTTGTTCTAAAGGGACTTTGATAAAACAGATCGCATAACTATTTGTACAAGCGCATATTTTTTATGGGTTGTTTTTGAGTCCAAACACTGTCCAACAGTGACACCTGCAGGTAAAGTTACAGCAGGAGGCTTGCCTCCCCTGAGCGTGATGACTTTAAACAGACCCCCTAAAGCAGGGGGTCTGTTTCTAGTGTGTAAAAGCTTGATGCCTGTCTTGTGGACTTTTGTTTTCCTGTCCCAGTGCCATGTTTTGTAGTCCTTTGTAGTTTTTTTTGTTTATTAGTTCTCCGATTGTTCCCAGGTGTTTCTTGTTTGCCAGTCACCCCTTGTGTAAACATACCCTGTTGTCATGTTCTTTGTCTGGTGTTGTCCTACTCTGATGTTTCTTGGGCTTTTTTTTTAGTTCTTGTTGTTCCCTGATATGGATTATCCTGTTCATTGCAAGGCAATAGCTGTTTTAGAAAGTAAAACTGTAATCTAAGTATATAAATTTTGGAATCTGATTACGTAATCCAGATTACATATTGTTGTATCAATTTAAATACATCTATATACCAAAACAAGTTGCATAAACATTGAAATGGAAGACACTTCTGTCTTCTAATGGTGACTTGAAACAATTACAAAGGGAGCATGAACTCCGTGTTCTCCAATTGTCACTTTTCTCTGACACATTGAAATCTCTATTTAAGCTGTTCGAGTCAAGAAGGGAATGTCTCCACACCCTTCATGAGCTGTGATTCACACATACCCATTCCATTAACACACATAATCTATCTGGCAGGTGTATGTTTTAACTGTATCTTGTGGTTTACAAATCAGTGCATCCTTTTAGGGCGTAGTCAGTCATTATACTTTTCTGACGCGTACATGTTCCATAACTATATTTTACATCATTGTACAAAATTATACATATTTACACACTTGTCTCATTCTAGTACTGTACTTAAACAATACTACAGCAAAAACCTAAAACAGCAGGAAAAGTAAACAAATAATAGATGACAGAATGTTTTGTTGTTGTTTTTATTAATAAACAAACAGCTCAGTTCTCCTGAGACTGAGTGGCAATGTGAACTGTTTAAACGGATAAACTTGTGCTATGCTACATGTTGTAACAAAAATAAAAAATATTATTGCAGCTGCTGAGCTTTATAGCTATGTTTGTTTTTTTAAACAACCATTGGTTCACAATATAACAGATGCACAGAGGCATGAAGCTAGCTGAACAAACTCTGCGTTTCAGAGTAGGTTTAGATTTGACAAATCCATATAAATCCAACCTGCTCACAAACGTTCTCTGTCAACTCAGGTTTGATCCAGAGTTTGCAATTAAATCTGAAAGCGTGTACACCTGAAAGTGTGACACGTGCAGCAAACAGCCAATCACACTTGTGTGAGAGCAGGTGCAATTCACGTCTCTTCTGAAGATTAAGAGATCATTATGAAAAATATCATGAAATTAAACACATTTACAAGGCAGGAATAAACACTGCTGCGGGAGTGAAGCTTAATTTGTTTAAAAGCTTTATATATTAATGTATGTATTATACTTATATTAATTTAAAAGAAAGGTTTAATATTAATTGTCAATTTATGTAATAATTATATGAATATATTATATGAATTATATATAATTATAATTCATATAACATAAAAATAATAAACAATTTTGGGCCCTATTTTAACGACCTAAAGCGCATGGCGCAAGTGCAATTAGGGCATGTCCAAATCCACTTTTGCTAGTTTAACGAAGGGAAAAATGGTTTGTGTGCCCAGCGCATGGTCTAAAAGGGTTGTCCCTATTCTCTTAATGAGTAATGGGTGTGTTTTGGGCGTAACATGCAATATACCAATCAAATTCCTTTTAAAAGCCAGTTGCGCTTGCGCCATGGCGGATTTGCTATTTACATGTCAGAATTTGCAAGCAGAAAAACTGAATTTCTGAGATTTAACCTTGCGCACAAGCAGATCATCTAAAGGACAAGCCGGATTCCACCAAAGCATTTTTATCTTTATGCACACAATAATAATCTTTTATATTGTAATCCTTTTATTTTTAATATTTGGCATGTTTGTGTGCTGCTGTGCATGCCTGTGTGTGTAATAAGCAGAGTGTAAGCGTGTTGTGCACCCGCCTATAGGCGCATATTACTAACGCGCTCTTTAAATAACAAAAAAAAAATAAAACACGCCAACAATGCACCTGAACACACCTCGTTTTCAGACCAGCACGCACAAATGTGCACAAATGCATTTGCTATTTAAACAACATGGTGCAGGACATGAAAATGATAACTACGTCGGACTGAAACTAGCAAATAAACACTTGTTTCGCACCTGGCGCCACATTGCGTCAGGTGTATGATAGGGCTCATAGTCTCTAAATTTCTTTCACTCTAAACTGCTTTCATTTGGAGCAAAAGATACAGGGGGAGTGGCTTTATTGCATCAGATACATGTCCCTTTACTCACAGCTGATTGGTCCGGTTTGGATTTGTGACCTGTAACCCAGTATAAAACCTGCTCCAGAGCAGGTTAGCCGTGTAGCGTAAGTTGCCATAGCAATGAACCCCGCTAAAAACCAATCCACCTTCTTGAGCCCGAAAAACCAGAGTTTGCTCAAACTAATCTCAAACTTACCTGGGTAGCAGGCCACAGAAATGTGAAAACCTGAACATGTTCCCCCTGTTTTTCTGTCATATTCTCTCTTGGATTCTCTCTTTGGACTTTTTCGGGTTCTTAGCAAAGAAAACAAGAGTGTCAATGTGCTCCTCAGTCAGTCTAATGCATCTAGGACTACAGATAAAGGCTGATGTGTTCTGAAGCACAGATTAAGGCTAGAATGCACAGTTAGTGCCAGGCTAAATGTGCAAGTCTTAGCATGGTGGCTGCATGGTTCTTCCACCGGGTGAGTTTGTTTTCAAAAGCACTTATCTCTGCCATTTGTTTGTACAACAAGGATTCACTTGTAAGTTGATCAGCAGGGGATGCAGAATGACCAGATTTGACCATGCATAAAGCTGAACATCCTAAACACCAGGTCAGTAAATTTATGTTGCAATGAGACAGCATCGCTGTTACTATATTAAGGCTGGTTCACACTGTACGATTTTGGCCACGATTTGGTAGTGACAGCTGAGATCCCACAGTGTGACATGAGGATCATGTTCGTACAGTCTGACGAGCAACCATCTTAATGGACTATTATAAATCGCACAGTGTGCACCCGGCTTTACTCAAATATTGTGTAATGTGCAATCGAAGCTTTCGTATACAGATGAATGATGATGAATACTCTCCACTGCCTCTCTGAGGGACATATAAATTCCACCAGCTCAAATTCCCAGCCAAACTGACACAAAAGTGAAAGAAATGCATGTAATTCTGTCAGCCAAATCTGCAACTCTCCTGCCCAGACAAGTGTGAAAAAAGAAGAGGCTGATAATGAAGAAACCAATTCCTGTAAACTCTGCCATGAGAACGGCTTGCAGTATCATATTGTTTTATACAATGTACATCTAACAAGACTAATAACTTATGTCATGTATCTGTAATGTACTTGTACAAAATGTGTTAATGGATTAGCCCAAAAATAATAATTAAAAACATTTTCAAATAAATAAAAAAAACATTTCAGTTGTTCGTTTTCTTTTCTGTGCAAATCATTTCTTCTGCAGGACAACCCTAGTAGTAAATTACAGTATTAGTGCTGGCTTAAATATCTAATTAAGATTTATTCTGTACATTTTAGGAAATATTTTGGCATTTTGCCAAAATAAGCAATTATTTTTCAAGTTATCTCTATGACTTTGACATTTGGTGGTACAAAATGTCAACGTCTGTTGAAAGGAGGAAATTGTTCTGCAGAATTTATGACTCATTGGTTTCAGCTCTAAACATTACATGGTTATGCCAAAAGGAATGATTTACAATGAGACTGTGTGCATGCTATAAAAAAGATGACTGTGTATCTGGACTATGATAGCAATAACGAAGTTTAAGTTTTGGCTGCAATACCATTTTACTTATTTTGTGTACGCCAGTTCAAAGAAATAAGCAGGTTAAAAGAGAGCATTTTTATTCTTTATTTCGTTTTTTGTTTTAACACTAAAAGTGGATTAATGTGGGTATTCAAAGTACTAAAGCCATTGCAATTATAGCATATTCAGGAAATTTTTCTAATATTTAAAATAATTAATATGCCTACTAGTATCATGAGCAAAAGCTTTTAAGTCAGTTATTTTCAATGAACCAGTTCGTACAATGGAATAAATCATTTGTGAATTGGACTGATCTGGTGGCAGCGGTTCTCCAAGTGTACTGAGGACTAATGGAGCGAGAAGTTAAGTTACTAAAATGGCTGAATACATAGTGATTTTATACAAGAGTTCAATAAACAAGAAGGTATGTTCTAAAAGAATATTGCACAAATGGCTGCATGCTGCCCCGGGTGTGTGTTCATGGTGAGTGTTCATTACTCACTGCTGTGCGTGTGTGCACTTGGATGGATGACATGCAGAGCACAAATTCCAAGATTGGGACACCATACTTGCTACACTTTCACTTTCTTTCCTTTCATGTTGAGTTAGGCTACTTCTCATTTAAAGGGTTAGTTCACCCAAAAATGAAAATAATGTCATTTATTACTCACCCTCATGCCGTTCCACACCAGTAAGACCTTCGTTAATCTTTGGAACACAAATTAAGATATTTTTGTTGAAATCTGATGACTCAGTGAGGCCTCCATAGCCAGCAATGACATTTCCTCTCTCAAGATCCATTAATGTACTAAAAACATTTTTAAATCAGTTCATGTGAGTACAGTGGTTCAGTATTAATATTATAAAGCGACGAGAATATTTTTGGTGTGCCAAGAAAAACAAAATAACGACTTATTTAGTGATGGCCGATTTCAAAACGCGGCTTCAGGAAGCTTCGGAGCATAATGAATCAGCATATCGAATCATGATTCGGATCGCGTGTCAACCCGCCAAACTGCTGAAATCACGTGACTTTGGCGGCTCCGAACCGCTGATTTGACACTCTGATTCATTATGCTCCGAAGCTTCCTGAAGCAGTGTTTTGAAATCAGCCATCACTATATAAGTCGTTATTTTGTTTTTTTTTGGCACACCAAAAATATACTCGTCGCTTTATAATATTAATATTGAACCACTGTACTCACATGAACTGATTTAAATATGTTTTTAGTACCTTGAGTACCTAGTACCTGGATCTTGAGAGAGGAAATGTCATTGCTCCCTATGCAGGCTACACTGAGCCATCGGAGTTCAACAAAAATATCTCAATTTGCGTTCCAAAGATTAACAAAGGTCTTACGGTTGTGGAATGGCATGAGGGTGAGTAATAAATGACAGAATTTTCATTTTTGGGTGAACTAACCCTTTAAACACGATGTTGCCTGTTGCCACAAAGTCAAAACAGAACCAACCGAGCTACACAAACATTGGCTGCATCCGAAATCGCATACTTCCCTACTATATAGTAGTCAAAAAACAGTATGTGACAAAAGAAGTATGTACGAAATCATAAAGAGTAGGCAAAAAATACCTGGATGACCTACTACCTACGGCGAGATTCTGAAGTGTGCATACAATGGACACTTTTTACTATCCCATAAGGCCACGAGAGAGGGCTCTGGTAGGTCACATTATAATACCAGCATGGCGAATACACAAACTATATTATAGAGAATGCAAACCTACGTCACACTGTGTTGCATGCTGGGATGGTGCCGCCATTATGAACGATTGCGCTCGGCTAGTGTTAACACTGATACCTTGTTTTGATTGTGTAAAGCGTTGAAATCTTGATGGAAAAGGAAGTATATAGAGAAGCGAAAAGAAAAGGAAAGTGGGCCCTACCGGGACAAACTAAATGTCAATGCCAAGCAATAGTATTTCGAAAAAATAAAGACAAAATAACAACGTAGATCCCTAAGAGTTGACAGCCCCAGAATGGATTTCACATCCCGAAGCACTACCTCCACTGACATATCCGGACATCGCAAACTACCTCGTACCTCATGCATACACCCTCACTCAGTTCAAATGCTACAAATCCCTTGATGCTTACGAACAATTCTGCAGTGGCTGGGTGCAAGATCTGCTAAGCCACAGGCCTGCAAACTGTGATTTCACAGTCGTACTTGCAAAGGTAAGGTGTCACTCTTATTTTTGTTAATTATTCAATTAAACCAATCAAAATTAAAATACTCAGCTATGTGAATATTTGTGTCATGGGCAATTGGCTGACTTAATTGGATTAATAAAAAGAAATGACCTATGATCTTTCAGCCTTATTTGAAAACCATATGTTTTACAACTTTCAGTGGGAAGATGATTAGTATGTTGTGATGAGTAGACATTGATGTGCCCCTGTTACCAGTTACTCATCTCTTGTTCACTTATTTATTACACCCTTTATTACATTTCTGTTGTTCAACAAGTCGTGCACTTACAGCACTTAAGTGGGGCTCCTCTGAAGGCTTGGGTTGGGATTATACTTCTGTTTCTGCCACATGAAAATCACTAAACTGTCTTCTTAATGCCGAGACTGTTAGCAGGCCTGGTTTGAGGACTTGTGCCAGGAAGCTCACTACACCACCACCAACAGATAACACAATTCTATGCAAATCTTCATAAAGCTTGGTGTGTCAGGGCAACTTTGGACTAAGACGCTGCCGACGTGAGCCAACCCTGCAGTCTGCTTTCATCGCCACTAGTTTGTCAGCATCGGCTTGGTGTGTTCCTTGCTTAAAGCTGATGGCAAATCTGCTATACTGAGTGTGCTGCCACATTATTGCGAAGAGTTCAAGGATCCTGTGCAGCCTGTCACAAATGTTCTATCCCTTCTCCCCTTATGGAAAGAAAATATATTTCCCTATATATGAATGATCAATATATTACATGATTTAACAGTATATTTGAAAATATACAGAAAAAATATATTGCATAAATATATTACAATATATTGAATAATACATAAGGAATTGCCGCTTTTCATATATTGAAAAATATATGATAATATATTTACTAATATATCAATGTATGTTTATATTCAGTAATATACTTCATAATACACTACCAGTCAAAAGTTTGGACACACCATCTCAATAATGTCTTTATTTTCATGATTGTAGATTCTATAGGTGATATACTGTTTAGGAATTTAAATACCTTTTAACTGTGTTGGATATATATTGTATAGTTGTGCATTAATCTGGTAATTTTAAAATGAAAGAGTTAAATTGTTCTCTTGATAATGTTGAATGTGAAAGGCAGATTAATAGTCTCCAACATGATATTGAAACCCTTAACAATGAGTATCTAACATCAGCAGATAGCATAGACAGACAACAGATAATAGAGACTATTGAGGCTAAAGAACAAACTTTGAGTGAACTTTAAGGTAAATTACAAGGAGATTTAGGAGAGACTCAGGGTCCCCGACATTCTGTCCGTCCAAAAAATCCTACTGAAAAAATGCTTGCATTTCAAAGAGATAAAATTCAAAAGAAAGAAAGAAAGCTTATCTCTATGTATGATAAATGGAAAACGTTAGCACGCAGTTCCAGAGATCACCTCAAGTCTGATATTACTGAGAGCCAGCTAGCATCTCTTATTGACACCCTTGAAGAGCGAAAGGAGAACGTCATGCATCTCTTTGTTGAAGTTAGAGACCATGTTACACCATCTACTGAATTAAGACGCCGTATTGATGCTTGCGAGGCAGTGACAACAGACCTAATTAAAGTTGCTTATGAGAGAATATCTGATGAATTCGATGCAGGTCAAGTTAAACATCGCTTAAAAGAGCTTCTTGAATCTAGCTATGCTCATTCTATCTATGGCTCCACTGTTTCCCGAATGAGTCACAAGTCTTCTGCCCAGTTAAGCCACCGTACTGCATCCTCGTGTGTCGCTTCAAAACAGGCTGAAGCAGCCGCAGAACTGGCGGCAAGGGAAGTGGAGTATAAAATACTAATGGAGGAACCTAAACAGAAGGACAAAATTCAAGAATTAAAAGACAAACAAGAGATAGACCTGAATGCTCAAAAGCGTGAACTAGAGAAGTTACAGGCCGAAAAGGATTTAAAGGTAGCACAGGCAAGGTTTGAGGCCTACAATTGTATGGCAGCTCAAGAAGTTAATAATCCTTCAACAATTTGTATTGTTTGCCTCTAAGCACTTCTATCCAACCTGCTAATGAAACATCTCCATCTCAACACGAACTGCCTTCTCTTGTGCAAGCTCAGCAAGACAGTATAAACTTGAACAGACAGCCAGCTCCAGAGCCCTTTTTAATGGTGATCCCATTCAGTATGTTGAGTGGAAGGCTTCCTTTATGTCATTGATTGATAAAAAGAGTGTATCTGCTGCTGATAAACTCTATTATCTGAAAAGGTATATTGGTGGATCGGCACGCAAGACCTTGGATGGAACGTTCTTCAGGAGTGATGTTGACGCTTATAAGGATGCCTGGAGCAAATTAGATCAAAGGTATGGTCAACCATTTGTAATACAACGTGCCATTCGACAGAAACTTTCAAACTAGCCAAAAATTAATTCAAAGGATGCTGTGGGACTCAGAGAATTTTCAGATTTTCTTAATGCCTATCAAGATGCCATGCCTCATGTTGCAAGTCTACAAATTCTAAATGATTGTGAGGAAAACCAAAGGTTGGTTCAAAAACTACCTGAGTGGGCTGCTTCACGCTGGAATCGACAAGTGACACAAACCTTGAGAGATAATAAGGATTTCCCTGATTTCAAGACCTTTGCAGCATTTGTTTTATTAGAGGCAGAGATTGGTTGTAATCCAGTCACGTCGTTTTATGCTCTCAGATTAGCATCTGCTGATAGACAAAATTTTAGAGAAACAAAAAGTAAACGTCCTCAATACTCAGACTGCCTTGGGGTCTGAAAGGCCAAAGACCACAGAGAAAACTGTAAAATCTCCCTGTGTATTTTGTCAAGATCCTTAGCATCAGCTCCATGATTGTTCCAAACTGTTGACCAACACATTAGCAGAACGAAGGGTATTCGTGAAGGAAAATAATCTCTGTTATGGATGTTTGAAAGCCATCGTGCAAGAGACTGTCGTCATCGCCTTTCCTGTAATACATGTAAAGGGAAACATCCTACTTGCTTTCATGAAGATAACTTTATTAAGAGAGAAGGGGCAGTCCCTGTAACAGCATCTGCTCCAATGTCAGAAGATTAGTCAACCACTGTTGTATCCTTGAGCGTGGCTGGAAGGGGATCATCTTATACATCAATGGTCGTACCAGTGTGGGTATCATCAAGCAAAGATGTGAGTACAGAAAAATGAGTTTATGGCTTACTTGATTCACAAAGTGATACAACCTTTATCGACCAAGAAGTGAGCAATGTCTTACAGGCAGATAAATCTCCTGTTAAAACTGACAACCAAAGGATTTCAGGACTTCGTGTAAGGGGTTATAGTTCTGCCACTCATATTGATCTCCCTCCTGTCTATACTAAAGACTGTATTCCAGTTAACCATGCACATATACCTACATGTGAAGCAGCTAAACTTTGGAACCATCTTTCTGCAATTGATGATGAGATACCCTCTTTGAAGGACTGTGAGGCTGGGCTTTTGATTGGCTACAATTGTGCTAGAGCACTGGCGCCAAGACAAGTGATTGTAGGAGAGTATGACGAACCTTATGCTGTTAAAACTGATCTAGGCTGGAGCAGTGTTGGACCTTCATTACCCAAGCCTGATTTCTCTGGTGTTACTAGTTTCTGTCACAGACTTTCTGTTAAAGAAAGTCCTCCATTGACTCCAGCAGATGCCATTCGTGTTTTAGAATCTGATTTTAAGGATGCTGCTGATGATAAAACTTTATCCCAAGATGACATCATATTTTTGAATAAGTTAAGTGATGGTATAAGGAAAAATAGTTTTGGACATTTTGAAATGCCTTTGCCCTTTAAAGAAAGACCTTGTTTGCCAGATAACAGACAGCTGGCCCTTGTACGACTTAACCATCTAAAGAGAAAATTGTTAAAGGATCAAAGATACAAGGAGCATTATGTGGAATTTATGGAGGATGTCATTAAAAGAGGAGAGGCAGAGGAAGTTAAAGATGTTGGGAGTGAAGGTAACAAATGGTATGTTCCTCATCATGGTGTTCAAGAAACCAAGCAAATTGAGTGGTTTTTGAATGTTCTGCGAGGTATCATGGAATCAGTTTAAATGATCATCTCCTTCAAGGACCTGACTTGTTAAACAGTTTGACTGGTGTTCTTCTCAGATTTCGCCAGCACCCTGTTGCTTTAATATGTGATGTTGAGAAAATGTTTCATCAGTTCCATGTATGTGAAGCAGATTTTCTGCATTTCTTGTGGTGGAGAAATGGAGACTTGAAAGAACAACCTAAAGAGTACAGAATGACTGTTCATCTCTTCGGAGCGTCTTCATCTCCAGGATGTGTGAATTACGGATTAAAGCATCTGGCTGAAGGTAACAAAGAACAGTACCCTTTGGGCTTTCAGTTTGTAATGAATGGTTTCTACGTAGATGATGGTGTTACAAGTGTAGAAACGACATAGGATGCAATTCAGCTTGCTCAAGAAGCCAGAGAACTCTGTGCCATTGGTGGCCTTAGACTTCACAAATTTGTGTCCAATGATAAAGCGGTCCTGGAAAGTATTCCTCCCTCTGAACGAGTAATTAATGTAAAAGAACCTGATCTCTCATTTAATGACTCCTTGACAGAGTGAACATTGGGGATTCAGTGGAACATGGAATCTGATTGTTTTAAGTTTGATATTTGTCTCCAAGAACAGCCAGCAACTCGACGTGGAATCTTATCTACAATTGCATCGTTGTATGACCCATTAGGATTCTTGGCTCCATTCATCCTTCATGGTAAGAAAATACTTCAGGAAGTATGCAGACAGGGTACAGGTTGGGATGATTCACTGAGTAATGAGTTGCAGCCAAGGTGGGAGTTCTGGAAAAGAGATTTGAGTGACTTGAAAAGAGTGAATATCCCCCGCACATATGCTACTCCTGGGTTTGGAAAGGTGAAAGAAGTAGAGCTGCACCATTTTTCAGATGCTAGTACTAGTGGATATGGACAGTGCTCATATCTGAGATTGAAAAATGAAAGGGAAGATGTCCATGTTGCTCTTGCCATGGGAAAGTCCCGCGTATCTCCTTTAAAGATCACAACTATTCCTAGGTTGGAGTTGACAGCTGCAGTTGTTTCAGTGAATGTCAGTAAAATCCTTAGAGAAGAACTTCGATATACTGACATCACAGAGTTTTTCTGGACTGACTCCAAGGTTGTTCTGGGATATATCAATAACGAAGCCAGACGATTCCACACATTTGTTGCTAACAGAATACAGTTCCACAGCAGTGGAGTTCCAACAAAGGACAATCCTGCAGATCATGTCTCAAGAGGTCTTACTGTGGATGAACTGATTTCGTCGAACTGGTTCACAGGGCCAGGGTTCTTATGGAATAAGGAGATAGCACTCCCTCCTATTGAAGTTCAAGTGACTCTGAAGTCAGAAGTTTTCAAACGCTTAACACAAAGGCAGTGGAACAGGAATCTATTGTAGATCGTCTGTCAAAGTTTTCATCTTGGTCCAATTTGGTTAGAGCAATTGCACGTATTCAACGATGAATTAATAAAGACAAATCAAGCAGTCTCTCTACAGTTGATGAAAGAGAAAAGACAGAGTGCCTAATTGTCAAACTTTTACAAAAACATGTGTTTCATTATGAACTGAAGGTGTTAAGCAAAGGTGTTCAGTTATCATCTCACAATGAATTGTATAACCTTGACCCATTTCTTGACATTGATGGTGTGTTCAAGGTGGGAGGACGACTAAGCAATTCTTCTCTCTGTAGTCGACTCAAACATCCTGCAATTATTCCCAAAGACCATCATATTACAAAGTTGATCATAGCTGACTGCCACGAAAGAGTTAAGCTTCAAGGTAAAGGGTTTACCATCAATGAAATCTGTTCAAAGGGTTTTTGGATCCCAAGCATTAATCGTGCTGTAGCATCTTATGTGCAGAATTGTGTGACTTGTAGAAAACACAGGCGACCAACGGAAGGGCAAAAGATGGCTGACTTGCCTTCAGAGAGAGTGAATCCTTCACCACCCTTCACTTACTGCGGTATGGACTGTTTTGGCCCCTTTTCTGTGAAACAAGGACAAAAAGAGTATAAAAGATATGGATTGATCTTTACTTGTTTCTCTTCCCGTGCCATTCATATTGAGATGCTTGATTCTTTGTCAACAGATTCTTTCATTAATGGCTTGCGTTGCTTTATTGCCTTACGTGGAGCAGTTCGGCAGATAAAATCTGATCAAGGAAGTAACTTTGTGGGTGCTAAGAATGAGTTGACTGAAGCCCTCAAAGAACTTGACACTGAGAAGCTGAATAATTTCTTAGCTGAGAAACAGTGTGACTTTGTCATGAATGCACCATGTTCAAGTCATTCTGGAGGTGTATGGAAATGACAGATTAGGACTGTCAGAAGTGTTCTCCAGTCTACACTTTTAATTGCTTCTGAAAGGATTGATGATTCATCTCTAAGAGCATTCTTTTATGAAGCAATGTCAACTGTAAACAGTCGCCCACTCACTGTTGATAACTTAAATGACTCAGATAGCCTTGAACCTATAATGCAAAATCATTTTCTTACCATGAAATCAACCATTGCCTTACCTCCTCCAGGCAAGTTCACTAAAGAAGATCTTTATGCTAGGAAAAGGTGGTGCCAGGTTCAATATCTTGCTGAACAATTTGAGTCGTTGGCGTAAAGAGTACCTCTCAAATACTGCTGTCAGACAGTGCTGGCACATCCCTAAGAGAAATCTTTTAACCGGGGATATAGTGATCGTCAAGGACAATGATCTACCTAGGCATAAATGGTCATTAGGTAGGATTGTAGAAACAACCATAGATTCAGATGGACTTCTGAGGAGAGTTAGGGTTCTTCTTGGTGATAAAAATCTTGGATAGAAGGGACAATGTCTTGGTAAGCCTTCTATTATTGAACGTCCAGTTCAGAAGTTGGTTTTATTGTTGGAGGGTTGTTAAATGTATTTTTCCCTTTCTTTTTTTTTTTTTTTTTAAACTGCATTTTGTATTTGTATTGTTGTTGTTTGAAGTTTCACTGTAATTTTGAAATCATTTGTTTATTATAACTCATGATTTGGTGGGAGTGTGACGGACGGCTAACCTGCAAAGGAGAGTTTTATAGTCTTTATCAATCCATTTGTATTAAGCTGCCTTAAAGGACTTTTATTTTGATATGGACTTGACGCACAACATTTGGACTGTATAAAGCACGGTCCATTTCCGCCAGGTGTATGTGTGTGTGCATGCTGATTGAAGGACGCAGCTTGCAATCAGTGATGTGTTTTCTCCTATTGTATTTTTGCGCATCCCACTAGAGGGTTATAAGGTAAACAAGTTTAATTATTATTGTGTAACTGTGTTGTTTTATTATGATGTTGGGTTTTGTGTAAGGGTTATAGTGGTTTTTTTTGTTGTGGTTTTTTTTTTTTTTTTTTTTTTTTTTTTGTTGTTTATGTGCTGTAGCTCTTACGGTGTCTACATGAGTGTCACGAATAAAACGCTAATGGAAACATCAGTTTAAAGAGTATCTGACCATCATTCCAGTGGGGTAGCAACACTCCCTGTCTGGATTCTTATATCTCCACACATCAATAAGGCCCAATCTTAAGCGTATATTGTCCAATTCACTAGAAGAACTAGGCCTATTTTTAGGAGGCCATCTATCAATGGTTTCATTAAACAGAGTATTGAAATCTCCTCCCCAAATAACTTTGGCTAATGGATATAGGAAAATGAAATGTTGAATTCTAGACTCAATATGTGAAAAAAGAATTTCGTTGTTCACTTTGTTATTGGTGGCATAACAATTGACTAATACAAATTGCTCATTATCCTTATTTAACACAAGCAAAATCCATCTACCAAAATGATCTTTTTCGTAATTTAGTATTGGTCCTGTAAATTTATCTTGTAAAATAGCGGCCCCCGCTGATCGATTACTGCCAAATGACAAACAAATTTCTTTTCCCCACTGATTTTTCCAAAACATGCGTTTCCTGAATTAAACAAAAATCTACACATTTCCTTTTGCAAAACAAAAACAAAGCTTTTCTCTTTAGGATATCACGAATACCTCTGGCATTGATAGAAAATAAAGAAAGAGACATAATGTCCAAAGGATTACTAAAAGGACCACAAGAGTAAGAAAAAAAAAACCGAAACTTTAAACTTTAACACACTCTCAAAAAGGATGTGTTAAATAATAACACATTTTTTTGTGTTATTTTTTTGTGACACATTTTGTGTACATAATTGACACAAACTGTGTTAATATAACACATTAGTGTGTAGAAAAATGAGCAGGAATAACATGTTTGAGTTAAAAGTAACACAAAATGTGTTGTCCTTAACTAGACACACGGGTGTGTTAAGATCTAACACAGGTTGTTGTTTTTAACACATCTGTTTTAAGAGTGCATAATGGGATTCTCGCATATGATTGCCAAGAATTTTAACCGTTGCAAACATTCAAATAAAACATCCAGTGCATCCAGTTATTATACCAATCGAATTTTGAACTCAAAAGCAACCACTTAATTATTAACAGAGAAGATCAACTTTAACTTTGAAAATACCGCCAACTGCAACACGATAGACGACCATCTATGTAGTTCTGTTGCCTTCTCCAGGACGAATCTCTTTACCGTCAACGAAAGTCCTCGCTCCGCTGAAGTATGCATTTTTGCCTTCCTTTCTTGCTCTCTCTACAGACGATTCCGTGCTTCTATGTCGAGAGCAGACAAGTCCTCCTTAAACCGCAGCCCCTTGCTGGTTAGATACTCGTTATTTTTTGAGTGTTTCCAGATTAAATCTCTCGCTGTTCGAGAAATAAATCTCAGGATCACAGGCCTTGATTTCACTTTTCTACCGTCATCGGATGTTTTGAGTCTGCCAAGTCGGTGTGCTACATCCAGAGCATCAATTACAGCACGTTTATCCGTATCCGAGGCCACCGCTTTGCATACTTCCATGACTCTCATTTTCACGTTTTCAGTAGATTGCCCCGACAGTACGTATAAACGCAGGCACCATCTGCGGCTGTAACGTTCCCGGTCATGAATTTTCGTGTTCATTTCATTGACCTTTTTTTCTAGGACTGCATTCGCATTTTTCAGATTTTCATTTTCTTTCTGCAGAACCATTACATCATCATGAACTGAGGTAAGAGGCCTAAATGTTGGAAGAATTCTCTTTAACCATTCTTTCAATCTGGTCGGATCTCTCATTAATCTTTTCAGAGAGAATTCGGATGATATTCTCCTGCACGTCACTCAAAGACAGTTCACTTTGTTTGGAAGATGAGATGACACTTTTTTGCCTTTTGGGAGGTTGATTTTTGCTTGGTGTATTTGGACAAGAATCACAAATTCCTCCGTTTTTTACTTTACAGGCATACGAGTGAGTATCGTTAAAGTTTCTCTTATCTTTCGCAGTGTCAATCTCCATCTCTGCGCCAAGATCCTCATCCGTGTTTTGAACTGTGCAGCGAAACGGTTGATTTTGTGATTTAATATCCTTTTCGATGCTTCAAGGTCTATATTTAATTAAATTCAACAGTCAATAGCAACCTTTAGATAATAGTTAGCAACTTTATGAAATTTATATATTCATTTGTGAGGGAAAAACCCGATTTGTTTCTCAGCTTAAAGAATCACGACCATCCAGGGCGCCATCTTAGAACTCCCCCATTGGGGCAGATTTCTGGCTGCCTAGCTTATTTCCACGTGACGTTACCTCAACCTTACCTAACCTCGCTCCAGATCAGTCCGCTTCAGATATGTGTCTGCATCAGGCCAGTAACTAGTTGGCATGTCTGTTCTTCCTATGTGGAGTAGCGTATTAAATTAATGACCCTTTAATGAAACGTGCTCAAGTGAATAGCTGAATAGTGAATATATATATATATATATATATATATATATATATATATATATATATATATACAGTAGTTCTGTTGTGTTTGTGTTATGTTTTTCTGAGAATAGACATGACTGTTTTCTTCACTGGAATTCCCACATAACTTGTAAAATTCTAAAACAACAATAAATACAATAAATACATTAAGGCAATTCTAACGCCGGTTTCACACTGCAAGCATAAGCAGCGCGAATTTTTTTTTTTTTTTTTTTTGGCGTGCATGTTAACCAACGGATGCATTCACACCGGCAGCAGGAGCAGCGCGTGAGCAGCAATGACGGCGAGTCTTTTCTTGCTGCGCTGCTGACGCTCAATTAAAGTGAAAGCACACTATGAAGGAAAATCAGTAGCAAAACTCGAGAGGTTGCTGATTTGAATGTGAGAACTTGTTGTATTATATTGAAATTTACACTCACAGCCCTTATGTGAAAAGCTGAATGTTTCGATTTGCACACACAGACAACAGTCAAAACACCCGTGTTACTAAGTTGAAGTTGCAGATTAATAGTTACAAATGTGTAAAATGGTATTCACATAAACAAAATGACAGACACAAATGTGTGAGACATATTTACTTTTGCAGTTTCGCTGTACAACTTCAAGTCGGCGCTTACAACCTCTCAGATCTGGCAGAACAAGTTAAATTCCTGGCGCTTTGACTTTTGCTACTCTTTTTGCGATATTCCTGTTGCAAAACTGACTTGTGCACTTAAATGCAGACGAGAGAGAGCAGAACGGGGGTGGGGGTGGGGGAGTTGAAGCCGTTTTATTAGTCGATGCCTGACCAATGAACAACGCCAGCCAGTGTACGCACTGTGCGTATACCATATGAGAGGGAGCTATTTTTATTTTTTACATAATTTTTAAATCGATTATTAAAATATATCTGCGTAAACTCACGACATATTAAGAGAGCAAGAGAGAATGAGAATAAATAAAGGTGTGCGTTTGTGTGCTGTAAAGTCAAATGTGTATGTGTGTGCATGGGTGGGTGTGGGGATATGGGTGAAAAAGAATCTGATCCGATAGTTTAGTTTCGTTGCTTTTTCCACACATGAAAAATGACGTTACAGATAGTTAATGTTTAAAAACAGGCTCAAAATGAGTAAACGCTCTCTAAAACAACTAAATTCGACAAACACTTGCAAAAAGGCCTAAAACCGTTGAGTAGGGATGGAGAAATGAAGCCTCTTAAATCTTTGAAGCTTTTCTCTATATGTTTCGGGAAAGGTTTCAAAGCATCAAGAGTGTCGAAAACAGTGCCATCTTGTGGCGGGTAAAATTTACAGCAGCCATAAACCTGAGTGCGCAGCTCCGTTGTTTTATCCATTAAGCACAAATAAAAGCCTGACGACGCTAAATGTGTTTATTTCAATAATATAATTCACATATTAAAGTTTGGCAATAAATGAAATGGATCAACAAAAACAATAATTATAATAATACTAATAATACATACTGAGTTGTTTGAGGCAAGTAAATTGTGCTGTTATTTTATTGTAGCCTAAATACTGTTTATATGACAGAACATATGATGTAATATAGGCTACAGGCTTATATATTTAAAATGTTTAGTAAATGGACTTGAACTTCCATATTGTAGGCTAATGGTCTGAGTTCAAACATTCTGACACGCAAAGTGAAGCATTCACATGACTGGAAACAATGTGGTTTCGTTTTTCATTAATCACGTTTCAGCAGGAATACCATAGCGATATTTTCCAAAATCGCAAAAGAAAGTCAAAACACCGCATCAAACACACTAGCCGAAAATAAGCGCGATCCCGTGACGTCACATTCGCATTCTCTATACTATATAGAATACTTTTATTCGCCCAAGATGGCGCTCTGACAAGTCCCTCTCCTCCACGTCCTGTCGTGTCCGCTCCCTCTCCTCCACATCTCGTCGTCTCACCTCCCT
The DNA here is from genome assembly GCA_037950675.1 of Hypophthalmichthys molitrix. Classification (NCBI taxonomy): domain Eukaryota; kingdom Metazoa; phylum Chordata; class Actinopteri; order Cypriniformes; family Xenocyprididae; genus Hypophthalmichthys; species Hypophthalmichthys molitrix. The sequence continues at coordinate 15,917,970 of CM075514.1, read as the reverse complement.
TTCCTCCAAGTCTTGTCCGCTCCCTCTCCTCCATGTCCTGTCGTGTCCGCTCCCTCTCGTCTACGTCCTGTCGTGTCCGCTCCCTCTCGTCTACGTCCTGTCGTGTCCGCTCCCTCTCGTCTACGTCCTGTCGTCTCACATCCCTCTCCTCCACGTCCTGTCGTGTCTACTCCCTCTCGTCTATCTCCTGTCATGTCCGCTCCCTCTCCTCCACGTTCTGTCGTGTCCGCTTCCTCTTGTCTATGTCCTGATGAGTCCGCTCCCTCTCCCTCTCCTCCATGTCCTGTCGTGTCCACTCCCTCTCCCTCTCCTCCACGTCCTGTCATGTCCGCTCCCTCTCCCTCTCCTCCACGTTCTGTTGTGTCCGCTCCCTCTCCTCCACATTCTGTAGTGTCCGCTCCCTCTCGTCTACATCCTGTCGTGTCCGCTCCCTCTCGTCTACGTCCTGTTGTCTCACATCCCTCTCCTCCACGTCCTGTCGCGTCCGCTCCCTCTCCTCCACATCTCGTCGTCTCACCTCCCTTTCCTCCAAGTCTTGTCCGCTCCCTCTCCTCCATGTCCTGTCGTGTCCGCTCCCTCTCGTCTACGTCCTGTCGTGTCCGCTCCCTCTCGTCTACGTCCTGTCGTGTCCGCTCCCTCTCGTCTACGTCCTGTCGTCTCACATCCCTCTCCTCCACGTCCTGTCGTGTCTACTCCCTCTCGTCTATCTCCTGTCATGTCCGCTCCCTCTCCTCCACGTTCTGTCGTGTCCGCTTCCTCTTGTCTATGTCCTGATGAGTCCGCTCCCTCTCCCTCTCCTCCATGTCCTGTCGTGTCCACTCCCTCTCCCTCTCCTCCATGTCCTGTCGTGTCCACTCCCTCTCCCTCTCCTCCACGTCCTGTCATGTCCGCTCCCTCTCCCTCTCCCTCTCCTCCATGTCCTGTCGTGTCCACTCCCTCTCCCTCTCCTCCACGTCCTGTCATGTCCGCTCCCTCTCCCTCTCCTCCATGTCCTGTCGTGTACGCTCCCTCTCCTCCACATTCTGTAGTGTCCGCTCCCTCTCGTCTACGTCCTGTCGTGTCCGCTCCCTCTCGTCTACGTCCTGTCGTCTCACATCCCTCTCCTCCACGTCCTGTCGTGTCCGCTCCCTCTCCTCCACATCTCGTCGTCTCACCTCCCTTTCCTCCAAGTCTTGTCCGCTCCCTCTCCTCCATGTCCTGTCGTGTCCGCTCCCTCTCGTCTACGTCCTGTCGTGTCCGCTCCCTCTCGTCTACGTCCTGTCGTGTCCGCTCCCTCTCGTCTACGTCCTGTCGTCTCACATCCCTCTCCTCCACGTCCTGTCGTGTCTACTCCCTCTCGTCTATCTCCTGTCATGTCCGCTCCCTCTCCTCCACGTTCTGTCGTGTCCGCTTCCTCTTGTCTATGTCCTGATGAGTCCGCTCCCTCTCCCTCTCCTCCATGTCCTGTCGTGTCCACTCCCTCTCCCTCTCCTCCACGTCCTGTCATGTCCGCTCCCTCTCCCTCTCCTCCACGTCCTGTCGTGTCCGCTCCCTCTCCTCCACATTCTGTAGTGTCCGCTCCCTCTCGTCTACGTCCTGTCGTGTCCGCTCCCTCTCGTCTACGTCCAGTCGTCTCACATCCCTCTCCTCCACGTCCTGTCGTGTCTACTCCCTCTCGTCTATGTCCTGTCGTGTCCGCTCCCTCTCCTCCACGATCTGTCGTGTCCGCTTCCTCTTGTCTATGTCCTGATGAGTCCGCTCCCTCTCCCTCTCCCTCTCCTCCACGTCCTGTCATGAGTAGAAGATCGATTCGTCACGGCATGACCTTTTGGCTGAATTAAAAGAATGATATTCTTGCAGTAAAGTTGAGTAGGTTCTATATTTTTATATTTTGAATGTATTACTTTAAGTTATATGTTGAATTCATGTTTATAAAAAAGACACTGTAGACCGTGATGTCATATCACGATCGTTACAGCATCCGAAGAAATTTCGGACGTTCAAAGTCTGGTGTGACCGCGGCTTAAGGCTAATCAGGCTAATAAAGCTACTCCAGTGACACAACAAGACTCAAACAAACTTTTGAGTGAAAATTTGCATGATATTAACTCAGGTCAGAGGTGGATTCTGCGGATGTCATGCCTGCTGGGGTGGCGTTTCCTCCTCTTCCCCAGACTCCATGTGGGTCTCCTTTGATTGGACATCGGAGGATGGGGGGCCTTGGTGCTGCCAACATTCTCTTGCAGTTCAAAGGGCTCTCGCGTCTGTTTAATGGTCGATCTGATGCGCTGGGGGGGGGAGTGCGCGAGCGAGGCATGAGGGAGACCATCACTTGGGACGCCGGGCATGTGACCAACGTGGAGATGGCTGTTGGAATTGTGAGTGCCGAGGTTGATGATGTTGGAGCCCCGCTCGGCGCAGTGAAGTCGCAGGTGGGGAATGTTGGGAAGAGGTCGTCTGGGCGGGAGGGGCGTCTCTCTCGCCTCGAGGGATGCACACGTCGGTGGAGTCTGGGAGTTTGTGGGATGCCCAGGGGGGAGAGGGAGGGTGTGCCGGCAGCTTTTGCCGGTGGCGGGAGACAAACTTCCGTGCATTGTTGGCACTGTGCATCTGTCGTGGCGCAGTTTGGCGGGCAGCGAGGGACTCTCAGTTTCTCAGGAGCAACGGTTTGAAGGTCTCGGAGGATCTGTCTCCGACGGATGGAGAGGATGGAGGGGGACTGTGGCCTCTCGTGGAACGGGCACGGTGAGATGGCAGGCGGGCCTATTTTGTAGGAGGTGGGGCCTATGTGGATGGCATGAGATATTTCCACTAACTTGAATTCCCAATTCTGACTATTCGTTTGCCTGCTCCACTCAAGAGTAGAACTGCACAGTTTGTACTTGGGGATTTTTATATAAACAAACTCGTGTGCTTGTTGTTTGTCTGCTCGTGTGCTACGCTGAACAGCAATGCCTTTAAGGCAGGTATTTTGTTAATCTTCCTCTTTGGATCTTAACCCTGTTCTAATGGGTTTAGTTTAGAATTTGTTGAACAAAACAAGGAGCTTGAATGCTATTGCTCTTTAACAATGTGTGGATTACCTGTTCTTTTATACTCCTCTGTTCTAATGTTAATAATTTACAAATATTTATTTTGTACTGCACTACATCATTACTTTGGTATGTTTTGTTATAGAATTTGCTGCGCATACTTCCTAGACAAGTGCGTTTTCTGGCTACGTTATTTGTCTTAATGTGTAATTATGATACCCAAAAACTCCCTGTCAAGCTATCTAACTTTCACCAACAGGTTCTTCTGGCTTGGACTGTTATTTACAAACATAACTTTTCTCCCCACCGGTGTTACATATGGAACAATAGGAATATTTTATTTAAGAATAAATCTTTGTTTTATAATCAGTGGTTCAGTAACGGAATATTTCATGTTGGTCAGCTCTTTAACAAGGATGGTCTACTTTTTAGATATACAGAATTTTTTTTACAATATAATATACCTGTAACTCCTAAAGAGTTTGCAACTGTTATGGATGCTATTCCATCTGGCATATGCATGCTTTTCAAAAATTATACTAGAAGCAATTCCCTTTCCTGAACCTGTTAACACACAATTGGTGAAATATGTTTCACTGGGAAAAAAAGGAAGAAATGATAAAATAAGAACTTTATTCCTTGAGAACAGTGTGTCTGCCCCCCCTGCAATGTCATATTGGAACAACCTTTTTGATAATCTAAATTGGAAAAATATATGGTCCATGCAACAAAGATTTTTCCTTACTAACAAAGTAAAAGAAATAACTTTTAAATTACTCCATAATATTTACCCTGTCAAACATTTTCTTAAGAAAAAATTTGGATCAGGTTTTGACACTACATGCTCCTTTTGTCAGAATGATACTGAAACACTTCTTCATTTGTTTTGGTCGTGCAACTATATTTTTCAGCTCTGGAAAGATGTTCATTTATTTCAAGTACTATCTTACAAGGTTTTTCAATGAATCCTAAATCTGTTATTTTCGGTTTCTTTGCAGCAGATTCAAATGCCTGCTTAATAATAAACCTAATTCTCTTTCTATGTAAATTTTATATTCATAAATGTAAATGTTCAAATTGTAAACCTATTTTTGTAGTATTAAGAGATAAAACATTATTTACTCACAATTTCACTCTCACTTAACAAAAAAGCTCTCAAAACCTGTACAATTTGCACGGCCTACAAACTCTACTGTATTTAATGTATAATTTTTATTCATTTGTTTGATGCCCTCTTGTTTCCTTTTCTTTTTTGTTACGGTCTTTTGCTGCTTTGAACTATGGTACTGATTGTTTTTTTGTTGTTGTTTGTTTGTTTGTTTGTTTTATATTCTATTGGTGTCATTCTTAAGTGTTGTTATATTTTTATTTATTGTTCTAAAGTGTAAACTTAATGTTCAAATAAAGTACTTGAAAAAATACTTTTATACTTGTTTTAGCAGTTGTTTATTCACAATAAGTACCTAAGAGAGTATGCATCGGACGCAGCCATTATAGTGTGTTTTGTTATTGAATAATTCTGTGTTGTTGAAGGAATCGGTTGAGTGATTGAGACTCACTTGTCGCGAAATGATGCATCCTGCAGAAAGAGCATGCTAGTAGAAAAAAGCGACATGTTTTCCAAAAATTTACAGTTTGGGTCAATACATAAAAGCCTTTGTATGTGCCAAATAAGAAATTGACCAAAACTATCCCACATTTGCTTAGTTCATCCAATGTGAATGTCAGACCAATTTCTTTGAGCTGTGTGAGAAATGTTCTTGTAGGCTACAGTTGTCCTCCTTGTCCATTTTTGTGTTGTCCGCAGGGGCGGAGCCAGGGGTGGCAGCTCACAACCTCTGTTTCTGTCTACTTTTTTGTTGAGAAGAATTGCGTTTATTTAAACGCAGAACCGTCACTTTAACACCACAAAAAACGGGAGACTTTTCAGACGCGCGCTCCAACTTCGCCTCAGCGCCAGGCGCAAGTCAAACGCGCGTGGAAATGATACAGGGGCCGAATGAGCTTCAGCAGAACAACAGTGAACGGCGAACATTACATATAGCTTACGTAAATGTTTCTCAACTGGTGGGCAAATACGGCGCGCTGTATATTACTCACTATAAATGAAGCGCAAAAGAAACTACAAGCATGCAACGTCGTAGTTCTATCGTCTATTAAGTCATGAAATGACCGAAAAGGCAATTAAAGCTGCGTAAAAACTGCATGCATGTATGTAGGCCTATTTGAGATATATATATATATATATATATATATATAATGTGTGTGTGTGTGTGTGTGTGTCACATGTCTCTGGACTAAAATATTCTGCTATGTGAGATCACTATAAGGCACAAACTGATATGTAATTTTTTAATGCATAAATAAATGTGAGAACTGTGCATTTGTAGAAGATGCAAATTTTACGTTAATTTATAAAGTACAAACAAAAATGTATCACATTTAAATGCATAAAATAATTAATTTTACATTCTGACATTTATGTGCTGTTGACTTCCACTTCCACATCATGGGAATTCAAAAGAGAACACTTTTTTTTCTTCTTCTTCTTTGTACTGAGTTTAATTTAGGTATGATAGAACTGATGCAATTATTTATTTTGACAATATAGAAAGTTAAACATTTAGTGTTTACTTTTTTGGTTAGTTTTTGAAACAGACAAACTCAGAATTGTTGAAGTGATTAAATTCAATGAAGGTTGAATAATCTTTGAACTACAGTATGTAGTTATCTGCATGTCTCATCCATGGAGATGCAACGATGGAGAACAAGCTATTGGGGGTTTTGAGAACCAGAACTGACTGAACAATTTGAAATTTAGCTATAGTGTAAGCCCCTTTATTAATATGCCTGCAAGTGAGGAATGAGGAATTCATCTCAATTACAATTAAGTAGGCTACAAATTAACTGTAATCAGTTGTGTTGTAGGCACAGTCCAGTACATTATTGTCAGACTTTTTTATGTTTTTTTTATGATTTTTATGTTGAAATAATGAAGATTTCTGTGCCACCCCAGACTGGTTGCTGGCCTCTGCCTAGCCACCCCTATGAAAAAATCTTGGCTCCGCCACTGCTAATATTGCACCATCGAGTAACAGTCTGTTCTAGAAACAGTTTGTTATAGCAGAGACGAGTCCACCCAAAGTGACTCAAATTCAGAGTGGAACTGCTGAGCAGTGATAGGCTAAGTGTTGCGCAATGTGCTATTTACAGTCCCTATATTGCTGTAAACCGCGGTACTCCACACACTAACACTCTGTGTTCTTCATCCAAATCAAAAATAAATAAGAAAATTAGAGTCTTGTTTCAGGAGGAATCTGTTTCTATGCCATATGTAATTTCTTACTGGAATGGACTTGTAAGTGACATTCCCTGGAAAAACGTTTTGACATTACCTCACAAGTACCTGATAACTAACAAAATGAGAGAAATAACCTTTAAGTTAATTCATAGGTTTTACCCAGATAAGTGCTCTCCCAGAAGACTTAAGAGTGATATACCCTCTGTTCTTTTTGTTTAGAGAAACCTGAAACTACTTGACATTTATTTTGGAATTGTTCTCACACACTGACATTTTGGTGACTTTATTAAATGTTATGTGAATCCAAATTTTAAATTTACATATAGAAATGTAATTTTTGGCTTTCATGAATGTGAAAAGAAAAATGATATTTATTTTATAAACTTTATTTTTCTGTTAGCCAAATATCACATTCATAAATGTAAATTTTCAAAGTGCAAACCTCTTTTTTTTTTTTTTTTTTTTTAAAGATTTAAATATTTTTGACTGTATTGAATTTTCTAAAAACCTGAAATATGAGAACAGTGGCTGTGTTTAAGGACTTGGCACTTAATCTGGACTGAAAAACTGTTGGACTCTGGCATATTGTTTTATTGTTATGACAATGATGACAATTGTTGTTACTGTTTTTTTTTCTTTTTTTTTTCTTTCAAGCATTTAATAAAAAAAAAATTAAAAAAAAATAAAAACATTGACACTTCATGTCTCCACAACGACCAAGAGATGGCGCTTTTGTCTGACAGTGTGCTTCACAAATCACAAAGTGCTAACTTGACAAATGACATTCTATATTGATCAATGTGAATAGTCATCAGAAAAATAAGAAGAATAAGACATAGAAAGAGAGGTGACCGGGGGTAGTCATCATACTTTTCACTCCAATTATTCAATTCTATTACAAATAGGCTATATTTTTCACTGTAGGTGTAAGTGAGTACATACATTAACGTATTGGCTTCGAAAAAGCTCTCGAATATTCACACCATATGGGGTAAGTTATATGCTATTTTCTTTTCTTTTCTTTTCTTTCTGTTCTTTTCTTTTTTTTCTTTTTTTTTTTCTTTTTTCAAAGAGAAGACTTCTAACCCATAGGCGCGGGAAGTGGGGGTGCTGCAGCACCCCCTGTTTTCACAGGACAGTAATGCAACGCAATTTTTTTTTTTACATTCATTCATTTTTATCATTTAATAATTTGTTTGTAATAAACACTTTAAATGGGCTAAAAAACGTTTTTTTTTTTAAAGAACAACTAAGATCAAATAAAAACGCTTTACGGGCTCAAGCAGGCAGAGTTTCTAATAACGTGTTTTGTAGCGTTGAGCAATGTAGCCAATCACAGACAAATGTGTTGATTTCTGGAACGCAATGAGACGTTAGGATACACTCACCGCTCAAAACGCCGGAGTTTTTGTTCAGCGCTGAATGCTTTGCATGCTGGCAAATCCCGATTAAAAAAGTAGACATTATTATTGAAGAATCATCGTGCAGTTATTGAAGCGTTGTGAGATCGCGACGAACTTTCATCTTTTTAGTGATTATAAAGGAACGCTCGTTGCGCGCAATCTGCCATGCCAAATCATGCATACTTTTATGTTTCTGAATGTTGTTGATACTTTAATAACAAATATAATGTATCACCGTTAATGCTGGGACCTGTAGGTTGTGGCTAAGGCTAGGCGACATGTAACTTAAAAGTGGAACATGGAAATCTCGGATGTACTGAAAAAAACAAACAAACAATAAAAACGTTTTATACTTTTTATTTGTTAAACGCTGCGGCTAATGTATTTCCCGTGTGCAGTCAAATGTCATGTATGGGCTATGCAGTGTTCTCAGCTATTTTCTTTTTTTCTCAGCGATATGCTTGTTGTTTCCCGGAGTTTTGACGCGTTTTATATACTTAATAAATGCTTATTTTGATTAAGTATATAAAATAACCCACCCACCCCCCTTGGGCGCGCGCACACACACGCACGGCACCCCAACCTAAAACATCTACCCGCGCCCCTGTTCTAACCACGTTTTTACAGAGTAGCAATGGATGTGTTGTGCACAAAAGACGCCGCTCTCAGCTCCAAAAGAATGATGTCACCTGAACTCGAAAGACCTCTCTGCGCATGCGTGGGTGGCAGAGCGCGTTTATCTATTGTGACAAAAATCAAATGTTTAAAAGGTGTGCAAATAGCACATTGTCATATATATATATATATATATATATATATATTGGCATCTATATAATATTAAAGCACATTGTCATCGTACAAAATACACAAATGAAATACAATATAAATCAAAACAATAGCCTAAGGGGTATCACAATATAAATGTAATAAATAAAATACTTTTTGTCAAAAGACCATAAAATACAATTCTACAGTGAGAGTAGGCATAAATCCGTAATACTGTTAGAAATAAATCAAAAAGTGTATCAGTTAACATTTACGCTAAATAAAGAACAGGTGTGTAAAGCATGTACATTACTGCCAGAAGATGGTGCTCTGTGAATGAATACAGCGCGAGACCTGCGCGTGTATGTATGTATGTGTGTGGATGAAGGCTGGTATGGTTGTGCTACAGAAAAGGCAGCATCACCGCGCGCTCTGCCTCCGTTGCCTTTCAGCAGCCGATGCTTGTTCTTTACTGAGTCAACATCCAGAGAACAGTTAATTTTCTTAAATAACCTTAACAGGGCATGAACGCAGGATTCTTATCCAGCTGAATTTCGGATTTAAAGCGGGGAGAGGAGAGCGTTTTTTCCCTGGACATCATTTGGTGAGTGTACAATGTCATTCCATTGCACTCACTGTTTGTTCGCGGGGTAATGCACTATTTCAGGTTAGCTCAGTTCTGTGCGTTTGTTGAAGAAGAGTGTTATTTTGGTTCAAATGGAAGAATGTAGCACAGTATACCATTACAACAAACCCGCCTCAATGTGCTTAATAAAGAGGAAAAAGAGCATTAGCATTTACTGTTCTCAGTTTAACAATAGATTGTGGTATCGCACCTCATTTGAAGAGACTGACCCAAATTTGAAATAGAAGGTGGGTGAGTGGAAAGTGTAGGGTATTTGGGAATAAATAAGTACGTGATATAGATTTTTTTTTTCTCTTAAACGCCTAAATTAGGCTCCTCAGTGATATGCCAGGTAAATGTGCACATCATTTGCAAAGGTCTTTACTTTTCACCTTGAGAACGTCATTAAGTTGGTATAACTAAATAAGAATTTGGTATACTTCCTTTAAAGTAACCCAGATTTTCTGCTGAACAAACATTAAAAAATCCTTTCAAAAGCCATGAGGTCTACCAATACATCCCCACAAGCTCAGTTTGGTCCACTTCCAGCAGTGTTGAATGGAATATAGGATTTCAAGATATTCCTTCAACTATTACTTTGTCATAGTTTGCGCTTTGTGCAGAAATATAAGCAGTGTGAAGCAGTAAGTTGTGTTAGTTGGATGTTGCTGTAGATCCCGGGTGGAGGTTTAAATCTCTTCACACTTATTAAAAGTCTTGTTTAACCTTGCCGTCATGTTCAAGTGCTGTTCTTGAAGTGATGTTAAGCTCTCAGTGTGCCAATATGTCAAGACAATTGTTTACAAAGGCATTAATTGGCAATTGGTGGGTATTTTACATTGCTGGAAAGGGGGTGAAAAAGTTTTTCCATTAGGAGCGAATTCTGTATTGATCTGGAGAGCTGACTGGCAGATCTTTCCACAGGGTGCCTGATCGCATCTGTAAATAAGCCCACTGAATGAGCTGTAGATGATGAGGGACAAAGCTGGATCAAAGGCTCAATGCTGGCTCCTGCACATTTCATGGTTTCACATGAAATGCACACTGCTTGCAGCATGCTAGGATGTCCAAAGCTCTGAGAATCTGTTTATCAAAACATCTCAGTTATCTCCTTGCTGTTTGTTTTAATGCATGCACGGGGAGAAAGAGAGATAACGGAGAGCTTCAGTTTTGTTTGCTCTTACTGGGCCAGAAGATTCGGCCAGATCGCTATTAATTCTTTTCGTCTGCTGTCTCTTGGTTGTCTTCCGTGGCAGCGTGCTTGAAAAGCACCATGTGTTTGATGAAACGGGGAGAACGTGTGAAGTGCTTTTCACAGATATGCACTATTTTAACAGACGGATTTCATGCCTAGCTTTCAGGCCCCTGTTGTTTGAGGAAAATCAACTTGTGGCCAGGTCATCAGACAAGACCACTGTTGGATGACGATGAGAAACTCTCAATATAAGTATCATTTTAGTTATTCAGATGATTCAATCTACCGAGCTGATTGAAGTGGCTTGCTGGTGTGTGCTTGGTGATAGCTGTACATCATTGGCAACTGATCCGTCATGGGTTTGGCTGTGCAGATTCCTAATTAGTTTAGCTGTCAAGGTCTCCAAAGGCTAATTGAGCATCCAGAAAGCATGGAGTTTAAGAGCCTGTCATCATATTTGTTCTTCCATGATATGAATTATTTATTTCATCGATGGTTAGGGTATGTTGTTAACTATTGGGTGTATCTTGGGTTACAGTGAGTTCAGCTTTAATTTGAAGCCTTTATTTGCACTGGAGATATTATTTTCCATCTGAACACATGACAGGTACAGGTTAAAAAGAGCCAGCACTTGTGTGAAATGTATATAGAGCTAACAGACGTCATCTAGGCTACTTATGGGCAATGATAAGCTTAAAAAAATACTGTCACTTTAATTGACTCATTAAGCTCAAATCAGTGAGGTCATTAAAGCCAGAAGGGACAGGTTAGACATAACACAGAATTCTGTTGGCGAACAAGATGATGATGATGATGATGATGTCAGGTCTCTCATTTTATGCAGTTTTACACTATAAACTGAAATTGATACAAGTATAGTGTATTCATTATATGTCTGTGTTAGGTTTAATTCCCATTGTATGAATTAGCTGATACAAGAAATGTGTAGCTTGAGTTCACTAAAATGAGGTAGATTTTAATCAGTTGTTTTCAAATGCATAATGTTATGTGGATGTTGGAAAATATGTAGATATACCAATACTGTAGTAGTTTAACAACATCTGCCTAAATGGTATACTACATTTATTTTTTACTCTACATTTTCTGAAGATGTACCGGCATCAATTTCAGTTGATGGTGTAAAATCTCATTAAATGAGAGAGATCTAGTATCATCATCTTAATAAGATCCTTTGTTGCCTGCTGAATTATGTTATGTTGAACCTGTCTCTTCTGGCACCAATGACTTCACTGATTCGAGCTTAATGAGTCAACAAAAGTGACACTATTTTTTTCAAGCATGTCATTGCCCAACAGTAGATGATGTTTGTTAGCTTTATATAAAAACCATGCATGTGCTTGCCCATTTTCTGAAACACGGTGAGGTGGGGATTTTTAGTGATTCTTTCTGCAGGTTATGTTGTTACACCAGTAGGTGGTGACAAGTGACTGTCATTATGAATGAGTCAAAACTCATTCACTGAACCGATTCACCCAAAACACTGGTTTAATCAGGAATGAAGCAGGTGACTTTGGCTGCGTCCGAAAACTTAAGGCAGCGAAGCTACAAGTCAGCTGCCTATCAGACAGTGTTTTTGCACACGAAAGTACCTCACAAAATAGAGCGATCTTTGGTATAACTATGGCGATAACTATGCAAATATTAATTTACTTCAATAGTAGTTTCACACGAGAAATGACATGAGAAGTGGAAAACATTAGTTTTTTTTTGACTTACATTTACATGTGAGTCATTGAATAATTCACCCAACACTGATTCATTCAGGAACAAAACACTACTACTAAAATTGTGCCTGGCAATATAGTGAGTTACTCAGTATCCTTGTTTATTGAACTGTTGTGTAAAAACAAATCACACTCGTTCACAATCGCATTTGGTGCTTTTAGCAGTAGTCAGATGTTCCATTTTCTTCCTGGGACACTTTTCCCTCACACGTGCCAACTTATTTGTAATCTCAGATTTCCAATCTCCCACAGCACAAGAGAAACACAAGACCTATATACACAAGCCTATCAAGACCTATATACACAAGCCTGTCAAGATAAAGAGAGAACAAGACAAACCTGGGGAGACTAATCAACAGGGAAAACTACAAAGGACTACAAACATGGCACACAACAAAGGAAATATAACAAAAGTCCCAAACATGCACAGAGTATATGACAGGGCCCCTTCCCCACCCTTAAGAGCGGCTTCCAGACGCTCACAGGAAGAAACACCCCAAAAACAAAAGTTCAGGTGGATGGTGGAGTGGAGGTGGAACAGGGGGAGGGATGGTGGGCCAGTTTCATGGAGAGGAGGACCAGGGAAAGAGGTAGAGCAGGTGGCCAAGGTGGAGCAGGCTGAGCAGGTGGCCAGGGCTGCGGTGCTGAAGTCCACCACAGCAGTGCAGCCTGGGCTGAAGATCCTCACGGTGGATCAGAAGACCACCACAGCCAAGCAGACAGGGCCAAAGACCTCCACGGCGGAGCAGAAGACCACCACAGCCGAGCAAACAAGCCCAAAGATCCCCACGGTGGAGACCACCACAGCAGATAAGGTGAAACTGTAACAAGAGGCACAGAGAGGTTAAGGTTGGCCTCAGGAGCCGCAACAAGGCTTGCAGGAAGTTCAGGGGTGACCCTTTGTGGTCAAGTCAGTGCTGGCAACCAGTTCAAGCACAACCTCCATGGTCATGTCTGGAAGACCAGGCAGCACTGGGACATCAAACATCAACTGACAAAGCACAATAGAAACACAAGTCCTATATATACACAGGGGCAAACAAGCTTAACAAGATAACGAGAGAACAAGACACACCTGGGTAGATTAATCAACAAGACGGGAAATAACAAAAGTCCCAAACATGCACAGGGAATATATGACAGTGTGTTGGAGTATATTATTACTAGCATTCCTGACGTTTTTTTTTTTTTTTTTTTTTTTTTTTTTTTTTTTTAAGGTGCATAAAAAGGTGTTGGAGATGTGTGAAAAACAGAAGGCTATATTCCGTAATCCTGTAGCATTATTGTATTTGGCTTTTTCACGCTTTAAAAAGTATGAGGATGCTTTGCAGGGTTTAAAATATAGCTTTTCTGCTTGTTTAGCTCCACATTCTTGGCGTTTTCTTTTCCACACATGATAGAATGGTTGCTTTATATAGTCTTGTTTTCATGCTGTGGAAGGGAAATTATTCTCTGACCAACTGATCCTCATTTGCTGAGTCAGTGGAGTCTGTGTATGTATGTGTGAGCGTGTCTCTTACCATATTGATTTTTCTTTTTTCTTTTTAGAAAGGCATAAGAAATGGTCTAAGAATCAAACAACAAACACTCGCTAGGGAGAAGAGAGGGTTAATCAAACGGTGCGGTGGATTCTCTTCCCTCAGTGTTAAATCCTGCCAAATGCCCTGTCATATCACGTTTCTGAATATGCCTGCATCCTGTCAGTGTTGCACCTCAAATGCTTTGCACACCTTGAGCGGAAAGCGTTCATCACCAAGCCTGCTATTTTTAGACTTGTATTTTTAGTTGTGCAGAAAAGGAAATCAAATGTGTGGTTGGGCTCCGCCCAGCGACATCTTTGATTGACAGCTGGGTTCTGCTCAATGATAAAGATGTCTAGAAAGGATAGGAGATGAAAGCAATAATAAAACGAGAGTATTTTTTTGAAGAATGTTTTGATGTTTTCAAAAAAACATCATTTAGTATGTTTATTAATCCATTTCCCCCATGGGGACTGCTGGCTAGTTCCCACAATATAGGTGATTTCAGGTTTTACTATCCTTGTGGGGACCATTTGGTATAAACCTATACACACAGTCACAGTCACACACACACGTCATGTCAAGGCATCTGATATCTTTCATTTCTGTTAGTTTCTGAGGCTTAAAAAGGCAGAGCTTTAAGCAGCTGATGCACACACAGCGGTGGGCACCTGCGGGTTTTGCAACAGAAACGATGACCTCAGACCCCTTTTTCCCCAGTAGAGGGTGCAGTGACTGACTGATTACCTCAACCTTCTCTGGGGTGCTGCCTGCAGAGTCACGCTTCACTGCACGTAATTATCAAGGATGAAACCATTTTCAAAGTGTTTGCCTTTTTCCTCCTCTTCTGATTCCCTTGCGTCGTCCACATCCAAATACTAAAATGATAGATAAATTGATAGAAGGGGCATTTTGCAATCAAGCCACGAAGTGACTTCTCCAAAAATCAGTGGAAACAAATGAGGCCAGGTTTATAGGTATAGTTACTTGTTACAAAATTGTTACAAGTTCTTGTTTGGAATGGGACGTTGTGGATACACTGATCTGAAAAATTCCCAAATAAAATTAGGCTTTTGTTTGGAATAACTATGCATATTCTATTAATATTTAAAATTTTCATATTTCTGTATGCAATTGCACAGTTCTTTTTTCAGTTTGTGTCACTGCAAAAACATCTAGGGTCTAACAACTTTTAAAATATGCATAGTAGTGGCCTAGAAATAGTGGAATTATGCATGTTAGTGTTGTTAAATGCAATATATTGATTTTTAAGTGCATTTGGAGAGTGACTTTGTGTCTCATTGTGAAGGAACAACAAGGTGGCACTTTTTTAATGACCATAGCTGGCGGGAGAGGGCATGCACTTGATGTAGTCAATTGAGGTAGGTAGGTTCAGTTCAAGTGAATGGGCTGTCAAGATTTCAAAATAACAAAGGGGCACCATTAAAGTGTTATAAAAGTGGTCCTTATGCCCCTTGTTATCTATTCTGATTCTTCGGCAATCACATGATTGCTTTGTGTAATTAATTTTGAGTAATTATTCACTGAAAATCTTAGCCTCTGCTGTTGCTCTCAAATCAAATATTATAATTACGTCAAGTTCTACAAAAATGAGGTTTGGTCTCTCAAGACAAGCAATGATGTTTGTTATCAATAGGCCAATTTTGTGGTACATATGACTTTTGTAATGCATCTCAGCTTCAACAGAGGAGAAGGTCATCCATGAATAATGACTTGGGTGACTTTTAACTTTAGATCCCTACCAGAGCATGAGGGGAGTGAGAATGGGGATGGGGGGGAGGGCTTGTCTCTCATGAGTGACTGCCCAAGGTGTAGAGCTGGTCACCAGGGTATCACTTGAAGCCCCTCAGCAGAGCAGTCAACTGGAAACCGTAGCAACCATTAGCAGTGTGGTTACCATGACATTCATCCAACCAACCAGTGAGGCAGTCTTCCTGGCTGGACTCCATTGGGAGTTATGATGGCAGGATTTAGAGGAAAGCAGGACAAACCATAGTGACAAAAGTAGTTTTTTGGCAGAAAATGAAAAATGAAGGCCTAGTTCTGTATAAACACTGGTAGAGAAAAAAAAAAAAAATACAATTCAGCTAGCTTATGTATCCGTGGGCTGGCAAACTTGGGAATGAATTGGCGTGTAAATATAGTCAGTTGGATTCTATTGGTTATTTAGCAGCCTGGCTCTTATTTATGATTACCTCAATACACAGCTCATAGCTTCACCACAATCAATCCCTTGAAAATCAATCCAGAGAAAATTCTGGAAGCCATCTGGTCTTATAGTTACAGATTCATGTAGAAGAACTATTTTGTTGAATCGGGACCATAAGTGGTCTGTGACCGTGCAGTACAGTTTAAGTACATCACAGTGACAGGTCCTGCTCCAAGGGCCTTGTAATGGATCATGGGGGAGGAAGTTGTGGTGGTAAGAAATGGACAAGCAGGGCGTACAAGGTTGAATGGTTACCCTGGACTCTCATATCCGCTGAGAGGGCACATTGGTCAGTGTTCCATGGAGAGCGTAATAACAGGAAATGCTACAGAAATTAATCTTCTTGTTGCATGTTGTTGTTTTTTGTGCTTGTGCTTGTACCATTTTGTTTCATGTGTATTTGTCAGTATGCATTAATTGAGGCTTTTGTCACCTTTCATGAGTAATACTTTCAATTTCAGTTGAGAAAATTGCTTTGACCTTTGCCCTTTAATTGTACAGTTTCATAAAGCTCCAACAATGCCCTTTTAAATTCTCTAATAGCTGTATAATCTAACCTTTGCACAGAAGAGAATTCATAAAAGATATTGTTATTGTTGTCAAAATGTGTTGCTGGTGGTTATAACTTAAGTTATCTGTGTTGCGGCACTGATGTGGTAAAGAGAGCATGAGAGAAAGTGAATGCGGGCTTGTTCGGTCTCTCTTTTGTTTAAACAAGTGTGTTTAGACGGTGATAAGGAGGAGAAAGGGATATAGTGGCGAGTCAGGGCTCCTCCGGTTGGGCATGTCTTTTCAGTGCCAGGATCAGGTTGACCTTGGAGATAATATTGAGCCTTATCCCCGTTTGTCACGGGTGAGGAAAAACAGATTATACTCTCTAAAGTCGCTGCTGACTATACAAGCTTGATGGCCTCCCACATCAATGACGTCCTCAACCCATCCTCAACCTCAATACTTGTTTTCCCTCGCAAATCCATGCCTTCTCATCTGTGTCTTTCAGGGGGATTTTGCTTTCCTGTGTTGGTGCCTTTTAGCAATTTGGTACATTTCTTAAAATCTGGTGTTTCAAAATTCAGATTTTAATTATTGGTTTCCTTTACATTCATAAATTGGAATTATTTTAACTGAATTGGCCACACTCTTACAGAAAGCTAAATTTAAAGGGTTAGTTCACCCAAAAATGAAAATTCTGTCATTTATTACTCACCCTCACGTCGTTCCAAGACTTTTGTTCATCTTCGGAACACAAATAAAGATCCTTTTGATGAATTCTGAGAGCTTTCTGTCCCCCCCATAAAGAGATCATAAAATTAATCCATACTGTATGTATTGAGTGGTTTAGTTCAAATGATGAACAGATTTATTTAGACTTATATTCACATATAAACACTGTTTATGTTCCCTGATCAATGTTTAAATGTGAATAAAAGCATAAAATAAATATGTTAATCATATAAAGTGATTGAGTCTCTTCAGAAAATTTGAACTAAACCACTCAGTTTATTTAGATTAGTTTTACAATCTCTATTTGAAGCGTCAAAGTGGTAGTTATGTATCTGTCTATGGAGGGACAGTCAGAAAGTTCTCAGATTTCATCAAAAAAGATCTTCATTTGTGTTCCGAAGATGAACGAAAGTCTTACGGGTTTAGAACGGTATGAGGGTGAGTAATTAATGACAGAATTTTAATTTATTTAAAATAACTCTTTAAATTTGAATCAAAATGGAAGTAAAATTACAATTGCATTCTGTGAGTATGTATGATGTATAGCTAATATATATATATATTTTTATGATATGCATTGTAACCTTCATAACTCACTTGAGTTTTCTTACCCCATCATGCACCAACAAAATGAAATAATCAATGTGGTAATCAGGGGAATTAATTTAAGATTTGCTGTTTCTCACAGCTGCTAATTACCGCCGCTTATGATTGCATTGCTGATGAGAGTCACCCGTTATTATCAAGAATGGCTTATTGCGGAGTGCCACAAGAGCCTCTTTTATATTCCCAGCATGAGTTTGTGACAGTTGTCTGTAACAAACAGATTAGACACAATCTTGCAGTGATGAATGGCACAACTATTGCTGAAATGGCACTTACGTTTTACACTATCCTTGTAAAATAATTTCCTGCCCCAACTTCTCTCAAAGCTCGGATCATATTGAGAATGAGATGATGTTCTAGCTGTGCTAATTTCCTAACTTTGTTATTTTAGTCCATGTGCACTGAAAATGAGATGGAACAGTGATTAGACCAATTACTGCAACCACAGGCAGATTGCAGCAGGGTGTCCTTGTGCCCACCTGCTACAGAGATCGCCCTTCCTTTGGTGCCAGTCAAGACGTGATCCTCCCTCACTAGCCTCAATCACACAGTCTCATAATCACGGCCCAGTTCAGCAAGCAGACCGCTGTGTGAATGGCACAAACAGGTCAGCAGGGCTGCTCAAATTAGAAGCTCATATGTTTTTTTGGGCTTTTGATTTGTTGGGTTGACCTTTGTCGGACAGACTATAAACCATATTTAATTTGGCATGAACAAAAACATGGCTGTGAGGGACAAAAATGCAGTTTGTTCAGTATGTCATACTGTTGTGTCGATTAAAATACATCTTTTCAGTAGACAAAAAAACTCCCTAAATTTAAATATGAATTCTGGATTAAAAACACATTAAGTATGGCGAACATTAATCTAAAACACCCAACTAATTGACAACCCACCAAATAGTCAATTATGAATGTGTGGATTTGCATGCTTATTTATGTACCATTTTCGAGCTTTAAAGGGTTAGTTAACCCCAAAAATGAAAATTCTGTCATTAATTACTCACCCACATGTCGTTCCAAACCTGTTCATCTTCAAAACACAAATTAAGATATTTTACATAAAATCCAATGGCTCAGTGGGGCCTGCATTGCCAGCAAGACAATTAACACTTTCAGTGCCCAGAAAGCTACTGAACACGTATTTAAAACAGTTCATGTGACTACAGTGGTTCAACCTTAATGTTATGAAGCGACAATAATACTTTTTGTGCGCCAAAAAAACAGCTTTATTCAACAATATCTAGTAATGGGCGAATTCAAAATACTGCTTCATGAAGCTTTGAAGCTTTATGAATTTTTTGTTTCGAATCAGTGGTTCGGAGCGTCTATCAAACTGCCTAAGTCAGGGCCCCCAGTGGTGAACCATTGAAATTTCGAAACACTTATCACATAACGAAGCCTTGTTTACTGAAATCACATGACTTTGGCAGTTTGATACGAGCTCCGAACCACTGATTCAAAACAAAAGATCTGTAAAGCTTCGAAGCTTCATTAAGCAGTGTTTTGAAATCGCCCACCACTAGATATTTTTGAATAAAGTTGTTATTTTGTTTTTTTCACAAAAATTATTCTCGACGCTTTATAATATTAAGGTTGAACCACTGTAGTCACATTAACTGTTTTAAGTATGTTTTTAGTAGCTTTCTGGGCATCTGAAAGTGTTAATTGTCTTGCTGGCAATGCAGGCCTCACTGAGCCATCGGATTTTATCAAAAATATCTTAATTCATGTTCCGAAGATGAACGAAGGTCTTAAGGGTGTGGAACAACATGAGGGTGAGTAATTAATGACAGAATTTTCATTTTTGGGTGAACTAACCCTTTAACCTAACCAGTGTATTAGGCTAGATGATTTTTTTTTGTGGTTTGGCACAAAACAACCAAGCAATAAAATTCTAGAGTGATAATGATTGTGTCACAGTCACCGTCTGTCTCACCTTCCCCGGACTCCATTTCCCAGCATCCCTCTTTATCCACACCTGCACCCAGTCAGCTCGTCATCACGGATTCCCTGCACCTGCACTTCCTCATCAGCACTCCCTTTAAAAGACTCTTCTCCTGCACTTATTTGTCTGTTCTCATCTATGTTATGTTGGTTGGTCCGTTCCTGTTCCCGTATCTAAGTATTAATAAACCTTGCTGCTGTTATTTGATCCTGCATCTTCTCACTGATTACAACTGACCCTGACAGATTGTAATTCACTGTTAGAATAAAGCTGGAATACTTTATTCTTATGAGGTTTATGCATTCAATCATAGGTTAGCATTGAAAAGTGCAAATTATGTTTTGATCTTTTTTTGCTTTTGGCTGGAAATGGACCTTGCAGACCTAGCCAGCCAGCTAATTCAACTAATCAGCAAAACCTAAATGAATTCCTACCAGTCAGCAACTGTTTATGACCATGTTTTCTGGTTAATATGCAAAATGTGCAAATTTTCTTCATCTTGCAGCATCAGTCAAACACATAAATGCCATTAGAGCCATGTGTCTGCAGTCCAGTCAGATGTAGATTCACTTTTGCTAAATATACAACTATTAAAAAGAGATTTATTTTATGAAGGGGGAGGAAAAAAAAAATTACATTCATAAAAATGCATTAAATTAATCAAAAGTGACAGTAATGGTTCATGGTATACAAGTAACCAATTCCAATACGAGTTGAGTAAAAGTCTTAAAGTATTTTACTCATGCTGAATGTAGGCTCAGAGATGCACTAGTCCTGAGAGACATACCAGTGAAAATAAGAAACAATTGATTTGTAAGATGAGAAATCAAGTTTATCTTCTAAAATCAAAATAAAACTGAACACCTCAATATTACAATTAATCAAGGTCGACACAACCTTTTAAACATCTACAAACTCTCAAGTCTCAGTTGAGCTCAAGTGCACAGAAAGGCCATAAGTAAACCAATATGCTTCAAAACGGTCTTGTCAATATAGTGGATAAATAAAACAATGTTACGTAAAATTAAATAGTCATAGTCTACTGTATGTGCTGGTTTGAGCCTCATCACTAGCTGCAGTCATTTCCTAATCTAATAAATAAAACATCTGCGATCAGCAACTACCTGCTAATGCACTCACATTCATGTAAAGTATCCTTGTTGACAAGTTTTGGTTGAGTAAAGGCAAAATGCACAAGATATAGTACCTTCAATGCCCTAATTACATTTACTCAAGTACTTTACACCTCTGCCATGTGGGTGTTTTGTAAATAATACATGGCATAGATATTCATATTTCTTGTGATCCCACCATCATTTGTCTCATCATTGTTCATAATGATGAAGCTGTCTAAAAATTACACATCTAAGATGGTGGGTAGAAACAACTTCACATCTATTTTTTCTAGTGAACTTTAATTTAGGTCATTCACAGAATTAATAAAGAAGCTCTAATTTCAGTCCTTGATTTCAATGACAGGAGAAGGAGCAACTCTTTACAGAACACCTGACAATTTATTGTCTGTCACCTTTCACCACAGGATCCAAAGCCCTTTCCTGTAGAGAACTAAATTATATGTATTACTCAGAATTTAATGTCTGACATTAGATGGAGGTAAATTGGAGCAATCAGTCACATAAGACAAGTCATATCTGCTGGACTTGAAACTGAATTTTAATATTTGACAAACTTTGTCCATGCCTCATTTAATATAAATGAACAAATTATAAATGGTTCACTGGCGTTTATGTGTGATTATTTCTCAAATTTAATTAAGCATTATGTTGTGATCACTCCTTTTGCATAAAAATTGAAGATTTGGATCAGAATGTCTCCATATTCATTAAATATCAAAATAATATTAAAATCATATTGAATTTAAAAAATAAATAAATAAAACTCCCTTGTGAAGTTATTTCTGTTAAGTCTGATCAATCTTCATTAGCTTTTATTAAATCATTTTTGCAATGACCACATGGACAATTAATTATGTGATTTAAACACTCCACATACACACTGTAGTATCATCCAAGTGCATAATGGTATTGCAGCCTCCTTGGCTGGAAATCCAAGCACTGAAATAGTTTTTGCTGCGTATGACTATAATTTTTTTTTTCTTTACTTTCAAAAGTTTGAACTGCAGTATATTTGTAGTTGCCAAATGACCCGCGCAATAAGTTGTCACAGACAGTGTCCCGGGGCAGTGAACAGAAACGGCTGAATATATTTATGTATGTGGCTGGCAACATCTCTATGTATTACAATGTACTATTGAACTGAACTCATTATGATTTATATGGTGTTTTAGAGTAGAGTTTTACAAGAAAATTATGTCTAGTGGCATTACATCACTGGGTGCTTTATTCACTGTGTGTCCTGGGGTACGTTTCCCGTACAACAACGTAAGTCGCTGCTTCACTACCATAGCTTGACGCATCGTTGAACAAATCAACTAGCTAGCTAGTCACGACTCAAAATAAAAGATATACATTGCACTTAATGTCAGCTTGCTTATTTTGCTCAAGGTAACAATTTATTAAGTCCACATGTCATAAAAACAAGAAACTCTGTAGTACAACTAAAATACTGCTTTTGGATTATAGTGACTCGACTATTATAAACATAAAACTAAGCAGTAGTGAATGTTTTCTGCCTGGAGCCTGGAAACAGAAATTCACTGGTCAGATGTGGGAGCCCTGTGTATACCAACAACACTTTCACATACAGCTGTTATGACATCCAGCATATTCTAATCACTAAAGTTATTACATAATAATCAGAAGGTCATATGAATAATGCTTATCCATGGATAATACATTCTTATGCATCAATATAACTGTTAAGCTTCTGGTTTTCTGTTAGATAAAAAAATATTTCATGTTCAGGCCCTTTGTGGAGATTTGCATGTTCTGGATTTCACGCTCTGGATCAGCGCAGCAGATCTCTGGGTGTGCGAGTCAAACATATATACTGTAATTCTCATAGATACTGTGTGGAGGATTCTATGCAGATGCTTGCATGTACCTTCTGTTTGCATTAAAATGAACTGCTGTGTTTATTTCGTACACATCCACCTGTCCCATAAGGTCATGTCTTGTGTTCCCTGCAGGGCTGTAAGATCCATTCTCCAGGCCTGAAATGCACTACTGTATCTCAGTGTGATGAAGGGAATATGCATTTCAATGCATGTAAAAATAAACCAATGTACAAGACGACCCAAATGTTGATAAGAAGGTTATTCTGTTTATTCTACGTATTACCAGGCTGAAATGGAATGCCGGTGCGCTTATGGCATTACAACTGCGGCGCAGAGAAATTATAATGGCATTGGACAGTTTTTCTCTTTAGAGATGCAACTTTAATAGCTCTATAGATTAGATATACATTTTTTTCATACTGGCCTGTTATAAATGAATCTAGTGGACAGGAGAATGACTAAATGAATGCAGTACTGTGCTGGGATGAAAAATAAATCATGAATATTTCAGGATGCTTTAGAGTAGACCAGGGGTTTTCAAACTTTAGAACATTAGTTAGAACATTAACATTGACAGCCACAAAAATAAAATTTTTATTAAACATATTTTGATGTATTTATTTAATGTATTTTTTATGTAATTTAATTAATACATTTAATGTAGTTTTTTTTTTTTTTTCACCACAGTGGGAAACTAAGGGGTCCATAGAACATTTTCAAGAAAATTAAATTAATTCAGTATGTTATGTTATATAAAAATATATTTAGAGAAGCCCCATAGACCCCAGTTTGAAAATTAAGGGTCATGTTAGGCAGATGCCAACTAAAATATGCATTACATTAATAGACTACATTAATACAGATTCATTTGCAATGTGGATATACATGGTTTGTGCCAGGCACAGTGTGTTTTCTGCACATTTATTGACTGCTGAGAGCATTAAAACATTGAAATTCAATTTTGTATGAACCAGATTTGGTAACATGTTGGATAAAATGCAAAATTTGGGTCCTGAAGCTAAACCACGGCTTGAAAATGAACCAGGGTTTGCATGTTGCTTTGAGGCTTGAAGGAATGAGCAAATGGGAGTAGAACAAAGGAGGATGAACGGTGGGAGTGAGTATATGAGAGTTTGGGTGAGTATGCTGCAGGGGATTTAAAGGAGGAAAAGCAAAAGCAGGTGGGTGTTGTGGAGAAACAGCTAGGGTGGGTTTATTGTGACAGCAGTGTGTCAATGATGGTTTTAGCGGAGACAGGCTGAGTTGTGCAGGCAAAATAAAGCGATGCACCAGCGCACCTGGGCAGGGACCATGGGTATGGATGAGAGAGAAACTATCTCATCTCCTGGCCGACAACTGCATTGCACGGCCTAGGAGGAGGGGACGTGAGGGAGGAAGAAAGCATCCCGGTGTCATTCTTATGGAGATATTTCCCTCCAAAGGGGTGAGCGTAGTCTAGCGTGACTGTTTGCATGGTGTGCATTGAAGCTGCTTTGACTTCGCATGTGAAGTGTGGACCTGAAGTTGTCTGACCAGCTGCCAAAACTACTTGAGTGCAAAGTTGTTGACATGTTGCTCGATTGGAGATGAAAACGAAGAGGTATCAAACCTTGGCTGGAGAACATGTTATAGTGTGAAACAGGAACTTGTTAGATATTTTGTATATCTTGTAGGTGGAGGGTTGCTGAAAGTGGACTGCAGTGCTGCAGCAAATGATAGGCAAGTATTTGAATGTTGAGCAGCAAGCTCATTGGCTAATGATAAAGTGGGAACCAATCAGCTATGCCCTATAGAGAATGATGTGATTGCAATCAGATTGATTTACGGACCTATGAGCCTGTGCCATCTACAGTTTAATGACAGAACTTTGTATAATTTTTTTGTGGAAATTGTGATATTGTTCTCAGGATTCTTTGAATAAAGTTAAAAAACAAATATTTTTGTAACAATGCAAAAAAATAAAAAATAAAAAAAAATATGTAAACAAATTTACTGTCGTATTTGATCAATTTAATGCATCCTTGCTGAATAGGTGTTAATTTCTTAAAAAAAAAAAAAAAAACAACAACTTTTACTTACCCCAAACTGTATATATAAATTATATTTACTTTAAAATATTTATTCATTCATTTATTTAATTTAACATTTAGCAGCATCATGGTGTGAAACGGGTCATTTAACAATGGTTTTCATAAAAGTATTTTACTCTGTTACCCAGTTTAGCTCATCAGCCACTTACTTATCTAATCTTGAAGACTGAAGGATCAGGCCTCACCAATGAGCTCAGAGTTAGACAGACGGCTCAGAAGTAGACTATATATCAGAGGAACAGCAATTACATGTCAGATGCCTTTGGCTAAAGATGCCTTGCAAAAAATACAGTGTTAAACAGAATTTTATGTGACCAGACTGCTTTGTTAAAGAGTGTTTACAAAGAAATCATTTTGCCCCTAGTTTGTCACACTTTTTTTCCTTTGGGTAATTGTAGATCTTTGCAGGGTGATGCGTGACTCTTTCCAGGATCTGCTCTCTCTGTTTAGATTGTTCTGGTTTGTTTATTTGTTGCATGCGGGCGCTTGGCTGGCTTCCTGCAGCATTAACACAGGGACGGAACTCACAAGCCGCGTGGGAAGGAGGGCAGTGTGGCTGCCAGACTTTCTGCCCAGAACCAACGCTATGACATGCGCAATATGCAGGGAAATGACTGGAAGAGGAGAGTAGGTGGAAGAGAATGAGAGAGAGAGAGAGAGAGAGAGAGAGAGACATTCAGCCCACTCCTTTGGGTTTCCTTGGTCAGGACGGCTGTTCTGAGAGAAGCATGGAGCTGTTCATTGATTTTCGGGATGATTTTCAATCATGTCTCTTGAGCATTGCATTTAATATATTATTTGTTTAAAGTCAACATGAACTCAAAATAGGGTTTGTGTATTAATACACATTCTTGGCCTTATTGTGTACATTCTAAAGAAAAAGAGAAAGTTTCTAATTGTAGTGTTTTATCAAAAATGCTCCACCTTTGAAATGACTTTGCAAGGCCAAGTCCACTTAAGTTTCAGCGGTGTCTCAGGGTGGAAGTAGTTTACTAAGGGGCTGTTTACACAATAGCTTTTTCAACTGATAATGGAAAACTTTTTATGCTTTTTAGCTGTTCATTTACATGACAATACATTTCGAGTAGCTGAAAATGCAAACTTTTGAAAATTGGTTTCAAAGTGCAAGTTTTTGAAAAATATATCGTTATTGTCTTCGTGTAAACTACAAAAATGCAAATTTGTGAAAATTTAATGATCTAGAGTGCACTAGAGTGCATGTTCACTAGTTTATCGATGGAAAAAATGGTTCAAAAGGGTTGTGCCTAGTCTCTTAAAGAGTCATGGGTGTGTTTTGGGCATAACGTGCAATAAACCAATCGAAGTGTCATCTCCCATTCCCTTTAAAAGCCAGGTGCACTTGCACCATGGTGGATTGCTATTTACATGGCGGAATATAGACACCCTCAACCTGACGAGCCAGTTTAAATACATGTGTGTATTGCCACGATTGGTCAAATAATGAGCCAATTTCATTCGTCATTACTGCATAATTTTTTTCTGGTACATGCAATGACTATCCATTATGACATGTAGGCATTTTTATCTTTATGTACACAATAATAATCTTTTACAGTGTAATCCTTTTATTTTTAATATTTGGCATGTTTGTGTGCTGTTGCCCATCCCTGTGAGTGTATGCGTGTTGTGCACCCGCCTATAGGGGCATATTACTAACGTGCCCTTTAAATAACAAAAAAAAACTTAATGGTCAATGGCGCAGTCATTTTCAGTTGCCTCAAAATAGCAACACGCCAACAATGCACCTGAACACACCCTGTTTTCAGACCAGCACACCCATGGGCAAACAGATGGGCGCGAGTGCATTTGCTATTTAAACAGAGTAGGCGCTGGATGTGAAAACGATAACTGCGTCGGGCTGAAGCTAGCAAATAGCACTTACATTGCGCCTGGCGTCGCATTGCATCGGGTGTATGATAGGGCCCTATAGGTGCGTAGTGTTTCTTTACAAAGTGACATTGCCAACTACTGGCCTGCCCTGACATGAATAATACAGCGCTTTTAGTCAATTTCATGGATCCGTGTGAACGGGGATCGTTTTGACAATGTTGTTGTAAATACACAAAAAATTTTTCAATTTTTAGTTGTTGTGTAAGTGTACCCTAAGTAACTAAGTAATTTACTGCTCTGGAATAGAATGGCCACTTTTCATTATCCTGAATTTTTCCACAATTTCAGATTTAATTTAATTAATTTGTGCCTAACAGAAATGAAATGAAATGTTCCTTTTGTTATTATTATTATTATTTTATTTTTGGATAATGTTCACTTAAAGTGGCTTCCACAACTTTTCTTTGTATCTTTGATCAATTAATTTGCATTATTATTGGATTGCTTGACGCCCCTGGTTGTAAATGCTTATATTGACCAAACCAAAGCTTGCACTATATAGGTGTAGCTTTTGCACTGGTAGTTATGAATCTAGAATCAGCAATAAACTGTGTTTCTGACGGATACATGATGTCACAGGTGGGTGGTGAGTCACGGTCCTGGTGAAGTGTCAATAATAAAGGTAGGCAGAGCATCATATTGACCTGTCAAATTGAGAATATATGATATTTTGTTTTTTCCCTTGCCTCGCAGGACAGAAATGACAATAAACCAACTTTATGTTACTTGAGAAGACATATACCAGAAGCCTTGTCTCTCGCATAGGCCTGCAGCCCATGTCCCAGCAATTTCTAACTGTTTCTAGCCAGGTTGGGCAGACAGAGGATGGATAACAACTCCAAGGCTCAATCAGTTCCTATTCACTGGCTTGCCAAACTGATCTCGGGTTCAGACTGGAGCAACAGAGGATTGTTTGCCAGTAAAAGTGCCAAGTGTTGATGAGACAGAGGCACATAGACGGTTAGACCTGGCAGCCTTATTTTAGCCAGGGTGACAACGGGTCTGTCTGCACCTTCTGTCAAATTTTCCAGCCCCTCTCCCTGATTCTCAGTCTCACTTTTCCCATTTTTATCTCTATGTGTGACTTTCTTGTTCCGATTCCATCTTTTGTGTGCCTGTCATGTTATAAATCCACATTAGGTTATGAAGTTAATCTGTGTTTAACTAATCAGCCTTGAATGTCTTGTTGTCCTTGTCCTTTTGGATTCATCCTTAAAATTTGTTTCCTTATTTCTCTCCCTCTTTCATATATATACCCCATTAAAACTGACAGAGGTTGACATGTATATTTTAAATAAATGGTCTCTGGCTTTCCCTGAACATGGTTGGAGTTATTTGGGTGGGAGGGCTGATGGATGTATGTTGTCAGTCTGCATTCATAATGAGGCATCAAGCAGCTTGTTAGATGCAATCAGTAGCTGCAACCCATGAACCTCATTCGATTTGCTGTCATGTAGCATGTTTTATCATCTGAGACCCCTGATGAGAAAGGCTGGAGGAAGATGATCATTTTTAGAAGGGCTTGTTCACCTCTTCCATTTACAGATCAAGAACGCCTACTTAGCATCAACTTAGCTCTTGGCACACTGACAACGTTTATGGGCTGTATCCCTTTTGGATAGTCTTGTAAATAGAAAGCTAACCATCACTTTGTTTCTGGATACATGAGTGAAAACTTTTTAGACTCTAAAAAAAGTACTAAGAAATTATGAAGATTTAGCTTTGAAACAAAAGAGAGTGTGCTTAAAGTCGGCATGAAATGGAAATGCACCTTATCTGTTTTCTAAATGCATGTTATTGATCTAATTTATTTATTTTTACACCCAATGACCCAATAATTATTATTTATTTTATTTTACCCCCCCCCCCCCCCCCCCCCCCCTTCGAAAAGAGTAGGGGTGTAACCCCGACATCCTGGCCAAATTTGCCCGTTGGCCTCTGTCTGTCATGGCCTCCTAATCATCCCCAATATATACTGATTGGCTTCATCACTCTGTCTCCTCTCCACCAATAAGCTGGTATGTGGTGAGCGTTCTGGCGCAATATGGCTGCCGTCGCATCATCCAGGTGGATGCTGCACATTGGTGGTGGTTGAGTAGATTCCCCCTTCCATATGTAAAGTGCTTTGAGTACCCAGAAAAGCGCTATATAAATGTAATGAATTATTATTATTATTATTATTCTTGCTTACAATCAAACACAAGCTCGCATTCAGATCTGCCTCCATCAGTGTTGCCAAGTCTGTGGTTTTCCAATGGAATCGGGCTACTTTAACACTGTTGCCGTGGGTTGTTTTTAATGCCCGCGGGTTGAAGCATCCCCAAATAACATGACATTTAGCCCATGGAATGAAAATTTTACTGGGGGACCCCCCCTGAAATGGGATTGGGCTAGTTTTGGGCTAGTTTTGATTAGCAGTTGGCCAAGTTTTGTTGTGAAAACCTGGCAACCCTGGCCTCCATCCAATCAACAACTGATGGAATAGTAGTTTCCAGTAGTCCAATATAAAACCCTGCCCCACATGTTTTTCTCACATTTAATTTGGATATGTCAGTGAAGAAATACTGTATACTAAATTACTGAATACTGAAGAAAAAAATCTGTTGCTGCTACCGTTATCACAACTTTAAGCTCTGTTCCAAAAACTAGCCTTGCTTCCTACTCTCTACATACTGTAGGCAGTTTCCTTTTATGGTATCTTAACTGCAAACAAGTTGTCTCTGAATATCCAAATGTGATAGGAGAAAGTATTTTAACACATCATTTGTATTTTAAGTATACCTACAAAAACTGTGTGCTTGTGTGTTTAGCTGAATGAATGATTACTCGATCACATCACTTTAAAGAATCCACACTAGCCTTGTAAGTGTTTAAGTAGATCATTTGTATCGTTTATCCTTGTGTTTACACTCAGAAATGACCTTTTAGACTTAGGTCTAATTGGATAAAGTATGTTTTAGTGCTTAATGTATGAGAAGAGAGAATATCCTCTCTGTTTATAGAAAAAAAGGTTGACACAGGGCAATCCACTCCAGAGGCAATCCACTCA
Source organism: Hypophthalmichthys molitrix (assembly GCA_037950675.1). Lineage (NCBI taxonomy): Eukaryota > Metazoa > Chordata > Actinopteri > Cypriniformes > Xenocyprididae > Hypophthalmichthys > Hypophthalmichthys molitrix. The sequence goes on along the minus strand of CM075514.1, from coordinate 15,888,371 downwards.
GACATATTTAAATGCACCATTTGCCCACTCTCGTACTGTACCAAGAGTTTAGAATATGGCAGCATTACCTTTACCAGGGCAAACCACAGTGAATGAAATGAACTGTTTCATTGAAAGTTGCGGAAACACATTACCCAGCAGCACATTTGTTTGCATGAAAAATCTGCTGAGCCAGAATGTGAAGATGGAGAAGGTGTCAAAAACAGCTAGACAGCAGGCAGTAGGAAAAATTACAGCTCAAAAGTACAGTTCTTATGTTAAAGCAATAGTTCAGTCAAAAATGTATCATTTGCTCAGAATGTTTTTGCTCAGTCTTGCTCATGTCATTCCAAACCTGTATAAATTTGTTTTATTGACACATAAGCAGACATTTTGAATCACTGTTTTCCATAAAAATGCAATGAATGGAGCCTGGGAGCTTTTAAGCTTCCGAAAGTACTCAAAATTACCATAAAAATATCTTAAACGATAACTTATGCGCTATATTCCAAGTCTTCTGAAGTCATATGATGGCTTAATAATAGCATAGTCCTCCACATTGCAACCGAATCATTGCATCAGTGAGTCAAATCGGTCTGATTCACAAACAAATCATTTAGGTTTTGGAAACTGGATCAAATGATTCGTTCGAAAAGATCCGAGTCAAAATATTGATTAGTTCTTGGATCAGACATCATTAATTCTCACAAAAACTCTCATGAAAGAGAGCTAGGGTGAATGTCATGGTCTGTTCCTCAAACAAAGCTATCATCAAGTTTAGAAGACTTCAAATACAGCAAATGAGTCAAACTGGCCACTTTTATGATTCTGTACATCTATGTTGCTTTTTTTTGGAGCTTGACAGCCCCAATCCTCATTCATTATCATTATCCTGGCAATTGATTTCAATGTATTCTTCAACAATCTTTAATATATCATACTGTATATCATAAATATATATCAAATTGCTTGTGCTCCACAGAAGAAATGGTTTTAGAACTATGGAGTAACTAGGAGTGATGCTTAAAAATAAAATTGTAATAATTCATAAAAGTGGAATAAATAAATCACTTTTTTAAATTAATAGACATTTGAAATTTTGTCTTTTTTTAAAACTTAAAATAATAAATGAATAAATCTTTTTTAAAATATTTAAAACAATAAAATCATAAATAAAAAAATCTAAATGCATATTTTATGCATATTTTAAACTATTTGACAGTTGCTTTTCTTTATCCATTTGTCAGTCGAGTTAAGAAAATGGCATTAGACAGTTCACTTGTTGGTGCAACCGATCTTTTGACTATTTTTTTTAAGAACCACCCTCTCCCACGTTCCACTCAAAGTAGATCTACTGTCATTGGACAGTATGAAATACCATATCATCATTAAAGTGGCAACTTTACCTTCTACATAACATGGCAGGTGAATGAGAATGTATTTGGCAAGAGATTGTAAATGTAGATCGGCATGAGGGTGAATAAATAATCAGTATAGTAGTTAATGAGAGACCTATATTTTTTTAAATACAGATACTTTGATGCATTATAACCTTTTCTGGTAGAAAATCCTTCTGGTGTCATTTAGTTATTTATCTTTTTACCTGCAGGCTTTCATCAGGGCACATTTGACTTTTGTACTTGAGAGGATGAAGACTAAGGCAGTTCATTTGGCACAATGGGCCAATCTTTATATTGAAGGTCACTGAGTGTGAGGACCAGCTGAAGAGAGCTGGAAGCGTCAGTCAGTCCGATCCTTCAATCAGTACAGAGTTAGACTCTTTGCATGGCAGATATTTCCTCAACATTGCAGATCTGAGTGTTGTAGTACCCACAAGACATCTCTGCATGTTGTCTGCCTGAACTTCTGAATTATTTACATGAGTCTTTTATTCTTGTGGGTGCGTTGAGAAGCTTTGGGGTGAATTATGTGAGCATGTGTGAAGGGAAGAGTGGAGGAAGGTAAACAATGTGGAAATGGTGGTTTAAGAGGCATAATCTGATTTTCAGAAAGCTAGGCGGAGGCATGCTGTCATGTCAGATGAGGCAAGTCATCTTTATTAACAAGGGAGCAAAGTTGGCAGGCTTGGCCACAGCCGCCGCTGAGTGTGACAAAATATCCAGAGATTGTCCTACATAACCATTTATCTTGATCAGAGTCCAGCTAATGCCCAGCTCAGTTATTATTTGGAATCTGTTTCTAATCAATACAAATGCTTCATAGGTTGTATCAATCATGTCTTTCTACATCCTGACATTTGCTCATTTGCTACTGTATGCTACTGTACTGTACTGCGGTTTATGAAATAACTAAGGCACTGGACTGGGCTGAAAATGCCTGACTATTTGCTTTTGGTGGATTTCACTGTTATTAATCTAAAATGTGACACTTGTGTGTTTCATTTAGATCCAAAGAGGTGAGGGAGGTGCAGACTCTCAATATTCATATAAATCCTCAAATTTACTTAATGTATGTTTATAATTTTAAGTTTATTAAACGAAAATTCTGCCATCATTTACTCACCCTCATGTTGTTCCAAAGTTGTATGACTTTCTTTCTTTTGTGGAACATAAAAGAAGATATTTTGAAGAATGTTTGTAACCAAACAGTTTTGGTTCACATTGACTTCCGTTGTATGGACAAAAAATACAAAGGAAGTCAATGGGAATCAAAACTGTTTGATTACCAATTTTTTTCAAATTATCTTATTTTGTGTTCTGCCGAAGAAAGAAATCGCACATAGGTTTGGAACGACATGAAAGTTAATAATTATGAAGCATGCAGTGTGTTAAATTAGTAACATTTCAAAAGGCAAGCTAGGCCATCAGTTGAATTAGAGAACCAGATCAGTCTAAACGAATCATTTTAGGATCGTTACTCATTTTCAAATATCATGCAGTGAGCACAGCAAGTTTGAAGAACCCGTGCTGAGTCTAATGATGAAGAGTTGCTGATAAATGTGTTTTGTCTTCTCCAGAAGTCATGCCAGTTCCAGAACAGCCTGCTGAAGCAGAGAACGCCACCATGCTCAGCCCAGGACTGAATGCTTCTAATGGGGATGGATCTGAGACTGAGACCACCTCTGCCATTCTAGCCTCCGTGAAAGAGCAGGTAGGACTTTAAATGTCCACTGTACCACTTCAATCACATTATAGGCACAAAGCCAGACCTTTTCAGCAGAAAAGTTGAATTCTTTGCAGAACTGTCCATGACTTATCAGGAGACAGCAGTTATCTGTACACATTTGTCATATTAACTCAACTGTGCCGGACCTTTTTTTTACACTTTCTGGGAGACAAAGATTAAAAGGGGAATGATAAACGCAAGAAAGACTATTTTTTATGACATTGAATGCTCAAATGGTAACTGGATGGTAACTGTAAAGTGAACATTATAAAAGATTACACACATGTATATTTATTATATGTACTGTAGGTTTCGTAGAATTTAATCAGATGTAGATATATGCAAAGGCTCAAAGCACATTTTTACTGTCCATCTTTTTTTCATAAACAACATCTGCAAAGTTACGATGCTCAAAGTTTAATGCAAAAGGAGATATTTTCTTTTACAGAAATTGCTTTTTAAGGACTACAACAAATGGCTGGTAGGGACTACAATGAGCTTCTTCCCGGGTTGGTGACATCACAAACCCTAAAATTTACATAAACCCTGCCCCCTAGAACATGCAACAAATGGGTTAGGATATGTTGGGCTGCTTTAGAGAAGAGGAAGAGCTGTTGTAGTAGAGTATTGTTGCCATGCTGTCATTTTACACCGGACTGCTTCACAAACGGGGGTCAATTCAATGCTGGATTTACACAAAAGATTAACATTACGGCACATGCTAGCCGACGAGTTGAATCAACTCGAGAGCAAATACATAAATTTATCCACTAACCGTTCAGAAACGTCCAGTTGCATTCTAAAAGTTGTAACTTCTTCCCGAGTCTCTTCATCAGTGTCCGACTCCGGTTTGAACAATGTAAGGCTGAACACCGTTACTGATGATCGTAATTTTGTCTGCGTGAGATTCTCCAGCTTTGTTGTTGTTGAGCAACCGAAGCACGCGCTGTTAAAGCTCCGCCCTCTTCTGGAAAGGGGGTGTTACACCTGTCAGCTGCTGATGCTATCATGTACCAGCAGATGGCAGCCTCTCTCTAAAGACTGTTATTCCGGACTCCATTTCCCAGAACCGACTGCTCATTATTAGTTTACTGGTCTCAGCTGTGTCTCATTTATCATGTCATTACACTGTCTATTTAACTGCCTTTTGCCATATACTCAGTGGAGTTCTTAGAGTTCTCGTTCCTATTTATCTCTGTGGATGCTATGTGTTTGGACTGATACATGTGTTTTGACCCTCTGCCTGGTATGGACTATGATTTTTGGAGTATACTTGTAATAAACTGCATTTGGATCCTCACTCTCTGCTGAATGCTGTGTTTTCAGCAACAAATCATTACAGAGGGCCTGGAGCAGCAGCTCATTTGCATTTAAAGGGACACACAAAAAGTTGTTGCTCTTTATTTTTTGTGAAAAGTATGATACTTTTCAGAATTCTTTGATGAATAGAAAGTTTAAAAGAACAGCATTTATTTGAAATAGAAAACTTTCATTATATTATAAATGTCTTTATACGGTCACTTTTTTATCAAATTAATGTGTCCTTGTTGTAAAAAAAAATCATACTAACCCCAGTGGTATAGTGTGTCTAATATATATAAATTCAAAATAAAAAAACAATATAAAAAATATAATTTTTCATATTCTGGTTTGGAAAGGCCAGAGGGTTATTGAGTTAAATCTCAGGTGTGACATTATTAAACCATTTTAAGATCAGGTGCTAAAAGGTGGGAGGAAAAAAATGAAATATATTTAGAAGGACATTGGATGTGGGAAAGTAAGCTGGAGGAAAGTGACTGTGTGTGGAGATGAATGTTTGACTGAGGAAATGTTCCTGAGGATAAAATCCAGAGTTGCTGCAATGAATGCAAATTGAGAGACGGATGGAGGAATCAGGAAAATGCCATAAAGTCAGAGCCTGCGGAACTGTTAAACCTTGGGAATCTGTCTTGGTAATGATTTAATTGACACTACAGTATGCAACATATAATAGTGTGTAATTTGTATTTGATTACATTCTTCGTGTTTGCCGAATCCCAGCTCAGCAGTAAAAGGCCACCTGTGTTTTACTCGATGATGGATTTAGTTCAGGCAGCCATTCCCACCCCACCTGGAACGGCCCGTAAGATTGTGCAGGTGGCTCTTCGGTCCAATCCGTCACAGAAATTAGCCATTAGTTTTATTCATATACAACGGGTTCTCGCTGAGTTGCATGGAGTACAGACGGCTAGCTCATCACAGCCTCAAAATGTTGATGGCTTCATGTACTGCTTTAATAAAAGCTACATTAAAATCAGAGGTGCTGATGCAGCATTTCACCGAGCAGAACTGAGCATCTGTACAACGCAGTGCTGGGGTTTCATGGTAGATTTGATTAATAAACCTGTGTATGTCTGTGAGACACTTGGTGTGAGGAGGCTGTGTAAATCAATGATAGTAATGTTTGGAGACTCTCCTCTCTCTCTCTAAAGCCCCATCTAGCTCCAAAGAGCATTGTGTACACTTGTAAAACATCCTTGCGCAATTTATAGGTATTGGTCTTGGTTCTTAATGTGGAGAAGTAGGTTAATTTAAAGTTGGTAAAGCAGTGTTTAACACTGTAAAGCCTGACATATGAAATGATAGTCAGAAAAATCTGTCTATTGAACCTTCAAACAGCAGCAACGACAACAAAATACATTTAAAAATTGTTTTGTACATGTGTCTATGTATCATACAACCCGAATTCTGGAAAAGTTGGGACGTTTTTTAAATTTGAATAAAATGAACACTAAAAGACTTTCAAATCACATAAGCCAATATTTTATTCACAATAGAACATAGATAACATAACAAATGTTTAAACTGAGAAATTTTACAATTTTATGCACAAAATGAGCTCATTTCAAATTTGATGCCTGCTACAGGTCTCAAAATAGTTGGGATGGGGGCATGTTTACCATGGTGTAGCATCTCCTCTTCTTTTCAAAACAGTTTGAAGACATCTAGGCATCGAGGTTATGAGTTTCTGGAGTTTTGGAATTTGATCCCATTCTTGCCTGATATAGGTTTCCAGCTGCTAAAGAGTTTGTGGTTGTCTTTGACGTGTTTTTCGTTTAATGTTGCTCTAAAACCTTTATATACCTTTCAGCATTCATAGTGCCTTCCAAAACATGCAAACAAGGTCTCCCTCCTCTTTAGCCCAGAGGACACGGCGTCCGTGATTTCCAACAAGAATGTCAAATTTGGATTCGTCTGACCATAGAACACTTTTCCACTTTGAAACAGTCCATTTTAAATGAGCCTTGGCCCACAGGACACGACGGCGCTTCTGGACCATGTTCACATATGGCTTCCTTTTTGCATGTTAGAGCTTTAGTTGGCGCCTGCAGATGGCACGGTGGATCGTGTTTACCGACAGTGGTTTCTGGAAGTATTCCTGGGCCCATTTAGTAATGTCATTGACACAATCATGCCGATGAGTGATGCAGTGTCGTCAGAGGCATCCAATAAAGGTCTTCGGCCTTGTCCCTTACGCACAGAGATTTCTCCAGTTTCTCTGATTCTTTTGATGATTTTATGCACTGTAGATAATGAGATTTGCAAAGCCTTTGCAATTTGACGTTGAGGAACATTGTTTTTAAAGTATTCCACAATCTTTTTACACACTCTTTCACAGCTCTGCCCATCTTTACTTCTGAGAGACTCTGCCACTCTAAGACATCCCTTTTATAGCTAATTATGTTAGACCTGATATCAATTAACTAAATTAGTTGCTAGATGTTTTCCCAGCTAAATCTATTCAAAATGTCTTGCTTTTTCAGCCATTTGTTGCCCCCGTGCCAACTTTTTTGAGACCTGTAGCAGGCATCAAATTTGAAATAAGCTCATTTAGTGGATAAAAGTGTAAAATGTCTCTGTTTAATCATTTGTTATGTTATCAATGTTCTATTGTGAATAAAATATTGGCTATTGTGATTTGAAAGTCTTTTAGTTTTCATTTTATTCAAATTTAAAAAACGTCCCAACTTTTCTGGAATTCGGGTTGTACTTGATGTAAAGTATGAAAAATAGATACTAATTTATTTATTTATTTTTTTATAAAGATGACATTTCATAGTGTTAAAGTGGCAGCCCCTCATAGACGACTGCCACATATAAACATAATAAAACACAACATAAATGTCCCAGGCCTGGAATTCTCATCTTGCACAGCCGTCACTCCTTCTTTTCCTTCCAGAGCTCCTCCATGGACGCATAGATAGTGCTCATTAACACTCAAGCCACCGGCCTCGCTCCGTTCCCATGGCTCTCAGCCCTGCCCTGCTTACCACAGTTAAGAAACCCATTTTTTTAGGTTAAAAAATGTATGCATATTTAAATGTTTTGAGTAAATTGCATTCTTGACTGGGCTTGTGAGTCTGAGGCTTGTCAACATCTGGCATTATAGTTGACAGCGTCTACATCTCCGCTTTTATATCCGACTTGGATCAGTATTTGGTCTTGATGCCAAGAACACTAATACACAAAAACAAGTAGCCTACTGTATACTAGCAAACATTACCGCCGGTTTTTGTGTGCTTGCTAGTGAGATTTCTGCACCATTTGAGTTCTCCTGTTGACTGCTCCCATTTTATTTTGTCATGAATTAATTCACAACAAAAATACTTTCAGTGACTTCAACATTAGAGGAGAAAAGGACTTGAAATAATAAAGTATCCTACACTGAAGACTGCATATTATTGTACCATGAAATCAAACCCACTTGCATTTTTTCCCCCAAGAAAAAACCCCACAATTTATTTATTTCAAGCTTTCCACTGAAAATATTGCTCTGTTCTGATCGCACAAGCAGTTTAGGCATTATATTTGCAGCCTTGAGATTTCATTGTGAGGATGTGAGAGTTATTTCTTTGCAATTTCAGACAAGCACAGGCCGTGTTCAAGCCTCATTATGCCAACTCCTTTCATACATCCAGCACATGTTTGGCCTTCACATATGTGGGCTGGTCCCTGTGTAAAAAACCCTTTCATGTGGAATACTTTGATTAGAAATAAAAAAAAAGCAGAATAACAGAAGTGTGCTTTATTAAAGAAGCTATTAAGTTGTGCAGTGTTAGATGTACCTTTTGCCAGACATCTAAAATAAAGCTGACCTTTGAAATCTTGACACTGTCACAATAGGCTAAAGCAGAGGTTTTCAAACTTTTTGATGCCCCATTTTGTTGACCCCCAAATATGATGATTCCCTTGCAAGGGACTGCCTTTCTAAATATAAAGATAACTATGATTTGTATGTACAAAAATCCATTTATACTGTGAAAAATAAAAAAGTATAAATATTTGGAAAAATATTTATGAATTATAAATATATGTAAAATATTATCTGGAAAATATAAAATTTTTATTATGTTGACATTTTTATATATATTTTTTCTATTCATTATTATAGTACTGTTAGATGTATAAACCCGAAAAAAGTATAAAACTGTTGACAATAGAATAAAATAATTGTAAATAATTCAATGAGTTCTGACCAGTCTTTAGTTAGCAGAGCAAAACATTAATAATGTCAAATTTATCTATTTAACAACAACAACAACAACAACAACAACAATAAAACAACAATTGAAAAATATATTAAACAATTTTAAACAATATTATTTTATTATTTTATTCATTTTATTGTTAATAAATTATAATAATAATAAATACTTATTATATTATTGAATTGTTTTATTAAATATTGTTTAACAATATATATAAATTTCTTCTTATTATTATTATTATTTGTTTTATTAAATGTTATTAAACAATATTGTAATTTAGGAATATTTCATTTTATCATCGCCATCATTATTTTCCATTTCAGGACCCCTGGAAACCCCTGGACAATGAGAGATTTCTATTATTTTGTCACGGTTCACTAAGTCTTTTCCATACATCCTATGCAGGGCTTGACATTAACTTTTTTGCTCACCAGCCATTGTGGCTAGTGGTTTTCCAAAATTATTAGCCACTCAGCATTTTTACTGGTCACAATTTTGTCATTGATACTATGGAGAAAAACTGCCATATAGATATTTTTAATATTATCTCATAATTTGGCAGCAGGAATATTAGGCTGCTGTCACTTTAAGACCTGACGCACAGGATCCATTATACTGTTACACATGCATTTTCTTTCTGTTTATGTTCACTTAAAACATATCTGACTGTGTTTACATGAATACTTGCCAAGACTGGCATTTTGACATTATTTTGTGTGTATTTCACTATAAGTGCAATAAGAAGCAAAAAATAACTCAATTTACTACTGAGAGGCGACTTTATGCATGAACACTTTGAGTGTGAGCACAAAATCTGCGAGAATGAGTAAAATTATGCGCTATATGCACAATCCCAGTATTCTGTAACACCAACAATATTCATCTGGAGCAAATTAAACGAGTAAGTGAGGGGAGACGGGTTTGTGTGTCAACTCACTGTCAGAGAGATGAGATAGCGAGAAGGCGCAGCTGGTGTCATGTATCAATTCTGCGGAAAATGAGTATTGAAAGTGTTTCAGATATTTCAGTATTGATATGTATCGAAAAATGTCAAAAATATTTTTAAAAAACTACAATTGAAAAATGTTTGTATATATATAAAATTCAACCCTGCCAAAGATAGTTGGAGTGACTATGTTACACGCCACTGCTGAAATCCACCCGCATTTGGCGGGTTGGCGGGTGTTAATGTCAAGCCCTGATCCTATGGCATTTCACAAGTTCTCATTTTAGTGCTATTTATATCTTTGTGTAACTCACAGAATGTGAATCATAGCTGTGTTATTCTGCAGTGTGTCTGGAAATCCTGCTATGGTGGATGTAAACGGCCGATGAGCTCTTAGGCGTGCATCGCTGTTATGACCTCCATCCGCCCCATCCTATCTAAATCCCCAACCACCACCCCTGAATAGATCTCAACCACCTCCTGCCCATCCCGCCACTCATGCACGTCAAGCAGGGGCCTGTAGGATTACACCCGAGAGCAATCACCATAAACAGCACCATCATTGTAATCACCATCCTTATCACCGCATCCATCAAAATGGTAATGCACTTCAGCGGCGGATCGCTGATTCGGTGTGTTCTTGAGTAAACCTTGTTATGCATTCACGTACAGCTCGCCACCCATATAGGGCCCGCAAAATAACGTGGCTTGGTGGCTTTCTGCGATCCGTATCATGCATGACTTTGTGTCAGGGCTGCCTGTGAGCTACGCAAGATCTGTATTGAGTTTAGTGAGATGAGAAGGAGGGCTCATAAATATGTATGTCATGCAAATGACCATCCGTCTTGTGTGTTTTCTTTGAAGTGATGTGTGTGATCTCAACAGGAGGCGGCAGTTGTGTGTCCTAATCAAGTTGCCCGTGTTAGGCGATCTTATAAATGAAGCCATCTTATTTTGGACGCAAGGGCTCGCTCAAAGAGATTGATTGGGAAGGGGCTGCATCTACCAAATTGAGCCGGTGTAAGTGGATGCGTGGGACAGGTCTCAGTGAATAAGCTGAGATGAAAGGCAAGCTTTTATTTTGATATTGAACGACACGGCGCACAGTGTTTCTGTGATCAGTGCATTTGTTTCACATGAGACTGCTGTGGATCGTATTACTGAAAAGAAACTCAGCAAATAGAAGGTGACTTATAGAGGTGACTAATAAATGTTAATAAACACTTGTGACTCAAACATTATAGAGTCAGTGAACAGTAGTATGACTGTACGTTGTTGAGTGATTTTCTGAGTGAAACATGGTACAAAACACCACTGTAAACCCTAACGCTCAAAATAATTAATTTGTTTGAGTAGGACAAACTTAAACTAAACAAATTAGTTCAGTCAAATAAACGTTTATGAGTATTTAGCACTTTCTTTTTCTTTTAAGTTCACAGAACTGATATATTTGAAGTAAACTGAACTGTTTAATTGATTTGAGTTGTATTATCTTATTTCTTTTAATTTAGACAAACTTAAGTTTAATAGAAACTGGGCTGGGATTTATATTTCCCAGCATGCTTTACCCATGGCATTCGAAAGGGAGAGTAAATGCTAAAATTAAGTGTTATATTATGTTTATTTGTGCAAGATTAATGTTAAATGGGAGATTTGATTAATGTTTTGTTATGCTAATCTAGAAGAGTTTCTGTTAATGTGGGTTTTTGGAGAGTTAACATCACGGTGACAAGCGATGTATGCAGCTTGGTTTACCTTAAATGCTTTATATTGTTATGTTAAATGCTTTATATTGCTGCACTCATTCAGCAAGTGCTATACCTTGCTATTTTTAATGTTAGCAAATTAGCAAGTTAGCATTTTCTGAATTAGCTAAGTTATAACTAGCTAAGTTTACACTGTTCACATTGAGGTTACATGAAAATGTTTTGTTAAATGTATGAATTAGTGTACTCAAAACATTTCAAGTTAAGAATAATTAAAATGTATAAGTACAAAATAAAAATCTGCCAGTTCTGCTTACTTAAACTTTGAATTGCCTCAAATTTTAAACTGATTGATCAATTTTTAATCAAGTTTTGCCAACTTATTCATGTTTACAGTGAAGATAAAAAAAATACATTTGTTTAGGTAATTGATTGTTTTGTGAAAAGGCATTCCAGACCTGTATGTGAGCCATTCTAGGGTTGGAAGTTGATTCCAAAAAGATTTGAATTCTCAGTTCCCAGGCATTGGGAATCAAGAGTCAATTTCAAAAATTAGATTCCGTCCATCGATTCCAGCCACTTTTGAGAAGGCTTTTTGCAAAAGACATGGAGATATAATTTCATGTTCCATCTAGAGCACCTCAACATATCCCAGCGGAACTCTTTATTTGCTATTATTTCTGTGACCTGTATTAAATTGCTAACTGGCATTAAATGTTTCCATTAGCTATTAGCAGTATTTTAGAAATTTGGTCCCAATGTCTTTGTAAAAGCTTTCTGTTCCCATTGAAAGTCCAAGATGAACGTTTTCTTAAGGTGCCTAGGCATCCAGCACTAATCTAAAAAGATGTTGATTGTCACTAAGGAAACTTTTAGTTTGAAGCTTTAACCATTATGCATGTCTTTCTGTTTTGTTTTTGTTTGTTTTTTAATGGTGCATTGTTGATACTCAAGGGTTTATGCAAAAGGGCATCCAGAGTTGGAACCAGCAAAGAGGCAGAAGCCAGTAAAGCTTGCATCACTCAATTCTGAGAGCATTTTCCTCAGATAAATCTAAATGTCATTGACTCTGTCTGGAAATGATCCAGCATTCCGTCATGTGATTGTTGAGCAAGAGCTTAACTTTGAGCCCCCCTCCACAAGTTACAGCCATTTTTCTAAGCTTTCATATTGTTTTCACAGCACAATAATAGTCAGTTTATTCTGTCTTATTCTAGGTCTGGACTTTGGAGATAATCTAAATATGAATGAATGAATGAATGGTTGATGGATTGATGGATGGATTGATTGATTGTGTTATTAAAGGGTTAGTTCACCCAAAAATGAAAATTATCCCACGATTTACTCACCCTCAAGCCATCGTAGGTGTATATTACTATCTTCTTTCAGACGAACACAATTGGAGATATATTTAAAAATATGTTTGCTCCTCCAAGCTTTACACATAGGATGGCTTGAGGGTGAGTAAATCATGGTATAATTTTCATTTTTGAGTGAACTATCCCTTTAATTATATGCAATTTGTTAATTAATTCAAAAAATATTATAATAATATATAAATAATAACCATTGTGCATTGACACAATACAAGTTTAGCTCTGGATTTCAGCAACTGTCTAAATACATAAAGAGACTGAATAAATAAATAAATAAATAAATGAATTATTGAATAAATAAAATGAGTATTTGATTCTGCCTCGTCATGTTACATTCATATCATTCATTCGTTCGTTCGTTCGTTCATTCATTCATATTGCTTCCACAGCACAATAATAATTGTGCATTGATGGAATACAATTTTAGGTCAGTGTTTCAGTAACTATCTAACTGTATAAATAGATTGAATGAATGGAAAATAAAGAAATGATTGAAAAGAATAAATGCATAAACATGAATAAACATGAATAAATATAAGGATCTACAGTATCAATGAAATATTGTGAGAAAAAGAATCACAATATATTACTGCATGAATACAGCTATATTAAAAAAACAAAACAACAACAACAACAACAAAAAAAAAAAAAACAGATCGATTATTAAAAGAGAAAAATATTTGTCATGTAGAAACAAGATTTGCATGTTTCCAAGTGGCCATTGCAATGTGCCCGGAAGCACAACATCTCAGATGTATCATTTTTGTTTTATATGAACATGAAGAATGACACGCTGCTTGGTAAACAGAGTGTTACACACCGACTGCGTCATACAGGCCTGCGCACTTCAGATGCACACGCTGTCAATGCTGCTATATCACATATACCCTCTCAGTCCCTCACCGAATATGCTCGCAAAAGGACGAGAGCTGTACAAATTCTGTAATGCGGCATTTGCGTTTGGGACAGAGAGTGAAAAGAGAGCACAAGCAAGAGAGACGAGTGTGCGTGCAACAAAGAGAAATGAATATGTCACACATGGAGCAGACACGTGTGCAGTAGGAGGCCTCGGGGGCCTGTCAGTAATGGTTGGCCTCAGGGAAGAACAGCATAATGTTGTCAGTGTTGAGTGGATCACTACAGCGACCAGAGAGGGGGCAGACTGTTTCCTCTGTGAAAATCACCCCACACCCTCCCATCTCGACCTGTCTGCCTTGACTGCACAGCCAGTTTGCTGTCCCTTTCAGAGCTACAGCCTCCTGTCTGTCTGTTAATCTGGGTTACAGCTCAGCTTTGCGTTGCTCTTGCTGGGCGCAGCGGCTCGGTTCATTGTATGTGTTTGTATTTGTGTGCGGTTTGTTTAGTTTTCTGTCTCTTTGTTTATTCACTCTCTGCTGTCAATGAATGCCTAATGAAGTTTAACAGGCGACAGTTTGCATGAACACTGACCTAGAATCAACTCCATTGAGCGATTGTAATCAACTGTAAATGTGTGTGCATTCACATTGTGATATTGGATACCAGGTAAAGTGGTGTGGAACATCATAAAAATTATGTTTATGGATGTTGGCTTGTTTTGTGTACACTATCATTATTGAACTGATTGTATCTTAATTAGAAATTGACCATGCAGAAAATGTCCTTCACTGACGTTCTTCAAGAGCGCTTTGCAAAAAAGAGTCTTGCCACTAGGTGGCAGACATAATAAAGTTGAACTTGACCATTGAAGAGTCTAACCAGCTCAAAGTGAAATCAAAATGGACACTTTTTTATTTCCTAAATGCACATTCTTGTCTAGTGCGCTTTATTCAAAACAAAATAAAAAGGAAAAAAAAAAAAAAATCATGCTTCGCCTCTTTATTTTCAGCTGACGTCATCAAGCCCTTATATTTTTTCAAAGGTCTTTTTAATACCAGAAACTCCCAAATATGATGATTTCCTTGAAGGGAATTTTTTTTATTTTTAGGTTTAAAGACTCATTTATAATGTGTGGAATGTAGAAAATGTGTTAAAAAAATTTAATAAAAAATATTGATTCTTCCAAAGTTAAAATAAATAATTGAGAATATTTTTATCAAGTTAGTGATTTGTCCTTTTAAAAAATTCAATAGCACTTTTTATAATCAATATTATTCCAAAATCAGCTTCATATAGAAAATAGCGGTTGGTATAATTTTAATGTTTTTAAAAGAAGTCTTATGCTTATCAGGGCTGCAGTTATTTAATCAAAAAATACAGTAAAAACATTAATATTGTGAAATATTATTACAATTTAAAATAGCAGTTTTCTATTTTAATATATTTTAAAATGTAATTTATTCCTGTGATCCAGAATGTGCTGATTTGCAGCTGAAGAAACAATTATTATCAGTGTTGAAAACAGGTGTACTGTAAAATGTAAGTATAAATTTTTTCAGGATTCTTAGAATAATAGATTTGAAATCTTTTCTAACATTATAAATGTCTTTACTATCGCTATTGATCAATTTAACATACCCTCACTAATAGAAAGTATTCATTTCTTTAAAAAAAAGTTACTGAGCCAAAACTTTTAAAGGTGCACGAGAATTTAAAATTGAATTTACCTTGGCATAGTTAAATAATTAGAGTTCTGTACATGGAGATGACATACTATGAGTCTCAAATGCCATTGTTTCCTCCATCTTATGTAAATTTGATTTGTGCAAAAGACCACAGAAAAACAGGCAAATCTCAACATAACACCGACTGTGACGCAACATTCGGGATCATTAATATGTACTCCCCCAATATTTGCATATACCAGCCCATGTTCTAAGCATTAGACAAGCCAGTATTAACGTCTGGAGCTGCACAGCCGAATCATCAGAAGTTATGCAGGTATTGTGAAGCAAGCAAGGACAATAGCGAAAATGGCAGATGGATCGATAATAGCTGTTCATGATCCATGATATCATGATATATTTAGTGATATTTGTAAATTGTCTTTCTAAATGTTTCGTTAGCATGTTGCTAATGTACTGTTAAATGTAGTTAAAGTTACCATTGTTTCTTACTGTATTCACGGAGACCAGAGCCATGTTGTTATTTTCATTTTTAAATGCTTGCAGTCTGTATAATTCATAAACGCATCTTCATTCTTTATAAATCTCTCCAACAGTGTGTAACGTTAGCTTTAGCCCCGTTAGCAGCAGCATACTATCAAACTCATTCAGAATCAAATGTAAACATCCACAAACACTTTGTAAACATGTAAAAATGTAAACATCCACAAACACTTTGTAAAGATCCATTTTGAGGGTTATATTAGCTGTGTGAACTTTGTTTATGCAATGTATTATAAAGTTGCAAGCTTGGGGGCAGGGGTCACGAGCATTTAAAGGGGACACGCACTGAATTTGCAAATTTTTAATTATGCCCCAAAATAGGCAGATAAAACATTGTATAATAAAAAATGTTGAGCTGAAACTTCACAGACACATTCTGGGGACACCTTAGACTTATATTACACCTTGTGAAATATATAGGGCACCTTTAAACAATGTTGTATGGACATTGCAAGAAATTAAATATGTCTTTACTATCTGAGTTCCCAATGTATAAAATCACACTTTTAATGTTAAATGTGCCAATACATGTGCTTCCTGTCCAAAATATTTGGGGATAACCTTGTTGCTTTCTTTTGCTCTTTTATTTTATTATATCAGTTCTCAGAGAGGTGTTTGACATCAAGTTTCAAGAAATCTTTTATATTTTTAATCTGTGGTATTGGCATTTGGCAGCTTCTGCAGTGACTAGCTGTATCCACAGTCAGAAAGATTACCTGTCCTCTAAGAGCACACTGACCTTGGGGTGGAGGTACACAACAAACACACAAACATGCACGTACACACACTTACAAGTACAGCAACAGCAGAAGTTAAGCATGATGGGGGCAGGGAGAGGTGCTCAGCCCAGGTGTCACTAATCAGTGTGTCCTTTTAGACAATAATGAGGTTGCTCTGGTAACGGTATTTGCTATAATTCCTCTGTACAGCGATGATATAGAGCTGCAGTACAGGAATTAAGAAGAAATGTTCACAGCATTTCTCGGGAAAATTGTTGAAGTTTACTGGTGTTATTCTATGTGCTTGTCAGGGCCGTAACCACCATAAACATTGAGGGGGACAAGTCCTCCCCAATAGTTAGAAATGGCCAATTTGTCCCCCCCTTGCACTGCTCTGCTGCACTCCATTACGCAGTGCTCTGTATGTTGTTAGGATGACAAAAAGGTTTAAAAGTTACATTTTTAGTCTGGTCTGCCTTGGTAGTCTAACAGCACTCGTCAATGTCAAAATGATTCTAATGGCCAATCAAATCAAAGTAGGCGGGGTTTACCGTTTACAAGCAGAGCGTGAATTCCAGCACGAAGCGTCAGTTTGAAATTTAAAATGAGGTAAGATGTAAATAGCGAAACCTTTAAAGGGGACCTATTATGCCCCCTTTTACAAGGTGTAAAATAAGTCTCTGATGTCCCCATAGTGTATGTGAAGTTTTAGCTCAAAATACCCCACATATAATTTTTAATAGCATGTTAAAATTGCCACTTTTGGGGGTTGAGCAAAAACGTGCCATTTTAGGGTGTGCCCTTTAAATGCAAATGAGCTGCTGTGTTCGGCCTAAGAGGGCGGAGCTTCAAGAGCTGATTCTCCGGTGCCAAGTTAGAACAGGTATAGTTTAGTTCAGTAACGGTTATAACTTATATTGTCTGCATTAAAATATTATCCATAAACTCTCTCTCTCTCCCTTGCATTATCATCAACATACATAGCAAAGTACACAGAAACACTCATTACAACTAACAGTAAACAAATATATACAGACCTTATGCCTTTTCGGGTGTTGCATAATAAACTGGTAAACTTTATATCCATAAATCAACTCCGATGAACCGTAATAAAGTGCTCTCACCTTCATTACTGCCATATCCAGTATCACTCTGGAGACTGTAAGCTGGATCACAAAGTGATCTATCCTTGAGTAACAACTTTGTAGCACAACCTCTGTTTTGTATCGTCCCTTTGTATTGACATTCGTTCACAAAGCAGTCCGGCGTGAAATGATTCGTGCAGACATAAATGAATTTCGGTACGTTAGAGTTGAGGGAGCATTTTCTTCGAAAACAAAATTAATCCACCTCGTCTTCAGATTTAGGGAGTAAATGGAGAGAGCTATGTGGATTAATCCATCCAGCTACAGAACACCTAAAACGCTTGGGAGACTTTCTCGTCAGTGCAGTAATGGTGGACTGTGTGAACTTGCTGTGAACCTGCTCAGGGCGGTTCTGTGTTAAAACCACAGTGTCTGTCAACATTTGTAGGCGGGGCCTGTGGCTAATGTGACTAATGTGGCTAATATCTGGAAAAAAGAAACAACAATGAACATCTAGTCACTTATTTACATCTTACAACATAACTCAAGGTATTGTAATTTGTATTTGTTTAACAAAAAAACAAACAAAAAAAAAAAGGCCATTTTTTGTCACGTTGTATAGTTTTGATCCACTAAAACATTTATATAAGAAACATGAGTTCTCGAATTAGAATTGATTTTGATTCCGAGAATCCAACTATAGATTTGATTGATTAAAAAGAAGCCACTCATAAGAGTCATTCCTTTGGGAATCTGACTAATCACTATGAATGGATTTGATTTACTATAAAGAACCAGTTAGTCACGCAGTATGGATGGGAATCACTAAAAATAACTCATAAGAGTCATTTGTTCTGGAATCCGACTACACTCCCGGTGATTCAGTATTTTTCGATTCACTGAAAAGATTAGAACCTGCTCATACGAGTTATTCATTTAGGAATCGGTCACCTGCTGAAGGTTCAGTGCTGTAGAGGTATTTTGATGCTTACGTCTGCTGTGACGATGTGGTACATGTAACCATGTATGTGCTGAGCCGCTGTCAAAAACGCTTATTTCCATAAGTGACATGACACACAAAACTTAAGAATCTATTAGAGAAAACATGATTGGCACGTAGATTTTTGTTTGTAGACATGACAGGAGATGTTCTGTCTCTCTGCCCTTGAACATACGCTCGTATAAGTGTTATCAGTAAAGCACATGTTGGAGATGATTGTATGGGACATATGCATTGTTAGCCCTGAGGCCCATCACCGGGGAATTGGCAGAGCTTTGCGCAGTTTAGATTCGAGGTATCAACAGGCCAATCTTGAGTTACCACAGCTGACAGACAATTTGTGTTAATCCAGAGACAGAGGCTGTCAAACATTAGTGTTGTACATCACGTCCTCTCTGCAAGATGGTGAAAATAATAACTGTCTGTTGACTCCTGCAGAGTGAAAAAGTGCTGCATGTTGATTATGCAATCTGCAAATGCAGCATCAACTTGTGTTTGGCTTCATGGTGCAATCCTTTCATTTGCTCATACATTTTACCCTTAAAGAGATTGAATTTCTCTCATCATCTTCAGGGGAATTTTTGGTGTTATCAGAGAATAATGCATTTTTGAAGATTCAATCACTGATTCATCAGTCATCTGTTTGTTGTCGGCTTCATCAGTAGACTGTCATGCTAAATGCCCTTTTCTTTTTGTGTATTTGCTGCAGTTCAGTATATGGTGAAAACATCTGATGTGAGCTGTACACAATACATTACATTACAAATTGAAAATGGTTTTTAAATTAGATTTGCATGTTGGATGAAACCTTTTTAGGCTGTCAAATTAGTAATCTGGGTGTCTCTTGAAGGCCTTGGTAATTCAACCTTAACTAAATGGGCTATGATCAGAAATTTTCAATGCGTTTTGCTGTTAATTAGTTAAACCGTGGAATGAAAGCATATGAAGCCTATTACTTCACATCAAATTGTCTATGCTTCTGTAATGTGGCTTTCATATTTAGCATTTCACATGAACTGGGTTTTTCTGTATTGAAATTATGGGCTGCCAAAGGAAGTTGATAATCAGTATTGATATCGATCAATTCTTTGTAGTGAGAGTGGTGTTTGCCTGCATAAAACTTGATGTTAAAGGGTTGGTTCACCCAAAAATGAAATTTCTGTCATTAATTACTCACTCTCATGTTGTTCCAAACCCACAAGACCTTCGTTCATCTTCGGAACACAAATTAAGATATTTTTGATGAAATCTGAGAGGTTTCAAAGCAACGAAATTACCACATTCAAGACCCAGAAAAGTAGTAAAGACATCGTTAATATAGTCAACGTGACTATAGTGGTTCAACCTTAATATTATGAAGCGACAAGAATACTTTTTGTGCACAAAAACAAAACAAAAATAACGACTTTATTCAACAATTTCATCTCTCCCGTCATTTTCCTACACAGTTTACGTTGAAGACACATTGCAGAGCTTCCATGTTTACGTCCGAACGCCTAGGTGGTTGGTTTTTGGCATTCATCAAAAGAGAGATTTAAAAAATGTTAATCAGCACAATTGTTTTCAACATTGATACTGATACGAAATGTTAACTGAGCACCAAATCAACATATTAGAATGATTCTTTTCATTTGTAATATTTCTCAATATTACTGTTTTACTGTATTTTTGATTAAATAAATGCAGCCTTGGTGAGTATAAGAGGCTTCTTTCATAAACATTAAAAAAACATTGTAATGTACTGTATGTATTATATGTGTGTGTGTATCATGATGCTTTCATTAACAGCCACCACTTTCTATTCCAATTATTTAGTTCAATTATTTAATCAAGTGGATGAACTGAAAAAATCTTTAAGAGGAAGTACAAGGTTTTTTATTCTGTATTCACTCTCTTCTTGCCTCTGATATTTGAGGACCGCTGAATAGTTTTTTTTTATTATCATACTCTCTACATCTCTGTTTGGGCACGTCTCCTTTCAGCTCCGTTGATATACTCTTGTAATATGCAGAACCTCATCAAAGACTCCCATGAGCAACTAGTTAGTTCTTCGAGCAAATTCAGGATACTCTTAATGAACATACATGCCCACAAGACGAGAGGTAGTTTGTCTGATGTTTCTTGTTTGTCTTTTCTGTGCATCTCACTTTTGATCTTGCCAGTTGGCACAACACTTATATCTCTATAACACTGACCTAAGTTACAGAATAAGCCTTTTAATCAGCATCCATACTTTGTTAGCGTATTGGAAGGGAAAAGGACAAATGATCAGATTTTTCACTCTAATCATCTTTCATTTCCTATCCTTATTTGCTTGTACTAAAATGGCCCTGCAGTTTTGTATCCTCTTGCTGAGTTGTATCGTATATCAAATGATGCTGCAATGCAACAATACAATCAGCCAAATCTAAACAAACCTACACACGCACATATGCAATCTCGTCTCCTTTAGTTGCCGAGGCCATTTTGTGATTCAGCATTCTCTTTGACCAAGAGGCAAGTTGGCAGTCGCCCCTTTAATCTCTCACCTCTAAGCTTTGATAGATGCGCCCATGACTCAGGCTTACATCCCAGTCTGCCTGATAATGAATGTGCTTTCCTCATGCCTGAGGGAGAGCAGATACAGCCCCTTTAGGCTAAATCACAAGTTAGCTTTATCGACTAAACCTTGAGAATTTTTTGGGGAGTGGGAGATCATTTAGTTAGTACAAACTAGTGTTTGTATTGACTTTCAGCCTTGGTGAATATGAAATATTATTAAAATAGATATTCAAAGTCAAATGCATCACTCTATCCAAAATCTGTTACCTTGGATGTTTGTGTTGTGACCTTGCGATCTAGACAGCTGTTATTGACAGCTTGTTTTTAACACTTCAGATAGTTACATTTAACCAAATGTTGTGTTTGCACCGTATTGCAGAGAAAAATATCCTAGTTTCTCTGTATACTTGTATAGCATGCAACTTATTTGGTGCAGGTTTTAGCATGACATGATGATTAGAGATGCACAATATATTGTTAAATATTGGTAAATATTGTTGGCACCGATAGCCTCGTGGGCAGCGGCGACATATACCGTGGTTGAGCTTTGGTTAATATCAGCCGAAATGTACCAATTTTTATATTGGTAAATTTCGGCTGGTATTAGAGATTTTCTTTATTTTTATCAGTTAATCATGTGATGATTGTTTGAGTAATCAAATGATTATTTGATCTTTTTACATTTAGATTACTATGCCGTCTTCTAACGATCACTTCTAACGAACACTAATAAATGAATAATACTATTAAATGTAATATTTAGAAAATCTCAAAAATGAATATCTATTTTCCATACTGTACATTATAATGTTGTGTTATTGTTTACTAAGACTATTAAAAAAACGTTTTCATTATTGAAATAAAGCTGAAATAAAATTTAAATATTAGATTAAAAATTTAAACTAAAACAAATATAAGAAACATTGCCTTGGCAACTGAAATAAAATAAGTTTAAATGGAAGTACTGCAATAAAAACTGAAATAAAAATATAGCTATTAAAGCAAAATATAATTGAACTAATATGAATGATAACACATAACACTTTATTAAAAAAAATAAAATTATAATGAAAACTGAAAATATGAAAATAAAAGAATTCAAAATATTAATAAATACTTTAATATTGTATAAATAATCAAAAATAACACTGCTTAGCACTTAAAATGACTTAATTGTATTTATATAATTTATATAGATAAAATACTGTAGAATTTTAATATTGGCCAATGTAACAAATTATTTAATCTTTTAATTTATTTTTAAAAAATCAACTTATGCTGATCAACTTAATGTTTAAAGCACAGATTGCTTGCTTATGGTTGTCTCTGAACATTAATGAGATAGAATATAGTAGTTTAAAGGGGTCATGAACTGCGTTGTTTTATGTTTCCTGGGGTGCTAAGTATTACATGTGGAATTCTCTCTAACACTTTTAGCATGTTTCTAATCGTGAAAAGTGTTGATTATATCATTACATTTAGATCTATGGCATTATATTTAGACCGTGGCATGAAAGGCTGCAGTGATGAACATCGTAGCTGATCACAGACATGTTGCTGAGTGCATGAAAGCAGTGATCTCGTCATTGCAACTCAATTTCTGCACACTAACGAATGCTTTCATCATAACTAACAGTGCAAACATGGTGTAACTAAGAGTGGGAGTTTTGCAGAGAGTCCAGAACTCGAAGCGATTGTAAAGGGAGCGTTCTTTGATCGCTTTCTATAATTTAATCACCGTTTAAATAACAGATTATTTTCATCCTACTAAGAGAAACAACGTGAAGTTGAACATTTAGTCACTGGTTTGATTTACTGACACATAGACAAAGAACATCTGACTGTACATGAATCATTACATATCAGAAATCACTGGTCACAGATCAAGCATTAGAATTAACACAGTTACTTACATGTTGTTGCATTACTGTCGAGTCCATATCGTAAAAGTCTGTTTGCAAAGCCTGCGGCGAAATGCGATTGATTTACCAAAGAATCTACAGTGAAATACCGAATACAAATAAATGAAGCTCAACTGAGACATTCACATTGTTGAAAATAAATAACCATATTCCTTGCATTGGGATCCTTTGAAAGGTAATGTTATTTTTAGTCCTGTATCGCTCTTCTCTCCTTGTCATCTCACTAACACACTAGTGGGCGGGGCTAATGTTGCAATGATGAAGTAGGCATTGATTTCTTCTGCGGAGTCGTTCGCTGGGCCTGGTGTCAATAAAAGCGCTAAAAGCTTATAAAAGCTTATAGTACGATGACCTCTTATAAATCAAAAGCTCAAGGAAAAGTTGATTTCTCAGTTCATGACCCCTTTAACATTGCCACACATTAACCTTATGTTTTGTGATAGTCTGTGAAAATCTATGACACCGCCAGAGATCATAAATGAAGTCCTTGTGTTATGATGTTCCAGCTAAAATCTTGTGCTGAATGAGAAACCCTAGACTTGTTCACACTGACCCATTTCAGCCATGCAGGGCCCCCCACACCAGTTGTTGGTGCACACCAGTGGAACATAATCACGATTCAGGATGCCAAATTAACACTACAGCGAATCCCGAATACACAACACATGCAAAGTGCACCATTTTGAAATGACAGCTACATCCCATTATTCATAATCTCACATGCTGCTTTTCACTTTTAAATTGAACCATGTGGGAAAACTCCCTGACAGCAGCATATGTCTAGGCAGTGATTGTAAATAGCGGGTTTGGTAATAAGGGCAACATTTTTTAGGGAATGGAACTGTCTGGTTTGATTTGTGCAGACGACGGGAGCCCCAGCAGGACCGGTCCAGAATTGGATGTTTTAGTCAGTTCTGTTCCGACCAAGAGAAAGAAACATACCTGCTACCTGTCTCAGAAAGTGTTTGGTCTTCTTTCTTCTAAGGCAGACAGTCATGGAGTTGGCTGTTTGAAGTTGCCATTCTGTTTGTCAGTGCGTTTTGAAAAGATGCGTAAGAACTGTGTCCAGGCTTTGCAAAACTTTAGACACCTGATCACTTCCACTATACATATAAAGGCATCACCTGGTAATGTTAGTGACATTGTGTTCTCTAATGGCTGCAGGCTGAAAAGATCCCCAACAGTGTGTTTTCCATCAGCGCTTCTTTGGTTTTGCTCTAGGAACCAGATTTTACATTTACACAAGTGGTTTATTTTATCTAAGTAAACCTGTCCTTAAAATTGTCCTTAAAGTGTTAGATCACCCAAAAATGAAAATTCTGTCATCATTTACTCACCTTCAAGTTGTTCCAAACCTGTTTGATCACAAAAGAAGATATTTTGAAGAATGTCAGTAACCAAACAGTTGATGGGCCCCATTGACTAACATGGAAAAAAGAAAATACTATGGAAGTCAATGGGGCTCGTTCTTCCTGACATTCTTCAAAATGGCGCAGATTATTCTCTGCTGGTGCAGAAGAGTGAGGCTTTCATTTTTGGGTGAACTATCCCTTTAAATGCATTCCTGTAGCTCAAATGGTAGAGCATGGTACTAGCAACAAGGTCATGGTTTTGATTGGAATTGCATGAACTGATAAAATGTAAACCTTCAATACAATATAAATCGCTTTGGATAAAAGCATCTGCCAAATGTATACATTTAAATGTGAACTGCATAGGCAGCCAGTAATTAAATCTTAAATGCACTGTGGTTGACACAGACCGTAAATCCTCATAGGTCTATTTGAACACTTGATTCTCACTCATGAATGTCATTGCATTAGGTCAAGGATTCCCAAACTTTTTAGTCAGTTGAACATCTTTTACCTAAAGTATTTACTTGAACTAACCCCTGAGATTTTAAGTTAAAATTTCAATAATTTAACAACACATTCACATGTTAATGTTATGTCTGATGTTGTTTAATGGTCACATGACATGCAGGTAACTATTTAATCTTTTTTTAGTAAGTGTTATTTTCATTTTACATTTACATTTAAAAATACATTTTAAAGATATACATATATTGTTCAAGACAAAAAAGTATAGAACTCAAGGGAACTTTTACATCTACTAAACATTTTTGTTTGGAAAAGTGAAGTTACTTCCACTCTAGCAGCACTATCATGCCACATGCTTTGTAATGATATTCGTACATTTTAAGCATGGCTGACATGTCTAAATACTTTTTGGGGCAGCTGTATGTATGTTTGGCTTTGGAATACTTCTGTCCTACATAAATATTATGAACTAGATTTGTTTGGATCAAATCAGGTTAATTTAGGATCATATGCATTGCTTTTGACTGCAATATCAGTATTGACATTCTGCCATTTCAGTAGCTGGTCTGACAGTAATTTGCAGGCGCAGTAAATTAATTCATTTTCTCAGGGTCATTAAGCAAGGACAAATTCAAAAGCCTCTGTCAAACCACTCATTGTGTAGTTCTCCACTCATTAGTGTTCTAGTTAACTTTTCCTTTCTCCCAAGCTGGCCCTGAACTTTACCGGCGCTTCACTAGAGGTCTGGGATGTGTCTCAAGGATTCCCTAATGTGCTACTTAAAACTATTTCCTTTCGTTCCTCTATTTTTTCTCGTTAGTTTCTAAGGAAAGCTCACACCAATTGGTATGTTAGACATTGTGTTTTTTTTCTTGTATTGGGTGAATTGTAACATGTATCAATTGCCTTGCAGCCTCCCAGGTGACTGAATTGCATTATAAAGCCCCATACAAACTCATCCCAATCTGAGCTCAACTTGCTTTTATTATATATGACAGAAAGGCTCAAGGTTTGACAGTGAGTAGCTCAGGGAGCTTGCTTTGAATAGACTTTAATCCTGAAAGAACCTGTTTGTGTCCCCAACCTCCCTGTACGACCTCTCCCTTACAATCCTGCACCTCTCATCACTTCCCACAATACCTTGCTGTGACTGTCATGTACTACCATGCCCAGTTCTTACCTGTCAATGGGATTGACTAGCTGCCATCACAGTCTTTCAAAATGGTGCACAATTTACCTCTTTACAGTAACTTATTTACCAGGGACTGTTTTTTTTATTGAAGTTTTTGAGCTAATTAGTAATTAATCTAAAGTAGGGATGCATTGATATTAAAAGGATTAATTACTGAATTGAAATGATACTTTTTACTATGAACTTGTTAGTATTAAAATTAAAATGTGAATTCATATAGTTGATTGTATGTTGTCTAAATAAATACAAATTATATCCATTTTTCATTCTGTACATTATAATGTTGTAATGTCTAAATTCACTTATAGCATTTGTTTTCATTGTTTAATTTTAAATTTATTTACATATTATACACAATAAAATATCCAATATTGACCAATATACAACCCGAATTCTGGAAATGTTGACGTTTTTAAATTTGAATAAAATAAAAACTAAAAGACCTTCAAATCACATGAGCCAATATTTTATTCATAATAGAACATAGATAATATAAATGTTTGGTTGTAACAAAATTGGATTCGTCTGACCATAGAACATTTTTCTGCTTTGAAACAGTCTGTTTTAAATGAGCCTTCTGGACCATGTTCTTCCTTTTTGCATGATAAAGCTTTAGTTGGCATCTGCAGATGGCATGGCGGATTTTGTTTACCGACAGTGGTTTCTGGAAGTATTCCTGGGCCCATTTAGTAATGTCATTGACACAATCATGCAGATGAGTGATGCAGTGTCGTCTGAGGGCCCGAAGACCACAGGCATCCAATAAAGGTCTTTGGCCTTGTCCCTTACGCACAGAGATTTTTCCAGTTTCTCTTAATCTTTTTATGATGTTATGCACTGTAGATGATGAGATTTGCAAAGCCTTTGCAATTTGATGTTGAGGAACACTGTTTTTAAGGTATTCCACAATCTTTTTATGCACACTTTCACAGATCGGAGAGCCTTTGCCCATCTTTACTTCTGAGAGACTCTGCCTTTCTAAGACATCCCTTTTATAGCTAATCATGTTACAGACCTGATTTCAATTAATTTAATTAGTTGCTAGATGGTTTCCCAGCTGAATCGTTTTAAAATGTCTTGCTTTTTCAGCCATTTGTTGTCCCCGTGCCATCTTTTTTGAGACCTTTAGAAGGCATCAAATTTGAAATGAGCTCATTTAGTGGATAAAAGTGTAAAATTTCTCTGTTTGAACATTTGTTTAAACATGTTATCTATGTTGTATTGTGAATAAAATATTGGCTCATGTGATTTGAAAGTCTTTTAGTTTTCATTTTATTCAAATTTAAAAAACATCCCAACATTTCCGGAATTCGGGTTGTATATTCAGTATCAATAAAAAAAAAAAATTAAAAAAACATCAGGTGTTGTCTGATAACCCCTATGAAACTGTGCGTCCCTAATGTAAAGTATTATTAGCTTTAGCAATATTACATCTGTAATTGAATATTTTTCATTTTCCATTGCAGTGGATGTATTTTTTAGTCCATTGCCTGTAATTCATATCTGCTGGACATCATCGTCCATCCCTGTCTCATTTGGGAGGTCAGCTTTCCAGACAGAGCATAAACAGACCCAGCATGTGGTTGGTGTCAATATGCTACACACTACCTCTCATTCCCAGGATGAATATTGGATTACCAACTAATTCTGCACACTCGAGACACGGCTGCCTACTGTTTGCATAAAACCAGTTCATTAATTCATTTAAATGATTCATCTTTTCACTCATAAATGCTCACCAAAGAGAATCATACGGCACAGTTTGACAGCAAACGCTGAAATAAACAAGGGGGTGGAGTACAGGAGAAACACCAAAATATAAGAGTTCCAGTATGAATATTTTCTGCTGATATTTAAATACACAATTTCAGGGATTCATATATATGTCCTTTTTTTGAGTTATTGCAAAGTTACTTATGATGACTAACACTGCATCCTCTCTAGAGCGGCTTAGAAGTTTGTGAGCGCTTTGTGATCTGGCTGTTGGAAATTTAGCTATTTTTCTCACTTCTGTCAGCTTTGCCCACCTTTGTGCTGTCAGCCGTGTGTGTGCGCACATGCGCCTTGCTCAGGGCAGAATAATCTCTGAAAAGGGAAAGAGAGAGAGGGAAAGAAAACGACACTGGCTGGGCTCCTATGTAACTCACAGAGGAAAACACATGGCTCAGATTCTTTATCAGTCATTCCTCTTCACCTCTTATGACAAGCGGCACCTCCCTGTCACTCAAAGGCAGCCTGCTGGGAAGAAGACAGCTTCTACTTAAATACAGCTAGCCTACAGCCTATTCTGAAAGTCATTTTCAGGTTTTTTTTTATTATTATTATTTATTTCATCCCATGGGCTTTTGAAAATAGATATCTCACTCTTTCTTAGTTAATGCACATTTAATAGTTCTAGCTATTGTTTACTTAGTATGACAACAGCCATTGTTTAAAATTAACTACTGCATCAGTTCAGTGCTACTGAATCGACAGTTAGTAGAATGTATAAGCTAAATTAAAGTGCATTTTAAGAAGGCATCACAATGTAGACATCAAAAGGGCCCATTATCATCTTTATAGCACACAGAAAGCCATGTCTCAGACAGTGAGTGAGTACCGAATTGAGTTCTCTTTCACGTTTGTTTTTGCACTTGAACTGACAAATTCACACAAAATTGTCAAAATGCGCATCTTGGCGAGTACCTAGAAAACATAATCGGTTACGAAGTGAGCGTAATCAGTCAGGAAAGACAATGCATTTTTATCAGTATCAGTATACTGGATCCGTGCATTGTCTTAAAGTGACAGCAGCCTAATATTCCTGCTGCTGTCTGTGTTTTTAATGTTAATCAGACAGCAAAAGACAAAGAGAAAATCACTCGCTGCTCTTGACTGAACTTTTGTAACTTTGATAAGGATTAATCTATATTTAATTTATACAGTGAAGACTATGCAGTATTTCACATTAAATTACTTTATTGAATTTCTGTGCCTGAAAAGTGAAATTTCACTGGTATCTAAAATGTTGGTGTCAAAACCTTATTTGGGAACACTTTATTTTAGGGTCTTGCTTATTAGCATGCATATTACTAGAATATTGGCTGTTTATTAGTACTTAAGCATTAATGCCTTATTCTGCATGACCTTATTCTACATTCTTAATCCTACCCAATACCTTAGGAATAATAAATTAGGAGTTTATTGAGGAAAAAGTCATATTTAATAGTGAATTTGTGTTCCCTATACTAAAGTGTTACCCCTTATTTCGTACAATAGAAGGTTACATGGGTCAAAACAACAAAAACAATAACTGTTATATGTGCAGTTTTTGACATCTTGGTGGTGAGACATAGTGTAAAGTCTTGTGATTTTTTTTCCCCCATCACTGTGGATCTGATATTAATGTTCATTTTTGGAATGTGTCTGCATTTGATACTGCACCTGGTCACTCACAATGCCTGCTATGAGGAACAGTAGCATCATTAAACGGGATGCGTAATGAGGCATGAAATCAACACGAACCATCAGCAGGAGACTGCGCCTCACTATAGGCACTATGGGTAATAAGGTGTCAGGAGTCGTTTTCTCCTGGTTTAATCATCCGGACTTTGAAACATTCACAGTAAACAGCTGTGTTCTGGACTGAACTCTGAGGACTATGAGTGACACACCCTGCCTGTGGCTCCAGAACACTGGGAGATACCAGCCCTACAGGCAGTGTGACTAATGGCATGACAAAATGCTTTTTTATAGCATATAAAGCTGCCATACTTCGTCTACACTGGAAGTGACCGATGAGTTGAGGTTGTCTGTGCTGGAAGTGTTTAATTTCATTACCTCAGCAGTAAGTGTCAGATTTATATTATTTATATTAATATTTATGATAAAAATGACTTTTCATGGACTTTTTATAAAATGGCGAAGATGTTAATGTAATGTTAGTAATGTATGTGCACTCTAAAGAATAATGTGTTTGCTCAACAACAACAACAAAAATAAATAAATAACAGAACCGTTTACATGAATGTTCTTTTTGAGTTATGACAACTTCGAATGAAATTGTTCAACCAACAAACTATATTGATTTAGAGGAACTTAAAGGTACAGTAAGCGAATTCTGAGAAGCTGTTGAAAGTGGATCAGACCAGCACCAAAACACACTTGCAGCCAATCAGCAGTAAGGGGTGTACACACTCAAGAGGGGTAGGTGCCTGTGTTTGTGAATTTGGGGGTGGGGCTATCAAGATAGGGGTGTGTCCTTTTGGGTGATATCAACTATCAACAGCGTTTCTCAGTTATCGCTTACTGCACCTTTAATAATTTGTAACATAAATACTATTGATTACTCAAAAAATTAAGTTGCTACAACCACTTGAATTGTAGCCCTGGAAACAATTAATCTTATCTATTTCAGTTGAAATCCACATTATAGCACATGTACAGTACGTCAAAAATAGTAACATAGGCCATCTTTCAACTGAAGGCCAAATTCATTGCTTCTAAAAGTCAAAAGAGACTGGTGTCTTCTAGGGACAGATCTAGACTTCTGATCTGAAACACTGTCTGCTGAGGTTTGCAAAGCAATTCTGCAGCTCATAATGAATGAGGATCTTTCAAACTCTGGTTAGAGATGGTTCATCTTGCATAATGTATATTAGTATTGGCATAAGGTGTTAATCGGCTTAATTATCTGAAGCTGTTTAAATTAACCTTCAATAACAATGTTCTGACCTGGAGCAGATTTCATGGTAAAGTGAAAGCCATTATATTAGCCACTCATGGATCCCTTATGACATATTTTTTTGCTATGTGAAAGCTGAGATCCAAATGCAAAAAAGTGACAGCTACTTGTTTTTTTCTTTTAGTAGAGAGCTCTAAGGAAGAGTTTTTATTCCCTCTTGAATTAATTATTTTGCATTGAGTACTAGATCAAAAGTTTTATGGCAAATCTGTCTCACACTCATGGGGCAGCATATTGAAATTTTGTTCAGCAGAGATTCCTCCGAGATGGTTGACATGCTTTCTGAATGTCTCACAATAGGCCATTTGACATCTTACCATTAAAATAAACCCTCATAGCAGAATATCTCATGGTCATCAGTGACCTACAGAATAATGCAGTCTCGGCTTAACTTTGATTGTCAAGAGCTACATTTCACATGCAGAAGTATGTATCTTTTAAAGGGATGGTTCACCCAAAAATGTTAATTCTGTCATCATTTACTCACCCTCAAGTTGCTCCAAACCTGTATGAATTTCTTTCTTCAGTTGAACACAACAGAGGATATTTTGAAGAATGTCAGTAACCAACCGTTTATGTGCCCCATTGACTTCCATAGTTTTGTTTTTTTTCTTCTCCATACTATGAAAGTCAGTGGGGCCCATCAACTGTTTCGTTACCCATATTCTCAAAAATATCTTTTTTTGTGTTCAGCAGAAGAAAGAAATTCATACAGGTTTGGAACAACTTGAGGGTAAGTAAATGATAACACAATTTACATTTTTGGGTGAACTATCCCTTTAAGCTTTTAAAATGTATTGTATAGTACATATTTTTATAGCCCTCATGTATAATTCACATTAACAGTATTTTGTATTTTTATTTTTATTTTTTTTTTCAGTGTAATCAATGGAAAAATATTTAAGGGCATGTGGCAGTTCCAAAATCAACATTTAATTTTTTTCATTTCAGTGAAAAGAAACTGTCTTCAATCCAGTAATTCAATATCCATTATATATGTTCTTTTGAACTCTGGATTCTGCAGATGTATGACTTCATTATGCTCACTAGCTCTAATTCGCTCTGTCACACAAGTTTTTTTTTTCCTCCCTCGCAGATATGAATGCCGTCACCCAACTAAGCTCATGCAAATGACAGAATAAAATTAAGCTGTGATTTCAGCACACAAGCTCAGGTTAGTTGGAGCTAAAATGCAGCTCTCTTAAAGGAACGGTTCACTCATAAATCATCATTTTCTAACCCTTATGTCGTTCCAAACTCGTATGACTTTGTTACTTTTGTGAGATACAAAAGGAATTGCTTAGGTTGTTCCATACAGAAAACATATGGACGTGGATAGGAGCTCTGAGAACATCAAAAAGGTACCATAAAGTATTTTCTAAGCAAAGCATTCTGTTTGGCTATACAAATCTAAAGAGGCCAATTATGTTTTGTCAAGATGCAGCGCATTGATTTCATATCAATGACAAAATGTGCTACAATAGCTTTGTGTGAGGAAGTGGTTATTTACTGAAAATTCCCTTTTCAATGAAGTTTTAAAACCTCATTTCTGCTTCCTCGTATTCAATTATGTCCCGATTTGTCATCAGCAATGTTATTTTTGGTTCTCATCATCGACATCAAACCTAGCATGACTGATTTTGACTTGCCTTTTTCTTTTTTTTTTTTCTTTTTTTTATAAAATGCCTTTATCCACCTTTGTTACGGTTATATAGTTGATATCCATCCGCTATACAAGCGAAACCTGAAGGTAAGAAAAGTCTGTGGGTGGATGGAGACATTCTCATTGCCATATTCTTTTGAAACAAGTCTAACAAGCTTACCCACGCAAAACTGTACGTGTCAAGGAATGTCATTTTAAGAACAATGTCAAGGAAATTAATTAGCAAGGAGGATGCAAAAACAGTTATTATGATTCAAGTGGAAAGCGTCTCGCTTTGCGTTACTAATAAGCGTGAGGTATTGAGGGGAATTATGTTGATTAAATGTATGCTGTGGTAATAAACGAAGCTGAAAGTTAATTCATGGCCTTCTCGCAGCATCACCCACACTTAGAGTTGCCATGGCTTTTCGAACGCTGAAGAACATAAGGTCAAGAGGTTTCTTCTTTCCTCTTTGCTTCTCCCTTTTGAGTGTTCAAGTGAAAAAATACTTGGCTTTCCTGACCAGAGATGAAATAAACGGCAGCCATGATGAATTCTGATTGACAGAGTTTCTCAAATAAGTAAATCTCATCCTCATTTGCTTGCACTACCAGCCATTCATCTTCCAGTGCGTTGCATTCATCATCTCCCAGAGTGCTCTGGCGTTTTCTGTAAAAAGAAGCCAGGCTGCACTGATGGGTCTGTTGCTGTTGCCGTAGTAATTTACTTCACAAATACACCAATCATTAAGCTGCATTGCTATTTATTATCAAAGTCACACAAGCAAACAAGTTGATTAATTAGATTTTATATGTTAATTTGGCCATCCGTTTCCCTTTGTTTTTTGTTAAAAAAAAATCTAATCTAGATACTGTATTAATGACTGCTTATAATTATCACCAATTATCATGTAAATATGGTGCAGATGTAAAGTGGATATATAATATTTTGAGAGATTTCAGTTTGCTGAAAGGTATGTAGGTAATTGATGATAATGATATAGCCTATAGTAAATAATGTTTTATAGTTATCTTTATTGCTTTTATGATGTCTGATATTTTTGATATTATTTGATATTATATAATGTTTCATATATATATATATATATATATATATATATATATATATATATATATATATATATATATATATAGTCTTTTTATCTAATTAATCGCAAATTAATCACACATCAAATTTGGCTGAGAAATTACCCCCAAAAGATTATTTAAAGTCATTATTGTGTTAAATGAGAAAAAATTAAATAGACATTACAAAAAGTATCTTTAGAAATAAATATATATTTTATTTGATTTTACATAGAATTTATTACACATGAACTTTTAGGCTTCAACGGCCATGAGGGTGAGTAAATGATTACAGAATCTGCATTTTTGGGTGAACTATACACATACATATTTTTTATTAATATGGAAATATGAAAAAAAAATTTAATGAAATGATGTTCTAAATAAGAAACTAAATCTGCCAGTCGGTGCAGTAAATGTCTAAATGAGTAAGTCTTTGAGTCATTCATTTATCGATTTGTTCAAACAGCCGATTCATTCAAGAATGAAGTAAATGGCTCTCTTTATGAATGAGCCATTGAATCATTGGTTCACCTGATTCATTCAGAAAAGAAATACAGACAGCCCAAATAAATATATATATATATACACGCACACACACACAGATGAGCCATTACATTATGACCACCTATCTAATAACATGTAGGACCTCCTTTAGCCCCCAAAACAGCGGCCAAGCTGCGAGGCATTGATTCGACGAGATGGTGATAGGTCTCCTGGAGTATCTGGTACCTTAATGTCAACAGCAGGTCCTCCAGTTCCCGTACATTGCAGGGTGGTGGTGATGTAGCGCAAACCCACTTTTCCAGGTTGAACCATAAATGTTCAATTGGGTTCATGTCAGGCCAAGGCATTAACAGAAATTCACCATCATGTTCACTATCAATATTGCATCCAGGTGCCATAGCCTCTGTTCGGCGTATCCACACTTGGCTTTCAACGTTATGCACCAGGAATCTTGATTTGTCAGAACAGGCCACTTTCTTCCAATTATCCACGGTCCAATCTCGATGA
Source organism: Hypophthalmichthys molitrix (assembly GCA_037950675.1). Taxonomy (NCBI): domain Eukaryota; kingdom Metazoa; phylum Chordata; class Actinopteri; order Cypriniformes; family Xenocyprididae; genus Hypophthalmichthys; species Hypophthalmichthys molitrix. The sequence goes on along the minus strand of CM075514.1, from coordinate 15,853,880 downwards.
TCTTTGGCCCATTTCATGCGTTGCTGGCAATGACGTGTGGTTAGCATGGGGACCCGGCTGGGTCATCGGCTACGCAGAAGGCTGCGATGAACTGTGTGCTGTGACGCATTGCCTTGGTCACCACTGTTGTAGCTGCTGGTGATTTGTCGCACTATGGCCCTGCGTTCGCTGTGAACAATGCGCCACAGTCTCTGCTCCTCTCTGGCATCAATGAGCTGTGGACGTCTTTTTAAAGTACTTAATTCAGCAGTTTTTGCTCTGGTACCGAGAAATTTTACTGGTATTGGTACCGACCACTGAAATTTTGGTACCGTGACCACCCTGTAATATAATATATATTGTATATACAGCGGATTATATTACTTATATGTAATGCACAAACTAAAACATAAAACCAAAAATGTTACAAACTTGCTGTTGACATATCCAGAGATTGATCTCTTTCAATCTTTTTTGGCCGTTCATCTTTGTTTTTGCAATGCAGTGCACTTTTCATACATCAGATCCAAGCTCAAACATAAACTCTCCATTAAAGATTCATACAGATCAACACAAGTTGCACAGCAGTACATTATAGTGAAAAATATGCTTATGGAGGAAGCAAGCCAAGCATACAAATGAAATGGCTTTGCAAATCTTACAGAGTCGCTATGAGGTAAGATGCAATGTATAACTCTCGAAGACTTTTATGTGCTACTGTTTAGATCTTCTTTTTTAGTATTCTGGGCAACAACAGCAACGATAAAGACACTTTGATCTCACTCCATCGCTTACAGTTTTCCTGAACAGACCATTTAACCAATGATTTAATCTAATATGCTGCCTGCCACTAACCAGTCAACAATTATTAACACTCAATTTTACAATTCGCATGTCTAAACAGAGCATGAGCCCGGCTCCTGTCACCATCACACGTTTATCAGGTGCTGTGTGGTTGGTGTGGAAATTACAGACTGAAATATACTGTCAGAGAAAGAGATACTAGTGTTCTATCTAGAAGTATGTTATGTGGACAATAAAATGCTGGTCACAGATCAGTTTTTCTAAATGTTTTTTTCTTTTCTCTCTCTCTCTCTGATTTTGACATTATAAGATGTGTGAACATTAAATAAGCAGCCATGCAGAGTGAAAACTGTATAATATGCAAAAAATTAATGTACTTAAACAATTTATGTCTTTAATTCAATAAAACATTTACATGACCTTATATACTGTGACTATTAAGCATAATTGTGCGTGTAAACACATTGAATATATCCAGACAAACCAGAAAATATGTTTTTGAGTCAGTGAGTCACTGAATTTTTGCCACATATTTTATGATCAGTAAAGTGAAAGGTGAATAACTGTGTAATTCGCATCAGTATACGCTTGTTAGCATTCATTTAGCTGTTAGGCAAAAGAATAGTCAGTCAAAACCGAACAGAAGACTTGTGTAATCAAATGAATAGATGGCATTAGCATAAACTGTCAAACTTTGTATGTTTAGTGTCTGGACACTTTATTCTCAGTTATTTGTTAAGAAGCCTGTAAGGCCAAAGGCATGTGTGAAGACACATAATTGGTCTCCAGTGCCTTTGTGTTGAAAGAGTGTTTGTGCCTGCAGGATAATATATTTGCACATATCAGATGTCAGCAAGTCCTGCCCGCCCATATTTTAAAGGTGCACACAGTATTTTTTTTACCTCATTAAAACCTTTTTAACAGTACTTTTGAGAAATGTTTAAATTCTGTACACTCTCATGAGATAACCCCAGTCATATCATAGCCTGATAAAAGCTGTTTTTTATGGAACTGATCAATGCGTGGGGTCTTCCATTTTTAGATCACATGACCAGCCGAAGATTACTTACTTTATTGCGGTAATCTCAATTGGGGTTATACTATTATAGTATTGTATATACTATTTTATATTTAGATATTTTTATATATATTTTATAGTATATATTTATTTAATATATTTTAGTTTGAATTTTAGTTTAAAGGGTTAGTCATTATTTACTGAATGATTATTATATAGGATTATTATATCCTCATGTCATTCCACACCTGTAAGACATTCGTTCATCTTCGGAACACAAATTAAGATATTTTTGATGAAATCTGATGGTATCTGAACTACATATAGGCAGCAACGTCACTGCACCTTTTGAGGTCCAGAAAGGTAGTAAAAACATGTTAAAATAGTCAGCGTGACTACAGTGGTTCATCCTTAATGTTATGAAGCAACGAGAATACTTTTTGTGAGCAAAAACAAAAGAAAAATAACGACTTTATTCAACAATTTGAACCGTTGTCATACGTAGTTGACATAGTGAACTCAGAGCAGGCTTCCGTGTTTGTGTCCAAACGCCTACTCTATATTGGCCGAAGCTGAACATGTGAGCACCACGACTTATGCATGTGATGCATAAGTCGTTAACTTTATTTTTATTTCAGTTTTAGTTTTAGTAATTTCAGTACTACAACTTAAACTTAAAAAACTTAAATGAAAATTAGAAATGTTACCATTGGCAGGTACATTTTTTATCTAATATTTATATTTTATTTCACTTTTATAAATTCATAGCTCACTCAGGGTTTTACAGTTTTTAATTTATTTATATATACATTTTGTTTTAGTTTATAATTGAGGGTGTGTTCACACTTGTATTTTGGTTCTCTTGTTTTTTTTTTGTTTTTTTTTGTTTGTTTTTTTTTTGGTCCGGACCAATAAAAAGAAAATGGTACATTTAGTCCTAGTTCACTTAGCACATTTTAAGGCCGAACCTAAAGATACAAAACAAACAATTGAAAAAAGGCTTTGATGATGTATTTTTTTGCGACGGAACTTACCGAACATCCAAAACAATGCTGTGTGCTGGGCTAAATGTGCTTGTTGTATGTGCATCCATAAAATGTTTTTTTTTTTTCATTTGAGAACACATGAAGAGCTTATAAAATGTGTAAAGGAGTCAAAACAATGGCAGGAATTCCTCTGTTACACATACAAATCAAGACCTGCTGCAATTAGATAGTTCTGTACCAAACTGTAATGGGCAGCATAGCTCCTATGACGAGAGAAAACAGCTATGCTTGAGAATTCTGTCATTTTTAGGGTCACATCTTATGACATCACATCCTGTTTTTGGTTCGTTTAGATGCCTTTGGTCCATGTTGCGTTCATATTTCAGTCGAACTGTACCAGAGTTCATTTAGAAGCGGACTGAGTTTGTTTGGTGCACACCAGGGTTCGGATGGCAGCATTCACACTTATTCAAATGAACCGCACTAACAGAGCAATCGTACAAGAGTTACTTTTAAACAAACATGCCAAGTGTGAACGCACCCTTAGTTTTGTTAGTTTTTACTATTTCACTCTTAACCTCTTTACTTTTTTCCATTGTTTAATTTTTAATTTAGTTTTTGTGTTTCTGTGTTGCCAAAATTGTTAGTAATATAATTTACATAGCTGCTTTAAATTTAAATTTAAAGAGCCATCTAGTGTTATCGCTAGTGTTATAGTGGTATTTTTTATGTGGTTATAATATACCCTTAATTTTCTGGATGAAGTAAGCAGATTTGTTGTATTCATATATTAACAGTCATTAACAGTTCAAGACAAATGGTTTGTGCTTGCTTAAAAGAAACACCAGCATTGTGTTGTTCCCCTGAGTTACAGAAGTTTACTTCATGAATATGTAAAAGATTGTTGTATTCCTTTAGGGAAAGTAAAAAGAAAAAAAAATTCTAACAAACAATTATGGTCCCTAGAAATTCTCTGTGCAAGAAATAGAAAGATATTGGTCAATGTCAGCAGTAGATTACATGCTTGATGTTCTCAGTCTGATTTGTTGCACTCAGTCTGATTCATTGACATTTTGTCAGTGTTACAAGCCAAGTGGAGTCTAATCTTTCACATTGTTCCAGTAAATCTGTAATTCAACTTAACCTCAGCATTAATTGACTGCTTTCTTCTTTTGAATTGGCAATGCTCAATGTTCTTTTTATTTATTTTAAGTGCAAGAGAGTTTTGCTTCCTATTGTACCTCTATCCAAGTGTAGAATCATCCAATATGCTTGTAAATAAGAATTAATAAACTTTTTTAATTATAGTGAAGACGTTATTTTGTGATACCAAGGAAAGTAGTTACAAATCTCTTTGATTTGTTGAAAGCCTTGGGCTAAAGTACTTGCAGTGGTTCATTGATTAATAAGAATAATTAATTTCAGCCCTCAAGTTGCCATTAGCTTCAGGGGTGCAAGTGTGAGAACAGCACCTGTCATTTCCTCTAAACAACAAATCCTCCTTCTGATGGCAGCAGGCTAACTTGAGTAGATGAAAGGAGACGTCTGTGTGAGGCACGACGGTTTGAAGACACGCTATCAGTAGATTCACGCAGTCTTCAAATCCTCAAAACAAATAGGGTTCCTTGGCAAACATTTGAAAAGGAGCTTCCTTTTCAATCTATATGCCACCCTTATTAAAACATACAGAGCAGATGAGCTGCTTTAGACCTTAGTGTTTTTTGAAATCTGTCATCATCAGTTGAACTTCATCAGTGTCTTATTTTGGTGGTTTGTGAATCTAGTCAATAAAAAACATATCATATAACATGTGGAAAGCTCATTTCAATATTTTGAATTTTGGTTTTACACACATTCAGTACAAAAAGTTAAAAAGTTTAGGGCAGTAAAGTATTTTTTTATTTAGCAGGGATGCTTTAAAGGGGTCATGAATTGAGAAATCAACTTTTCCTTGCGCTTTTGTCATATAAGGAGAGAATAGCGATACAGGACAAAAATAACATTACCTTTCAAAGGATCCTAATGCTAGGAATATGGTTATTTATTTTCAACAATGTGAATGTCTCAGTTGAGCATTATTTTTTGTATTCAGTAAATTTCACTGTGAATTCTTTGATAAATCAATCGCATTTCGGCACAGGCTTTGCAAACAGACTATTACAATATGTAATCGACAGTAATGCAGCAACATGTAAGTAACTGTGTTAATTCTAATGCCTAATTTCATATGTAATGATTCATGTACAGTCAGATGTTCTTTGTCTATGAGTCAGTAAATCTAACTAGTGGCTAAATGGTCAACTTCACATTGTTTCTCTTAGTAGGATGAAAATAATCTGTTATTTAAATGGTGATTAAATTATATAGAAAGTGATCAAGGAACGCTTCCTTTGCAATCACTGGAGCTGTCAATCAAACAGCGCAAGTTTATCAGTGACTGAGTTCTGGACACGCGCCAAAACTCCCGTTTTATTCAACGAATCTCTAAGTTACATCGCGTTTACATGGTTAGTTATGAAGAAAGCATTCGTTAGTGTGCAGAAATTGAGTTGCAATGATGAGATCACTGCATTCATGCACTCAACAACATGTCTGTGATCAGCTATAACGTTCATCACTGCAACCTTTCATGCCACTATCTAAATATAATGCCATAGATCTAAATGTAATGCAGCACTTTTCACGATTAGTTAACTTTGAGAGCTGTAATAGTAAAAATGTGCTAAAAGTTTTTGAGGGAGTAATATTTAGCTATTTCAAATGGAAAGATGTTAGCCAATCACAGCAGTGGGTGTTCACACTGAAGTTTCACAGCAGACACGCCCCTTAAAACAGAGCGTTCAAATAAGAGGGCTAAAATCAGGGTAGGAAAAATGCCTTTTATTTCTAAATTATTACAATTTTTGATGTAAAAAGCATACTAACATTATAAGTGCACCCAGGAAACATTATAAAACAATAAAACAATGCAGTTCATGACCCCTTTAAATTGATCAAAGAATTTTAATCTACGTTGATTTAATAGCTTGAGAATCTATAATGCAGGCAGTGAAGATGATGATGTGGGGCAGTATATGATAGCATATGCACATGCATTTACATTTTTAATCCTGCAAGGATTTCTCTGAAGGTCGTGTCTGCTCATGGCATGCATTTTGGAACAGCTGATGACTGGAAGTTCTCCAGTTTTCCCTCCAGAGCAATTTAAATTCACTAGTGATCACTAGCCCTACTAAATAAGAAGGAAATGTTCCGCCGATTTATGGCCAGAGGTTACTGTTCATACTACTTTCCTTTTTTCACAAAATTTGTCAACAAAAATCTTTCACAATTCAAGAGCATATTTAATGAAGATGTTCTTTCACTGCAACACATAGACACCTGTCAGTCATCCTGGTTCAGGACAGCTAGCCATTGATTTGTTTTGATTGACGATGGCCTGCTTATGTGCAATGGAAATCAGATAAACTGTTGCTCACAACCTCGCCACGTCTATTGAAATATATTTTACAGAGTAACTCAATAATAGCAGCACCATCTGGATGTTTACAAGCTTTAAAAGCTTTGTGATGTATGAAAATAGCTAAGAAGATGCTCTTAATCCACCTTGTCTGTCTTCATCTTTATATATGTCTGTCTCCATACATCCCCTCTTTCTTTAAAGCTCATCCTTTATGTGCTTCACGCTGAATTTCTTCATAATAGAATGGTTTATTCTTTCTCCATCGTTGGTCTCCTGCTAATATAGAGCTCTTTGTGCAACTTAAAGTGAATTTCTAATTTTCTTCTTGTGGTGATTCTCTTTAATAGACTTTTGTATCTGTGAAGGTTTGTTTTGTTGTTCCATAAGAGACTCGCTTTGTATTCCAGGTTTGTTGGCATTGCTTCATGCAGTCTCTGTTGCTTATGTTGGGAATTTTGGAGAGCAGAAAGGAGAGGGTATAATAAAAAACGTGTGCAGGGCGTTAAAAAACGAGCTGTTTAGTAACTTAAGAATGCAATGAAATCGCCCCATCACTCCCTGTCACCCATTAGGCTTTTGAAGCATATCAGCTCTGATTCCTACAACAAAACGAAGTTTAATTATGCTGCAAAACAATGTCTAACACGTTTCTGCTTATATCTGGGAAATTCATTCAGGTACCGCCAAGTGTCATTCAATTGCTTTTGAGGGATGGGTAGACACAGATGTGACCTGCAGCAGGTGTTTCATTTTATTATTATTATTTTCTCTTTGTAAATTTATTTATTTGCACAGCTTCAAGCATATAGAACACATTTATTTTACTTTATCAGTGTCACACAATTAGGCATGTGACAGTATCAAATTTTCATGTTGCGATTAATTGCTGAAGCTTTTATCATGGTATACGGTATTATCACAATATTGAAATAAGTTGCAAAAAAAATTTGTTGTCATACAGGTTTAAGAACTCTTTTTGTAATAAAAAGAACTCTGAATGTTTAAATACAATAATACAATACACAAAAAATATATAAAGTACAATTTTCAAAAAGATTAAAGTGCAAAAGAATAAGGCTATAAAGAACAACAGGTTACACTTTATATAATAATAAGTTCTCATTATCTAATGCATTAATTAAGATTGAGCAATAGCTACATTTGTTACAGAAAGTATTATTTTTTGTTAATGTTAGTTACAAAATACAACTGATCATTGTTAGTTTTATCTCAGGTCCAATAAATTCTTTCAATAAGTTCTTTTGATTTTAATAATGTTATTAAACAGTAACTAAGAAAATAACATTAACTAAGAATAATTAATGCTTTATAAGTATTTTTCATTGTCAGTTTGGTAATAATGAATTAACATGTTAACTAATGAAGCCGTATGTCTCAAAGTTTTACTGAACAATAACAAATAATCAGAACATTTCTAATCATTAGGGCATGTTGTAGTCCAGATTAAAATATAAAAATGTTTAAGTTTGAAAATAAATAGCCTATTAAGTCTTTAAGTATTAAGTATTTGGTGCTGTGATGAACAACAGTGAGATTACAAAAAACTGAATGGCTGTTTGAAGCATTTTAAAAACTGTTCAGTAGCGCAGTTGCTTTGTTTACGGGGTTTACGGGGTAACCGCTGCATTCTGCTGTTCCATCAGCACCCTCTGCTGTCAGAGAGTGAATGTGCACTTTCATTCAGCGTGTCTCCTTTACTATTTCCGCCATGTGCTTCTCGTGCACGTTGGGCTTGTTTACATCTGAGCGTGTCCCTTTGCGGTGTTGTGCATTTTATACAGTTGATGGGGAAAGTATTCTTAAATGCATTATAAAAAATGTAATAATTGGTAATAAATTTATTATTTACGGTATTTTGAAGTGCCCACGATAACAATATCATGCATATTCATTATTGTGATATATCGCATTACCGAATATCAGCACATGTCTACACACAATATTGTATATTTCATTGTTTATGCTAATTTCTCCTGTTCTCAGGTTTAAATGAACTTTGACATCATCTAACGTTCACATGAAGTTAATTTTTAAGAGTACTAATAATTTACCGTCGCTGTTAAATGTGATCTTTAGCAAATATCAAAAGGAATATCCATTTTACATGCTGTACATTATAATATAACATTTAAAATAATAGATCTTACTTTTTTATTTTGTGTGTGTTACATTAGCTGGTTGTAGGAATGCGCACGACGAAGGAGATCAAGGAAAACAGTCTTTTAATAGTTCCACAGGCAGATTAACAGGAGAGACAACCACACTAGACACAAACAATACCGGAACACACTGGACAGGAAACACAGGGTTAATATACAAAGGATAACAAGGTGGGTGATGGAATACAGGTGGTGATAATGAGGTGATCAGTAACTATAGAAACAAACTAGTGGCGGGAAATGGCACAACACAAGTCCAAAACAAGTCCAAGACAGAGTGCACATGTAACAGTGTGCATATATATATATATATATATAATATATATATATATATATATATATATATATATATATATATATATATATAGTCAAACAAAATAGCAAAATAGTATAGAATTGCAATATAGGTTATTAGTCATAACATGAATTGAGCTGAAAACACATACACATATTTTTATCTAGTACACAATTTGAATCATTTATAAATGTATGTATGCTATAGAGGCATTGGCTCTTATCACAACTTTTTTCTTTATTGTCTGTTAAATTTTTGCCTTCTAGGGGAAAATGCCACAGGTCAATAGGAAAACATTTCGATAATTTATCTGGTAAGCAAAGAGTTTAAGTCATGCAAAATTTGGAGGACATCGTCCTGGGGCGTGTTTGATTTGGCTTGAAAGGTGGCAGGTATATCAGGGGTTAGACTGATGACCTGTGTCTGTTTGATGTAATACCAGCCAGGGTGAGGAGCGTGTGTCTCCTGGGGTCAAAGAGAGATGAAGAGCCCCTGTCAACATGCAGGATCGGCCACAAGCGGCCCAGGGCTGTTTATGTGTGTGTGTGTGTGTGTTTAATGACCTCTGGGGACATCTCCTGCTGTCCTATCTCTCAGCAAACTGCTGACTGTAAACCCACCCACAAACACACACCCCGCCTCAGTCAGTTGACAAATATGTCGTCCAAACTGCATGATAAACAGAACTCCTTCATATTCATGTCCCCTGCCCTGTTTACCCATAGGCTGTGGCATGTGAAGGAATGGAGTCGTCACTTAAACCTACATATCACAGGTAATGACATAGATCTCTTTGTTGCAGTGGTATTATTGTGACAAACATAAAACTATGCTACTTTATAAGACTCCTTATTTTGGACAAATTAATTACAAAGCATAAGGCTTTGCATGGAATTAATGTGGCAGCATCGAATGAATACCAGAATGCATTGTGAAGATCTCTGATGGCAGAGAAATGTTTTTATGCTAAGTATAAATACACTTACATTTTAATCCTGAAAAGAATGGATAAAAACCTACTAGATAAAAATCTATAACCTAAAAGTTCAGAATACTACACCCAATTTTTAATTGTACAATATTTTTTTCATATTTATTAGCAGTAGTGTAGGTTTCATTTGAATATTTGAACACAAGTTTAGAAAGTTTAGGATGTTTCCTGCCCAAAAAAACAACTTTTTTACTGGGGTATCATGTTGTTAGCTTAGCAACGTGCTAATGCAAACTCTATTGGAATCCATTGTAAGTTGAGTGTTTGTAGCACTTCACATGATGATGGCTGTTTGTGTGGCATGCCCAACTGCTGCCAAAACCAGATTTTCTTGGTAACACTTTAAAATAACTTTCATTTATAACATTAACAACATTATGTTATGCTAAGCTAATGTTGACAAAGTTAATTACTTAACCCTCACGTACTATGCCATCTCCAATTTGTTTGTTGTTTCACTTAATTAATTGTCAAATAAGATGTTTTCTTTTATTTCATACAAGCTATTGAACAAATGGACCACATTTAGACATTCTGATAGTGATGCACCAAAGAACCGATTGATTTAATTTATAACTTGAGAACACAACAACCTGAACAGCATTCAGTTACCCAGTTACATAAATTTAATTACTAATTTTTTTTATTTTATTTTTTTTGGCTAAATGAAAACTTTGGTTTGGCTTTAAAAAAATCTACATCACAATCAGTGCATCACTACATCATAGGCCTACACTTTGTTTTACAGTTCACAGATTCCTACTAGTAGTTTTATGGACCCTGATTTTAGAGTCTTGACAGCAAGGCAGGTTTTGGAACACATAGACACATGGGACATATTGTATTTTACAGACTGCTACAAACTCTGTTCTCTGGATTTCCCATGAAGATTTTATGTATTCACAGCAGTGCCCATCTGCTTTGCACCTGTAGTCACCCCACAAACAATGTTTTTTAGCCAAGAGCTGAAGAGGTTTGAGAGAACTGTTTGTTTTTGATGCTGATGTACAATACTTCCGCTCGATATACCTGGCCCTAAACTGTGGCTTACTGTTAAACTATTTGTCACTCACAATGCATATGTGTCATCACGTTGCACTGATATGTGCTGTTTCAAAGCATCCCTCTCATATTCTCTCACTGCAGTCTGTCTTTTCCTTCTCGCTGAGGCCACCGGGTCTCATAAGAACTAGTGTTTTTCCCTCAGCTAGCGCCTGGCACACTTCAAACGTTCTAATCTCTTTGACCCCCAGATGAAAGAGGCAGAGCTGGGTCTAGCCCATTGAAATAATGGACAGAAGAAGAAAGACTAGTCTATGTGAATGTAAAAACTGTAATGCAAAAGCTAAATGTGAACATCGGGGGTGTGAAGACAAACATTAAGCATTCTGTGACTACTGGAGAGCCAGCAGCGCCTAGGCTACATGATAAAACCACAGCAGCTTGGGTCTCAGAGGTCCTATATTAGTTGTGAATGCAGGTGATAACAGCTTAAAGGCCTTTTTATGTGTTTTTTTTTTTTTTTTTTTTTGTCTAATTTCAGATTTAAGAAAGAATGTAGACATTCTTTTTCAATTGTTAACCAGTAAAAATAAATAAATAAATATTGGCGCCAATAGTGCAGTTGCACTTCGGAGATCTCAAGTTCAAGTCCCGGCTTGCGGACCTTTCCCATTCCCGTTCCCCTCTCTCTCTCTAACTTCGCTTCCTGTCAACTTACTGTCCTGTCATAATAAAGGCAAAAACTTTATATTTAGTAATCATTGATCATTTGGAAAACAAATACTATTTACAGTTACGGTGAGAGAAAACTGTGCAGTCATTGATGTATGGAATGACCTTTTCATGAGTTTCGACTCATTCGTAGTGGTGAACGAAGTACACCAAGTACAACGTGTTCCTGGATCAGCATCGTTGTTGACCCTGGAACAACATTCCAATCAACAAATCAGATTTGAGGGACAAGTTTACAGTTTATGTCAAGTTTAGGCTTACAACCAGGATTAGGTGCTTCTACATTAGTATTCTATCATTTCCCTCTGATTTTAGGGATAAGTTATGGGTAGGGTTAGGTTTAGGGGTAGGATAGGGTTAGGACTAAATGTTCTGACAGGAATGTTGAATATGTTGAACAAAACAAACAAAATATGTTGATCTAGGAACATGTCTTGGCAAAATCACAGTGACCTATACCTAGTGCATTGCTTTACATGTTTAGTGAAGTAATGATGCCTGAGATTGTATTCTAACTGCTATTTACTTTAATCAGTCTCACTTAGAGACTGAAAACATCATAAAGTTTTCATTGCAGTCAATTTACACATGTAGCCTAATATTTGTAAATTTCAGTCAGATGGGCAAAATAAATGTTGGAGTATTTTAATATTTAATATTTAGCTAATATTAAAAATTGTGATTAATTCAAATGGAATATAATTAAATTACTTATTAATTATTAAATTAAATATTTAAAATATTAGCTGTAAAATATTTATGTTGACAGTATCTTTTCACTCACTATTAGAATAATGCACTATTCATTCAAAAGTTTGGGGTTGGTAAGATTTATTTATTTATTTATTAAAACTTTTTTTTTTTTTTTTGTCTCTTATGCTCACCAAGGCTGCATTTTGTTTGTTCAAAAATATAGTAAAACATTTATATTGTGAAATATTTTTTTACAATTTCAAATGTCTGTTTTCTATTTTAATATATTTCAAAATGTAAACATGAATTTTCAGCATTATTACTCCAGTCTTCAGTGTTACATGATCCTTCAGAAATCATTCTAATATTCTGATTTGCTGCTCAAGAAACATTTCCTATTAATGTTGAAAAAAAGTTGTACTGCTTAATATTTTTGTGGAAACTGATCTTTTTCATGATTCTTTGATGAATAGAAAGTTCTAAAGAACAGCATTTATTTGAAATAGAATAATCTTTTGTATCATTATAAATGTCTGTACTGTCACATTTGATCAAAGTAAGGTATTCTTGCTGAAATTTTTTTTCTTAATGTCTTTAAAAAAAAGAAGTAGAAGTAGAAGTACTTTTTTTTTCTTTTGCATTTTTAAATAAAATCCTGTATTAGACCATTGTATCACAGTCCTTACAAGGATAACATTAAAGCCCAAACCAATATGCATAAAGTGAAATTTGATTTGTGGACCAGATTTATTTAAAGACAAGCTATTAACACTTGAGGGGCTGTATGAAATTCGGCCCATGGGCGTCGCTAACGTATTTAGTCTTCCTGTGAGTGCCAGTAACTTTGCAGAGGCATTTGTTTATGGGTTTTTATGAAGAGAAACCCTGCCTGGATGTAACCATTAATGGCAATTACCAGAAAAGAATGTAGCTGTGTGTGCACATCTCTCTAACAAATGATCTCCCCAGCATCCCCTCAAAAGCCTTAAGCAGAGTACTGATTAGAAATGCCATTGAGCATGCCAGTAATGGCGACACGTTGTGTTAGGTGAAACTCAAATGAGACAGGAACAGTGGGAAGCCAATATCATCTCTCCAGCAGCGCATGTTCTTTGTGTTAGTTCTGCACTGCGTTGTTGATGTTGAAGATTTAATCATGAACTCATCTGTCCCAGGATTCAGTGTCTCATGCACCATACCAGTGTCTAATGAGATAGGCCTAACAAAATTAGAGTTCTCTGTGTGAACGCTGTGTGATGTAACATGTAACTAGAAAGAACTAGTCTATCATTAGACATTGCTTTTAATAAAGAATCAGTGTTATTTTAGTATCATCCACCATCACATTTTGGTATATTGCTTAAAAAAAAAAAAAAAAACGATGGATGGAAACACCAAGATGTGTATAATTCTAAAAATGCGTGAAAAACAAACATGCTCAATTGAGGAGAGGATACATTTTTTTATCTGATAAGAAGACATGCACATTAACTACACTGGAAATACATTTACTGAATGAATCCCTCGATACGCAACAAAAAACTCATGTGACTTTGCCTCAGCAGAGGATGTGATTGGATAACTGTTGAGATGAACATCAACTAAGAGGAATAAAAGCTGTAGAAGTATTGCTCATTGTTAGTTAATGTTAACTTATAGTTAACTAATGTTATCAAATGAAAGTGTTATTAATACGAATTATTAATATTTTGATTCTACCACTGTTTTTTTACTTTATGTGAGTGGGATTTGATAGCAATGTGAAATATAATTTAGAAGAGTCCTATATAATGTGTTTTTCCACTTTTATTAGATTGAATTTGAAGGAACTGTTAACTTTTTAGGGGGCAAATTTAATTTACTTTAGTTATTTCTTGAAATATACAAAAGGTCATGCGCTTAAACAGGGACCTTATTATTTTCATTTTATTAAAGTCATTTTGATTATACATCTGCAATTAATCATAATGCCATGGGAAATAACAAACTACTCTTTAGCACTGGCCAATAAATCATGGGAAAGTTTGTAGCATAGATTAATGTATAGTTCAAATGCACTTCAGAAGAGATTGTAAAACCTAATGGCACTTTCTCAGATAACAGAACGGTGTCTTATCACAGGTGAATGGGAAGAACAGGCATTTAATCGAGCTTTATATGATTACATGCTAATAAAGGTTTGGTCTTTAGGTGTCCTGAGATCTTAAGGGTCAAAGCTGGGCTTGTTAGCAAAGTCTCATTTGCCCCTGCTGGTAGATACTGCAACTGCACAATGCTTTTCCATTTTCTCAGTCATATCTGAAAAGAAGAGCTCCTTTTAATGAACCCGAAGAAGGCCTGTGGAGTGTCAGATTAAATCTATCTATCTGTCTGTCTGTCTGAATGCTAAACTATTTTTATTTAGGAATATTAATTAATATTAATATATTTGGGTCAATGACATGACGGGTAATTTTTTTGTCCGAATGCCTTAATAATAATAATAATAAAAAACAAAGATATGACATCCAAAGTATGTACAACTAGATCTCTTTTATTGAATCCAAAAGGTTTTAATTATATTTTGGTACATATAAAGGTATTTTAAAGATTTTGAAGTGGTCATTCGGTTTAACCATCCAAAGGCCAATACAGCCATTTCATTTGTGATTTAAAATATCTTAAAATGAAATAAATGTATATATTTTTTATTCTGGCATGATTTTATAGCATCATATATCAACATAGTGCAAAATGGTATTAAAATTAGAAAAAATTAGAATGTAGAAGTCATTGCTTTGTTATGAAAAATAATGTCCGGAAAAATGAATTTCATTGACGTCATTTAGAGTAACTAATATAAAGGGACCATTATGGATCGAGTCATGCAGTCAGTATCATGTGACAGGATGTTACATCATTCGGACACCTGCAAAGGACCACATGGTCGTGAAGCGAAGTAACTAACTCTCTTTTAACTATTTGAAAAATTCATGTTTTCACTTTCTCATACGCATGACCCGAAACATCAGGTCATTCAGTACAACCACTAAAAAACATGGAAAATTTTGTAATATTTTAAAAACTTGTGCTAAATATAATATGTTTGATTGTCCCTTTTGCTAGCTAGCTAGATATCAGCCTGTTAGCATTGTTTGAAAAAATCGTCATTCAGTATAACCAAAAGTGTCATGCAGTAAAACCAAAAATTTGGTTAAACCGAATGACTTTTGTGAACTTAAATGTGAACTGACTGCCCTCCTAAATGAACGCCCATGTGTGTTTGCCAGATGTCTGAAAGAGACACCTCATCTCCTTTTTTTTTTTTTTTTATTCCCACACATAATAAAGTTTTGTCCCCCACCTTCAAAGCTCAGAGATACACATCACATATCTCATTCCAGATATATTCATCCTTTCAAGAGCTCACTTTCTGAACCTGTCACTCTCTCCACCCTTATGAGGGCACATGCTGTGCAGTTCTTTACATTCTCACATGCTCAGTGCACCAGAAGAGTAAAAGTGCTGTAAAAAGGGATTTCTCTCTTGTGACAGTTATATTGTTTTCTCCGGTGTTTCAGCTGACCTTTTGCTTTTTCTGTAGTTTCACTGAATGTATTGAGCAACACTGCTGCTGTTTTGAGACAGAGACTGAGAACCTTCCATTCTAGGGCTCAGTATATCAAAACAAATGTCTCTGGATCAATGAATTAACGTCCAATGTGGAACCAAATCAGGCTGAACAGATTCAGAAGTTACTCGTGTGTTCAGTGCTGAAGCACAGAAGCATGGCTGTGAGTTGGCATTTAGTCACTGACATTTCAAGGTGTTGTTTTGTTTTGCCAGTAGTCTAACTTCATAAGAGCATGAACTTCTTTTTTGGTGGTAAAAGCCATGTTTTTTGCTACAGTACGTGTATGTGACCATGAGGTGCATGGTTAACATATTTGTCAGTTGTAAGTGGTTGACAATATGGGGTGTTGATCAGTGGCCCATTTCTAGAGTTCAGGGTGGCTGATGGAATATCGATATGTATATATAATAGGCCTACATACAGTGGCCTCAAAAAGTATTTGGACAATAGCCACAAATGACTGAATGTCTTTGTATTATATAACAAATGTGCATGATGCTAGAGCTTTTCTACTTTAGAAAAGAACTACCTTTTCTTAGCCATTTTACTTTTAAACCACTTTGTCTGTAGGTGATTTTAGTGGAAGACAGTGTTAATTTCGTTGACAAATAATTTTTGTCATAATTTTCGACAACAACATTTTTTCACAGACGAAAACAAGACGATGACTAAATAAAAATGAGTTTTGAATGACTAAAACTATGACTAAAATCCACGAAAATGATAGAGATGGACGATTTGGGAAGATATCCAGTCAGGACTGCTGTCCTCTGTGGAAGATGCGTATGTGGAAGTGTAACGTGCTGATCTAACTGCAGGAAACACGGCGCTGTTGCACGCTCTACGGGCTTGCGCAGCTGCACTTCAGACTGCTTCGCAATGAATGAATAGCGCACATTTATGCCAAGCGATTGCTTATAAGCTAATGTTGATGAATTATGGCAATGTTTACTACACAATGTTTATATGTTAATATGTTTTAGACGGTTGTAAGAATGCATATTTAATCTCCCTCATCTGAACTTAAATGAGCAGCCTGCTACAGTGCAGACAGCAGACATTTCTGAATAAGAGTCACGGTGTATTTCGTGTATTTCAGATGGTTTATTATAATTTTTTTTTTCCTGGTCATTATTGTTATTTTGTTTACACAACAAACCGTATTTAACTTAATTTAATTTCTATTTAATCCATAGTAAACTACTGTATCTTTACATTACTCAATATATTTTACAAGTATAAGGGTTATTATAGTTAAACCTGAAACCATAAAGAATCTTCATTACTTGAAATAAACGTTAACTGAAATAAAAAATAAAAAACTGTAATGACATTTAAAAGATACAAACAAAAAATTACTAAAACTTTTAACTAAAATTACAATGAAAGCAGAAAAACTAAAAATCAAATCTAATTAATTTTTTTTTTAACAAAAACTATAATAGTACCTCAATGATAAGTGTGTCAGTCTCTGACAAGTACTGAATTGAGCTCTCTTTTGTGTCTTTTTGAACTTGAACGGTCAAAAACTGTCCGTTTTGGCGAGTAAAGTACAGTTGGTTGTCTTAAGTGAACATAAACAGTTTGGAGAATATCAGATGTGTATCAGTGTATTGGATCTGTGTATTGTTAGAGAAATGCTTACTTAATGCATTACAATTTAACTAAATTAGATTTTAGTCAACTAAATCTACTGTAGATTTAGTTGACTAAAATCGTATGATATTTAGTTGACTAAAACTAGACTAAAACTAAAACAATTGCCGATAACTAAAATATGACTAAAACTAAATGGCATTTTAATTAGAAGACTATGACTAAAACTAAATCAAAATTTGCTGTCAGAATTAACACTGGTGGAAGAAGTCAGTTCTTCTCAAGGTTTCCTAGCAGTATAACACAGATATAGTTTATCACAGTAACTTAGATTAACTATGAACATAGTTCATAGAATTCCCTTTGTCTTAAAGGGATAGTTCGCCCAAAAATGAAGATTGTGTCATCATTTACTCACCCACACAGACATCCAAACCTATATGAGTTTCTTTCTTCTGCTGAACACAAAAGAAGATATTTTGAAGAATGTTGGTAACCAGACAGTTGACGGTAGCCATTGACTTCCATAGTATTTTTTTTTCCTACTATAGAAGTCAATGGCTACCGTAAACTGTCTGGTTACCCACATTCTTCAAAATATATTCTTTTTTGTTCAACAGAAGAAAGAAACTCATATAGGTTTGGAACAACATGCGGTTAAGTAAATGATGACAGAATTTTCATTTTTAGTCTTTTTACAGTGTCCCTGTTACACATTTTACATGTAGTTTACATGTAGTAACCCTAACCCTAATTATTTAATAAGTACACATTGTTAATTAATATTACTCAGTACTTAACTGTAACAAGGACATCTTAAAATAAAGTGGACATTAAAAATAAAAGTCATATTGGTGCATTAATGTTGTCATGCCTAAATTCACTTGTAGCATTTAAAATGATTGATTTTAGTTTTTAGTGTTTTATTATTAATTTATTTAGACAAAATAGTACTGAATTTTAATATCATAACATGAAAATTAATATTGGCATGTGGATATTGGCCAGAATTTTAGTGTCTGTCACTGTCTGTGATCCTGTTTTTAAGCTGTTCACAATATAGCTCTGATATTCACGTTGTGGGATGTCATAACTATTTAAGTATCTGACTCAAATCGCTTTACTGAACCATTTGACACTTTGTAATCCCCAAGTCACAGTGAGGGAAACAAAGGAGTGAGATACTGCCCCGCTATTCTCGTTTCTCTGTATCAGAAGCCTGCAATCTTCTGTTGGTTTAATTTATGTCCGTCCTGTCACATTAAACAATAATAATTCTCATGATACTTCCAGAAGATAAATTTCCTCATGCAATCCTGAGTGAGTCTAATCCATCGCCAGCTCCTTTAGCACTGCCTGTAAAGGTTAAGTGAGTTGCTTTCAGAAGCACAGTGTATTTTTTTTCTCCCCTGGCAAGTGAAAAGGCTGTTTGCCCAGTGTAGTTTGTTTATGTATGTGTTGGGGTAAATTGGCTATTCTTAGTCTCGCTGAAGAGCAGATGTGACAGACAGAGGCCGTGCTTTTGAACTGACTTAATTGGGCCATTCATCACAGAATGCTGATGATGTCTGCACTCTCTTTCTCTCACATTGCTATCTTTCTCAGTCTTTCATTTTCACATCCTTTCTTTCTCTCTTTTTCTAAACAGAAATGTAATTATTGGATCATGTGATCCAAATTCGCCCACTCCGACGATACCGTAATCAAAAAGCTCAGTCTTAAAATAGAAGACAGGTCAAGATTTTTGTTGTGATACCTCTGATTTTTATTGTTTCGTAAGAAACACAATTGGGAATTGGATTAACATTTTTTTTACAGTGTTCTTTCCCTTTGCAATTTAAAAAAAAAAAAAATCGTAGTTCTCAATGAAATTGTATTTTCTTACGTCTCAACATCACAGTATAATTTGACATGAAATGCATATCATGAGTGTTGAACATCTCTTTATATGCTATAATAATACGCAGTGAAGTAGCACATTAGCATAGCCATAATGCCTCTAATTGCATTATGTAATGTTCCTGTTTATATGTTCGGATTGTTCATCCTTTTTCATTGGACCTACTTTGGTGACATATTAACTCTTTGAAGCTTTTATTGCAAAATATACCAACACAAGAACCTTGAAGCAGTGAATATGAGTCAAACTCCAGTCAAATTAATAGTTAAAGGGCCTACAATGGGTACGGAAAGTATTCAGACCCCCTTAAATTTTTCACTCTTTGTTATATTGCAGCCATTTGCCAAAATCATTTAAGTTCATTTTTTTTCCTTATTAATGTACACACAGCACCCCATATTGACAGAAAAACACAGAATTGTTGACATTTTTGCAGATTTATTAAAAAAGAAAAACTGAAATATCACATGGTCCTAAGTATTCAGACCCTTTGCTCAGTATTTAGTAGAAGCACCCTTTTGATCTAATACAGCCATGAGTCTTTTTGGGAAAGATGCAACAAGTTTTTCACACCTGGATTTGGGGATCCTCTGCCATTTCTCCTTGCAGATCCTCTCCAGTTCTGTCAGGTTGGATGGTAAACGTTGGTGGACAGACATTTTTAGGTCTCTCCAGAGATGCTCAATTGGGTTTAAGTCAGGGCTTTGGCTGGGCCATTCAAGAACAGTCACAGAGTTGTTGTGAAGCCACTCCTTTGTTATTTTAGCTGTGTGCTTAGGGTCATTGTCTTGTTGGAAGGTAAACCTTCAGCCCAGTCTGAGGTCCTGAGCACTCTGGAGAAGGTTTTCGTCCAGGATATCCCTGTACTTGGCCGCATTCATCTTTCCCTCGATTGCAACCAGTCGTCCTGTCCCTGCAGCTGAAAAACACCCCCACAGCATGATGCTACCACCACCATGCTTCACTGTTGGGACTGTATTGGACAGGTGATGAGCAGTGCCTGGTTTTCTCCACGCATACTGCTTAGAATTAAGGCCACAAAGTTCTATCTTGGTCTCATCAGACCAGAGAATCTTATTTCTCACCATCTTAGCAAACTCCATGCGGGCTTTCATGTGTCTTGCACTGAGGAGAGGCTTCCGTCAGGCCACTCTGCCATAAAGCCCCGACTGGTGGAGGGCTGCAGTGATGGTTGACTTTCTACAACTTTCTCCCATCTCCCGACTGCATCTCTGGAGCTCAGCCACAGTGATCTTTGGGTTCTTGTTTACCTCTCTCACCAAGGCTCTTCTCCCCCGATAGCTCAGTTTGGCCGGACGGCCAGCTCTAGGAAGGGTTCTGGTCGTCCCAAACATCTTCCATTTAAGGATTATGGAGGCCACTGTGCTCTTAGGAACCTTAAGTGCAGCAGAAATTTTTTTGTAACCTTGGCCAGATCTGTGCCTTGCCACAATTCTGTCTCTGAGCTCTTCAGGCAGTTCCTTTGACCTCATGATTCTCATTTGCTCTGACATGCACTGTGAGCTGTAAGGTCTTATATAGACAGGTGTGTGGCTTTCCTAATCAAGTCCAATCAGTATAATCAAACACAGCTGGACTCAAATGAAGGTGTAGAACCATCTCAAGGATGATAAGAAGAAATGGACAGCACCTGAGTTAAATATATGAGTGTCACAGCAAAGGGTCTGAATACTTAGGACCATGTGATATTTCAGTTTTTTTTTTTTTAATAAATCTGCAAAAATGTCAACAATTCTGTGTTTTTCTGTCAATATGGGGTGCTGTGTGTACATTAATGAGGAAAAAAAAATGAACTTAAATGATTTTAGCAAATGGCTACAATATAACAAAGAGTGAAAAATTTAAGGGGGTCTGAATACTTTCCGTACCTACTGTAATTGTCATATTTTTTTTATCCTGATACTCATAGTGTTCATATTTTTATTTTATTTTATATACAATTTAATGATGGTGATTTAGACAGATATATGCAATTTCTGCTTAGTATAAATTCAATAAAAAACAAAAACAAAACAATATTTGAAAACAGAAGAATGTCCATTGACAAGGTCTTTAGTAGATTTTGAAATTGACATGGTACTATTAGACATATTTTATTATTATTATTATTATTATGTTTAGGCCAGAATTATGAGACACCCCCCACCCTAGACTATTAGTTCAAGCACTTAACTTGGTGTTTGACATGCTAAATAACTCAAGAAAACCAGCTTTAACTGGTAACAGGCCAATGTCCTGAATCCTGGCAGGAAGTTGACTGACAAGGGCAACCCTTCAGTACTGTATGTGACTGAACACCAGGTTAGACATCCTGGGTCTGAAATGTCACCTGAGAGAGATGGAAGGGTTCACTCAGCTGTCAGATCACATGACATATTGTTCATTCTGTGGGGGATACAGGTGGTTTCCCTGGGGGGCTGAAATAGGATACTCTCAGCCTGAGCTGATCAGTGCAAACGAAACCATTGCTGTACAGCATCACAAAAGGAGACCACACAAGAAAAATTTATTTGTGAGAGGTGAAGTATGTAGAAAGATTGTGTGCTTTTGTAGTAAGTTGTATGTGGGTTCAGCATCATGTTTTAGTCATATCAGTGTTTTGTTCACCTGAATGCACACCCCCCATGGCAAATTTTAATGAGTCGTTATGCGCCATGGGCTAATTACAAGCTACAGGCAAAACAAGTCAAAAATGTTGGCTGAATTTGAGATTTTCACAAAAATGAGTTCATTAAGCCCTCATCTAGCGATCCAAATGCTTCAAATAGTGATCAAACATCTAAAAGTATCTTTATTGGTATGTTCTCTGAGAGAAATTCATGAAAAATGAAGTTTTTTTCTGCTCGCTTAACCACTCGCGCTTCCCCTCAGAAACTTCCTCATTAGTTCAAGTTTGGTATCATTTTAAAGTGCAGTATTCCAACTTTGTGAATATTCATAGCGAATTTTTGATGACATGAGTCTGAACCAAAATTAGGTGTTATTAACAGGGATTTTAAGGTATGGTTGCTAGGTGATTTTGTTTTGGAACCTTCAGAAAACTTTAACTCTGTTTTTTTTTCAAAATTGACTTTGCTGACTCTATCGACTTCAAACAGGTGTAGCTTGTCATTTTTTGTCGGATTCCAACAAATCATACATCATTTTGAAGGTTTTTTAATAGGGATTGTGAAAATAACAATAATGCTCATTTCGACTCATTCTGCAGGTCACTTATAGTGTGAAATATTACAATTTAAAATAACTATTTGCTATTTTAATATATTTTAAGATGTAATTTATTCCTGTGATGACAAAGCAGAATTTTCAGCGTCATTACTTCAGTATCATACTGACCCCAAACTTTTGAACAGTAGTTTTAATATTATTGAATACTAATAAATATATAATACAATAAAATAATATAATAGTATAACTACCTATAATATAACTATAGTATAACCTACAATAACTACCCAAAAATATTTTCAAGTTATGGCTGATAATAGATAAATGACTGATATTAAAATTCAATAGCATTTTCTGTAAATAAAACAAAAAACGAAAACCAATCATTTTAATCATGTTGCTAGTAAATTTAGGCAATAACTGTGTTATTAAATTTGGTGTTTTTAAAGGCTAACTTTTAAATGAGAGTTACATGGCAGCAATGGCAATCTAAATGTATAAATTGAAGGAGTGAGCATTCACAATTAAATATACAATATTGACCAATAAATTAAAGAAAAGTCTCTAATATTGACCAATAACCAATACCAATATATTGTGGATTAATGCCTTAATCCCTTTGCATTCAGCAGTGGCATGACTGAATCTTTCCTGACCATCTTCTCCAGCTCATCTGTAAGGATGGAGAGATCAGAAGGAAGAGAGGAGCTTATTAGGCGAGAGGTTGACAGCGCACTTGGTATGCATGAGAACAGCAAGAGTAACCTTTTATCAATCAGCTTTCATCACTGACCAGCCCTATTGAGGGAACACAAAGCAGGCGGTCAGCAACATTTCTCTTTCTTTTTATTTTTCCTGCTTGTTGCTGCAGCAACTAAACCTCTGAAACCCCTGCTTTTATGATGTTTAGATTGGCTTAGTTAAACGCAGTACCATCTCTCATTTACTTTGACTGCAGCCAGACAGGTCATTTAGCCTTATGCTATGAAATAGTGTCCTTTCAATAAATAATGACTATCTGGTAGCGCTAAGAGGGCTGGAGAAGTTTTGGCCAACAAAACGCTCTGGCATCCCTCTCTCCGATAATACACACTGCCTCTCCAGGTCTCCATTGTATTTAAACATATTCTGACACAGCGCTTTAGATAAATCGTTCCGACTCTCTCAGGAACGCCGACTTCCAGGCTTATATTGATGTGGAACAGACAGTGAAAGTTCTCAGGCTTTTCAGAGCGCCGAGGGATGGATGGGGGAGGAAGAATGGAGGAGAGAGGCATTTAGCATTTCACCCCAAAGGCACTCGAAATTCTCGCCCGGTCTTTGAGGTGGTGGGCACAAATAGTCCTGCAAAAAAGGGGCAAATGGGAGAGTGATTGGAGGGAGGCTCGGTTTGGCAGTCTGGCTGGTGGGCAGGACTTTCGGTGATGAAACGTTGCATAAATAATTCCAGAGGGGGGCGCTGGGTCCTCTGTTGCCATGGAGACCTTTGTGGCTGACTGAGCCTCTGTTGTGCGCGAGGTGCTTGGAAGCTGCGGCTGGCAGACCGGCCGCGCCTGTAATGAGTTGAGGAATTTCTCTAATGGGAAGAGCTAAGTGGAAGGATGGTCGACGGACTGGCTTTAAGCTGATTTCTGCAACCGGTTGCTCTGGCGTGTGGGGTGAGACGAGGTATGGCTATTTTTTCTGCTTGGAAAGGAGGAAAGAAAAGAATGTTGCTGATTTAAAGGATGAGTTTGAAGTTTCTGAACTTAAACTGTAATGTATGTATGCATTGCTAATGTTGGTTATGGTGTTCTTGGAAGCTTTTTTTTCTTTTTACTTGTGGACATCTGTTGTGTTTCTCATTAGGTCTGGCATAATACAGTACAATAACCCATTCATTGGTGTTATTTCTCATTGGCTGGCTCTCCAGCCTTACTTATACTGGTTTTAATTGGTAGATTTAAGTCACAATTGGCTGTCAGTTTTTAATTTTGCTTTATTAATTTTGGATTACACATTATCTTTGATCTCTGATCAACAGTTTTTGCCTTTTTACCTTCTCTACTAGTGCTTTGTGACATCAATTCACCAGACACCTTGTTCCAGAGCAACTATTTTAAGCTATCTTAAAACTAAAGCAATTACAGAATATATTTACCTTTTTTTGAGATTTTTTTTTTACTTTTAATATTTGTAAATTAAATGGATTTGTCATGCTTTAGATTAGGGTCTCACTATTAACTATACCTTTTGCCTCAATAAACTCCTAAAGTTAGGCAGATAGGATTACGGGATGTAGAATGTTGTGTGACGTCCCTGTTGGCCGTTACTTGGTGTGTGTGTGTGTGTGTATTGTGTCTGTGTTGCGTCTGTGTTTTGCAGGTGACTGGCTGATTGTGGCTTGATTGGGAGCACCGGCACGCAGGTGTTTCTCGCCCTCCATAAAAGCAGCCTCTTCCTTTCAGCATGTGTCTCTGCTCTGGTTCTGCGGTGGACTTTTTGACAGCTTCTAGCTCTTTGTGTCCTTACTTATGGCTCTAGATGGCTAATTATTGGCTTATTTTAAGCATGAATGTAAAATAAAGCTCAGATGCTTTGCAATGTAAATGTACTCGTCCTCTCCTTATTTGTAGTGATCTTTCGCGATCGCAACAAATAAGGAGAGGACAAGTACATTTACTAATTCCGGACGAGCCCCTATTTGTTGCGATCGCGAAGGATCACTACAAATAAGGAGAGGATGAGTACATTGACTAATCCCGGACAAGCCCCCATTTGTTGCGATCGCAAAGGATCCCCACAAATAAAGAGAGGATGAGTACATTTACTAATCCCGGACGAGCCCCCATTTGTTGCGATCGCGAAGGATCACCACAAATAAAGAGAGGATGAGTACATTTACTAATCCCGGACGAGTACCCATTTGTTGCGATCGCGAAGGATCACCACAAATAAGGAGAGGATGAGTACATTTACATTGCAAAACATCTTTATTTTACATTGGTCATGCAGAATAAGGCATTAATAAGTGCTTTATAAGTACTAATAAACAGCCAATATCCGAGTAATATGCATGCTAATAAGCAACTAGTTAATAATGAGAATTGGACCCTAAACTAAGTGTTACCAATGGATCAAAACAAAAGAAACATCATTGCAACCAAACAGAAGTTTTTGCCAAGTAGATTCAAATTGTTTAATGCAAGGTAAAATAAAAAAATAAATAAATAAAAAAATAAAAATAAAAAAACTTGTATATGCACCATATATATCATATATTAAATAAAAAATGTGTGTTTTTACTATCATTTAAAGATGAAAAGGGACATAGTGATGCAAAAAAAATATCTATTTCAATGCTTTTGCAAAAGATCTGCATTCCCCTGAGAAACTTTGTTTGCTCACAAAACTTTTGGTGATGGAAATAGTAAGAGGTGGGAGAAAAAAAAATGTATTTCAATCCTTTTGTGAGTGAGCTAAAATTTTCTTGAGCGAACACAAAATTAATAGGCAGTTCACTTGCAGAATTTTGCATTCTCTCTCTCTCTCAAGACTTTTGAGTTCTCTCACCAAACTATTGATAGAGAGAAAGCAAAAGTTCTGTGAGCAAATGCAAAGATTCTCAGGGGAATGCAGCTGTTTTGTGAGTGAACGCAGAAGCATTGAAATATAATGCTTCATCTCATCTCATCACAGTTTTTTTTTTCCATCACCATGTCCCCTTAAGGGTTGTACATGTGTGAATATTTTAAAAATGATGATGCAAAACTGTTGATTCAGAGTTTTGAATTGATTGACGCAAATGAACAAACTGTTTTTTGAATTTTAAATATAAGCTATGAGACATGAAAATGTCTTAGCGCTCTCAAACCCACATATAATGAGATGAGCAGTCTTTGGAAAGCATAGAGGCCAAATAAAAAGCACATTACAATCATATCAATATTCACAATGTTGCTTAGTTTTATATGTGGTTTCGGCAGAATTATAACAAATATGTTGTTTTCAATGTATTGCTGAAAAGAGCTCTATAAAGTGGAGAACATAGCCCTGCAGTGGCATTGTTCTTTAGATTTAATTACTTAGGATGTAATCCCCTGTAGGCTGGATGTATTTCACAGTCCGTATCCTCTCAGTGTCCTGAACTGCACAAATGTGAGAAAAGAAAAATCCTATGGGAGATGTATGGAAGGTGTGAGAAAACAGTTGAGAGCGGAAAGGAGTATAATTTGCAGCACATTTGTGGTTTGCTGGTTTGTTTGGTGGCAGAGAGCTGGTTGGTTGTGATTAAGTGTGGATGAAGAGGGGTGTTTTGGGATTGAAAAGGGATAAAGATTTATTCTGGTGTCTGGGAATAAGGGCTGGTGGGACATACCATCATCTGATTTAGTCCACAAATGGCTTTCAGTGCTGGATCAATAAACCCTTCTGTTGTACGACCCTCTGTATGCATGTGGTTACGGATCAGAGCCCCATCGATCTTCCTGCCCAGCTGTAATTAAAACAGGTACCGGTGACGAGAACACCTGCTGAGGAGCATCTGATTGTTTTCTGAGTTCCTATTTTATCCTCATGTCCCTGTTCTGGATCGTTTCTCTGCTCTGCATGCATTGGGTGTTAAAGTGACAGCAGCCTCATATACCTTCTATTTCAATAATGTTAGTCAAACACCAAAAGAAAAAGAGATAATCACTCACTGCTCTTAACTAAATAACTTCTGTGGCTTTGATTGTATCTGTGTATATTTACTTCATACAGTAATACAGTTTTCACAGGTAGACCTACTGTAAAGTGTTGAATTTGTATCTTTGATCTCTTGTATTTATTTGTGCTATTGCTTAAAATTTGGGTAACACTTTGTTTTAAGGTGACGTACTTACATTATACTTACCCAAATAAGTACTGAGTAATATTAATTAACTACATTTACTTACTATAGAGTTACATTTAGGGTTTGGTTTAGGGTTAGTACCTTGTAATTATCCATAATTTACTGTTATTACTATAGTAAGTTCATGTAGTAACGTGTAAGTACGTCACCTTAAAGGAACACTCCACTTTTTTTTAAAATAGGCTCATTTTCCAACTCCCCTAGAGTTAAAAAGTTGAGTTTTACCGTTTTCGAATCCATTCAGCCGATCTCCGGGTCTGGCGGTACCACTTTTAGCATAGCTTAGCATAGTTCATTGAATCTGATGAGACCAATAGCATCTCGCTCAAAAAAATGACCAAAGAGTTTTGATATTTTTCCTATTTAAAACTTGACTCTTCTGTAGTTACATTGTGTACATTTTCCGACGGAAATTGAAAAGTTGCGATTTTCTAGGCCGATATGGCTAGGAACTATACTCTATTTTCAAAAAAAGTGGAGTGTTCCTTTAAAATAAAGTGTTACCAAAATTTGTTTATTCTTTCTTATTTTCTTATTGACTGTTTACTTGCATTTGTGTTAATAGTTAACACTAATAATAGTTAGTTAATAGTTAACAGTGATACTTGTTAATAATAATGATATGATGACAATTTCCTGTTAGTCAAACCATAGTCAATGTGTGTACTGCAGCCTACTGCAGAAAGACTGGTCATTATATCATTTAAAAATTTTGTATTGACCAATTTAAGTACCGGTAGGCTACTTTTGACTTACTATATAGTAATATAGTGGTACATATTTAAAGAGGTACCACAGGCAATGGTCTCTTGCTACACATTCTCACTAAGGGCTAAGCCTCCCTGAGGATGAAATCCTAGAACCACCCCTGCTTTGGGGTCTTACACTGTGTCCTAACTAGATGTGACAGTTTTTGTCATAACCAGCCGCAACGACGATACACAACAAGCGACAATGGATTCTGTTGTTGTGTCTTATTTCGAAGCCTCGCCCTCTGGAGGTCGCATTTGTCAGCCGCATGTGTCATTGAGACTGTAAGAAAGAAATGACAATACACCAACAATTTACGCCTGAAAAGAATTAAGAGTCCATTTTATAATGGGTGCTTTTCTGAAATTAGACGTCCTCGAAGACATATGCTGCCAATAAAATTCGACCTATGGAGGGCGTTTTATGTAATGTTAAAAGATTTTATTGTAAGTTTGAATATCATTTTGGCCATCTAAGTGATTCTATGTGCCGTGTGGTTGTGGAATGGGCATTTATTGGTGCTGATAGTGCACTTTATGTCCCAGCTGGAGCGTTAGTGGTGATTATCATCTCTCAGGGCCAGCCAGAGGTCTGCCCATTTGATTTATAGCTGGCTGGCACGTTGTTTCACAAATTCTAAAGAAGTTTCTCTATGGGACTAGAGATTAATCTAATGAAAATAACAAGTTTTTTACTCAATATAATTACAGGAGAGAACTGAATGTGCCCTCTATAGGAATATAAACCTTTAAAATGGCATTGAATGTAATTAGTGGTTCTTACTAAGGCTTATAGGGTCGGGGATTTGAACAAACCCCAAACATTTGGTATTAGTATGTTAATTCAAATCATACAGAAGAAGTTATTTTACTTTTCTAAAAAGAAAGTACTTTTCTTTCTTACTGAGATTTTAAAAATATGTCAATACCAGCATTTCCTCCTAGTATTTTGAGTGCTGTTGAGTGGATTCTTAAACACCTCTGATTGGCCGTTGTGTTCACACACTCAGCAGATATGTCTGTGATTGGCTACAATGATCAATGCTTCAAAAACATGTTGTAAATAGACATCTTTGACACTCTTCACTGAGCGCTTATACAGATACACAAGGGAGTGTTTGAAAGTAGGCGTCTTTATATTTTGCATATATTTAGCAACATACTCCTCTCTAGAGTTTTTTTTTCTAGCTAACGAGCTGTAAATGTTTTTTCTGAGGTAAATGAAACATTATGTGACACATTTTTTTACCAGCTGATTAATATTTCATATACATTTCAGTAAGTTGTACTTTTCTTTAAACGTACCTTCTGATATTCAAGTTTATTTTGTGCTGGAACTAGTAGTAAAGAGGAAGAGATGATCAGTTTATGTTCACTTGAACTGAGGTGCTACAGCGATCAGTCATGCCACATTAAAGAGTGTCAAAATGGGATTTATTTAATGTTTGAATTTTGTTATAAAACCGACAGATTTTGAAAGCTTTTTAGTAAAAGTAACAAAGCACAGGCACACTACAAATAAAGTTTGGTGAAGTTTTATTCATGCATCAACTGAAAACAGCATAGACTAAAAGACCGATCTTGGGATTTAAGAATTGATATGGAGCTTTAAAATAAAGATCGATTAATCAGTATTGTCCACTTAGGCCTAACAACTGCATAGGAAAATTCAAAAACACATTAGCAGACATATAAGAACACTTTAGCATCATGACGACAACTTTTGCACAAATAAATGGTACTCCAAATCTGTGGACAGATTTGTGTAAGACTACAATTTTAATCAGAATATGATGTATTTCAATAATCTTCACATGTTTCTAGTATAAGTGACGTAATGGCATTTTAATTCAATTTTGTTAACTGACCATCTGTCTTTTTCTTTTCTCAGGAACTACAGTTTGAAAGATTAACTCGAGAGCTGGAGGCAGAGCGTCAGATAGTGGCTACTCAGCTGGAGCGATGCAAACTGGGATCTGAGACAGGTGGCAGCATGAGCAGTATCAGGTAATGCTAATGTACTGTGTGGGTGTGTGCAGTGGCTTTCTAATGCTTCAACAAGTCTCTATAATGAGACTATGCTGTCTGAAGGATGTAATTGTATGGTTTTGGAAATGCTGACAATATTCTTGACTTCTTTGTGCAAGGGTCAGGGTGGGGTTTAAAATGTAATTTCAGCTTATATTGTGATTTACATACATTACCTTGAGTTTGTATGTGAAAGAAAGTGTACGCATGCGCATTTTCAGCTTTGTATCTAAATGCTAATGTTTTTGCCTACATGTGATTCTGTCACATGAGGGCACCTGGGTTAAACTAGTTTCCACAGGTTTCTTCTCATGCCTTAGAGAAACTTATAGACATTTACTGCATGACAGAGCCCCACCTGAGCCCTGGACTCACGTCTGCACATGTTTCTCAGCTAAATAAGGACAATTAGACTTTAATTGTTTTTAGATAAAGCTTATTTATTTATTATAGACTAACCCTTTTATTTGTATTTTTTATATATTTAGAAATCTATATAATACAATATTTTATTTAAAAAAATATATATGAAGAATATAATAATTATTACATTTAATAATATTTTAATATATGAAAAATCATATTTTTTCAATTATTTTAATGTATTTAAATTATAATATATTATATTTATAACAGTTTTATATATAAATTATTATATATATATATATATATATATATATATATATATATATATATATATATATATATATATATATACACACACTACCAGTCAAAAGTTTGGACACGGCCAGATTTATAATGTTTTTAAAAGAAGTTTCATCTGCTCACCAAGGCTGCATTTATTTAATTAAAAATACAGTAAAAACAGTAATATTGTGAAATATTATTACAATTTAAAATAACTGTTTTCTGTTTGAATATATTTTATAAAGTAATTTATTCCTGTGATCAAAGCTGAATTTTCAGAATCATTACTCCAGTCTTCAGTGTCACATGATCCTTCAGAAATTATTCTAATAAGCTGACCGATCTTACCGATTCCAAACTTTTGACTGGTAGTGTATATATATAATTAAATTATATAATATTAATAACAACAATTCTAATAATATCATGTTATTATTATTATATTACACTTATAATAAAATTTTATGAAAATTGAGTGTTTGTGAATGAAATACTAGTCTTTATCACCTTTCTTTAAAAAAAAAAAATGCATGCAAAAAATAGCATTGAATCCAAGGGGAAACATAGTCTTCTCTTAAGTGAGTGTCCCATTAGCTTTCCCAACATTCAATAGCAATTAACATCATTTAGCTTTAGTTAACATTCCTTACACTTGTTAATTATGTGTATCTCTTGGTACCTTGACCTTCCAGGAATCTCTAGATGGCTGTGAGGGTTTTTTGGTTTAAGGGAGGAGAAACAGTGGAGGGCTGTCACTCTGAGCTCTTTAACTCTCTCTGTATGAAGATGTTTGCCTGTGAAGAAGTTCACTTCAGTAGGACAGTGTGTGCCTGTGCCTGTGTAAAACCAAGAGAAGGCTGTCTGTCATTTTTACCACACCTTTTTATTCCCTATTCACAGTTGTCTTATATGAAAGGAATCATTCTTTAACTGGTCCAATGAAAGCGACAGGGTGAGAAAGAAATGAAGTTGTGCTGCGCTCAGAGTCTCAAGGTTAACACTGAGAGCTTGTACGGGAAGGAAGCCGCAATGTTACTCTGCTACATAATATTGATTTAGTCTTTTAATTTGCAATAAGTGAAGCATTCCACAATAGCCAGCTAATTCAGACTTTCATTCAACTGATGATGGCCATCTGTGAAAAACACTCATTCAAACCTGTTCTCTCATGCTCTGTTTTTGGTTTTGGTTACATTTGACACATTACTATAATATTAAAGGTTACAATTTACAACAGAGCCCAAACTATTAAATTCAGTTGCTATTTATTTTTAGATATAATAATCAACACTCAAATAAAAAAATAAAAAAAACATGTAAATTGCACATAAGGCAGGTTGTGCATTAACTTCTAAATCTAATTATAAAAAAAATTTTCTACTCCAATTCATTTTTTAAATATAATCATTTACACAGTTACTGTCATAACTTGTTTTCATAACAAATTTATTTAATCATATATTAAGTAATTAAGACATTACTAACAAGTAAAGTAAAATAATGAATATATAAGCTAATATAGTGCATATATTTAGTGAAACGCTCCCCTCTATAGTTAATTTCCCTATTGAACTAACGTGTTGTGGACACTAAATGACTTGCCTGAGGTAAATGTAATGCTACATGAGATATTATTCTCAAGCTGTTTTATTGATGTCTTTCCGCGGTTAAAACACGAGATTACACATTAACATATTTATGCATAGATCGTCTGTTCTTCTTCTTCTGCGCTTTTTCCTGTGGATTACCTGTGACTGACTGTATTTGTCTTCTGACTCTATGCACTGAACCGTAAAGTCTATATCATATGGTTCAGGATGAATACATGTACTGTTACACCCCTTATATATATATATATATATATATATATATATACTTGGCATTAATTTTTTTGTTCACCAGCCACTGTGGCTAGTGGTTTTCCAAAGTTATTAGCCACTCAGCATTTTTACTGGCCACAATTTTGCTGTTGGGAAATTACATTTTATATGATTAAAGCTGACTTTGGCATGCAAAAATTACTTGATTTTGAGTCATTTTACTTGATTGGCTAGATTTAAAACCCTTTCAAACTTTCAAATGCAGATTGACCACCTAAATCAAGACTAGGCCTACATGGAATATTAGGTGGTTTGTATGGGTGGGCAAGGGGTGGGTAATATGACCATAATATAAATTTTATAATTGTATAAGTTATTTTTGTTATAGGCTGTATAAAAAGAACAAAGAAGCAAATTAACAAATTACAAATACAATAGTAAATTAAATAGCCTAAACTCTTTTTTCAGATTGAACATTTATTTAACATCTTTTGTTTTTTGATTTACCTTAATGACAGACAGGTATTTAATTGGGCTGCTGAATGCATGGACGTAATATGCTGACACATATCCAGTTCTTACCCACCTGTTTACGTCCACTTAAGCCATAACCGACTGTATTCACGCGAGATACTCACACGATGGACATTTTGACATCTGTGTGTGCGTGTATTTGACTATTCAGGCGCAAGGAGAACTGATCGCACGCGCGACAGAAAGAGAGAGAGAGAGAGAGCACGCGCGAGAGAGTGCTTATGTTGTGTATATATGTGTGTATATATATATATATATATATATTATTCCAATAATCAGTATTTATAAATAGTAACCACCACTGTTATAATGCATTATAAAAAAATAGAGTATTATGCGCATGGTCAGTGGCATATTTCATGTATCATGTGTTATGTATTTTATACTCTTTAATGTATTTTAACTGTGGTTACAATTCATGACATGATAACAGACAGTGTTTTTTTAATATTCCATATATAAACAGAAAGTGTCACTGTTTTGTCTTCCATCTTTAGTTGTGTATATGGTGTGTGTTTTCCTACCATCTGTTGCGTATTGTTAGGTTTGATACTTGAGCCAAAGACACTGAGCCAGTGTCTGCCAGCAATGACTTATCAGTCTGACAGTTTGGAAGACTGAAGATGCTATTACAGTAGACCGGCCTTGATTGTCAAATGAGTCTCCTGGGAATTCTGGGTAGAGTTGATAAAGAGACTCGACTCACTGGGCCTCACTGCGGGGAAGGCACATGCTTGCATAGACACATCGCAAAAAAATAAGGTTTACTGCATGAGTGGTAGTCTGAAGCCTGGGTAGTTTCTTGTAGTGCAGGATGGACTTTAAGTCGGTTATTTTCTGAGCGTGAAATAAGCTGGAATGTGTCGCCTAAATTTTTCACAAGGCATAAAAATGCAAATGAGACATTTTCTGATATTCGACTGTAAACTTGATGCATGTGTCATGTATAATTAGAAAACTCGTGGCCGAAAACCAATTTAAACTGGGTGCACGTTTAATTTTTGCCCGTTTTTTTTTTTTTTTTTTTTTTCTGTGTTTTTAGTAGCGGCACACAGAGTTGAGTAAACATTGAGTGTGATTCATGTGTGTTAATGTGTTACTGCTGTAAATCCAGTCACTTTCTGGCACTGGATCAGTCTGGTTCACGGCTGTCTGGAACACGTCCTGCCCAATAACATGATTACACACACATATACAAACACATACCCAGACTCTTTTCCTTTTTCTGTGGTGTCATGTTTTCTTCTATTTTGGTTTGGTGAGATCTCTCAAATAGCAAAACATATTTCTGAGTTGATATGTTTTTAACACGCTCAGAGGTAAATTTTACTAAACGTTCAGCACTTGTCTATCACAGCTCTCTTATCTCTCTCAGGTTGGATGGTAAAATATTCTGACTGAATAACCTTTTAGTCTTTATTCTGTCAGGAGACATTGCTTCCGTTTGACAGTCAATCTCCTGATGCTGAGCATTTGGAAATATCTCTAAGGAGAGATAGCAGACATCAGGAAGTGAGATAGACCTGCTTCTCTCAATCAACTGCTGCTTCCCATCAGCTCTCTATTCTGGCATTTTAAACAGTGGATGTCTTTAAAATGAGTGAGCATGCTACCTAGACAGCATTTTTGGACATTGACACATCCTATTTTTGACTCCAAACAAGGATTGATATATTAAAATTAAAAAAACAAAACAAAAATAATGACTATATTTAACAATTTGAACTGTTGTCATATGCAGTTGACGTAGTGAACGCAGTGCAGGCTTCTGTGTTCTCCTTGTTTTTTCTCCTGTCACAAATTAATAAATTTTTTTGTCACAATATCACTTCTATCAGAAAACAGTCACCAAATATGGAACCATGTGTCTCAGACCTTTCCAACAATGTGTTATATCAAAATTAGAAAAAGATTTGATTATAAAATCGTGCAGTAATTTTTGCATGATAAAACACGACACCGCCCTCGAGGGGAAGGAGCCCACTAAACATTTTTAAAGTACCATTTCCATGGTAACACAATGTCTGATTTCAAAACAAATTCACATGATGAATTTTGAGTGTTTTAGCTTTCGAATGATAAGAATGACCTAGTGGGTTCCGCCTCCTGGTTGCATTAAAACACTGCATTTTTAGCCATCAAAGGCATCTTTTTTTGGCATCATGTTCTGATTAAGTGTGTGTGGACCTAGCCAACTTAAAATGTGCTTATGACACCCAAAAAAATCTGTCTAGGTACATTAGGCATCTTGAAATCAAGACATTAACCCTGGCTCTAAATGATGCCTTCATCCAAAAAAAGGGGCATCATTTGGATTAGTAGTTTGACTGCTTATAGTATTAGAATATGGATCATTTATTTCACATATGTGGGTATGGATGCCATCTGAACATCCTCAATATTTATATTAAGTGTTGCATGTGTGTGTGTTGATGCAGTGGTTTTTCTAGCTTCACTTTCTCTCTTTCTCTTCCTCCATCTTTTTCTCTCAGTGCCTGGGGAACAGCAGGCAGTGTTTAGTGAAAGGTCATCTCTGAATAACATGTCTGACTATGTGTTCTCTATGTGGCCAATTCCCCCAAAGGTTTCAGCTCTCTGTGCATTTACATTTTTTCACCCAAAATTCCTCTCGCTCACTGAATATTAAAGTCAACCTGAGGCTTTCAACTAAATTTAAGTCTGTTTGCTTTAAGGTACGGAGATCTGTTAAAGCCTGCTTCCACTTCAGACTAAAAAGTACAGCTCAAAATTGTGAAATAAGTTTAAAATAATAGTCCGATTGTGAGAAATAAAGACTTAATTGTGAAAAATAGTTACGTTTCTAAGAAGTAAAGTTGGTTTAACTTAAAAAAGTAAGTTACCATGGTTGCCTTAAAATTTTGAGTTAATTGAAATGAGTTATTGCAATGAAGGCAATTGGTTTAATCAACAGAAACTCAATTTTTTTATCTGAACTACATTAATTATTGAAGTTGATTTGACGAAAGAAAAATGGTGTGATAACATCATGAAAATATTTTTTTACAATGTATAATGTAACTTAATTGTTAGATATAGTCACAATTGTGAGAAATAAAGTATACATTTTTAGATACTGTATACAATTGCGATGATGTTGCTGTTAAGAGACAGAAAGTAACAAAAATGTGAAATAGTCAAATTACCATTTAAATTCTAAGACAAAGACAGGCTTTTACAGATATAACCTTTGTCTATGCAAATTTGCAAGACCATCCATTAGTATGAAGACAAAAACAGCTTAATTTCCCAATGTGCAAAGATGCATTGACACATTTTATTTTA
This sequence comes from Hypophthalmichthys molitrix, assembly GCA_037950675.1. Classification (NCBI taxonomy): domain Eukaryota; kingdom Metazoa; phylum Chordata; class Actinopteri; order Cypriniformes; family Xenocyprididae; genus Hypophthalmichthys; species Hypophthalmichthys molitrix. Next base: position 15,817,484 of record CM075514.1, on the reverse strand, counting down.
GCAAACTCACAACAGAAGGCTTATGTATTTACAAAAGCACTGAGGTAACCTTTGCATTAATGAAGCTCTTCTTTCGCTGCTGAGCATATTTAACCTCTTGTTTGTTTGTGTGTGTGTGGACGGTTAGTTCCATTCAGCATCTTTCCCGCTGAGCATCTGCTGTCCCAGTTAGGTGTGCGGTGTGTGTGTGTGTGTGCGGGTGGGCCGCTTCAGGTCTCTCTTCTCTAAACGGCTGCGGTAACCTACAGAGAGGACATTAAGGCAAAGCTCTTTCACACTATTTCTGCCTGTTCCTTTCTATTCTATGCTATATTTTTAGAGCTGAGTCTTCCGTAGCTCTCGGGCTGAAGGCAATGTGTTATTATTCAAATTGGATAATGGGTTGCCAGTCAGAGCTCCAGCGCAATAATGTACCGTGGTGAATTGCTTCGCCTGAAAGCATGACTGTCCATTTTGCTTCAGCTGAAGTTCTGCACGTATCTTTTAAACGGCAAAGGTTGTGCATAAAGCGTAAGCTGGTGGAAGTCATTATCCTAAAGACCATGTGACTACAAACAGGAGTAAAGTGGAGGGACAAAAATGGAATTATTGGGAGGTTTCCTTAAACGTTATTTTGTAGAAATTGAAGTCTCATTTTCGGATCAAGGATGTTGAGGTGCACTTCTGTTAACACGTCTGTGCACTGGCAGTGATACTAAACTATTAGACCAGGATTTAATGGTGAGACAATATTTAAATTGAAGAGTTTGAGCAGATTATTCATTATTGTGGTACTGTGGTTATGTATTATAGTATATAATTTGTCCAAACTGAACCGATGGGTGCCATATCCACTGGGAAAATGCGGACTGGAAGGACGTTTTTAAGGTTTTACTTTATAATGCCATAATAAGCCTCTTAGAGCCTGTGCGCATAAGGGACCGGTATGACTTTGAACAGAATTACCCACACTTATAGAATAATTCCAATATTACCAAGCCTTGATTTTCAATTATCCTTCAGTTATGCCTATGCCAAAGACAGACAGTAACACGGTGCAGTAGTATTAATTGAGCATGGAACAACCAGTAGACTCCACTTCGCGCCGTGCCTTCAACCCCTTCAGCCGTGATTTATTCACGATACAGCACTAGCCTTGAGTACCTTATTGCTTTTATAAAATGGTTACCACACAATACAAATATTAAAGCCAAAAATATGTATCAATGCAACTTTCATGAAGTAAACTTTCAATAAAAGCCTTCCTTCCACCAGAAAAAATAGTCCTTGACCGTGAACAGCAACAGAAGTTACATTTTCAGGCCATTAGATGGCAGCAAAGACTGTCTTTATGAGTGTGTCAGTCAGTAGTGAAGACTTTTACATTGAAAATGCTGAATTGTTGTGAACACAGAACAAGATACAACTGACAAATGCTTTGACAAGATAATACATCGGACATTTAAACAGATTTTTTATTATGAACATAGGACTGACCTGAAGGAAAATGCTAAATCTGAATGCAGGTAATAAACTCGCTCACTCGATCTCTTTCTCAAAACACTCTTCTACATAATACAGTAAGCTTCAATGAACAATATCAATTGAGAACATACAGTTTACGTTGCTAAAAGCGGTTGTAAGGGTGTTGTGAAGTGACACACACACACACACACACACACACACATATATATAAATATTTAAATATTAAAAACCTGACTGAAAAAATACTAAAAAAAAAGTACATTAATTAAATTCAATACATTAATTAAATAAATGATAAATAAAGCAGAAATTGTTTTGACAGATTTATCCATTTTTTTTATTGAAACTGTTTCAGTGGCTACTACTAGACATGATTAGATTCCATTACTTGGGCCAAACAAACAAGTGCAGACGAGTAGATAAGGTCGACATTAATATGCAAATCACAGGGGAAAAAAATGCTGTAATGGAGGAAGAGGAGTGAACTTGACCTCTAAATGAATGCTCTATTGTGTCTAAAACAATCATTTGCATGTGATGAGAGGAAAGGGATGAAAGAAGTTAATAGATGGTTTTGGTATAAAGCGTTTAGAGGAAGTGTAAAGTGTTTTGGTAGCTGGCTGGTGTAATGAATGACTTTCATTAGCTTGCAGTGGCCTGTGAAACACACAACATTGATTTCTTTCTCTTTCTTTCTTCAGGGTATCACTGGGCATATTGGTTAGAGAGTGCTTGTGTGTGTATGGCACATGCAAGCTCTTGCTGAACCATGAGGTCAGTTACGGGGCCACATGTCAGCATTTGTAAAAGCCCTCAGTGGTCAGCAGTTTCTCTGGGTATGCGGTCTCTGCAGCTAATGAGAAGGACCCAATGTGTGTGTCATCTAATCTCCTGTGTGCTCTCCCAAGCTGCCCATCACATGTGGTCAAATGCCACACACAGTCTGCACACTAACTGGGCCTGTTAGGCACATTGGGTTGCTTTTAAATAGGGCTGGACGATATGGCCAAAAAATGATCATGATAAAATGTTTCACATCAGTCGATATCAATAATTATCATGATAAATGTTAAATCTTTATTTATTTCAAGTTTAAAGGCAGATTTTTGCTCCTAAGTGAAAGTTGTAGAAACCAGATCCATGGTTTTAAACTACTCTTTATTGTCAGAACATGACAAACACTTTACATTTTTGAATTATTTACTCTTTTCCAGTCATTTTTCCATAACAAAATAAATATCTTAATAGAAATATTTATTGCTTATGTATTTAGTGCTAATGTAATGGTCCTACTCAATCTGCTCTGAGCGGGATTCAAACCTAGCTAGCGCGCCTCTGGCGTGCCTCTTGAGGGCAGGGGAGTGAGGTTTACATGCACAGCTCTTACTAGCTTACTTCCTTTACATTCACCCCCCTAAAACTCACTCCCATCTGGGTCACTGCACCAAATTTAACCGGTCCTACCCAACCTGCTCTGATGTGTTTCCCGAAAGCATCGTTAGTCAACTATGGTCGTAAGTCCCATTGAACTCTATTGGTAATGACAGACCTTGCAACCATGGTTCGCTTTGGGAAATGCACCCCTGAGTGGGATTCGAACCTGGGTCTCCGGCATGGGATGTGGGTGCGCTAACAAGGATGTTAAAGACTGCGGCCTCTAGCGCACCTCTTGAGGCCAGGGGACTAAAACAACAGATTTGACGAGGTCAGCGAATCACTCTGATCAATGTGTAGAACTCAGCTGGCCACACTAATTGGGGACAGTGTGTAATATACTAGAGAAGTGACTCATTAAAGACATTGTTTCCTGTAAGGTCAGAGATTTTAGCAGCATTTCTGAATCTGACACTTGTTTGAATTAGCATACGGACTGACAAGTGAAGTTCAACTCGTCAAAGGTTAAAGTTTGTCTTGCACATCAAACCTTACGTTAATCAGAGCCCTTATAGTCCTGTTGAACAAACCTCATATTAGATGTATTTGATGAGTTCATTCACTTCCAATTAGTGCTGCTATTTGTTCAGCCAGCTTGAGCTCAGCCCTTCACAGCCTCAGATTTCATTATCTCTATCCGTCTGTCCGTCCGTCCGTCCGTCCGTCTATTGATATGAATGGATATTAATGGCTTACACTGCAATTTTAAGCTGTGATAGAAGAAATAATTTTAATGTAGTAATTACACACTTAACCTTGATTGAATGCTGTTTAGGACCTTTTTCTGTCCTGTTCTCTCTACAGCAGTTGACCCATAGAATTACACTTACTTCAGTGTTAATTAGCTGACCTGAGAGATGGTGAAGGATTGAAGGCAGAAGATTGAGTTATAGCAGAGGACTTGTTAAAGAATAAAGTATAGTTGATAGAAAGAGATAAAAAGCACCTGCTGTGGCCTCTGGCTGCTGCTGGACTTTACATTCATACTGATGCAGTGGCATTTGGCGGCTGCTTTGATTATCTTCTCTAAAGAGAATGATAGCCTGCTGGATCACTGGTCAAACACATTGCTTACCTTTAAACAGTGTTCAACAAGTAAATGACTACAATTTAAAGATTTTTATGCACACAGGCTCAAACAAAGGGAAATGTGCCTGCATGACTGTACTCATACACAATTGAGCAAACGCACATAATTCCTGTACTCTGAGGCGTGAGGGAAGTGGAACTGACCTTCTATGTCCATTTATTTGGCAGAAGGACTCCAGTTAGCATTTGAGATCATCATATTTAGATAATTGATTGCAGATTTTTATTCAATTAATTACTGTATATTATAAGTTAATTGATTAAAATCTCTTATTACGAAATTTACGGTCTGATCAATACATTTTTTTTAAATATATAATTGAAATTTTAATTGAAATCCATATGAACATTGTGATATATGATTTAAAAGGGGTCATATCATTTTTAAGTTTTCTATTTCCATTTTTTAAGGTTGTCTTGATATAATAATTCATATATAAACGTTTAAATATTTAAAATTCATAATTTATTTTTATTTAATATTTTTGACTTTTTTAAATTTTTATTTACATTTTTATTTTATTTACAAAAATATAAAATTATAAATATATTACTCTAAAATATATATTTACTCTAAAATTTTTCATATTTGCTTTCAATATATTTTTTTTTTTTTTTGGAAAATTATTAAAGTGTTTTTGGTACAAACATCTTGACTAGCTTTGTAAATGGTCCTCATGGAAAAATAGAATGATACAAATTCATATGACATGACTCTTCTACATGCTTTTAGTTTCTTCAGAACGGCATTTACAGTTCATAAAAGCAGTTCATTGGCCTGTACCTGCTCCTGCTGTGTTAGCTGGTGCGTGACTGTTTATGACAGAAATATTCACACTGTGCTGTAGAACACGGTAGTCAAAGTTTGCCAAAAATGAAACTCCACTTTTCTGTCTTTCATGCTGTTGACAATAAATGTGGTCATTTATATAATTAGCTGGTGGTATTTTAGGGTTCAGCACACTTGAGTGAGAGACAGAGTGCCTTTCCTAGCACACTTTATTCCATGGGCTATTACTAGGGTGATTATGGGACCAATTTGAAAACTGCAGACCCCTTTCATAGAATGTTGTTTAATGGCCTGAAAGAGGCTAAAAGTCCTCTTTTCTCTGCAGTAATGTAGCTGAACGGCCTCTCTGACTCTCTCTCATTAGTAACTCTTCTTTTTCTGGGGTCTTCTGATCGCTTCTTGCTGATGTGAAGAAGATCATCATTCACTCATGTTTCAACTCAGTGATTCATCACAGCGAAAAAAGAGAAACTTCTTACTACTTCGCTCTTTGCTTCTACTCTGCATGTGTAACTTCTTGTTGGGTGGTTGGGGTGAAATATCCAATCTAAATGTCCAGTCACACGTCATTTATCGCAGTCATGACTCTGATTTACATTGAGCTTTATTGCCTGTAAATTTTTCACACCGCACTTTGGTTAAATTACTGAATCTGAATGAATCTGATTAAGCTAATATTGGGTCCAGATAGACCTTAGTTTTAAAAGGCAGTTATTCAGTTTAGAAAACTAATTTAAATGTAATTTATTTATATATTTATTTTTATATGTTTCATTTATAATTTCATTCATGGCACCTCACCTTTTGTGTTTTTTTTTTTTTTCTTTTTTATTAATATTTTTTATTAAAAAATGCTGTAAAAAATAAAAAAAAAGGAGACATTCTGAAACTGCAGAGCAATTTACTTTATGCCAATTTCTCTACACCCCCACAAATGTATTTATTATTTTTTTTTTTAAATTATATATATTGACTAGCGTTCAAAAGTGTGGAGTCGGTACAGTTTTTCCATGATTTTTGAAATTTGATAAAAATAAAAAAAATACAGTAAAACGGTAACAATGTGAAATATTATTACAATTTAAAATATCTGTTTTCTATTTTAATACATTTAAAAATGTATTTCTGTCATGACAGCTCTCTGTTTGGCATTGTTATGTATATGACAATTGCTGCGTCTCAATTCAGAAGCTGCATCCTGCCTATGCCAGAATTTATTACGCGCCAGTGATGACAGGATTTTTACTCAAATATCTAATGATACAAATAAAAAAAATAAAAAAAAACTTTAAAGCGGTTCAAATGTTGACTTATATCTTACTAAGGTGTGATTATATATAGTTTATGCTCTTTATTATATACAGAAATGGACCATGGTGAACATATTTAGACAGTTTGTGAACCCTGTTTTGTTTTCAGACAGTTTAATATATAACTTTGAAAAAAGTCTAGTACAAACATTACTGTCACTCATCAACGACAGCTGTCACAGTTGCTTGGCGACAAGAACAGCAATCTGTGGGCTAGACCGTCCCATTTAACAACACTCTGTCCGACCTTTGCGGCCTTCAAAGGTGTTGCCTTTAAAGTCTGAGTCTCTGCTGCTGCTATGAGCAAGAAGGACACACTACAGCTGTAGTGAATTACCCATAGCAGATCTATACAGGTGGAGCTGGGGAAGATCAACTTCTACAACAAACGTTGACTAAAGTCCCGGTTATACTTTCCGTGTGCGCGGGGGTCCGCTACAGTCCGCGTGACGTAAAAATCATCATCAGAGGGTATATGTGGAGGCTCTTTGCGGACATCCGAATGCATCCATGCTGTCCGCAGCATGCATCTGAACTATAAAAATTATGTGATTACAAGCAGATTGAGTCAAGGAAGGACCTATCAGTGTGCACCATCTAGAGTTTCATGACAGAACTTTGTATTTTTTCCAGGATTCGTAATTTCTTATGTGTATTTGCTGAGAGTTTTAGTCAACCTAAGAGTTTTAGTACATTTAAATATTGAAGCTAACGCTCTCCAAGTTTTGAAAATAGACATGAAAAGCCCAAAAGCCACAAAACTAGATTTCATGGGATCCTGGGTTTTTATACAGTGTCTTTGGATAAGAAAGCACCTGCTCAATGACAAATTCCAAACTAAATATGTTAGCTTGCAGTTTCCTCATGATCATCATCTCTAAAGTTTAATGGCATGAGAACATACTGATGAAGGTCTTCAAACATTGCTGTCGTGGAATCAAAAATTCCAGTCACTAAAATCCAGTTTTCGGGTCATATTATGAGTTTGCTGTCAGCATTATTGATAGAGTCATAACAGAAACATGAGTCTTCTCCTGCTGTGCAGAAGCTTGTGTAATCTCCAGCAGTCCTCCTCTGCCAAAGATCGTGCAAGCTGAGAAATGTGATTACAGTTTTTGGTTAGGGGCCAGAGGGGAAAGCAGACAGTGAGAGAGGAAAAATGTGTGTTTGTCTGTGAATTCTGACAGTATGGTCCAGGTTTCCTTCTGTCGGGAATGAGTTCTCAGTGGGTTCCGCATGCAGTAGTGACCCTCCTGCCCTGCCCACCTACCCGTGGCCACTTCCTCCCCAGCCGAGTGGAGCGTGCATCTACGGTGAGCACGATGGGACATGCTCAATCTCATTACAAATGCAAATGCAAACTTATCTAGTCCAAACAGTAGATAGTGGCTGAGTACAGATAAGGCCAGTCCTGCTGCCAAAAAGAGAGAGAAACAATTTCCATAAATCTGGGCGCTCGTGCGTTTGTCTAATGGTGGGATGACACCAGGCTGATGCTAGCATTTTTTTTTTTTTTTTTCTGTTCGGCTGGCCCATTATGTTGTAAAAGACCTTACCTGCTTTGGGAAAGCCTGCATCAACCCCTTTTCCCAAATCATGTGGCTTGTTGTTGAGAAGTGAGCTATAAAACCCACAGACTAAAGGAGGCACTCAATCCATACTGTATCTAGGGTACAATCTGAGAAGTGTTTGAAGAATGGTGAAACAATCTCTTATGGGGTGTGTAACATTCCTACTAGTGGACAGAGGGCGCTGTTAATTCTGACATTGAAGAATTTCCTGGATGTTCTTAGGCATTTTAATTCAAGTCAAATCACCTTTATTTATATAATGCTTTATACAATACAGATTGTTGCAAAGCAGCTTCACAGTAATAAACAGGAACATAATCAATGATGCAAAATATGAGACAAATTCAAATTCTGTTGTAAAGCAGCTCTACAAAGAAAATGGTGTCATTATTCAGCTCAAGCCAATTCAGTGTTGATTCAATTCAGTTCAGTATCAATATTGATGTTGTTGCAAAATTAATCAATTATGAAATGTCAATTCACCTACACAGCAGCTCTGCAGAAAACAGTTGTGTCGTCATCCAGCTCAGGGTCTGTCCATATAAACTTACCTCGTCCACTTCACGAAGTGGAACGCACTTCAAAATGGCAGCAGGGATTCCCCCGAGGGGAAGTGCTTAGGGAAGTTTGTGAGTGCGTGTCTAAAACTGGAGTAGAACGCAGCCTAGGGATGTAATGATGCACCCGGAACCAGTTGAAAATCGATTAAAATATGTGACGATTCAAGTCGGTTGAGATGCTGAATGAATCGCGCTACACTTGGGGGCAGGGGTTTATATGAATGCATAGCTGAGGGAAACTGTGTTCAGAAAAGTTTAGATGGTATTTTATATCTTACTTCCATACAAAGCATTTTAAAGTGGTGTGTATAAGCGCGCTGTGCTGCTTTGTTTACAGCGGTAACCAAGGAAGCGCTGTATTGCCGCTGTTCCATAAGCGTCATCTGCTGTCAGTGAATTTCCATTCTCATGCAGCCTGTCTGCTGTCATGAAGTTTTATGTAGCATAATTAACATGCTTCAAATGTTAAAAATTATACAATCTAATTTAAATCAAAAACTGCTCATGCTGCTTGTATACACTATCTTTGTTAGGATTGTGATTAAAATGCAGTGGTTTCCTCTAATTTTAAAATGGCTACAGATAGTTCAGTCTATAATAGAACAAATATCTTGTTCATGTACTCATATAAAGAGATTTCTTTTATTTGTCTTATTCATTTATTTGATTTAGGAATTGTTTTAAAATTAAAAATTGTTTGTTTTGTTATAAAGAAATTTCAATTTCACAAAGAAATATGCAGCATTTTGTCTGAGAAATAATAAAAAGCCACTTCCTCATTTATAATTTGTCTTAAATCTGTCTTAAAAAAAAAAAAAAAAAAAAAAAGTGAGAAAATCACATTGTGAAACGTTCTCGGGTTACGTCTGTAACCCTGGTTCCCTGAATAGGGAACGAACGCTGCGTCGAAACGCGGTGGGAACGCCTCTGTTAGTTGCGTCGTGAAGCACATGTGTAAACTGTCCAATAACGTGACAGAACGTCATAGGCGGGTGACGTCACAGACCAGGAAACTATAAAGCATACCCAGAACAAAGAACGCTAGCTTCGATTGGATGAAGTAAGCGCTCTCAGGCATGCTGGGAGTATGGCAGGGCGACGCAGCGTTCGTTCCCTATTCAGGGAACCAGGGTTACAGACGTAACCCGAGAACGTTCCCTTTCATGGGAACTACCGCTGCGTCGAAACGCGGTGGGAACGCAATACCCACTACGCCATACGAAAAAATGCCTGAATGTATCAAGGCAAGAGAACCGAAGACCCCGGAGTGGAGCCGAGATCTAGGTTATAAAACCTAACAAAGGTGTGAGGAGAAGACCACCCTGCTGCATTACAAATATCCTGCAGGGAGACTCCAGTAACCAAAGCTTTAGAAGCGGCCATACTCCTGGTAGAATGAGCCCGAACAGCCAAAGGAGAGGGCTGTCCGGAGGACTTATAAGCAAGTGAAATGGCCTCAACCACCCACTTGCTCATTCTTTGCTTAGAGGCGGGGCACCCTCTACTAGGTGACCCATAGCAAACAAACAGTTGGTCAGACTTACGCCACAGGGCAGCTCTGTGGACATAAGCGTCTAAAGCCCGAACAGGGCAGAGCAGATTAAGTTTTTCCTGATCTGGGTTAGAGAAGGGAGGAGGACAAAAGGCCTGCAGCATAATAGGCCCTGCAACATTAGTGGGGACCTTGGGAACATAACCAGGTTTGGGATGGAGAAAAGCTTTGACCATGCCCGGAGCAAACTCCAGGCATGATGGAGCGACTGAGAGAGCCTGTAAGTCTCCAATTCTCTTAAGAGACGAGATGGCTAGCAGAAAAATAGTCTTCAGAGTGAGAAACTTCTCATGAACCTGTTCCAGAGGTTCGAAGGGAGCCAGGGTCAGACCCTCTAACACAATGGCCAAATCCCAAGCCGGCGTCCTAGTACGCTGAGCAGGCCTAAGCCTCAGAGTACCGCGGAGAAAACGTGTAACAAGCGGGTTTCTCCCCACAGAAGTACCCTCAATGGGTAAATGATAGGCAGAAATAGCCGCAACGTAGACTTTCAAAGTCGAGGGGGATAAACCAGCGGAGAAGCGATCTTGTAAAAACTCAAGAATAGGACCCACAGAGCAAAGAGTAGGGTCAAAACTCCTTTCTTCACACCAAGAAGAAAACAATCTCCACTTAATAGCATACAGTCTCCGGGTAGAAGGAGCTCTGGACTGGAGAATGGTCTCAACCACCTCGGTGGAGAGACCTGAATCTATGAGGTGAGCCCCCTCAGGGGCCACGCCCACAGCTTCCACAACTCCGGGTGAGGGTGAAGAATTGCGCCCCCTGCCTGAGACAGAAGGTCTTGCCTGACTGGAATCTCCATAGGGGGACCGTCTAGAAGGGACACAAGGTCCGAGAACCAAATTCTGGTTGGCCAGAATGGGGCTACTAGTAGAAGCCGAACCCCATCCCGGCGAACCCTCTCCAGAACTCCTGGGAGCAGAGCAACCGGGGGAAAAGCGTACAGACGCCGCCTCGGCCACATCTGTACCATGGCATCCAGCCCCAGGGGAGCTGGATGAGTGAGGGAGAACCATAGTTGACAGTGAGTTGTCTCCTGAGATGCAAACAGATCTACTTCTGCACGACCAAAGTTTTGCCACAGGAGCTCCACCACCTCGGGGTGAAGTCTCCACTCCCCGGGCCTCGGCCCCTGTCTCGACAGGATGTCTGCTCCCTGATTCTGGGACCCAGGAATGTAAGCTGCCCTGAGAGAGAGCAGCTTCCCCTGGGCCCACAGGAGGATCCGATGGGCCAGCTTGCATAAAGGACGTGACCTCAGACCCCCCTGATGGTTGATATAAGAGACCACCGACGTGTTGTCCGTACGGACCAACACGTGATGGCCCCTCAGGTCTGGGAGGAAGTGCTTGAGAGCTCGAAACACCGCCATCATTTCCAGCCGATTTATGTGCCAGGAAAGAAGATGGTCCTCCCAGAGACCTCGAGCCGAGCGACCACTCATGATCGCTCCCCAGCCCGTGAGAGAAGCATCCGTCGTTAGCATTACGCGACGACAAGGAACTCCCAACACGGGCCCTTGGGACAGGAACCAAGGCTTTTTCCACATGACCAAGGCACGAAGGCATCGCCGCGTGACCTTGATCATGCGAAGAGGGTTTCCCCTCGGGGAGAACCCCTTGGTCCTGAGCCACCACTGTAAAGGTCTCATGTACAATAGGCCAAAAGGAATCACGTTGGACGCTGCTGCCATAAGACCTAACAGTCTCTGAAACTGTTTCACAGTGAGTGACTGGCCTAGTTTTACCGCATTCACAGCTGAGAGAACTGAGGCAATACGAGCAGAAGAAAGCTGAGCCCGCATGAGCCTCGAGTCCCAAATTACGCCTAGAAAAGTGGTCGTCTGAGCTGGAACGAGCACACTCTTCTTGACATTGAGCCTGAACCCCAACCTTCTCATGTGAGCGAGAACAACATCTCGATGTTGAACCGCCATGCTCTGAGAACGAGCTAAAATCAACCAATCGTCGATGTAATTTAGTATGCGAACACCCTGGAGTCTCAGGGGAGCCAGTGCAGCATCCACACACTTTGTGAAGGTGCGGGGAGATAAACCTAGGCCAAACGGAAGAACCCGATATTGGTAAGCTTCGCCCCTGAAAGCGAACCTCAGGAACTTCCTGTGTTGAGGATGGATAGACACATGGAAGTAAGCGTCCTTCAGATCGATTGTCACAAACCAATCCTCGGACTGGATTTGCGAAACAATCTGTTTGAGTGTGAGCATCTTGAACTTTAACTTTTGCACAGTGCGATTCAGTACACGCAGGTCCAAGATGGGACGCAGCCCTCCATCCTTCTTTGGAACAATGAAGTAGCGGCTGTAAAACCCTGACTGCCTGTCGGGCGGGGACACCCGTTCTATAGCCCCTTTTTTTAGGAGAGTCAGAACTTCTTGTTCCATAACCAGAGACTGCTCTGGGTTGACTACCGTAGATAGCACCCCGATGAAGCTGGGCGGCCTCAGCCCGAACTGAATTCTGTAACCCACTTCTATCATACGCAGCACCCATTGAGAAATATTGGGCAGACGTTTCCATTCTGCCAGAAATTCTACTAAGGGAACCAGTCGCTCGAGACTGGCCTCTGGTGTTGACTGCACGAACAGCCCAGTGTCCTGAAACGGCGAACCGGCAGGAAGCAACTGAACTGAACGCTCCACGATCCTCCTCGGAGGGTCGCTGGAGGCGCCTGCGCCCTGAAACACACGAGGTGGCAGGGTTGGCAGAACGGCCTCCTGAGGGCGCTGAAGAGAAACGGGCACCGTATGATGAGGTGAACTCCGCTTCTCCCCAGAGGGGACCACCCTCAGAAGCCTGACACCACTGGCGTCAGGACTTCTTCGCCGAAGACTTCCTGGAGATGATGACAGTCCTCAGATCTGCCTTCTTCTCAGGAGCCCTCGGCTGCGACCGCCACCCAGACCCCCACCCACCCTGCTTCTGAGGGGGAGCCCGAGTGGCGACGCTGATCTTTTGTTGAGCTCTGTGCGAGGAGCTGGTACTCGGCTGAGGCTGCTCCCGCCCAGCAGCCTCAGAGACATGAGAGCGGCGGGGGAGAATTTTCTGGAACGCCGCCGCTTGCTTCTTCGCCTCCTGAAACCTGTCGACGACAGTGGTGACTGCGTCGCCAAACAGGCCAGAAGGCGAAAGCGGGGCATTCAAAAGGAAGCTCTTATCTTTCTCCTTAATACCACTCAGATTCAACCATAAATGCCTCTCAGTGGCCACCAGGGCTGCCATAGAGCGGCCGACTGACTTGGCCGTCTCCTTGGTGGCCCTGAGAGACAAATCTGTGGCACGACGCAGTTCACGAAGTGCGTCTGCAGAAAACTCCCCCCCCCTCATCAATCTCTTTTAACAGATCAGCCTGGTAAGCTTGCATGATGGCCATAGTGTGCAAGCATGCCGCGGCCTGACCTGAAGCCGAGTACGCCTTGCCCACCAGCGCTGAAGTTGTCTTTAATGGCTTGGTGGGCAGTGTCGGGGTCTTAAGCGACGATGCAGCCTCAGGAGAGAGATAGCTCGCAAGCGTCTCTTCAACCTTGGGCATCGCCGCATAACCATATTGTTTCAGACCCAAAATGTTAGAATAATTAGATGTTACAGGACTGAAAACACGATATGAAGCGGGCTTATTCCACGACCTCGACACCTCAGTGTGGAGGTCGGGAAAAAATGGCAGACCCCGACGTGGAGGTTGAGATCTAGATGGTAAAAATCTTTCATCTAAGAGGCTTTTAGATCTTTCCTCTTGTTTCTCGGCTGGCCAGGAGATGTTTAATTTGGAAACAGCACGAGTAACAACCTCCATAAGCTCCTCATAAGCAGGTGACTGAGGTGGCGAGTCCTCAGGATCGATACTCAGAATATCTACCTCCTCGGAGCTAGACATCTGAAGTACCGGTGCCTCAACCCGGGGGGAAGAAACCGCGGAGCGTGCTTCCGCCTGGGAAAAGGCACTGGACCTGGCAGGTGAGGGCAGAGAAAGGGCGGCGCCCGTCTCCAACCCCTCTGCCAGATCCATTTGCGAGCCCCATGATCTGAGCCGCCGCTCTGCCTCGGCAGCAGCGGGACCCGAACCATGAGGAACGCGAGCCGAGGCGCCCTCCTCGAAGAGCGCCCGGCGGGAGCGGAGAGTTCGGAGGTTGAACTTATCGCAATGCTCACAGGCAACCCCCTCGAGGGCTGCCTGGGCATGCTCCACTCCCAAACAAACAACGCAAAGCTCGTGTGTGTCCCCACTCGTGATATAGCGAGGGCAGGGAGAGGCACACGGCTTGAATTGTTTGCTCGCCATAATATATATATATATATGCTTGTGACTGCTAGAAATAGCAGGGACAGACAACAATAAATAGACGTGAGACAGATACACAGAGCGCTTGCTGAAGACACAGAAGCTAGCGTTCTTTGTTCTGGGTATGCTTTATAGTTTCCTGGTCTGTGACGTCACCCGCCTATGACGTTCTGTCACGTTATTGGACAGTTTACACATGTGCTTCACGACGCAACTAACAGAGGCGTTCCCACCGCGTTTCGACGCAGCGGTAGTTCCCATGAAAGGGAACCAGTTTCGTGAATCGCATCACATCAAGAGATGAGTGAATCATTACACCCCTACTTGTGACATCTTTTTGTGCGACTGGCTACACACTGTGTCGTTGTCACATGTAATCTGTTTTGGTTTTGTTTTCTCATTGTTTTCTTCCTGTTTTTCCCAACACTATCTCACAACCCATTCATACGTATTTTACGAGGTGGCTAATCGACCTCGCTCGTACAAATTCATACGATTTGTCTAAACCCCAGTGACAGGTAGGTTTAGGGGTGGGGTTAGGAGTAGGTCATTCGTATGAATTCATACAAATTTGGCAACTCGTAAAATACGTTCGATTTAGCAAAAAACTTATGAAATCGTACGAAATTGTACGATTTAGCCACCTCGTAAAATACGTACGAATTGCCTTGAGATTGGGTTGGTTTTTCCTGCCTTGTGCTTTCTCAGTTCTTTGGTCCAGTCTCGTCTATGTTTTGTGTAGTTGTTTTACATTATTTCTCCTACAATTATTTTGTTTCTATAACACTCAGGCCTGACAGTCGTCTTCTTTTTTCTGTTTTATGATGGGTGGCAACCAGTGTAAAGGTATCGTCACCTACTATGTTGGAGTGGCAAACAGTTACCAGTGCTTCCAGTATTTTTTTTTACAATATTATTGATATTGTGTTAATATTACACATATGTTATTTAATTTTTAAAATATCAAGGTTATCGTCAATTCCAGTATATTGTGACACACCTAGTGATTTATCAGCAACCACTTAGGAACGCTTTGGCAACCAACCATATTTCTTTAGCACTGCAGTGACAAGGTAAGCACCACTTGCGTTGTCTTCAGAAACTGTAAAAAGCCAGTTATGAGTAACTGGTGAAATGCTAGTGTTGCATTGGGCGGGAAAGCATAGGGAGCTCTTCTAATGACTTTGTGTATAGATTCCTGTTATGAGCCAGAGCCTACAGCTGCACCAGCATACATCATCACCCCCTTAATGAAGGCTCCGCTCCAGCTGTGTGTTTGTTTCTTTCTTTCTCTGCATTTGCGCTAGAATTTGTTTGGCACTAGGGAATACATCCAAAAACACGACCAGTGTTGCTGCTCCTTGAAGAAGCATAGAATATTGTGCTTAATAAAAGCACTGCCAGCAAGGCCAGGCAGTCTGGAGTGGAGCTGATGGATGATGTCATAGTAAGTGATTGATGTCATAATGGTTGTGACTTGATGTCGAGTGTCTGTTATTGACAGATGTTATCGGTGATGGAGAGAGGCCATACAAGGGGAGAGAGAGAGACCGAGACTATTGATGAAAGCGAGAGCCATTCACTTTAGCTTTCCTCTGGGAATGGTACCACAGGACTTGCTCACTCTTGCACTCTTTTTCTATTCTGTCTTTCAATGCTATTGTGCTTTTTATTCCTTTCCCTTGTCTTGTGACACAGTTCCACTCTGTCTGCACATGCTGTGAAATTCAGATCAAAATCTATGCCAAGTCAAGCAATTAATGAGCCAAGACAAACAGGCCTACCAAAAGCAATTAAACCACTTTTTAATTGGCTAAAAAAACATTGTCTTTATTTTTCCACGCATTGTGAATATTAAAACAGCAATGTGAAAGATAAGGTTAATTTCAAGGATGCAGCGAACGTTTAATTGTTTCTGAACACATAAAACTCTTTAAATGCCCTTAAATTATCATTTAGTCAGTCACATTAAAATCTCATTGTGTAAGAAACTTTTTACTGTTGCTTGTACTTAGGTTACTCTCATATTAATCTCACATTAACTAAAATTGTGCTGTTTGTTGGGGAAATGTAGGCTACTAGTTTTGAACACTAAAAATCAAGGTTCCAAAAGGTTTTTGTACTGATGCAATAGGCAGTACAAGTTAGGGTTGGGGTTAGGTAAGAACCATTTTTGGTTCCAGTTACTAAAAACAGTTACTAAAAGAACAATTTATTTTTAGTGTGAAGAGCGTTTTAAAAATCTAAAGAAAATTTGTCCACTATAAAGAACCTTTTGTAGAATAGATGTTAAAGTTTCCTTATGGAACCATCAATGGCAATAATGAACCTTTAATTTTAAGAGTTTAACCTTTAGGCCAATAAACTCGCATTGAAGGAGAAACCTGAGCCATATCTAATGATCATAATATCATTGAGACTTGAGTTGCGTCCCAAATTATTTACTTACACTACACAGTTTTTTTTTTTTAACTACACAGAAACAATCGCCATTTTCCAAATGACATTCTGGGGCTGTTTACATGACACTGTTTTCAACTAAAAACAGAAAAATTTTCATGATTCAAAGTGCAAGTTTTTGAAAATGAGACCGTTATAGTCTCAAAAACACAAATTAGTGAAAACGCTGACATCGTGCGCATATGTATTACATGTTCAGCCTATAGGCACATAGTGTTTTGTTACAAAGTGACATCGCCATCTACTGGCCTGGCAGGCATAATACAGCATTTTTAGTCATTTTCATGGATTGTGTGAATGGGGATCGGTTTGACAACGTTGTTGTCTATGGGAAAAAACACAAAGGAAAAACTTTTCTGTTTTCACTACATTGTTGTTGTGTAAAAGTACCCTTTAAATGTATGTGTTTTCGCTTGCTTTTGATTGTTTAGCCCCTCCCCTTCTGCTACTTTGGAAAAACTGTGACTGTTACTCTTTTCTTTTAAAGAAGTATTTCAAGAAGTATCATTTAAGTTTTAAAAGAAGTATCATTTGAGTACTTGTAGTGTCTCGCTTTGTTTTTCGCTTTGTTTTTCATCACTACTTGTGTCTATATCATGATGGTTATTGGCTGAGAGTTTTTAATTAATTGGTATTGGTTTGTTATATATAACTGTGCAGATACACACTCATTTCCCCTATATTTTTTTACATTTAGCATACTTTGCCATCATCTAACACATAATTTTTCATTTATTTAGACAAAACAGTATAGAATTTTAAAATTGGTAATTTATCGACCAAAATATTAAAATTATTGGTTTTGGGAAAAATCAGCTAGCACTTCTTACACTACAAAATGGCATAGAATAGCACAGAAGTATGCAAAATGAGAAGCAACCACCCAGAATACCTGAGTAGCCTCATAGCAACCTGGCAGCCACCCACAGCTCACTAGAATTATGGCATGCGAGTTTTGCACAGGCAAGACCACTCAGGTTTGCTTCAGAAATTACAAAATTCTACCCCGGTAAGTGGTTTGAAGTCTTTGTTCTTTCTACTTTGGATGATTTGAAAGCCCACAGGGGTGTCTTACACACTTAGCCCACACCGACAGAAGAAATCTGAAGCAGCATGTGTAAGCATGTGTGTGTGTGTGTGTGTTTGGACCTCTTCCTTAACATCTCTATCTTGCCCAAAACACTCTTTTAAGAGTAAGGGAGGAAGTCACCGAACAGGATGGCGGCCACCATGAGGGTCTCAATTTAACTTCCTCCATACGTCTCAAGTTTTTTCAAGTTCCACAGGCTTTTGAATGCTGCTCAAGGTGTGGATTTGTTTCTCTCCCTGCTCTTGCCTGATCGAAGACATGTCAAGAAGCCTATGAAAATGCCATGAAAGACATGAAATGAGCCGGGCTCTGCTTGCGTGTTTGTTCCTCAGCCAGAGAACCCGTCTTTGTTCTGTGGCTCTTTTGAGATCTTTACAATCTCTCCAGTGCAGTCTCAGTGAAGGAAATAAGAGATATTGATATACATGGACATCAAACATGGGCACCATTCCTTCCCCCAAGCTCGGCTGCATTCATTCATTCCAGGCATATTTCCTTCTTTCCTTTCATCCCGTTTTCTCTCCATCCTCTTACACGTGGTCTAGGTGATGGTTCACCCGGTGGCTCCTTGTGCTTATCTCAGTAAGACCAGTCCTGTGGTGAAGGGAGGGCTTTTTCTCCTTTTTCCCTCTCCATCTTCCTTGCTCACTCTTCTTCTGCCTATTTTTCTCTCTCTCTCTCACGTTGAAGTCTTTGAATTTGAACGTGCCGCTTTTGAGAGCTGCATGTCAGTCTCATGAGGCCAGGCAACTGGAGGGCCACTGTAGACATTCCCTGCATAGCAATAGATGCTTCATAAAGTGTTGATTGTAAACTTGAGCGCCTTCATGAATAAGGATTGCCTACAATATAATGCTGTGTGATGCTTCGGGAGAAATGCATTAACATATCTGGTAGACGGGACACAAAAGTGTTGCATTGTTTTGCTGCAGTGATAGCTTGTAATCCTGCTGGATAGCTCAGTTTGATGTGGGAAGGTACTATCTGAATGTTTGCTGTGCAAATAATCAAGACGGACCTGAGCTGTGCAGCTGCTGGAACTGTAATATCTTGTGAAGAGGCTGTTTTAATATCTGTGGTGGCAGCCTAAAATAACATTCAGTGACTGACACTGGGCCATTGACTGCATAGTTTAAGCCCATAGGACCATAGTTTAGAACCTGACATTATATTTTTAGCATTATATTTTGAGTGTATTTAAGGTCTTTTTTAAAAGAAATGTTAGTGGGTGGGATATATTAGGCAGCAAGTGAACATTTTGTCCTCAAAGTTGATGTGTTAGAAGCAGGAAAAATGGGCAAGCGTAAGGATTTGAACGAGTTTGACAAAGGCCAAATTGTGATGGCTAGACGACTGGGTCAGAGCATCTCCAAAACTGCAGCTCTTGTGGGGTGTTCCCGGTCTGCAGCGGTCAGTATCTTTCAAAAGTGGTCCAAGGAAGGAACAGTGGTGAACTGGCGACAGGGTCATGGGCGGCCAAGGCTCATTGATGCACGTGGGGAGCGAAGGCTGGCCCGTGTGGTCCGATCCAACAGATAAGCTACTGTAGCTCAAATTGCTCAAGAAGTTAATGCTGGTTCTGATAGAAAGGTGTCAGAATACACAGTGCATCGCAGTTTGTTGCGTATGGGGCTGCATAGCCGCAGATCAGTCAGGGTACCCATGCTGGAATGGTTTGACGAGCACAAGTTTGAGGTGTTGACTTGGCCTCCAAATTCCCCAGATCTCAATCCAATAAAGCATCTGTGGGATGTGCTGAACAAACAAGTCCGATCCATGGAGGCCCCACCTCGCAACTTACAGGAACACACCACTTTTTTTCCAACTCCTCTAGAGTTAAACAGTTGAGTTTTACCGTTTTCGAATCCATTCAGCCGATCTCCGGGTCTGGCAATACAACTTTTAGCATAGCTTAGCATAGATCATTGAATCTGATTAGACCGTTAGCATCTCGCTCAAAAATGACCAAAGCGTTTCAATATTTTTCCTATTTAAAACTTGACTCTTCTGTAGTTACATCGTGTACTAAGACCAACTGAAAATGAAAAAATGCGATTTTCTAGGCCGATATGACTAGAAACTATACTCTCTTTCTGGCGTAATAATCAAGGAACTTTGCTGCTGTACCATGGGTGCAGCAGGTGCAATGATATTACGCAGCGCCTGAAAATAGTCCCCAGCTAGGTAACTTCCAACATGACCGGCACTAAGTTTGTGTAGTTGCATAGTTGCAGGTAGTTAGCCTATTTTCAGGCGCTGCATAATATCATTGCGCCTAAACTTTTGAGGCAACATCAGAAGAAACTCATTTAAAACCTTGCATATGCAGGATACAATTAAATCACATCCCACAAGTCAAGTTTTCCATGAAAGATTAATGTTCTCATGTACTTTGTTTGTGCTAATGGGTGTCAGTAACTCAAAGAAGAACACAAATGTAAATTATCATGTAAATTATCATAAAGAAAGAGATGAAGTTCAGAGAGGCTGGTCACTGGGCACTTGGCTAATAACACAGCCGGAAGCATATGTTCAGGTTTAGCTGCACCGTGTGTGCACTCATGATTCCTGCAGACATGAAAAATAAGTGATTAATGGAGGTGACTATAGCCCACAGTGCTCACGAGTTAATTAAAAGTTTAGCAGCTCTGCAGCCATGCACTTTCCCCATCTAAAGTCACATAATTTTTCCAGAGCCAAACTGAGAGGCCAGAACGTTATGGATGTGTGAGACTTTACTCCCCTACTTTTTAAATGACATGTCTCTTGTTTTACATATTCATGTTTTACTTGAGGATTTTATGATTGGTGTGCAATCTTCTCAATTTATCGTGTTTGAAGGTTGGTAATTCAGCATTTCAGGTAATTGGACATTTTGTACAATCAATATAAAAGCTAATGTGAGGCAATATATACTTTGTAATTTTGTTACATTTTGTTTAGACATTAACCTATGTTGCTTTTTATAAATTAATATTAATTAAAAATTACTTTTGATGTTACTTAATTATACTAATAATAATAATAGATATCGATAATGCATTTTTTCTTATAAGGATCATGTCAAAAAACAAAGATAAAATGCCAATTAAAAATCCGTGCATATTGGCCACTGGACAGTTAAACAAAACAATATCTACCAACTAGAATAACAGAAGCTGGTTGTAGCTGGATTTTCCAATAGGGAAATTATGTTTAATATGGAGTCTTTTTATAACCCAATTGTGATAGCACAAGAAAATCTAAAAACTTATTTACAATAATCCTAAATGATAAATGCACCCACTGTATAGATGTTCCACAAACGCTCTGTACAGTATTAAATAAAAACCTGTAGGGTGTAATATTTCTTAGCTTCTGCTTGGCCTGCCATGGTGGTTTGCTGGTATAGTTATGTTATTTTTTTTACTCTGTTTATATTTGTTATTGCTCTGCTGTTTTGGGGGTCTGTGAACAAGGCACTGTAAACCGTGAGTTTCAAGCCCGCAGTCTCTTATGCTGTTAAGTCTTCTTTCTGGCTACGGTCTCACTGGAGTGTATCCTGCAAAAAATCAAACAGTTCTATAGTTGTATGAAAGAATATATAGAAAGAACATATGACAGACTAATGCTATTTTATATATAATAATCAGCAAATGTAAAGAGCAATTTACAGAATCATTGATTTTTGTTTTGTTTATTTGCTAGCAAATTATCATTAACTCTGAGGATGCAAATCAGTAGTGAGGATTATATTTTTAGTATATGTAAAGTGTCCCTATTATGCTATTTTAAAGGCTCCTAATTTCAGAGGTCTCCTACAATAGGTTTACATGCATTCAAGGACTAAAAACACATTTTTTTCATAATATACATTCAGGCATAAACTCTTTTCTCACAGTGTCTGAAACGGCTTGATAAATGATCCAGTCTCTCTAAACCCCTCCATTTCGAGAGCCTACTCTGCTCTTATTGGTCAGATGGCCCAGTATGTTGTGATTGATCTACTGCTTATAACATGGAAACAAAACCATATCTGAATTTCAGCTTCCTCAGCACTTGTATACACAGTGATACAAACAGTAATGATGGTGTTGGATTTACTTTATCAATTTGAGGCCGAGTCTTCATCATCACAGCACAGAAAACAGCATCATCTCGACATGTCGACAGAATGAACAAAACTCTTCCAGGCCTCATAGCTACAACAGTGTTTGAGGGCTTGTCAAAGTAGGCATTGTTTGCGGGAATCCAGTGAAGACCATAGGTGGGCATTATGTAAATTTGTTACAAACCTACATAGGTTTGTGCAGGAACTAAGCCTGGAATTACTGACGACTCATTTCAGGATGTTCAGAATCGGTTATTTCTTTTGGGAGACAATAACTCAATTTATCGCGCACTTCGATTTTTGAAAAGCAGACCTTTTACATTCACAAACAGCTATATTACGCACTACATTCAAGTTAATATCTGAAAAAGCACTTTTTTGGATACTGTGGTGTAAATCTGTCAATGCTTGCAGCCTTTTGAGGTTTGTATTCTCGCTGTGTTGGGCTGAGCACAGTTTGGTGGCGGATGCTGTTTGCCCAAAGCAGCATCTTCACACACATACACACACACAATCAGATGAAACGGGGGAAAGATAATTAGTCTGTATAGTAATCAGAAAGCAGAAACTGAAAAGGAAGCCCTATTTTCCTTATGCCTGTACCGAGGGCATCAACTAGAGGGTTAAAGGCCCTCACTGTGCGTACTGATCAGCTTCCATACAAATTTTGCATTACGCCACATGCTTTTGATATTTAGTCTTTCCTTTTTTTTTGCTTTACCCTGCTGAAAAGACTGATTTAGACCACCGTGAATGATGTCAGAAGAAATTTTCTGTAGTGTAGCAGTCTGGTAGGAACAAACTAGTACACCAGCGTCCAAAACACATCAGGATCCAACCATTTCTTCTTTTTTGCTAATATCATATAATATGCCATCATAAACCCAATAATGAGTGAATTCTGTCTCTCTGCATTTTGTAAAATCCCCATCCCTCTTGCTTCAGATCCTCCCAGATCAGTATTAACAGGATTATTTGATTTTATTCTGACAATGAGGGATGTGTGTGTGTGTGTTTCTGCAATGATTAAGTGCAGGGCTGTTTTTGTAATGACTGTGGAGATATTAATTGAATCTGATATTAAATATTACAGACAGAATTCTACGAGACAAAGAGATGCTGGGCTTGATTTAATACTTATCTGCATGCTGAGATGGGATGGAGAGATTCAAAAATGGGTTGCTATCTGGAAAAGAGAGAAGCGGATGGGTCAGAGTCAAAGGTTTAACTGAATCTGACCTCAAAATCAATGCAATGATTTTCAGAACTGAAGGACACACAGATGCTGTTTACACTTGGTGTTTAGATCCATCTCAAGTGATCTGATCACAAGTGGACAGCACAAAATGCTGGTGTAAACAGGAACCAAAGCATTTTGTGATTTGAAACCACTTTCTCAGGTAGTCGATCAAAAACCGCATGCATTTGTACAGTGAAGGACTGCCTACAGCAGTTGTGTTAAAACAAGTGTTTTGAACTTTTAGCATGTGACTTTAAAAGAACAATACATGCAAAATCCCAGGCTGTATTTATTTAATTAAAAATACAGTAAAAACAGTAATTAATTTTTCTTTATGGTCAAGCTGAGTTTTTAGCATCAGTCTTCTATATCACATGATCCTTCAGAAATCAGAAATCAATTTTTTCAGGATTCTTTGATGAATTGGAACTTTAAGAGAACATCATTTATTGGAAATAGAAATATTTTGTTACATTATAAATGTCTTACTGCCACATTTGATGAATTTAATGCATCCTTGCTAAATAAAAGTATTCATTTCTTTAAAAAAAAAAATCTAATGTACCCCAAATTGAGTAGTACTCTCAAGTCCACCTAAAATTATTTTATTTTATTTTATTTTAGTTTATTTTAGTTTAGTTTATTTTAGTTTAGTTATAGCTGCTCAAATAGTCACTGTGAATTCAGCCTGATTGTGCAGATTCAATTCAGGTATATTTCAGAGAAACTATTCTTTTGGATTTTTTTTTTTTTTTTTATCATCACAAGTGAGGTATGCAGCCACAAAACCAGAAAAAAAAGTCCCCATAAAAATCCAGTCACAAATGATCACAGAAGACATGTTACTACCAGGTGTAGATCGATCTGTGATTAGATCAGCCAGGTCAGAACTTAAAACCTTGTAAACAGGGCTGGACACAAAAACACGGTTGCATTCACCTCTTCTTCTTGCCAGACTCCACTGAAATCTGGACTTGACCTTAACCGAGCACAGTTGAGGCTGGTCATTCCAGAGTGTGAAGTCAGCATGGCATTTTATTGCCGCTGTTGCACAGCAGTGAAAACATTGAGAGAGAGGTTCCAGCACAGCCCTGCGGTGCCATGTTTTAATGGTGTTACGTTCTTTGCTCTTGACACTCTGCTACTGCACGACTGTAGCGTAACCGTCATACATTCTGTATATAAAGCCAAAAAACATGATAACACAAACCCCAGTGCGGAAAGGGGACATGAACGGAGGCACTGTATCACACACACATACACATAAAAGCTGCTGGCTGAGTGAATATGTTTGTGTTTTTTTTTATTTTGTTGGACCGTACACCAGCAGAAGAGTTAACCAGAGGGGGAATTGTAATAATCCATATTCAACATGTGCCGCATTCCCATGCCTGAAAGGATTAAATAGGAGCTTCTAGTGGGTAGACAGCAGGGGTAGATGAAGGACATGCAATCATGCAGAGAGTGTATGTATGTCTATAGAGGGTTATGAGGATCATAAATGATGCTGATTGGCTGTAGAGCTGGAAGCTAACATGGGATAGGGAAGCGTGTATGTGTTTACGTTATGGATGTTCCATTAATGCTTTCCCGAAAACCACTGGAGGGACATGTTTTTAAGTCGTCTTCAAAGCACGCTAGAAAAAGGACTGAGGCCTGTTTCACTCAGTATTCATAAAAAGCACAACAGTGTAAACAGACTACTGAAATAAATATGCACGTGGTAATTTTTGCCCGGTTCAATTTCTAAACTGCATTAGTTATCTCACTCATCACAGTTATTTATTAACTCAATCCAAAAGTTTCATTATTGCCGAAAAGGCAAAAAAATCTGAACCGATCCGCCTTGTAGAGTCCCTGCAGATTTCCTGCTGAGCATTCACATTCAGCATGGAAACCTTGGACACTGTGGGTAGAGTTGAAAATAGATCAGCAAAGATTTTAGTCTGCTCAACACTAGATCAGCATAAATGACCACAGGTCTTTAAACACTTTCATATTAAGAAAGTGTTCTTCAAACAGTTTGAGATAATTTAACTCATTATAATATTATTGTCATGATGTTTTCATACTGAATCTCCTCTATTAATTACTTTCTACTGTCTACTTAAATTTACCTAAAACTACTTAATAAGTTAAAAACCAGTGTAATTTTAAAATTATTATTATTATTAAATTAAATTTTTAATTAAGTTTTAATTAAATTAAATGTATTATTGTTATAGTTAAATTTAAAGAACCCCTGTGGTAAAAATCAAGTTTTTAATGTTATATGTCTGTGGTGTTTTTAATATGCTTTAAGACAAACCATGTGCAAATTCATATGTTAACACCACTGAGTATTTTCTCCTTAAAACTGCAGTGAAAAAAAGACAGTGGATCTCTGAGCTAGCATGAGCGAGTGGAGGCGGGGCGTGTAGAGTTACATTCAAGCTATTGCATGAAGAATTTTTTTTCACAGGGAAAAAACATTTAAATATGTCATTTTGATGATCAAAGATGAGTTTTAAGGGATAAAATTATTGACTACAGGGGGACTTTAACGTAAATTTAATTTCAATGTATTACATTTAGTCATCATATTGTTCACTCATATATGCCATTGCATTTTATATTTGATTACTGTTCAATATTAATTATTATTATTAAATTTTATTGTTAAATTCATTTGTAATTAACTTAAATTTATAATTATTCTTGTTAAATTTAATATAATAATTTAATTGAAATGTATTACATTTAGTCATCTTATTGTTATACTTTGTCATTTGCACATGCATTTTTACATTTTGATTACTATTTAATGTATAATATTAGTATTATTGTTAAATTAAGTCTCATTATTGCTACATATATGTATATATTGTATATGAAAAGAGTAACATTATATATTTCTAGGGCTGCCCTCGACTAAAGATTTTTCTAGTCAACTAGTAGTCATTCATTTAAGCCATTAGTCAACTATAGTCGCACATTTAGGATATTATTTTAATTACTGAAATATATACTGGGGGTAAAAAAAAAAGAAAGAAAATGAGACTGTCTGAACATTTTAAACTAGTGTTTTCTGAGTCATTGTCGGCAGCAGAGGTGAAGTTAACGATGCTGACGAATCTCCGTAGTATAGTGAGACTCGCCTATAGAGAGAAATGCACATTAAGTAACATACATGCAGTAAGTGCGGCACTAATTTAGCTTCCACACTCCGCATGAACACTTGGATATGCACCTAACAATTTTACACATTTACCTAGGTTAACATTAATGTTACAGAGAGCGCCTATGTAAAATGGCTAACATTAAGCTACTACTTACATGTTTCAAATGAAAAGCCATGTTTGATGTCGATGAATAAAAAGCGAACATTTGCATTTCCTGACCGACATAATTACCACATGGACCAGGCCACAGCCGTGCTAACGATCTGGACCAGGCTGCATGACTTAGCCAATTTCTGTGGAATTTTTTTTTTTTTTTTCTGCGACTAACCGAATATTTAAAATTTGGTCAACTAAGCTTCTTCTAACGTTTAGTCGACTAGTTGACTATTAGGGGGCAGCCTATTTCTTTATTTTATTACTGACTTGGTACAGAGTAACTGTTGAAAATGCAAGGCAATTATTCACATGTTTATTGAAGCGTGGTATGTTTGAATTTAAATGTCTTGTCAATCATGTGGTTAACAGCTTTCCTCCATTATGCCCCACAAGCCCTTTTTGCATGTGTATTTGCATTTTTGACCAAAATGGGCAAATCGAATGAAAGAAAAAGAGCACTCAGATTTGAAACTGAAGGGAGTCAGAACCGTTCATTTGCATATTTATTTTCTAGTCTATACATCACACAAAGGCTGATGTTCAGAGTTTGATTGACAGGGTAAAATTATGAAGACAAGCTGTCATTCCTTTTGTGAAAAGGGAATACAACTGTTGCTTGAGTAGCATGGAACATATATTACAAAAGATTTAGCTTTCGATAATGTAATGCTCATCTAAACATCTACTTGCTTAACTCTACCATTGTCTCTTGCTTTTCCTCCCTCAGCTGTTTGTTTTACAGTGTGCACGACACACAATTATGTATTATGTCAAATAATTTAATACTTTCCACTTTCACTGATATGACTAGTGGAGAAAGACAGGAAGTTATGGAAAGAAGAGAACTTCATTGTGCTGTTGTCTCATTACATGCATGTTCATGCAACCTCATCTTAAACTTAAAAATTTCCATCTGTCATTTAACTGTTTTTCTAGGCATGCACAATATATTGTATTGTAGTTTCTATTTATAATTTTGGTAAGGTTACAAAAGTACTGGTACTTTAGTACCAAGTTGGTACTAAAAAATGTTAAAAATGTGATGATACCAGCATTTCTGCAGTAACGGTAGTACCAAGTACTGGATATATTCGGTACCTGCTGATAGGCAGATGCTTTCAAACACTCCTGATTACATGCAAATATAGTATGATGCTTAAATTCACAATTTATTTTATTTTATTATAATATGGACTTTTAATATCAGCTATTTACCATTTGAATATAATGAATCTGTATTATTTATATGTTTTAAATTATTGTCTTGTTGTTGGCTTATTGTGGCATCCATAGGTTTTACAATATAATACAATATGAAGTAAGCAAGATTTACAATTTTCTGATAAATTTATCATATGAACGTCTCCAAAATGCTAGGGTGTTGCCATGAGCATTATAAGCAATAGAAATTGAGATGCTTACAACATAACAAGCGAAGCGATTCTTCATTTCGACATGCATCTTCTTGTGGAGTGAAGATCCTATTGACTATTTAATTCGCTAATCTCACTGCCGATGCCCCGACCAAGCGTTGAAAGGCGTTCCTTTGATTGAGGCCGATTGCTATGTAAAATGTCCATTGATTTCTCTATGACCCTGCTACATAATCCCTCAGTCTGATTATAAATCACTCTGTCCTCCTCTTTTCATGGCTGTTTCTTCAATATGATAAACCCTGGACAGCTCCACAGCATGTTTAATTGGGCGAATGGGGGTCATGCCAAAAATATTTCACAAAGCCGTATGTGGCTGGTTTGAGTGGCTACTTTAATTTTTATTGTGTTTAAGAGGGACATTCTGGCAGACATTTAAGACTTGGCTTGAATGTGCATCAATATAAAATACAAGAGTCATTGTTTGTCTATAGAGAATAGATAGCGTGTTTTATGGGTTTAGAGGCTGATTATAAGTGATCTGCCCTTGATGGCCGTGTCTTTGTTCGTCCCCTTGAGGACCAGAATCCTTTGAGTAAACATCATTACTGCCTGCCTGCCTATAAACTTGCTTTTACATTCCAAACCGCGCAGCAGGCTTATTTACTATGAGTATGTTGATGGGCAGAACTGCTGTCTTAATGGTGTTGTTTATTTGAATGAGAGGAAAGGAGAGATTAATGACGTGCTCTGTGAGCGTAACAGGCCATCCGTCCAAATGCCATGGTGGTTGTCTGTGCTTCTTCAGCACAAGACTTGTTCACCCCAGCCAGAAAAGCTCATTTGAATTGCCATATATCTGCAATGTCTAAATTTCATGAGCCCATGAGGCCCTGAGGAATAAAATCAAGATCAGTTTAACCTCTTTTTCCATTTAATATTGTGTTTTACTCAGAAATGCATTACATTACTGAGTTAAATGTGTTGTGAATGCTGTTTCACATTGCTGGAAGCGATCCTGGCTTATTTTGGGGTTTCCCTGTATTCTGAGCGTGACATGTTCTGAAACAGCCGTGCGCTCAGAAGAGCAGAACACAGCTGATGTCACTAATTCATCATTTTACTCTCTCCTGCAGCCTTACCTTTACACTTCCCTGCTTATCGCACCCTTTTTCGCTCTTTCAGGAGTTAGGTTCAGTCTGAATGTTGGTGGGTTATGATGTCGGCCACCGAATGATTTTTCCTGGGACTCTTTTAAGTGGGGCTGACACGACTTAGCAACTTACCTGTGAGTCTGTGCTGTTAGCCAGAGCTGAGACTGAAGAACTGAGACACAATGTCCCAGATTATTTACAGCTGCTGACCACGTCACTTCAGATCAGCCTCTCTCTCTTAAAACTGCCTCTTTCTCTTCACACCGTCCCCTGACTAAAGACACTGTTGATTCAGAATAAAACACTTTGATTAGATTTTGCCATATCTGTCAGTGGTCAGTCATAACTATGTCTTACAGGCAATGAAATTATAATCTATCTATCTGTCTATCTATCACATGTATATATAAATTTATATATACATATAGATATTACACACCTATCTATCATTCTGTCTATTGTTCTATCTATTGTTCTATCTATCTCTATCGTTCTGTCGTTCTATCTACCTATCTATCTATCTATCTATCTATCTATCTATCATCTATCTCTATCTATCGCTCTGTCGTTCTATCTATCTATCTATCTATCTCTATCTATCGCTCTGTCGTTCTATCTATCTATCGTTCTGTCATTCTATCTGTCTATTGCTCTGTCGTTCTATCTGTCTGTCTGTCTGTCTATCTATCTATCATTCTATCTATCTATCGTTATATTGTTCTATAGTTCAATCTATATCGTTCTATCGTTCTATCTATCTATTGATTGATCATTCTATCTATCTATCTATCTATCATTCTGTCGTTCTATCTATCATTCTATCTGTCAGTCATTCTATCATTCTGTCTATTGTACTATCTATCTATCTATCGTTCTATCTATACATCCAAGTTTGGACACAAAATTAATTTATTTTGTTATTTAATTATTTTTTATTATTTAATTTATTTATGTTTTCATTTATTCAGTCATCTGTTTATTACAGTTTTTCTCAATCGCTTTGGCACATTTCTCGAATCATCCTTAAAATTTGCAAAACAGTGTGTTCATTTCTCGAAACAATTTGTACAAACAGCACAACATTTTGGATTACCTGCAAAAGCCTGTAACTTGCTCAAAATCCTTGGTTCATCTCTCAAAAGCAAGTATTTATGTCAATGAACATATCAGTGCCATCAGAATGACAAGTCCTTGTGTCATTGTTCTTGAACAAGATAGTCAAAATGCTTAGCCATGTTGTCAATATAACAGTATTTTAGATGTAAACAGTGATTGACACACAAGACTGCACTTTTTCTGTATGGCATATCAATTTTAACAGTAAAAATGGACACATTACTGTATATGGGAGACTGATTGCAAAAGACTGGACAGGATTCACAGTATTTACTGTTGGTCTGTCAACAAATTACTGTAAAATGTCCTTGTGATAAATGAAAAAGACAAGACTATATATACATAAACTGTATATATGTATTCATGTGTATGTGTGTGATATAGTGTGTATCTGTATAAAGTTCATTTAGCCTACTATACTACTATAAGTGTAATGCAAGTGTAATATACTACTCTAAGTGTAAAAATGCTACTGTAATATTAAGATTATAGCATGCATACCATATTAGAGTACAGTGCACACTGCTGAAATACATACCTGTTATGTCTACGAAATGCTTCAGTGATTGTCTCCAAACGTTCGGCTGCACCTTTAGAGCCATTGTAAGGTCATTGCGCTTACTCCTCTTACATTTACTCCTCTTCTTCTTCCCAGCTGTTGACCCTGTTTGTTTCCATGTTGTTCTTCCATTATCAGAAATTGAAACTCTTGTGTTGTGCTCTGTCTATGCTTTCCAGTTGAAGATTCATGACATGCATCTTTTAGCTGCTTTAGAGAACTGGTTGTGTCATTGGTTGATCTGATGCTTTACATTCCCCTGAATACATTAGTGAAATTCAGGATTCACCTGCAAAATTGATCAATTCAGGACACATTTACAAAAGTCTAATAGAAATGTATAGATAATACACTTGACACATTATGATAACTAGGTCAACCATTTTGCATTTAATGACTTATGCAATGAACTAATGACTGGATATTTTGAGGCGTAAGATTATTCAACAGTGAACCATATAATACATTTTGAGCAACATGACATTAGCAATTGATAATGTAGGAAATAGCAGACAATTGTACATAATCAATTGCCTGAATGTACTAAAGCATTTGCAATTTGTTCAAAAAAATGAGAAACTGCTTTTATGATGTGCACAAGTGACTAGATGATGTGGAGGTTGAACAAGTAGTTTTGAGAATTTCAGTTCTGATCTGAGAAATGTGCCAAAGCGACTGAGAAAAACTGTAATTTATTTCAATTTTCAAAAGAATTTATCATGCTCTAAACTCAATTTTGAGCTGAATTTTGAATTTTGTTCCTGAAATGTATTAATGGCTTGTCTGTAGTTCAGTAATACAGTATTTTAAAAAAAAAAATTATAAAAAAAACAGTTCAATATATATTTTCTTCCCATAAGTTTTATTCATTCATCAAAACCAGTGTTTACTCACATTTGTCACTTGCTCTGTGTTTACTTTGGACTCCAGACACAAACTTTTTTTAACCCAAATTTATGTTCAGCTTGTTGGGTCATTTTGCTGGGTTATTTTTATTTGTACCCACATGGTGGGGTATACCTCATGGACAAAGGCAAATGAACAGGGCATGCACATGTACCAAGACGCATTTTATATTTATTTTCATACACACAGACGGATGCCCTCCCACAGCCCAAGTGTAGGTAATTGCCAGGCAGACAGTGTGTGGGGACTGCCCTACATTAAACCCAGCATATCTTTAGGGATCCATTACAGCAAATGTTACTGCAGCTGGTGTATAACAATAAGATCTACTCCCAAATCCCCAACTCCAAACCACCCATACTGCCTTTCCGAAACCTCAGTGGTGCCTGTGCATTCGACTCTCTGAAGTGCATGCATACTGTATCTTCATGCTACAGGGTGCCATGTCTCATAACCCTCTCACCAGTAGTGAGGCAGCGGGCTCTTTTACAAGAAAATAAAATCCAGACTCTTACATATATTCTGACAACTCGCCTTGGGACTCCAGTTTGCCTCTATTTCTTTTCTTTCTCTCTCTCTCTGTGATCTAAGATTGAGTTTTCCAAAGAAAGAAAGACTCTAATGTAAGATGACCAGATTTTGGAAATTAAACTGAGGAGGGTTTCTAGTTCAGTGGTTAATATATCAGTGAATTGTCCAATGTTATTATCTAAAAAAAAAATAAAATAAAAAAAATCCAGTAATTCCAGACAATTTCAGAAATTTGACCATGGTAAATGTAGTACTCTGATGAACAATTGTATATCATACTCAGTCATTCTACTCTAAATTGCTTCTAGTCAATTATATATATATATATATATATATATATATATATATATATATATATATATATATATATATATATATATATATATAGTTGTGTATTATATATATCTGTTGTATATTGTATATATCTCCATTTCATAAATATTTTATTATATTAACTGAAAATCATTTATAAAAAATATTATTTATACATAAATTATAAATAAAGTTTTAAAATAATAAATAATACAAATATATATAGCAAATAATAAAATTTGCTCATTGTAATTTGTAAATGAAATCAATAATAACATGTATCATTAAAGTAATTATTGTATACATCTAAATCAATAAACTAAGTGTAACCAAAACTGACAAATTATAATAATGTAACCTTTTCTTACCACATATAGCATGTTCTGCCCTATTAAATATTATTTAGCACATAACAACAGGGACATTTCCGTGGACAGCTTCAGCCGGGGACAGGCCACTAAATTGCGGATGTCTGGTTACTCTAATGAGTTACTAAACAGAGATAAATGATCATCCGGTGATGTGGGCATGTGTGACCATTAGCAACAGGATGTGAAGTTTGAATCTGAGTTGAAAGGTTGCCATCTTCCTTTGAAACAAGCGATATAGGTGAAGGAAAACGTTACCCGTTGTGTGAGGTGATGTGTGTGTGTGTGTGTGTGTGTGTGTGTGTGTGTGTCTCATCTGTGTTAGTGTCAGAAAGGAAAATCTTCTCATCAGTGCCATAATAGCTGCTGTTGGTAATGGCTGGAGGTAGACACTGAAAGGTACACAAATAGACTGCCTGTTAGCTGTTTGTGCTCCATTTTGATGGAGTCCTAAAATTAAAACATAATTTTTCATCTCAGGATGCGAGAAGGCAGCAATGCAGTCAACCATGGATTTCCTTCCTCTCCATAAATGCTTCTCATCTACATTGTCTGCAGCATCACCCTCTGTACACTGTACAGAGTAAAAGACTGTAACACTGTACACTGAGTAAAAGATTGAAAAAGACCACTTTTAGTTTTGCAGATGATTATCTTTGTTTGTTTGATAATAGGCTCATATTTAGTCACGTCATCAGCTGGTTAAGAGCCTTAGTTCAGGATTTATCTGCTGTGTTAAACTTCATTCATTTTTTGTAGGCTGTTGATTTGGTGCATTTAAATTGATCAGTGTTTTGATGGTGCCTGAGAGGCTCAATGTACAATTTTGGGAGATAAACCCATGAATGGCACACTAATAGTAGTCAATGAACAATAAACTGCATTAAAAGAAAGTGTTTTAACATAAAAAATCTTACTTGCTTCACCTTTAATGTCTGATTTCTCCACTGAAAATAATAATTCACATATTTGGGGATTTCATATTTACTCTACTTAAATCAGCTCAAAGCTGGTCCCAGACACAGCACTGTCAATTTGAGATGTCATTGGTCTCCATTTTTACTAGAAAATACCATTTCTTGTAATGTGTGTGTGTCTGTGTGTGGGTGAGATTTTTTGTGTGTGTGTGTGTGTTGGGACCAAAATGTCACCAGAATAATAATAAAACCTGAAATCTGCTGTATGCAAAACAGGTATTATTAAAGCATGTTTAATAATGAAGAGATAAAATGCAAAAAGGTCTCTGTAAGCGTTTCAGTTCGGGCTGGAAAATTAACATGTTTGCCTACCAACCAGTGGGTAGTGAATGCCAAATTTTTACCTTGGACAATGTAAACAATGGCTTTAAATGTGAAATCACCAAATATGTGTTTGTGTTTATGCACACATTCTCTTTTCCCATGTAGTTCTGTGACTTACTGAAATATGTATATCACCATTCTTTGTCAATATTGTTCTCCACAGCTATTGACCAATGATAGCATCTGTCAATCTCTGTGATACAGATACTTTTAAAGATACAAAGTGCACTATGGCAGGCTGATTTTAATTGCTTGTAAAGGGGCCAGACATTTCAGACTTGTCATTATTGCTTTAGCCTGATGCCTCCCTAGTGCGGCGCATGACAGATCTGGGTTATCTGTAGGTTTTCAGGTTCATGTATTTTCAGACTTCAACATTAGTTAAATACTTAGGTTCTCCTTTAAATGTTTGAAGTTTTCCTTTCCATCTGTAAACTTGTGTCACATATCATAAAGAAAGAAACTACTGGTTGAGTTTTGCATACAGCCGAACTTATAGTTTTTGTCCAGTGTCTGGGCTATTTCTTTCCAGAAGTTATGAGCGATAAAAATATCTCCATACTCGTTTAAACTGTAGTTGCGGTATCTCTTAAGCGCTCGTGGGCGTCTATTGTTGTTGCTGTCTCCAGTAGTTTGTTGTGGTATTGTTTTGTCCATTTCTTTTTCGACTTTGAAACAACAAACTGGAGCAGTGTATGCAATATTCCTTAAATGCTCTCAAAACTAAAACTAACATTATACCTAGTAATGTCGTCATAACATCTACTACAGTTATGGGTGTAGAGACCATGGGAATGCTTTGTTTGGCATCTAACTCTTTCCGTACATAAGAGAAAATTTGTGGCAGATTTTCCTATGGAAAAGAAGTGCCCCCTCAATTGAACTGGCAGCAGAAGGCAATTAAAGTGTCTGCATTAAAGGCCTCACTCTAATCAAGCATTCTGGAACAAGTCCACTGAATCTAATTCCCACAAAGACATGAATGAGAGGGTTTGTATCTTATTCAAGACTTCAGATTGAGTTATCCAAGATACCCAGCATTGGCACGCAGAAAGTCATTGGGCTTTGGCTGAGTAAAAAGATACATTTCTTTCTTGTTAGGACCCATCGGGGATGGATGTCAATGTTTACACTATGGATATTGTGGTAATGAGGTTAATATTGCAGTTAGTTCAGTCTGGTGTATGTGTAACGTATGGATGCGCAGTCTTGCGGTAATTGTTATTGATTTAGCTGTGCCATTTTACTGCAGTTGATACGATTATATTTAGCCAGCGTTAATTGTGTCTCATCTTTTATTCTGACTACAGCTGTTTTATTAGATTTGGTAGGGTAATGTATGTTTTATTGAAGGACAACTTTGCTTGGAGGCCTGTGTAGCAGATAGTTATCTGACAACTGATAAATCTGTGATGTAACTACGGTTTTCAAAATGGACCAGCTGTAAAGAAGGGTGTAGAAGGTGTACCGATCCATCTAAGTGAATTAGACTTCTGTAATTCTGTGTGGTGTCTTAATGGACCATAGCCTGCTGTGATCCGAACACACACACAAACACACTCACTGCGGTCAGTCAAGAGGATCAAGGCACCACAGAGTTTTAGTGCATCAGGCCCTGACTGCTTTTATGGTGTCAAGTATTTACATGGAGAGAATGGCACAAATAGCATTCATATGTACTACAGAAATAATCAAAATAAAATTAAATTTGTGATATGGCCTAGTGCGGGTTATTAAACAGTAAAAGTTTATTTAAATGAATGCAATGTGAAAATAAATAAATTAAAGGGTTAGTTTACCCAAAAATGAAAATTCTGTCAATAATTACCCTCATGTCGTCCCAAACCCGTAAGACATTTGTTTATCTTCGGAACACAAATGAAGATCTTTTTAATGAAATCTAAGAGTTTTCTGTCCCTCCATTGACAGCCTACGCAACTACCACTTTACATACATAGTAAAGACATCATTAAAGTAATCTATGTGATTCCAGTGGTTTAACCTCAATTTTATGAAGTGAAGCGAGTGCTTTGCGCAAAAAAAAAAAAAAATATATATATATATATATATATATATATATGTGTATATATATATATATATATATATATATATATATATATATATATATAATTGACCTCTTTATGTACAAAATAATAATCTCCGATGTGCGTTCACGCAACAACGTCTGCTCTCGCGTCAACACAACACGTATGGTCCTGGTGCTCTCATGAACACTTGCACATGCTTGTTGTGTTGACGCTCGAGTCTGCTCAAACGCTTAAAGGGATAGTTCACCCAAAACTGAAAATTCTGACATCATTTACTTCCCCTCAAATTGTTTCAAACCTGAATGAATTTCTTTGTTCTGCTGAACACAAAAGAAGATATTTGGAAGAATGTCAGTAACCAAACAGATCTCATGCATTATTTACTACCATAGTAGGAAAAATAAATACTTTCCCTTTAAAAGAGAAATATCAGTGCAAACATAATCAGGCTGAAGGACAAGTAGCCTTAGCATCAAATGAAAACTCAGAGGTCTGAACATAAACAAAATAAAACTATACATGATATAAAAATGAATAAATAAAATATATAGCAGCAAACTGAAACACTACAACAATATGGATAATAATTGATCCTTCGCCGGGGGTTTGATTGACAGGCGATCTAACCAATCATAACGCCGAATCCGCTATTTTGTCCAACAAAGCACTCAGGGGAGTTAGTAGATTAACGGCAGTGTACTTGAACTTGAAAATTGGTGTGTACTGACATCTTTCCGCGGTTGAAACAACATTCCTTATGATGATCATTCATGTTTATTTGATGCTATAAATGAACTAGTAAGAAGAGATGATCGGTTCACGAGCCGCTTGAACTGAGGCACTACAGCGATCTGTCACGACACATTAAAGAGCCACAAAATGGTATGTATTGTTTAAATTTCTTTAAAATGACAAAATTTGAAATTTGAGACTTTGTTTCATATCAAAAGTAACCTGCTCTGTCTTGTCTGTCAATACATTGTCAGTGTCCTCTTTGCTCCGCGATGTATTTTTCACTGCGTGAGAACATGTGTGGTGTGAGAGCGGCATGGCTTCATGGCTTGTCGGACGTAGCAACGGTAACTAAAGGGGGCGGGTCTTTGCAAACGGTCAATTAGGCTATACCTGACTCACCGTCACTATTTCTTCTCATATTATGAGAAAGGAACACGATTTCATCCACACTGTGTTACCTGCAGTTCTGTCATGACAACTCTCGGAGTGTTTGGCGTGGTAATGGGTATGACAATGTTGATATGTTTGGTCTTGGCAGAATAAATCTGCGACGCTGCTGCTTTTATTGCTGTTGCTGCTGTAGGTTTTTGCTGCTGCTGCAGAGCAAGTACGGGACTTGCTACTGCCAATACATACACGACACACTGCTGTGAGCAAGTAAGAGATGCTGCTGCTGCTGTACAATATAGCGTACATGAATTACCCGTAGCAGATCTATACAGGTGGAGCTGGGGAAGGTGGAGGGTTTCTGAAAGCGGCTGCACTGCTAAGCAAATACTACCCAAGTATTTTGAAGTTTGAGCACGCAAGCTTATTGGCTACTGACCATACAGCAGGAACCAATCAGCTGTGCCCTATAGATAATGATGTGATTATGAGCAGGTTGTCTGTAACACTTGGATATGTGCCTAATATTAGCGCAAATTTATAGGGTAACGTTAACAATAGAGCAAACAGCCATGTAAATTGGCTAACGTTAGGCTGCTACTTGCGTTTCAAATGATATGTCATGTGTGAGGTCACATGTCACCTTTTCGTGGTAATCTTCACCCTCTCGTAATGTTCCCACACTTTGAATTTTCTGCCTGATATGTTACTGCATGGACCAGCTGCGTTAATGATCTTTTACTGCTTGACTACTGCAGTTCCTTTTTTTTTTCTGCAACTAACCGACTGATTAAAATTTATTTGACCAAGCTTCTTCTCGTCGATTAACGCTTAGTCGACTAATAGGGGACAACCCTAATTATAATTGTTA
This sequence comes from Hypophthalmichthys molitrix, assembly GCA_037950675.1. Taxonomy (NCBI): domain Eukaryota; kingdom Metazoa; phylum Chordata; class Actinopteri; order Cypriniformes; family Xenocyprididae; genus Hypophthalmichthys; species Hypophthalmichthys molitrix. Next base: position 15,779,554 of record CM075514.1, on the reverse strand, counting down.
TCTTAATAGTAATAATAATAATGAGAAGAAGAAACGCTAAATTATTCAAATGCATCTAAGCATCAGAAATAGAGGTGTTCAGTTTTATTATATTGCAGTTAAAATCATTCAGCACAGATGACATTTAGCAAATCTGTGTCCCGTCATGCACCTCCATTGCCTCGTTTTGACACTTGCATGCATCCCAGCATGCATTTGTCTCTGGCCATGTGCTCGTCTGCACTTGCCAACAGGTTGCAATTAAAAGCCTTGTCACAGGTCTGCAGGCTCCTCAATCATGCTGGTGGTTCTGGCTGCCTTGTTCTCTGGCGTCTGGCTCCAGCGCATCCATCTGAACAGAAGGTGTGTGACAGCATCTCGAGTTGAAATCTGCTAGGCCACGGAGTTCGTTGTGTGTTAAAGCCTCTTGGAAATGAAACCGCAAGCCATAAGGAGTGGAAATGATTTGTTGGTGTGATGAAGTGTGTTTGAGAGACAGGCTATTTCAAATATTGGCCTGCTGTAAAATAATCAGCATTACATAACAGTTGACTCTGGCCTTGCATTTGATTGGCTGAGCAGCGCTCCAAGAGTATGTAGCGATTTTCTGAAAAGGAATGATCTAAATTGTGACACAGAGTTTATGCTTTGATGTCATTTTCTCTCAAACGTTGACAAAGCAACAGGACAAAAAAAGAAACATTTCTATTGAATCACGCCAGAATTTCATTTCAGAAGTATTCACATGGGTTCATTCGTTCCTTCAGCACACGATTATATAAGTAGCTTTTGATTATTAGAACCATTTCCCATTCAAACAAGTCAACATTTTCATTATTCAGACTCCAGACTCATGCATTATTTAAAGTGAGAAAATCTGTATAAACAAGCTGCCGAAAAAATCATTTTGTCAGCTGAGAACTTCCTCTACCATCCTTCACTTTTGAGATGCTTGGTCTCAAACGTAAGTTCATAAGAGGTAATGTTTCCCCAAGCGCACTAGCTCTAAACATCCTCATGGGGTTTATGTAAAGGCCTTTCACTAAACCCCTCCGCAGAACATGCCATCTTGCTATTTCTGAAGAAAAACCTTATGTTTCTTTGAGGTTAATACAGCATACTACAAGTATAAAATGCCTTATTTCAAATAAGTGCTTTTCTTTTGAGCTTTCTATTCTATTCAAGGAATCCTGAAAAATGTATCACGATGTACACAAAAAATATGAAGCAACACAACTGTTTTCAACTGTGATAATAATTAGAAATGTTTCTTGAGCAGCAAATCATCATATTAGAATGATTTCTGAAGACTGGCATAATGATCCTGCAAATTCAGCTTTTCCATCACAGGAATACATTACGCTTAAAAGTACTGTATGTTAAAATAGAAAATGGTTATTTAAATTGTAATAATATTTCACAATGTTACTGTTTTACTGTATTTTTGATCAAATAAATTCAACTTTGGTGAGCATATTTTTTCATCTGCATTCAAGTGCACAAGTCAGTTTTGCAACAGGAATATCGCAAAAAGAGTAGCAAAAGTCAAAGCGCCAGGAATTGAACTTGTTCTGCCAGATCTGAGAGGTTGTAAGCGCCGACTTGAAGTTGTACAGCGAAACTGAAGTAAAGTGCAAAAGTAAATATGTCTCACACATTTGTGTCTGTCATTTTGTTTATGTGAATGCCATTTTACACATTTGTAACTATTAATCTGCAACTTCAACTTTCATAACACGGGTGTTTTGATTGTTGTCTGTGTGTGCAAATCGAAACATTCAGCTTTTCACTTTAGGGCTGTGAGTGTAAATTTCAATTTACAAATACAAATATTAATACGACAAGTTCTCACATTCAAATCAGCAACCTCTCGAGTTTTGCTACTGATTTACCTTCATAAATAGGCCACATTTTTCTAGGTTAACGTTAAAGCGAGCGGCCAGGTAAAGTTGCTACTACTTACATGTTTCAGATGATAAGCCATATTTGAGGTCGATGAATGATAGGCGAGCGTTTGGATGTTCTGCCCGATGTACTGTAATTACCACATAGACCAGCTGTTAACGATCTGTCTGCGTAACTTCACCACTTCCTGTGGATTTTTTCCCCTGCGACTAAGCGACTAATAAAATTTTGGTCAACTAAGCCTCTTCTCGTTGACTAACGGTTACTCGACTATCAGGGGGCAGCCTTAAAAATAATTTTTGTATTTTAGTACAGTATCACATGGTTAGAAGAAGACATTCAAGAACAATTAACGAGTCTTTTTATTTTCTTTCTTTTTACTATCCGAAGCTATAGCAGCAACATTGAAAGCGGTCTCCGTGTTTAGTACGAAAGCTCACGCAATTGCCTCCAGCTCGCTGTGCAGTACAGTCGTGCCGTGTACCAGCTGCTTTGACATGATTATCAGGTTAACTGACTCGTAACGTGTGCAATATCTCAGGACCTCCCGAGTGTCCGAACTCTTACAGCGTACGCCCGCCTTTATTCTGTTATACAAAAAGAAAAACAAAAAAACAGCTCTCAATTCCTTTGATTCACTCCATGTGATCTTTTATTTACCCACTCCTAGATTCACTGTACACATGAAACAGCTCTTCTGCGCTGCCTCTGTGTATCTTTGTGTATTTTAAACCATCAGGAAGTGTTTTCATGCGTACTAATGGAATTCTCCTTCTACGTCGTCTTCTGTGACCATGCAGGTTCTTCTCTTTTCAGAATTGACCCGAACATCTTCCTTGCTGTTTATAGTTTATACAGCAGCTCTGTACCCTTGGTCCTTGAACAAGGGCACATGCTGTAAATATCTATCGTCACTCCAATGTCACCCCAATCATTTCCACTTTTTTACAGACGTATTCCCAATACCTGCTGTTTAATGCAGCCCTAGGATAGACTGAATAAATAAATGGCCATGATTGTCTGACGATGGGGGGACAGCGGTGGGCAGCAGAAGAGTTTTCCATAGGGGGTAGGACGTTTTGCTGGTAAACACACAGAGTTTTTTTCCACGGTGCCTTGTGCAATGATCTACTGCTGATAAATTGACTTTTTTCGATGCAGGAAACCCTCCAACAGTTTGTCAGGCTGCCGCAGCAGAGGATCATGGGTCACAGCATGCTATGCCTGAAGGCATCTATACAGTAGATGGGCAGTCAACCGGAACAGAGCTGATTTTAGCCAACTCCATCCCTATTCTTTCCCTTTCTCTCTTTTTTTCCGTCTTCTGGCCCAGTCAGGCACCGGCAGCATCGATCACGGGCCAGGAAATCCAATATTCTGCACCAGTCTCATTCCCACTATGTGCCTGTGCAATGTCATTTGTATTCTTTCTCAGTGAATAGGAAATCTTTATAATAATGATGGTCTAAAGGGTGGGAAGCATTATCCTGGTTAACCTTTGATCCTAGATCTGGGAGAGTGGAAAAACAAATCTGCATTCGTGAAGTGGCACCCTCATTCAGTTTCCTGTCAGCTATGTTGTGTTGTTATGAGACAAGAGTTGTTGCGCAATTATTCTCTTACATCTCAAATCTACTGTATCAGGCGGATAGAAAAAAAAGCCATCAAAGCTTGAATCACAAACTGTGCATCATACAGTAAAATGAGCTTAGAAAATGAAGGTAATCGTTTGCATGGCTTTTTGAGTTTAAATGTCTTGTCTGAACTTAATATGTGATGTTGACATCACTTAAAATCTGCCTTTATTGTAAATATTACCTCTTTGTAAATATAAGATTCTTTGCAAATTTATTTGCTTGTTTTAATATGGTTGGTCTTCTATGAGAAAATGTCATGATGATTAAAGTTCAAGTCTATTAACAGAATCACATGAATACTCATCACATTAACAATCTTGAGGCAAAAAAAAAACTTAAAATGTCAAACACAGACCTCAAAATATCTAAAATATAATTTTAATATAGGAACAGACTCTTCATGACGTCACGAGAAGTTAATAAATGTGAACATCATGAACAACTATGTAAATAAAACTAGCAAATGGTCAGCCATATAAATTAATCTTGCCCCAGTGCATGCTGGGAAGAGAGTTAATGGGACTAAACCAACAAGCCCACTGTGAAAGTCTATTTGAAGTAAATTAATGAATAAATAAATAAACATTAATCCAACTTGTTTTTTCAACTTAAAATATCACAATTTATTATAATTCAAAATAAATTAGAAAATGAATACTTTTATTCAGAAAGGATGCATTTTTTTTTAGCAGGATTTACTTCACTGTTATTTTGTACAGTATTCATATATGCTAATGTGCAGGGGCGTAGAAATGTCAAGTGTAATGACAGTTTTTTTTCTGACCTTTGTCTAATTGACAGTTTTTTTTCCTTCATATTTCTTGCTTGTAATTGCCAAGAAATCAAATGCACTACTGAACAATAACTGTAATTTGTATTCTATCATATTTTTTGTCCCCATGTTTTCCTAATGACAATTTTATGATTGCTTTATGTACTACAAACACTTGTGCATTAAGTCATCATGGATTTTATAGCCTACAAAGTGAAAAAAAAAAAGATATTTTTAATCACAGAATAAGGCAGAAAATATATTGTATATGAAATTTTATGAAAATACCTGGCTTGAGATGGCTTGAAAAACACAAATACCATATATTGTGGCAATTGTGTGTTGATTGTCTTGACGTTTCATCAGTCAAAACGTTTCTGCTATTTATTCGGCTACAGCGATAGCTGGATGCCTTTGTCCATTTAAGAGATTTCCTGGAAATTCATAAGTTATTACTTCTATGAGTCAGTTTCGGACTTTCTGCACGAGAGCGCCCTCCGGCTTTTAGTATGAATGAAACATACATTACATGAGAGTGTTTAGCGCTCCATAATGTTCACATTGCTTCATTATGGATAAGAATAAAAATGTCATGTCATGTCAATCTTGTCTCTTTTAATTTAAATGTAGATTTATTCACATTGGCACATGAAAACCTCTATGTGAACACACTTAACCGGAAAAAAGTGTGGGGGACGAATTTACATTTTATTAAAAGTGCACATCCCCCACATATTCTGCGTCCATGCTAATGTGTGAAATATGATTGGTGAGGGAGACTTTAATTCCAACTGTGTTCTTTTTCTACTTTTTCTACAGTTCAGCCGATGAGCAGTTTCGCTGGAATACCCAAGGTAAATGTCTTTACCTTGTCTAAATATTGCTGAAAGGCTTTTTTTTCCTTTTCTTTTCTTTTTTTTTTTTTTGGTAGAATGCATTCATAAACTGAATTAGTTGTGCTGCAGCATACAGAATCATTGCAACATTTTTATGAATTTCAGTATTTAAAAAACTATTGTAAAGTGTGTTACACATTATTGGTCTAGATAGAAGAAAGAAAATTTTAAATATATATATATATATATATATATATATATATATATATATATATATATATATATAATAAGTTAATTATGGTTAATTTAAAAATTCATTTTTGACCATTTTCATTATCATTTTTTATAAGTTTGATTTATTGTTTTGTGCTTTCTGTAAACATCTTTAACCAAACACATTTCCCATCTGCGTCACTCTCTTATGCGTCTAACGTAAGATGAATTCCAGCTCAGCATCCTGCTCTCTGGCCGAATGGTTGCTGCTCTAGTTGAGAGGTTAATCTTTTGTCTTAGAAGGCTTGTGTAACCCTTTATCCCTTGGCAAATTACACCACACTGGCCCTGGAAGAGTTGACAGTCACTTCTGACAGAACAAGCAGCATGCTGGTTAACAGGGTCATCCAAACAGCCAATTAAATTCAATCTTAGCCTGTTTAGATGCTTAGTGAGCAGGTGAATGGAAAAGGTCAGGAGGTCAGAGTCCAAGTGTGACGAATGAGGCTTCAGGGAGTGCCTGTGGTGTATGCATGATTAACCTCCCTGTTTTTTCCCAGATGGACAGAAAGACATTGAGGATGAACTAAACACAGGTCTGGAACTGGTGGATTCGTGTATCCGCTCCCTACAGGAATCTGGGATCTTGGATCATCAGGAATACACCACAGCTGATAGTGAGTAGTCATCCTTTTTTTTTTTTTTTTCAGAAGGAGTGCCTGAGAATGCTTTATGTTGTCCATTAAAGAAGCACAACCCTAATCCTACCAATTAGTGAAGAGATTTTGACCATTGATTTCAGTCATAGAACTTGACAACCTGGCTGAGAGTCACACTATTGATGTCTACACTCGTTTGAAAGGAGCACATTTACTGTCAATCATTTTGCATGTTAACATAAGAGGGCATTTCTATTTAGTGGATCGATTCCTGAACAATTAATGTCATTAACTGCATCTATAATATTGGCTGTGATATGGTAACTGGTGCATTAAGTAATCTAGTGCTAGTTATTGCAATAATATGAAAGTATTTCCAGTCAGAGCCTTTTGGCAAAGAAAAACAAAATCACAGAGAGTGTTGACTCTCTACACAATTGCAGAACATTTCTAATCTCAAAAATAGCACAGTTTTAATTATTTTTGGAAAAATATCTTCATTCTTGCTCTTACATGGTGCAAAAATATTAGTTGATTTCGAATATGTTGTCAGTGCCGAGCAGTTGTTGAAAACAGTGGATGAATTAAAGCCTAAACAGAGGGTTGAAAGTAACACAAGGCTTTTTCTCTCTTTTGACATAATAAAGGCTTTGAGCAATTTAGTTTGCGTCAGTAAAACTATGTGTGGCTTTTAAATGCTTGAAAATTGTTAAAGTAATAATATTTTTCTGTATTTTGGAAGATTTCCATACTTTTAATGAGCAAGCTAATGATGCAAAAAAAATCTCACATGCAAAGTAAAACATAAAATTAAATATTAATATTAATAATGCTTTTTAAAAAGCTTGGTAGATAATGTGCAGCAATCAAAAATTATTTTTAACATATCTCCTTGACACATTGAAATCAGGAAACAGCCTTTTCACAACTATAACTGTAAAAGGCAACCGTATGTCTCACTTTGTATCTGCATTTTGAAGGTAACTGAGAACATCTGTCAGGATTAATGTTATGTGCATCACTTTTATTATGTCAGTTCTGATAATTAAGCTACTTGTTTTGTTGTACATTGCAACTAAAGCGTTTTTTTTTTTTTTTTTTTTTTTTTAGAGAGATGGTAATAACTTTTATTTTTGTCATTTTTGTGAAACTACAGTACATACTGTATGGCTACATGCCATGTTAAATGAAGACAGCAGAAAGTTGTGTGCCAGAACATATGGGCAGAAGTCTATTTTTATAGATATATTTAGAGTTCTGTCTGTTGTGGGCAGAAAAAATCTCTATTATATGCAAATAAAATCTGTTACAGAGATAATTCACCCAGAAATGAAAAGTCTGTCAATCATTTACTCATCCTCTTGTTGCTCCAAACCTGTATGACTTTCTTTCTACTGCGCAACAAATAATATATATTACAATGAAAATCCAATGTTGTTTGACCCCCAGTATTGTTCAAAACGTTTTCTTTTCCAGAGGAAAAAAAAATGTAAATGGTGAGAGTGTCACAAATGGGTTGCAGTAATGATCACATGATGAGGAAAATAGAACAGAAAAAGAGAACACGGAACACTCAAGAGAACACGGAGAAATACATAAATAACAACCATGTAAAACACTGACGACACTGAACAATAAACAGAGGAAACTAAGGGCTTAAATACACACAGAGTAATCAACGGAACTAAGAACAGGTGTGAGTAACTATGGAAACTAACGAGAAAACAGAACTCATGTAAACCAGACAAGAGAGCAGAACGAAAACGAAACCAAAACAGAACAAGACAGAGAGTGAGTAAATGATGAAAGAAGTTTCATGTTTTGGCGAATCGTCTGCATGTTCAGCTTTCCCTGACAGTAGAATGTAGTATGTAGCAAGTTTTTAATGAAAATGCCGCTCCGAAATTCAAATGTATTTCGTCCCCAGGTGTACGCTGACAAAAAAGTGTAGGATTTAAATTGAAACAATTTTCACTGAGAAATTGCTAGTAAATTTCACAAATATTTACAAAGTACCAGCAAGTAACACATGAAAGAAGAAGACTGAAATATTATTTTCTTGTAAAACATAGCCTACTTCAATAATCTGTTTTATTTAAATTTCAAAAAATCATTTTTACAGTGTACACTTGAAACACTTCATCTCCATCTACTCCAGGGCCGCTATAGCCAACCATGATGTACGATACATGTGCAAGATTCATAAATCTCTGAACTTCAGCACATTTTTTTTCTATGATGAAGTGTAACTTTACCACTCATTCCCCCATTTATCTTTTTTTTCTTTGGCAGAGATTAAGAACACAAAGGCTTTAAGCGTCTGTTTTATCGAGGCTATATTACTCCACCGAAAACTGTCTTAATCTCCTTCCAGAAAGTTGCATGTCATTGATCTTTTTCGGAGTTCAAAGTGGCTTTTAAATAAGTTATTGACTTTGCGCATTCTGTTAAGGTTGGTGACGAGAAAAATGCCACAGGTTTAGGTTTTTGCAATCCAATTCTGCTTTAAAGTCGAAATAATCAAAACAGATAACGCCTCCACTGAATACACATCTCAACCACAACATTTTCTGGGCTTCAGGCGTTAGAACACCACAGACAAACATAAAAGGCCATGAATTATGTATTGAAACTAAGTATATTTACTATAACGGCCTGGAATTACAGTGAGCTCTAACATTTCGCTAAGGACAGAGTGGCTTTCAATAATTCATCTGATAGCAGGGTGAGTCGAGATAAAGTAGCTGGAGCGCTGTGGAGGTGTCTAATGTGGACACGCTTTTACGCATTATCTGACAGCCAACAAACATTGGCCTCCGTGCTCCAAAGACTTTATTCTTTAAATGGAGCTTGTCCCTAACTCGTTCAGAATGTATAAGTGATCTAAGCATTATAGGAATAAGAAAAAGACTGATGTCTCGAAGGCATCGGTCTCAGTGCCTGCTATGTGTAATGTTGGACTAGGTTTCATCTCATTATATTATATATCCATGTTGCCCTCTTTCTTGTACTAAGTCAAAGCAGCATGATGATTCTGCTTTTGCAAGCCTTGTAAAAGAGATAAATTCTTCATGAAATGTTTCATGCTAGGGAGATAGAGCCTAGCAAAAAGTAGAGGTGCTACTTGTGGTGATATTTTATACATCAGTCCAACAGTCCATGCACTTCCATGATGGAATTATATATTTCTAGTACAAGTTTATTCCGTCCAGTGGTTAACATAACAGCCTGAAATTACGTGAAATGTTGTCAAGCACCTTCTTGATACCTTGGCAGGTGAAACGACTGTAATATATCCAATTTTCTTCTGCTGTCTATGGGGTCTGTTTATTCTATTAGTAATTTTCAGGGAGCTATCGGTTGAGGTTTTTCTCACTCAGCACAAATGTCATCATTAGCTAACCATTTTACTGACAATTTAAATAAAACACAACGTTTTTGTGATGTGCTTGTGAAATATAACAAGGTGATCAGCAGGCTACTTATATTTTGATGATGTAATTTGTAATTTTGCTTTTGCGTTTACTGAAATGTTGTTGTTAAATGCTGTTAAAGTCCTCCTGTGCTGAAAATCAAGTTTTTAATGTTATTTATATGTCTATGTGGTGTTTTTAATAGACAAACCATGTGCAAATTCATAAGTCAACACCATTGCTGACTATTTCCTCTTTAAAACTGCAGTGATCTAAAGACAGTCTCAAAAATGCAGTTTGAAATTGCTGTGACGTCACAAACTACCTTGTAACCAATCACGTCAACGTGCTGGCGGGCTTTAGCATATCATTAAAAATTAAAAGAAGCCAGGTTATTCCGGTATATTTTTCTGTTAATACATGGTTTGTGTAACATTAGCAACACATTATTAGCTGTTTGATAACATAGTCTAGCAAAAGGCTAATCATATTAATTACCGTTATGTGTCCAACATTGTAAAAAGCGATACCATTGTGCAGCGTTTATCTCAGTAAGTTGACCGAGTGGATCTCTGAGCTCATACGAGTGAGTGGAGGCGGGGCTAATTATCATATTCATAGATCCGCATATACTAAATGAGGCAAGGATGTAGAGTTACATTCAAGCTATTTTAAGACATGAAGACTTTTTTTCACAGGGAAAAACATTTAAATATATAATTTTGGCATTTTGGTGATTGAAGATGAGTTTTAAGGGATAAAATTATTGACTAAAGGGGGACTTTAAGTAGGGGATTATATATGCTGCTTTGCGTCGGGGTCCTGATCACCCTGTCGGGGTTTATTTTGCGATAACAGCCAGCTGAATCTTACTTATTACACGGATACTTGCCACATAAGTAAATAATTAAACACAAAATATTGATAATATTTTATTAGCTATAAACATAAAGATTCCACAAAGAAAAAGTTGAACCTAGAACAAAAAAGTTCAAACAAGACAGAAATTTACGGGATAATGTTCTTATTATACCACTTTTCACCACATACTTTAAATAGTGATTTGAGAAGTTTTAAAATCATATTGTAATCTTATAATCCATTACAGTGTACAAAACAATAATTTATAGCAACAAGTAGTTACTGAAAACCTCCTTTTTCATTTTATAGAAATATAGTCAATAACTGAGGCGCAAAATGGCACCAGCTGTGTTTGAATGTAAAGTGTGTCCGTGGTGTGATACAAGAGAAAGAATCGCTAGTCCCAAATACCCGGATGAATGGTCATTATATATATATTTTTTGTAAATATAATTTATATTCACAGCATAATAGACAGTGACAGGTCTGTTTTAGGCTGCATTTATACAGAAAGACTTAATAAGGATCTATTATGCTTAATTGTTTAGTTTTGACTTGGTGTTGAATTTATGGTTCTTTTGATTGGGATTGGTATAATGGTTAATTTGGGGAAAAAACGGAAACGGGAGATATGGGAAAAGAGGAGCATTCCTACTGTATATGAGCACCTCCCCACAGAAGCTTTTGAAATGTTTTTTGGAGGACTGTACATTGGGGATGTGTGATTTATTCTGTGTGATTCAATGTGCAGCGCTGCCCAGCTCTTTGATGTTTGAGTTGCAGCAACACTGCTTTACATGTATGGAGGTGTTATCCTCGGTTAATCCAGCCGTTCTGTTTTAAGGAGGTGAATGAGAGCACCGCAGATCTCTTGGGTAGGTTTGACTAAGGATGGGGGAAGTCAGATGTGTAAGAGCTGTGTAAGTGTCTTACACTAGGTGAGGGGTTATATTTATAGTGTCACTGCTGTGATGCTGTTGCTGCAGCTTTTTAGAAATGGCGTTTCAAATGAAAAAAAAATGATTCGCTGGAAGTTGAAAATGACGTGAACAAAAACGTACATATGCATATTTATAAAAGAGAAGAAACACACACCACATTAGAATATTAGCATGAGTGAAGGCAATATAATGGTCTGGCCAATTATCGAAAATGATAATTGGACAATATTTTGCTGAGTGTGTTATTGTGCTGGTACCTTGACAGGTTTAGGACTGCCATGGACAGACTCCTAAAGCTTTTGATATTCTTCATATTCTGTGTGGTTGTCAGTTCACAGCAGTGACAGAAATGACCTTTCCAATACGTTTAAATTGATTTTTACCTTTTATGGAGATTTTTACCTTTATAAAGCCATTTTTCTAACCTAATTTTATGTATGCATCATCGTTTGTGTCAAATTCTTACATTTAATCAATAAATCAAATTCTAAGAAGACACAATAGGTCTGTTACCAATGAAATTAACTTTCAATTCATCTTTGCAATGGAGAGGAAACACAGAAGCTGCATCTGAAGTGGCATTTAGATGTATTTACACAGTCAGCAGTCAGCTCAGAGTGATAAATGAATAACCTGCAGTTACAAATGCATAATGTTTGATGTTTTAAACATGAAATGCTGAATATTGATATTTGAAATGATTTAAAACATGAAAAGATACTTTAAATGTGAAATTAAAACCGCCAGTAGGTGGCAGCAAGTCATTGCTAGTGAGTGAGTCATTGAGATTTAACCGATTCATTCAAACGGCTGATTCATTCAGGAACGAAGCATTTGACTATCTTATTGAGTGAGTCATTGAATCGTTCATTCAGCTGATTCGTTCAAAAAGCGGATCATTCAGTAAGGAAACACCCGCCGTGTGCTGCTTAAAGACACACGACAGTGCTGTGGTTTTGTTTCAAACTATTTTTGTTGGTGAAACAGAGCAAAAACAGGCAATATGGTGTGTAAAATGTAAGTAACTTCTTGTTTATTGAACATGTAAAGAAACAATATTACATTTGTTTTCATGCTGATATCTGGAGAAAAACGGCACTCCTCATGTGATATTGATTAACTATATTAAATTATATAAATATAAAAGACATATAGAGGCATTTTTGCTGAAACGTATCTGGCACAAAAAGAAATGAAGATCAGAATTTATGTGACAGCATTAAAGGAATAGTTCAGCATGCAGACTCTCTTGACTGAACTGCTGCTTTTGATCATCTTTAATGGCATTTGAGACTTCACCTTGCCACGCCATTAAGTCTGATGACCTTCTGATGATATGGCCAAGGGTCCAGAGCAGAGGAAAGCATTGGAATAACCAAAGCCGCATTGCATTCCTCACGTCTGATCAAGAGTTTACAGATCAATGCAAACATAAATGAGAATAGCAGGCTATTATGGACTTGAATAATGCACCAATTTTCTTATCTCTCTAGACCAGCTTGATGGATCTGTCTGATAGAGGAGCCATAGATTATTGTGTAGCACGAGGAGAGCAGACAACATCCTCCTCCTGAGAAACCTGAGATGCTTTAACTAAAGCTGTTTTTAAAGGCACAGTGTTTTGTGAGCACAGAGGGAAAAACAATCATTATTTTCACAGTATGTTTCAGGGAGCAGCTAATCTTTGTTTGAGACAGATAGTCCAAACATGGGCTGATAGCATCTTGACAAACTATGAATTTGTTGATTCTTGATACAATCTCATTTGCTGTCAGATTGGCCCACTCCAAACACACACTCAGGCCGCTGCTGATTATCTTTGTAATCTGACAGGGATGGACATTTTGGTCATTATGTTCACTGAAGTATTTGACAGATAAATCAACTCAAGAGAGGGGTTAGATGGCACACATGCTATTTTTTTTTTTTTTAATTATTATTATTACTATTAATAATGCATGGAAATAATGGATTACAGTATATATATATATATATATATATATTTATATATACACACACAGTCAAACCAAAAATTATTCAGACATTTTTGATATATTTTTACTAGTGGGTGCAGGACACTATTTCATTTATGTAAGTGAGGATAGCAAAATAAAGTAAACTGTGACATATTATACCCAAAAATTCTTCATACAGTGGACTACCAGTAAAATTGATAAAAATTTGGAACCAAAAATTATTCAGAAACTTTGACCTGAACATGTTTTGCTTAAGTGTTATCTGACATAATTAAGATCTTTTTCTTTTTTCTGACACAGTGTAACTCTGAGATCTTGTCATATTTTATTACCATTTTTTAAACTATAGTGAATAAACTGTATTAATGAATGAAATGTTCAAGGTGTCTGAATAGATTTTGGTTTGACTGTATAGTACTAGTCAAAAGTTTAAAACATTAATATTTTTAATGTTTTTGAAAGAAGTCTCTTATGCTCATCAAGCCTGCATTTATGTGATACAGGAAAAAAAACAGTAATATTGTGAAATATTATTAAAATTTAAAATAATGGTTTTCTATTTTAATATATTTTAAAATGTAATTTCTTTCTGTGATTCAAAGCTGAATTTTCATCAGCCATTACTCCAGTCTTCAGTGTCACATGATTCTTCAGAAATCATTCTAATATGCTGATTTGATACTCAGTTATTATCAATTTTGGAAAGTTGTGCTGCCTAATATTTTTTGGAACCTGATACTTTTTTCAGGATTCATTGGTGAATAAAAAAGTTAAAAAGAACAGCATTTATTCAAAATAGAAATCTTTTCTAATAAGTCTTTACTGTCACTTTTTTTTAAATCAATTTAACACATCCTTGCTAAATAAAAGTATTAATTTCTTTCAAAAAGAAAGAAAAAAAAAAAATACTGACCCCAAACTTTTGAACAGTAGTGTATATTGTTACAAAATATTTATATTTTAAATAAATGCCGTTCTTTTAATATTTATTCATCAAAGAATCCTGAAAAAGCATTACAGGTTATAAAAATACATTTAAGCACAACTGTTTCCAACATTGATCATAAATTACTGACACTGAAGACTGGAGTAATGGCTTAAGAAAATTCAGCTTTGCATCACAGAAATAAATTATATTTTAAAGTATATTAACATAAAAAAACATATATTTTAAAATGTAATAATATTTCACAATATTACTGTTTTTTCTGTATTTTTGATCAAATAAATGCAGGCTTGATGAGCAGAAGAGACTTCTTTCAAACACATTAAAAATAGTAATGTGTCCAAACTTTTGACTGGTATATTCTATATATAATGCAATTAAATAATTTATTTTACAGTGATGTTTAAACATTTATTTATTTAATAACTTAAAATTAGAACAGCTCTAATTTATCATTATGCCAGTGTTTAAACATTGTTGTTAAATTACTTTATATATTGTTGAGAGAACTTAATTAGTCACATGACACTCACAGCTCAGGTGATTGGCTCAAAAAGTTCTGTCTTCCAATGAGCAAAGATGGCACTTTGAGTGTTTTTGGGGGTTCTAGTTCTAGCTAGTTATTAATGCAATGATGACACTCCAAAGTAGCTATTGCTATAAAATGATACCATAACCACTAACTTATTAAAAAAATGCTATTGCTGTTACTAAATATTTTGAAGTTTGGATGAAAAAAGTCATCATTATTGTGTCCTCACGACTGATCAAGATCAGTTATCCTCGTGCCCATCCCTATAGTTCTGCCAGCTCTTCAGTTGTTTGCTGACACACACACACACACTTACACACAAACATTAACACACTTCATTTTTCTTGGTTTCTCTCTTCTCTTGCGTTCTTTTGCTTGTGGGTTTTCTCTTGTCATTTTAATCCCGATCTCTCATGCTGTCTTTTGCGTGCTCCTTTGCTTCTCTCTCTATTTCACTCCTCCCCTTCTAATAAATTATGTATGCCATTTCTGCCAGGCTGAGGGCTGCATTGCTGCCTTGCTGAAATTGCTCTCTCTCTCTTTCTCTCCATCTCTCGATCTCTCTCTCTCTCGCTCTGGCGCTCTGCACACAGGACCAAGTCTGCTCTCTCAGAGCTCACTGCAGCTCAGCTCGAACCCAGAGGGCTCCCTCCAGTACTCCGCCAGCTACCATAGTAACCAGACCCTGGCCCTGAGCGACTGCTTGTCCGCACCACAAACCCAGCAGCCTCAGCCCCCTCCACGCTCCAGCGGCCAGCCCGGAGGAGCCGTGCACAGCTACAACCAGGTGAGTGCTTCTCCTTTCCTTATTTCCTCCTGCTCTCATTACAAATCCATCCCTCACTTTGGTATTTTCACCTCCTCTCTCTCTGTTTTTCGACATGATGACTCTGTTCTGCACCACGAGTCTCTCGTGATCAGGGATGTTGTAGCGATTCTGCTTTTTTTGGGGACTGGCACGAAATGATTCCCGGGCTCCAGCTGGGATCATGTTTCAAGCTGCTGCCTAAAAAGTGATTTTGAGACCTGATTAAAGCAATTAACTGCAAGACCGAAGCATTTGTTAGCAGACGCCAGTGGTACTGCATTGCATCGAGCGGCGAGCGTGTGCAAGGCAAACTTTGTCATTATCCGGGGAGTTAAATTGTGCCCTGTTGATGAGACTGTAATTACAGCAAACCCTGCAGGGCGGTTTCTCCCAACTTTCATTTCTTTTAAATGAGTCTCGCGCACCTGCTACAAGCTAGAAATGTTCCTGTAAAAAGGTACAAAGTCTGTTCAGATCACAAATATTTAATTTCCTCCATGTTCGCTAATTAACTGGATGTCTAATGCATTCAAATGACAGAAAAAGTGCCTGAGCGGTCGGTCACGATAAAGCTGACATTGGCACATCCTCACTCTCTCGCTCCCTCGCCCTCCCTCTTCCCACTCTCATCCTTTGACACTTTTAATGAACACATAGGCCCTCTGTCTTTTAATGAAAGATGCCCAGCGTCCTCGGCCCTCCGGACTTGTTTCTGAGACGAGGGGGGCTTCTCTGCAAAGATTCTTTGAAAACATTTTCATTTTAAATTAATGTGGTTTCTCAGAAAGACATTTTCTCACATTGAAAGAAGAAAATGCATTGTGTTTCTAGAGTCTCTCTTTTTCTTTCTCTTCTGTGTTTGTGTGGACTGTTGGGTTGATTCTGTGGAGGGTAATCTGAAGAGGGCTTGTCTGCTCCAGGATGGGTTTATATAACAGTTAGGTGCTTTTATGTAGATATTTTTAACACCACAAACCTCTTGTTTCCTAAATAATTCATCCACATCAGGAACCAGTAACAGTCTTTTCAAGTAGGTGTTCCTCTTCTCTCTATGCCGGGATGCAGTTCTCCCTCTTAGTGAGAGAGAGAGAGAGAGAGAGAGAGAGAGAGGGAGAGAGATGGAGAGATAAAGCATTTGGCAGAGAAATGATGGTATAATTGCATTACACCTTGGTATAACATGATATTGAGCTATTAGACTCCTTTTTTTAAATCTTCACAATCCTATCTTGAGAGTTTCTTTTTTTTTTTTCTTTAGAGGATTCTTCCATCTCTTCTATCTCATTCATTAAAGTCTTATCTGGAGAAGCAGCGCACTCTTGAAAATAAAGATTACAGTTACAACCGAAAAGCTTTTTGCAGCCTGATATCACAGGAGAACCCTTTTACATTCCACAGTGTATTCTTTAATTCTTTATAGTGGACCATCTCCAAGCAGGGCTTCAGGATACCTAGAAGAATCAATATGTTGAAATAAAGACGCTGTATCAAGAATGTACAGTGACAGTCTTCAAAGAATCAGTTGATATACAGTTGAATATACAGTGATAGTCTTCAAAGAATCAGTTGATCGAGCTCTTTATTGTCATTGTTCAGGCACAACATTATTGTACAACACTGTCCCATGTGAAACTTGATCTCACAACATTCAGATTATGTGAATTTTATTTATTTTATTTTATTATTTTATTTTATTTCTTACCCAAGCCAATAATCTACCCATTTCCCCATTCTTAATTTTTTTTTTTTTTTTTTTTTTTGTCTTGGTTAAAGGTCTTACCTGGAAAAATCATGAAAAGATTTTTTTGAGGGAAGAAGAACAAGATCAGAACAATGAGTGATTTATTTTATTTTATTTTATTTTATTTTATTTTATTTTATTTTATTTTATATTTTATTTTATTTTATTTTATTTTATTTTATTTTATTTTATTATTTATTTTATTTTATTTTATTTTATTTTATTTTATTTTATTTTATTTTATTTTATTTTATTTTATTTTAATTTTAATTTTAATTTATTTTAACCAGTGATGTTTGGCTGTGGATATTTTTTTTTTTTTTTTTCTTGGTTAAAGGTCTTACCTGGAAAAATCATGAACGCTACAGATTTTTTGAGAGATGGAGAACAAGATCAGAACAATTAGATATTTTATTTTATTATTTTATTCAAGATTTTTAAGGTGAATTCTAGTACATTTCATCTATACAATAAAAACTGTTCTTAATAAGGAGATTCACTGAAGAATATTTGTTTAAATAGTGTGGAGGCAAAAAAGCCGGGTTTAGTTTTAAATGTCATACACTTTTCTAGCACAGTCATTCTCTCAATCTTTCAAGACCTTTGCCTCTTATTTATTTAACTCTCTGTTTGAATATTATTACCTGATATCAATGCAATGAAGGGGTGGAAAAACACAGCTAAGCTTTTTCTCCCCCTCTCTGGAAATTGCACCGACTGCCAGTTTGAAAATAACCTAATTTATTCTGAATAAGAATAATCAGGTTTCATGCTTTCTGTAAATGAGAAACAGTGGAACTAATGTTTCATTGTAATCACCCACAATCGTCATGGTGATTATGAGTAATCTAAAGGAAGAAATGTTTATTCACACGCCAAAGCATCTTTCTAAACGACTGGCACTGCGCCAGCATTAATTTGCCCGGGTGTATCTGTGCCCCCCTGCCCTTCTAAATTCCAGGGATGCAACATCCATTGACATAAGGATTGGTGATCCCATGAGAAACTGTGACATATGGCTGTGTATGTATAAGCAATAACTTCCGTTTACAGGCTTTTTTTTATGTGTTCAGGAAACATGCTTGCATCTATTACTTTCAAGGGAATTATTATGATTTTTGAGGCTTTCCGAGAAGAACTTATGCCCTTGTCTCATATATCACCATCTGAATATCAAGTAAGCCAACTGAAAGGGATAGTTCACTCAAAAATTAAGTCATTATTTACTCACCCTCATGTCATTCCAAATCTGTATGACTTTCATCTTTCTGTGGAACTCAAAAGAAGATATTTATGTTTTTGCCATATTATGAATGTCATTAGGGTCAAAAACTTCCCCAAAAGATCATAAAGGTAGCGTAAAATTATTCAATATGACTCAACAACCGACTACATCAAATATAGCAGCACAAACCCCAAATGACATGATATTTGGTCACGTGACGTGCAAGAACCAATGAGCTGAATTTTAAGAAGCCTTCCTTACTCCAGTCTTCAGTGTCACATGATCCTTCAGAAATCATTCTAATATACTGATTTGGTGCTCTTGGTGCTAAAGAAACATGTTAAAAACAGTTGCTTATTTTTGTGCAAACTATAATTTAAAAAAATTTAAAATCTTTTTTTTTCTGTTTTGATTAGATATAACAGTTATCTTTTTCCCTCTTCTCCCAGGTGACATCTAACCGTGCAGCCCAGCTTGCGGCGGGCGACTCCTGTCAGAGCCATGGCGGTGCCCTGCTGTCCGGTTCCCAGCATCCATCTGCAGCGTCCGGCCCGGGCCTGTATTACTCCAGCTCAACTCTGCCTGCCCAGCGAGTCAGCTCACCCCTGAACTCAATGCAGTCCACGGCGGCCAGCGGATCGCCGACTAAACTGCAGCGTCTGGGTTCGGCTTCCGACACACCTGGTTACGCCACCACCCAACGCCTGCCCTCTTCGTCCTCCTCGGCCTCCCCCAAGCCTTCTCCGGGCAGGCTTGCGAAATCCTACAGCAGTAGCTCGCCGATCAATGCGGTGGGCATCGGAGGATCACCTGGTACTCACGCATCAGGCTCCCCTCACCGGTTAGCGTCTCCACCCAATAACGCTTCACCTATCTATCAGCAGCTGCAGACCGCCGGAGTGTCTACTTACGCCACGCTTTCACCCACCAAAAGGCTGGTGCACTCGTCTGAGCAGTACAAGATATCCCACGATCTCTACGCCACAGCCACTCTACAGAGACCAGGCAGCCTTGCTGGTGAGTAACAACTCCTGACCTGCCTTTGACTAGCCAACTGGGATTTTTGGGTCGCGGCAATAACAAACATTGTGTGGGTGTTTCTGTGGGGACGTTTTTGAAGCGTGAAATACTTTCAGACACCCAAGAAAACAGTACAAGTCCATTACTTGCTGTAATCTGGGAATGTATTTTCTGTCAAATGCTCAACTATGATCTCATTTTAAACAGCAGCAAGAAACAAAAACAAGTACATTATCCTGCAAACAACTTGTGCTAGTTGTTAGACTGTTTGAAACTTATAATGATTTTGATCAGCTTTGAAGTGAAGGAGCATTCACACTGACAACGATTTGATGAAATAAATTAAAGCTAAATATAAATATAAAAAAATGACAAAAGCACATAACAAATTTAAATTTAAAATAAAAATGGAAATGAAAAATAGGAAAATAGTGTAATTTAAAATATTTAAAAAAATGTAATAGTATAAGTAATTCTAAAATAACACTGCTAGGTGGTACAAATAATTGTCTTAACGAATGAGTCAGTGAATCATTCATTCAACCGATTTGTTAAACAAAAATTATTCATTAAAAATAGGAATATATTTTTAAATATTAATAAAAAATAAAAGAATTACAAAAAAAAACAGTAATATTCCATTAAAACAGTAATATACCGTGAAAACAGCGCATTCTGGGTAGTATTATTCATCGTTTTTTAGAAAGTAACCTATAGGCTACTTTCTCAAACTACAAATATTACCCAGAATGCATTGTTTTTACAGTATATTACTTCTGCACATTACAGTGCATTCTGGGTAATATTATTTGTTGTTTTCGAGAAAGTAGCCTATAGGCCTCTTTTCTTAAAATGACACATATTACCCAGAATGCATAGTTTTTATGGTATACTACTATTTACAGTATTTTACTGTGTAAATTTTAGTTTTTTACAGTTATTTTTTACAGTGTATTTAAGTAATATTAAAATAACATCACTAGGTGGTGCAAATAAAGAGTCAGTGAATCATTCATTCAATCGATTTGTTCAACAAAAAAGATTCATTCAGGAAAGATTCAAGTGAATATGTGTGTTTGACTTGAAACGGCGCTGCGCAGAACATTCTGTGAATGACATCAAAGTACCATGAGAGCGATGGGAGATAAAATGCTTTCGAATCGCTCTTGCGGTGCTTTGATGTCATACACAGATCGATATTCGCAACGGCACTTTAAGGCAAACACAACTAATGTTTGTGAATCAATGAATCATTCATTCAACTGATTTGCTTAATAACATAGATTCATTTAGCAAGGAAGTGCCTCTGCTGTTTAGTCAGAGAAGTGCAATATTTGATTGTTATATATATGCTGTATAGTGTCATAGCTCGATTGCCTCTAACACTGAGAACTTACTAACAAACATCAAAGTCTGAACATCAATGAATTCTCTGTTATCAGAGTTAAGTAAATACCCATTGAGCTTGGGTAAATAAATACAACTCTATGGTTGACAGAGAAATTTGATACTCATATAAGTTTTCACATGGAAAGCACCTAGGGAACTGCATTTGTTTCCCATGCATGCTTTCTTTACTGATCCCTACATTCAGACCCTTAAGTCTAGAGACTTCAGCTCTTCCTTTGAAGGAACATAGCACTTTGATATGAAGACTCGTTCTCGCTCCGCAGTTAGACATCAAAGAGGTTCAGTAACAATTCATTTATTCAGTCATATACCATACGTGGCTGTTGTTGTAATTAGTGTTGCTATTTTTGCATTTAACATGTTACTTTTTCTGTAATTCTTGCCTATGTAGAAAATAGTCTCAATCAATCTTTGGTCAAAGACGACAGGCTTTGATTTAAAATGAAAAACAAACAAACAAAAAACCCTCATGCTTTTAAAGCGAAATGCTTTTAAACTTCTCAATGTGTTTGGCTTAATAGCTTCATTAATTGCTTTAACCTGTTAGTTTTCAATTTCCATTTATCACAATTAAGCCTGTAAACAATAATCTGCTTTTATTAATTGCTATCATCCCATTACACACTTCTAAGGTCATTTACATATGTCATTTTGTTAAAAGACACAAATAATAAATACTGCGTACAAGAGAAATATCTGTTTTCTATTTTTTATTTACGGCGGGCATCATTATTCCAGTGCGTGTTAATGTCACGTCGGGATCGGGCAAGAAAGAAGAGGCGATGTGGATCTAACCGTGCAGCCCAGCTCGTGGCG
The DNA here is from genome assembly GCA_037950675.1 of Hypophthalmichthys molitrix. Taxonomy (NCBI): domain Eukaryota; kingdom Metazoa; phylum Chordata; class Actinopteri; order Cypriniformes; family Xenocyprididae; genus Hypophthalmichthys; species Hypophthalmichthys molitrix. The sequence continues at coordinate 15,757,864 of CM075514.1, read as the reverse complement.
GGCAAGTTATTTTATTCTGAAATTTAGAGACGTTTTATGCAATAAGCCAGAAAACACTGCTGCATTCAGAGCGGGAGGCTGTTATCTAAATCACTCGCTTAACGGGCCGATTGTGGACCTGTGTAAGGTATTGTTGATTACAGCCCTATATTACCTGCTACATTGTCAGCTCTTCATCAAACCCGCTGAGGGAAACAGGCGCACAATTGGAAACAGCGGGCCAGTGCCAAACTGTCCCTCAGCCCGTGCTGAGCCATCACCAGCTCTCCCGCTTGTCTCTTTGATTAAAGTCCGGCATCCCATGGCTGTACACCTCCACCAGTATTCGTACAGTGGGAGTGCTCCAGCATGGCCATGGACCGAGAAAAATGAGCCCAGTCCACCCACCGGTGCGCTGACCGAAAGCTGATTAGATTTGAAGGCAATTACGTAGTATAGACGAGACTTTGTTTGCAAGGCTTCCCTGATTTCTTGAGGGTATTTTATGCGTTTGGTGAGCCTGTCTTTCATGATGTCGTATACAGCGGGATTTTGGGCGAGGGGCTGATGATGTGTGTCATTACAGCTGGAGGCTGTGTGAGAGAGAACAGCAGAGTTGGACTCTTACTAAGACTGAGAAAGATGGACTTTAGTGCTTGTTTCCTCTGCAAAAGCAAAACCGGCATAGAAACAAGGTGAAAAGTGCAGTGCAATAATGGAGAATCATGGTAAACAGCACAGAAACATGGCGTTTCTAGGAAAAAAACATTATTTTCTGGCCTCACTTGAGTGGTTAAAATGACTCCTGAGTCCTGAAAGAGCTTCTCACTTCACATGAGCATCATCGTGAAAGTACTATGAAAATACAGGCGTATTTAGAGCAAATGTAATTGTAGAACTAGAAAAGGTTTGTCTTCATAGATATACTCTTATGATATACTCTGTATTGTTCCTGTTAATTTACTCCTCGTAGTTTATCTGTGTTTTAATGTAGAGGAGGCGTTGCTTTCAAACTTTAGTAGAAGATACGTTTTTGTAAGACCATCATTTTGTAAGACCATATGAGCAGTAAGCCACTTGAGGCCCCATAAAATCATTTGATGAAGTCAGTTTTCTTTCCTGTGCTGATGTATATTCTTTTGAAACAGGTAGTTTGGCCTAATTTTAATAGCCTAAAGCCTTTAATTGTTGGATTAATAAATAATTTACTGTCATGACTTTTTGGGCAATTTATCCCTTTAATATTGATTATTATTATTGTTGTTGTTATTATTGGTTTTTGTTAAAAATATTATGAAAAACTACTAATTTATTATTTTAAAAAAAAGTTTATTAATATATATATATATATATATATATATATTTTTTTTTTTTTTTTTTTTTAAATGTAGTAGTAGTAGTAGTAATAAATTAAAAATATATATATTTAAGGATAATATATTATTTTAATAATGAATAATTATTTATAACAACAATAATTATTTACATCTATTTAACAACAAATTAACAATATAATAATAATAATAATACATTTCAAAATACATAAGTATAATAAAAATATAATGTATTTTAATAATAAATTGTTTAATAAACTATTACTATTAAAAAAACTAAAGAAATGATTTAACAACTATTATTGTTTTAAATAATTTATTATTAAACATTAATAAATTAATACATATTTATATTTATCTATTATTATTGGTGATTTTGTTAAAATATGAAATTCTATTCATTTATTGTTAAAATAATGAAGTATTTTTATGTAATATTTGTATTTTTTAAATGTAGTAGTAATAATAATAATAATAATAAATTAAAAATACATACATTTAAGTATAACATTATTTTAATAATGAATATTTATTTATAACAACAATAATTATTTTAATCAATTTAACAACAAATTAACAGTATAATATTAATAATAATACATTTCAAAATACGTAAGTATAATAAAAATATAATGTATTTTAATAATAAATTGTGTTTAATAAGAAATTATTTAACAACTATTATTGTTTTAAATAATTTATTATTAAAATATTAATAGATTAATACATATTTATATTTATCTATTATTATTGGTGATTTTGTTAAAATATTATGGAATTCTATACATTTATTGTTAAAATAATGAAGTATTTTTATGTAATACTTGTATTTTTTAAATGTAGTAGTAATAATAATAATAATAATAAATGAAAAAATACATACATTTTAGTATAACATTATTTTAATAATGAATAAATGATATTTAATAAGTTAATAAATTAAATAAGAAGTTGTTAAATAATTTATTATTAAATAACATTTATTTATTATTAAATTAATACAGTATTATTATTATTATGAAGAAGAAAAAGAAGAATGATTATCTTAATAATAAATAATTCTATTACAAAAATCCAAATAATATAGCTCAAAAGGCTGTTTATTGTCGCCAATCAATGTGACACCAAGCAACTTGACACATTAATGCATAACTAAATTTATGGGCGGTCATCTGTATGTGTGTTGAATTTTTAAAACAGTTTCGAATATGGCTCAGATTTGACAGCTGTTTTTATAATTGAGATTAATTGACAGGTTTAGCCTGAGAGCTTCACCAGGTACTACATTAGATCCTACACTCATTCTATCATCCTCACGCTTTAATGACAGCAAACAGAGAGCACAACAATGCACAGCCTATGCTCAGACGCCTGAAGCACTATTAGCACTTTGCCTGTGATTAGACAGTGAAGAGGTTCTTCAGAGCGCTTGTCTAAGTTGTTCCAAATGTGTACCAGATGTACAAACCTATTTATTCAACCAGCTGTATCAAAGGCATGTGGATTTCTCTTTTGGATGTAAAGTTTCATCATTAAGTGGGTAAGGAGCATGAGGGCGGATCGAACGGATGTTACGCCTGTCTCCTCACCAACAGGAATGGTTTTACTAGTTTGTATAGGTGTCTGTGCAGGAGCCGCTGACCTGTCAGTCCAAATCCTCCACCTGGACAAAGAGTTTAGCAAAGTAATTGCCTTTGAAAAGCTGCGATTCTCCTGCAGTGAGACGTGCTGCTTTGCTTGTAATCACTTGGACCTCTTGGCAACATCTGTGACAGTCTATCTCTCAGTTTCTCTCTATTCTTACATGTCTCTTCTTGTCCTCCTTCTTGTCTGTCAGTCCTAATATCTGCCTAGTTAGCCATCTGTCCGTCTCTCAGGCTGCCCATGTCTCTCAGCATCTACCCTGTTGAAGAGACCAGCATATGTTGCGTTTTGGATACTGCGGTCCCCAACAGGATTTTTAACTAGCTTAAAGGCATAGTTCACCCAAAAATTAAATTTCTGTCATCATTTACTCGCCCTCATGTTGTTTCAAACATGTAGAAGTTTCTTTCTTTTGTTGAACCCTCTTGCGCCCCCCCCGGGGGTTCCAGACACCAGTTTAAAAACCCCTGGCTTTCACATCAACTATTGGTGTTATCTACAAAAGTTCATGTCTTGTTCTCTGAATCTCATGTCATTCATCTTTTCCGTCTGGTCAGAAAAAAAAGAAAAAAAAATAGAGCATCTCAGATGGATAAATAGGGTTTTAGTGATTGTGGGAGCATCCTGATGGATCTCCTTCTAACACTAAAGAAATCAGGTTAGGGATGAGGGGCGTTTGCCTGCCGGACACTGATAAGGTGATTACACGAAATGCCCTCTATCTACACTGTCTTATTTTCTGAACATTACACAATTATGTCCTGTGAAGCAACAGAGCACCAGAAGCAGATCTGACATTGCAGTAGTTTGAAGATTAACATGCACATGTGTTCTGTTCCAACGGCCTTGAGGATAAATCTCCCTTCCGCTGATTGTTTGCGTTGCCGTTTAGAGTAGTACATCTCTGTCATTCAGTGAAAACCAATGAGACAAGCTGCCAAGATCCAGAGAAACCTCCAATCCTGAGGTATAACAACTCTAAAGATTGTGTGTCTGTGTGGGTGTGGTGTCCCTATAGGCCGGTGCAAGGCCAGGATATAAAGTATGTGGATCAATGCGAGAAAGTGAGTGAATGTTGAGTTAGCATTTGCCTTCCTCCTGTGTCTAAGGTTCATAAGATCCCAGCATGCACTTTTGATCGAGAAGGGAAGGATTGTTAGGGCTGTGCTGATACAGTAATATATCAATATTTGATCATTCCTTTTTTTATTCTCACTATATATATGCGCCAGGATATATAGTGTACAGTGCAGAGGGGAACCGTCAGGGCCCTCAGAGAAGGCCTAAACTGTTGTAAAAAATAATATTTTCAAACTTTTAAATAATACTTTAAAAAGTAAAAACTTTTGTTAATAACCCTAATGCTTTCAGCTCTGTGATTGGTGGTCCAGCTGTGAAATTACAAAGGGCCAAGCCATAGCAAGTCAATAAGAGACTAATTTCAAATGACAGGAAAATTGACCAATCATATCGTCCCTTTTAATGGGTGGGGCTTGTTATCAGTAAGTTTATGACGAGTTCCACCCACTGTGGGGAACACCATCGGAAAAAAACACTGATAAAATAGATAACGCTATTCGCTACGGAAACCGCAAGCAACATTAATGAGGAGGACATCATTGCTAATTATCCTTGCCGTTTTCAAGATTAACTTTTAAACTTTTGCAAAGTTAATTGGCAAAGGAAGACCTACACCAGAGCTTAATTTTGTGCAGAAAGCTTTTTAAAGCATTTCAACCACAGCAATTAAGTGATAGCTTACCCCTGGATGACAGCATCAGTCAAGAAGCTAAAGCTTTACTGCTGGGATTGTTTGCTGTTTAGATAAGTTATTTAAATCTAATAGGTTATGTGTTAGATCACTGTTGAATGTTGAAGGCGCTTGCCTTCTTCCTATGGCTCATAAGGATCATAAACATCATCTTTACAGTCTTATTGTGGCTCTGTTGAGATACTGTACACACTTGATCAGGAAGAAAATATTGACAAATATGCTTCCTGATGCCTTGAAAATGTTGTGATTGGCAGGTCTAGTGTGATAGCCAACAGATTATGTACATTTGGGATCAGCGCAATGATGTACCAACACTCTTTTTCATCGTTAACACTAACAGGAACAATGCTTTTTGTGCCTCTCGCAGGATCTCGAGGTTCGTACAGCAGTCAGCACACTCACCTGGGCCCCGAACTGAGGCCCCTGCAGTCCCCTGAGCATCACATCGATCCCATATATGAAGACAGAGTCTACCAGAAAGTCCCAATGAGAAGCTTGAGTCAGAGCCAGGGAGAAGTACTCCCTCCAGGCCATACTGGAACCTACCGGAATAACACGGGTAAAGTTTACACACACTCTCTCTTTCTGTGCATGTGTGCTGAAGTGTGTTAATCCCCAAGTTACCAACCTCCAGGATTTCTGCAAGAGAGCCAAATCCTTAGAGAGCATTTATCCAAATCGGACACGGTTCTTGCTCACAGCCGAGTATTGACCTCATTAGAATTAATCTGAGTTAGAGCACATCACACAATCTGTATTTGTGTGTGTGTGTGAGCGTGTTTTAACTTAAAGGGTTTCACTTGTCTTACCATATCACATTTAAACACCTCAGCAGTCTTTTTCAATTAGCGCATTTTTCTTCTTATTTTGATTGTAGGTCAGGTGTAGCATGATAATCTGATGAGTCTCGCCAGTTTTGTTAGTGCCGTTTTGAATCTTTTACTCATTGAGAAAGTGTGTGAATCCAGCTAGATTACAAAAGCTGCGGCAATACAATCATATTGATATATCAGTCACATGTTTTCACGTTTTCATGTCACATGTTTTCATCTCAGGATTTTTTTTTCTTTTTTTCAATTTTTCCTCAAAGTGTTGTAGTGTGTGATTACCTGCCGATTCTCAGCAGTGTTGACCAGTAGTGTCTCTTCAAATTGCAAAACTATTAGTTTAACTGCATTTAGATCCTTGTATTGATATGTTTTATGCATTTATTTGTGTATTTGCATGCATTCATTCATTCATTTATTTTTTATAATATTCACATTGCAAAGCTACTAGTTTAACTGCATGTCTTGTGGTGGGGTGGTGCCTGATATCACTATTTTCTAAGTAATGCAGCTTTTCAGTGGCAAAATTATTTTATTGATTGGATAGCAATTGTAGCATTGACACTGTAAGTTTAGGCATATCTAAACACAACGATTGTGCTTGGATTCACACCAAAAAATCCCTCCAAGATAGCCTGAACGAGGTGGTCTCAGCCCGTTTCAGGTGAGAAAGCAATCCAACCCAACGGATCAATAAACCAAGCGGTATCATAATTCATAATGGGAAATGTGTTGTATAAAAAGCATCAGTGTCTGATTCTGTGAATGAACACTTTATCACAGATGAAAACCAAAGAGCACCTCTTCATCTTACAGTATTGTGTAATTGCTTTTCTCTGTGCATTGCAAGAATACTGTCCCAACGAAGCCTTGAATTCCCTCTCTAACTGCATTATAAATTATATATATAATATTATCTCATAATTTGGCAGCAGGTATATTAGGCTGCTGTCATTTTAAGACCTAATGCACAGAGTCAGTATACTGTTACACGTGCATTTTGTTTACTGTTTACCTTCACTTAAAATATAACTGACTGTGTTCACATGAATACTCGCCAAGACCAGCATTTTGACATTATTTTGTGTGTATTGGACTGTTTAAGTGAAATAAGCAGCAAAAAAGAACTCAATTTAGTACTAAGAGGCAGCTTTATGTGTGTGCACTTTGGGTGTGAGCTCAAAATTATGCGCAAGGCGTGCAATCCCATGCCAAAATTCAAGTCCTGTAACACCAACAATATTCATCCAGAGCAAATGAAACAAGTGAGTGAGGGGAGGCGGGTTTGTGTGTCAACTCGGAGAGATGAGAGAGAGCAAGAAAGCAGAGCTAGTATCATGGATCTATTCTGCGGAAAATGAGAGAAACGAAAATTGGAAGCGTTTCAGATATTTCAGTATCAATATGTATCGAAAAATTTATATTTTTGACAACACTACATTGCACTTTTATTTTTTCAGATACCTTTTTAAAAGACTACAATTGAAAAATGTATATATTATATATACAATTCAACCCACCAAAGTGGCTAGTAGGAGTGACTGCGTTACACGCCACTACTGAAATTCACCCGCACTTGGCGGGTGTTACCGTCAAGCCCTGTATATATATATATATATATATATATATATATATATATATATATATATATATAATTTTATAAAATCAGTTAGAGCAGAAATGATGGCTACATTCGTATAAGTGTTTGCATGTGTCACGACAGCTACAGGTAAAACCAAAATTAGCTTGCGGAGCAAACTTGTCAATCCATCTTGATGGATGATGCAGAGGAAAATTTGACCAATGAGAGGACAGCTTTACTCACATGTGACTTGCATAAACCCATTTTGGCATGCTTTGAAATGTTGCCTTTTAAAACCAAACCAAGAAGAAAATGCAACATTGTAACAAATTAAGTCCCTGTTTTGGAACAAAGCAAACGACATACAGGTCTAAAAAAAGGCCCTAAATGTGAGTGTGGAAGGCAGGCATCATGACAGGGTCTCATGGCGCCCCTGAAGCAAAAATCTAACAGTGTCGACTCTCACCTGGCTTAGTTCTGCAGATAAAATCTATATGGTCTGTTTTAATTGGGGTCTGTGGTGGTAATTTCCTACGTTTGCTGCAATCTTGCTGTGACCTTTGAGAAGTGGAGCTTATAATGTACCTCTGGGACTTTATTTCTTTTCAAAATTGTTGCCTCTGCCTAATGGTATGGCAGCATCAGCAGACTGTTGAAAATTATGCTCTGTCTCCTTTGGCTTTCTCCGCTCTGAGCTCTCACATATCACAGCTCTTTCATTTTCTCATGTTATTTTCTGTTACTGTGCTTTAAGAGGAAAATAGAGAGCATTGGCTTGCTTAGATAAACACAACAGAACAAGGGTAGTTTTGTCTCTCATTTGCCTTGAATGGCGCTAAAATACAATTAAACAGGTACATGAAGCAATTAAATCTGTGTCACTGAAGTGGTTTTCTGTCTGAAGCTAAAGGTTGACTAAAGCTAAAGTGCCTGTCTGCTACATAAATCAAACTAAAGCTATTTAAGGAACTGAATTTATGAAATTATATAATCCTGCCTGAGCACTTCTATTAAGAATTCAGTTTCCAGTGTTGAATTCTGGCAGTTGTGCTCATTACTGCTGTATTATATCCATTTTGAATATATGAGGATATGAGGCCAAATGCATATATATGAGGTCCCTAAAAGTCTTGACTGTTTAAAACAGCTTTTAGAAAATTTTTGATCTCTGTGAATGTTGTTTGTTGTTACGTCAAATGTAGCTTAGCCACCTCTGAACTGCACATTGACTCTCTGTTGCATTTTGCTAAGCCTTTGTTATTTACTACTTTAATTAATGGTCGGCTGTCGACCAACATCCAGGCATTGGTGGGCATCTGTTGGCCTAGTTTTTGCGGTGTGTTCCACACGTCGCCTGTAGTAGGGCTCACCAGATTTGACCGATTCAGCATGTTGAACGTCAGGTCCGTTTTTGAATGACGAATATAGACTATTGACACCTGATGATGTAGACAGTTATTTCCTTACATGCAGGCACAGAATACACATTGCAGTCAGCTGTAGTCTTTACAGTCTGTACAAGCGTAGCTTTTTGGCCCAGACGCAGCCTACGCAAGCTGACAACACTGATGGCTTTTGTCGACGCTAGTTCTTTAAAGTTGGCTTGGTGTGTCATGGCCCTAAATGAATAGTTCACCCAAAACTGAAAACTATCCTATAATTTACACAATCGGAGTTATATTAAATAATATCCTGGCTGTGTCCGTGCTTTCATGAGAGAATCGAGTTCGGGCGGAAGGGTGACCTCTGACAAAACGTCAGTCGTGAATTAGAAGTCTAAAATGAGAAATTTCAATATAAGAGAAGAGGAGCTACGTCATACGTCGGGTCAGAGGTCACCCTTCCGCCCGAACTCGACTCTCTTGTAAAAGCTTGTATGGCCATTGCTGGTGCCAGTGATTATACTTTATACTTTATAAATATTGATATTTTTCTTGCAAAAACCCTTCACTTCAGAAGGCATTTATTAACCCACTGGAGTCATATGGATTACTTTTATGATAGATGTATGCGCTTTTTGGAGCTTCAAAAACACAGGCTCTATTCAATGGGAGAGATGGATTACTTAAGAGTTAAGACTCTCCAATTACAATTCAAATCCCATGAAAACACAGTGTAAACTGTATACCAATCACAGTTCAGTATGCAAATCTAACTATGACTCTATTTCTGGCAGTAGTTGTTTTTATGCCAATGGGAGACTTTAACCTCAAAAAACTGGCAAAGTTTATAAAATCCAAAAATTGAGAGCACATCTAAGGGTGAATTTATCTACAAAATTCAATTCAAGTTAAAGAAAGCATGGAAAAAGGTAGAGAGAGAGAGCCCTGCAAGTGCTGTACAAATATATTTATGAATATAAGAACCTGTTGGCTGCTTTCTGTCTCTCCTTTTCTCCTTTTGCGCGTTTGGCAACTGATCAAATCAAGTCAGTCAAAATTGGTGCACTGCATTCGCACCCAGATAGTAAACAGGCATTTTCCAGCCAGCAGATTTCAGCTGTGGCTTGAGGTGTCTGAAACTCTATGATAGCATTCAGGCTGACATTGAGACGCCTGACAAAGTCTCACAATGCCTAACAGAGTCTCAAGAACAAAGTAGCTCAAGTCTTTGGTTTTTATGTGATCAAGTTTGACTCCCTGAAGCACCTGAAAGTAACAAGTAGTTTATGAAAAGTCACTAATGAGGATCTATGCAAGTCTTGTGTTTGATGTCACATCATTGCTCACTCTGTGAGTGCATTGACCTCACTTTTCTTGCTGCCTCTTTTCTCTTCCTCCCAGTTGCATTGCTTCCCCTCACTAAGTGGCTCATTAGACCCACAGATGAAGTACAGGGCTAATGACGACATTAGAAGCCGTCACAGATACGCTGCTAACATGTAGCAGATGTGTTCTTCTTATTACATTGCTGTGCAGGAGAGATAAAGAGAGAGATTTATGGCCATATTTTTTTGGGACAGATGACAATCGTTGGAAGACTGTTCTGCCTGAGATCCCCAGGTGGAAATGACTCAAAAAATCAGGGCAGTTCAGGGCCAATATCATCACCAGCAGATTAGAGAGACAGAAAGGTCGACTGCTGGGCAGTTTTCTCCTATGAAATGTTTTGTAGTCTCAGAAGTTTTGGAGGGAAAAGGCACTGCAGCTATTTTGTCTCTTGGTGCAGTGCTCATTTCAACAAACTTCCATAAAAACCCAGTTTTCAAATTTCATAGAGAGAAAGCAGTTTAAATGTTCTCTGAGAGTAAAAAGACTGAGAGTAAAAAAACTGGGTCATTTCACAAAATAATAAAAGTGTATATTTACTTATTTTATTCTGCTGTGTATATGTGCTACCATTTGGGTTCTATTCAATTTTTTTATGTTTTTCAAAGAAGTCTCTTATGCTCAAAAGGCTGCATTTATTTGATCAAAATACAGTAAAACCCATAATTTTCTGTAATATTATTACAATTTAAAATAGCTGTTTTCTAATTTAATATATAAGATATGATTTATTCCTGTGATGGAAAAGCTGAATTTCAGCAGTCATTACTCCAGTGTGTGGGTATGTGTGTGTGTATATATATATATACACGATAGATAGATAGATAGATAGATAGATAGATAGATAGATAGATAGATACACACACATACACACACACTATACATTCATATATCGGACCAAGATTTTTTATTTATATTTTGCTAATGGGACATTAAATTGTATTTATTTAGATTAAATAATTAATTAATTATACATCTAGTAATTGTTGTGCAGCATTCTGTGATTGTATTTATTCATTTAAAGACTTGCATTGCTCCAAAGTCATCATTGAGAATAATGAGAACTACACAAAGTTTAAAATAAAACTGTACATCACAATAATAAGTCATTTTGGGGAAAATGTGCCTAATTTAAATATTCGAATGTATTTAAAATCTTGGAAATTTATGCATATTTTGAGATATCGCATAAAAGATCTGCAGGATGGAAACTGAAAGGTCTGCATAAATTCTAAAAATGAGAATAAAAAACATATACGCTTGTTTGAATCAAATAAAAAAAAAAAAAAATGTGTCCGATAAGAGAACATGTGCATAAACTATAATGGAAACACATTTACTGAATAAAATTCTTGATGGGCATCAAAAAAAAAAATCATGTGACTTTGCAGTGCACGATGGGACACCATAACTGGACTAACCAGTGGACCAATGTTTTTGCACAGCATCCGAAATGCCTGAGCAAAGTCTGTCCTCAAAGTGGTTCAATATAATTACCTTCCAGAATTGTCTTCACGACTGCGTTCCCAAATAGCAGCCTCTGAAAGCAAGATCTGCGTGCTCTGAGATGCAAGTAATTTATTATATACGAAAACTGTTATATACAGTGGCTTCTCCTACTTTTCTCAGTGATATTTGAGTGGGAGATTATCAGGAAGTGACAATTTTGTTCTCTTCGACTCACTGGATGAAAATTCACAAATGTGGATGGAAACATAGCTATTGTCATTTTGCAAAACATAATTTTATATTTTTGACTTTGAGATGAGATATAATCCGGGCAGCTTTTGTGAGATTCCCCAAAATAGTTCAAGCTCAACATTATGACAGTATCACATTTTATTAGTTTGGGCCATTATGGATTCCCTGTAATGCTGATTCCTTTCAAGTACCTTATTCATCACAAGTTTGCCTATCCGGGAATCAAATCTGATCTTGCACAAAGCTCCAGATAATGTGAATGTGATTAAGCTCCTCATGGCCTTTCATTCTGCTGCTGCACCATTGCAGGATCTCTTGTTCATTTTCAGCTCTGAAATTCAAACTTCATGAAGTTAATTAGGCTTTGTGTGAGAGGGACTGGAAGCGGCTAAGAATGTGCTGAAAAGACTAATTTTGGAACCGAGTGAGGAATTAACCCGAGCTTGAGGGAAGTGCTCTATCAAATGCTGATGGAGCTTTCCTGCTCACATCTCTGTATAACTGGCCAGGCTTTTTCACAGAAAAAGAGATGGTGTATTAAAACGGTGTGCATTTTTTGCTGAATTTCACCATAAAAGATGACTAATATCACAAAGTGCGGCTATATTTGCATAAGTCCATTTCCTGAATCTGCGTCATATGCAGAAGAACGGACAATGATACCCCTGATGAGAACTGCTGGGTGGCTTCAGAAAAGAGGAAGGAAGCTTGATTTTAGCTCAGTGGTTATGAAAAACCTCAATATGAGAGTCTAAAGCAACACTTGAGACTGAAGTGGAAAAATAAGGGAGAGTATTTCAGACATCTCAGCCATTGTAAAGTGCAGTTTGAAGCAAAGAGCGGAATGCACTCTTTGGGTATTGAAGCACGTACTAGTCTATAGATTGCTACAAAATCAATCCATTCGTCAAGCACCCCCAAAATCATCTTTATCTGGCCAAATCATGGCTTCTTCCCAGAATTCTGTGCATCTCACCTGCTGATCTACAGCCCGACCTTACATTTGTAATACCTGTGCTTTATATACAATGTAATATTGTGTTTTTGCTGAGCTTTCAGGATGTATTAATTGCTCACTGTAACACATACGTAATTTGTGGAGATCAGCAGTAAATTCCCCATTGAGGAGCTCAGTTTAATTCGTACCTGAATATAGCAGCCTGTTCCAGATGTTATATAAGATGACGCACCTAAAATATATCTACCTTGACTGTTCTTCTGAGATTTAGTTTCCGTACAAGACACACAAGAAGGAGCTGCTCAGGAGTTTTGCTGGACAGAATATCATACTTTATTCTGGTGTGCTAATTTAGTTTCTGCTCTGTATATTTCTGGGTATGTAGATTTTTTTTTTTTTTTTTATGTTTTGATTTGCAGTGGGTTTTTTTATGTTATCTTAAAATGCTCAAACAAACCAAATAACCCATAAATATTCAGGGTATTTGTGGTAGCAGCTAGGCGATTAACATTTAACCTTAGCATGCCTTTTTCAATTTGAAGTTTGGTTGAGCTGTAATATATAATTTAGAAAGTAATACCTTTGAAGAATGTTACATGTACTAGTAAGAGCTAGAAGGTATTCCTCAAGTAAACAATAGCGAGAGTTTATGTAAATGAAGTACTGAATAAATTTGTCTAAATTAAGACTGCAAAGAACATATTAGCCCAACAAAGACTTTTTAGTGATATTTTTAGATATATTTTTGGACCCTTTCTCAATACCAAATACAACATATTATTTATATTAAATAATATTTATTGAAAAACAATATTCAAATTATCAACAATAGCCATTATAAATGACAATAGTAAATAAACACAATAGGACAATTCAGCCAAACGTACAAAAGCAGTGCTCTACAGGATCTAAGTTAAATATAGCCTTAATAGATTATTAAATTTAACATAGCCCAATTCAGTTTGTTCAGGAACAAGTAATAAAGACCAAAGATTGCCGGTTTTATGTACCCAAAATGAATTATATCTCATGTTTAACCACTATAAGAGACAGCGGCAAATCCCCGAAGCACTGGCTGAGATGAAGCTGTTCTTGGCGGGTACACGAGCACTGAATGGCTGTTTACGGCTGCTCGCATCTCCAAAAACATCTAAACAAATTGTAAAATAGGCGCTATGATTAAATATGAGTCACATATTTCAGGTCTAAACAACTACACTCTCGCCAAAAACTTAAAACTACAGTTCGAAGTTAATACTTTAAAAAAAATAAAATAAAAAATACTACAACAAGTGTAGAATTTGTAAAAACTATGGCTGCCATGACAGATCAAAACCTTTCATCAAAGTTATCCTAAAACCTTCTTCTTAGAACAACTAACTTTTTTGATCCACTTTAAATGTTGACTACTGTGTAAATTATATATATATATATAAATTAGGGGGGTAACTGTACACATATTCATACTGAACCGTTTTGCGTTTCAGTACAGGGCTTTCGGTTCGGTGCACGTGTGTACCAAAGCATTACATTGCAACATTGTAGCCTAACCACCATTAACCACCAATAATCGCAATAAGCTCTGCGTTTTGTTACTTTCGTTAAGAAACAAAGTGTTATCCTTCAAATTCTGTCCACTAAATCACGAAATTTAAACAGAAAATGCCATTTTGATGCGCTTTGATGCGGTGTGACAGATCACTGTACAGGCGCCTCAGTTCGAGTGCGGAGCGCGAGTGAACGCGATCATCTCTTCCTCTTTAATACTAGTTACAGAATAAACATAAAAGAACATCTGAAGGTATGTTGAAAGATACAGTAAAACTTATTGAAATCTCGTGTAATTGCTCAATCAGTGTTTCAACGGCGGAAAGACATCAATGAAAGCTTGTAAACAATATGTCATGTAGCATTTACCTCAGAAAAGCCATTCAGCGTCCAAATTTGTTAGTTCGCTAGAGAAATGAACTCTTTCGCTTTATATATGCACTGTATTAGCCTATATAATCATTATATTTTACTTAACCTTTTAGTGATGTCCTGATTTGGCTATTTAATGTATGTTTAAATAAATCTGTTGTGAAAATGACAGCCACTGTGTAGAAATGATTATATTTCAACAACGAATTGGAGTAAAAACATTTAGAAGTTAATGCAAAAACTGCCTTAGTTGCAGCTTACATGTTTGCATAGGCCTATAATTTGTTATTTGAGTGTTGATTATTTTATCTAAAAATAAAAAGCAATTGAATTTAGGCTAATAGTTTGGGCTCAGTTGTTAACCTTTAATATTATAGTAGCATAATGTTCAAGTAAGGGCTCCCTACATAGTTTATAGCATTAGCAGAGATCATTTTTTATCCTTAAGAAACTTTTAGTTATTTAATTTAATATATTTAAAGACAAAAACACAATTTGTTCAGTAAACACGGTTTAATAAAAAAAAGCAATTTTATGTTTAGTTTTCTCCCCACCTGCTGTACCGAAAGTCGTACCGAACCGTGACTTCAAATCCGAGGTACGTACCGAACTGTGAGTTTTGTGTACCATTACACCCCTATATATATATATATATATATATATATATATATATATATAAATATATATATATATATATATATGTATGCTATTGTTGGTGTTATTTTTATATTCAATAAAACAAATTAAGTAAACCAATAAAAGGTGTAAACTGCAGGCAATAGTAAAAGGAAATAAACCACAGTCCTCAGCTAATAGATTTTTAGATCTCTAAAGCTCATACCGTATGCAGTCTTTGTGTTGAGTCTGTAAATCACTGGAACAATAACAGTTTGAACCAGTTGTGAGCTCAGTTTAATACCATCCTGTGAATCTGGCCTCTGCTCCTCTCAAGCATGGCTAATGAGCAATTACACGCACACTCACACTCACACACACACGCAGACATATAAACACTCTACGAAAGATGGATGGCGCTCATAACTTACGCTGAGGTGCTGGCGGCGAGACACAGAGGCTGCGTTTTGATTCACGTGAAGAATCACCTTGTATCTTTCCTGTAGCCTCACTCCAAGGATGCAAGGCGTTACTCTTATTATGTTTACAACCGTAACAGCTCCTGTGCTCTTGTTGTGCCATATGTTAAAGGTCTTAACGCACTCATGAGCTCTGAGTGAGGACCAGATCAAGCACTCCAGCAGGTTGCATTCCTGCTGCTTAGAAGATGGACATTTTCATCTAAACCTCTCAGATTGACAACATGCAAACAAATTAATTTCATTCTATAACATGTGTCTGTATTGGAAAATCATCTGAATTATATCTTCAGGATAACATGGTATTCTTGGTTTAATTGCTTTCAGAGAGTGATATTTTCCTAATGTTAGCATTTGAAGTTCTCTCTTCTGAGCAAACAGATTGATCCATTCAAGATAGAGTCATTTAGATACCCCCAGTAAAGTAGGTAGCACTTTATTGTATTGCATACCTTTTTTTCCTGCATCGAAAATGGCAGAGCAGCAAATCATTCCTCTAATATGTTTCTGTTGAGTGGGAGTGACCTTTGGCGGGGTGTAATATCACGCAGAGAAGAAAAAAAAATGCTAGGAGAAGCAGCCGGGGAAAAAAAAAGAAGAAAGGGCAGTTTGTTTATGATCACATTACACTGTAACAGAGCACTGAATCTGATGCCAACGCTAAGGAGATGCTGGATCCTCCGATTCATATCTGAAAGGTCAGGTAATTTAAAAGAGCAGCCCATTACCAAACCTATAGAATATTCAAAGCTTCTCCGCAAGAGGAGATTAGAAACACTGAATGGGGTTTGTGTGTGTGTGTGTGTGTGTGTATGTTCGTTTGATTCATGAGACGCCTGATAGAAGATTGAAAGAAAGTGCAGAAGGAGAATGTTTCAAGTTCAGCCTCAGTGCTGGAAGAATGCACCTAGAAACACATTCATGGTAATGTCAAGGTCTTTCACTTGTAGCTTTTTATTTTTAATTCTCTTATTTCTTATTTAAATATCTGGTAAAACAACTGGCTTTTGTAGCCGCACTGCATAGTCGTCTTTATACATACAGTATGAAATATGAAATGCTGTTGTCATGACAATCAGTGCATATTGATTGCATGATTGTGTTTCTTGTAGGGTTGTCAGATGTTCCGGGTACTAAAAATGTCTTTGACTGTTTGTTGCTTCTTGCTGTTTTTTGAGCATCTCGCACCATGTTTATTGCATTTGTTTTATTAATGCATCATTTAAAAAAAGTGTCTGTATACATTGTGTTGCACACCTCCTGCTTAATTTTGTCTTTTGTGCACATCATCCATTCCTTCACGTTTTGCCACTTTTGTTCCACTTATGTTTCACTCATACTACATGCATTTTATTACAGAAGACGCATTTCCAATTCTTGAGCAGGACATTTCATTGTGTTAGCGTGTGTTATAATGAGTGGTGATCTGACATTAAAGCTGAGGGTTCATGGCTGTTATCGGTGGCAGAAGGCAGCAGTGTTAATCTTCTCTTGTGTACACAGACACGCACTTCGATCTATCGCTGTTCCACAGCTGCAGGAGCCCGTTATCCATTGTAGTCAAACCTCAAAATGCAAACAGTTACATCCAGCTCTTGATATACATCCACTGAGGTACATGGGCAGTTTTGCTTTATTACAATAAAAAGTTCCTCAGGGTAAATTAGAACCAGGAAACCATTGTATTCAAGGTGAAAATGTCAGTTTAGACAAATTAGTAATATATATTTTGATTCTGAGTGGATAAAAAACATTAACATTTTACACTTAAATAAAAAATAAAAGTAGAGAAACTAGTTTACACTATTGTTCCAAAGTTCACTTAATGTTTCTTTGGTAAGATATTTTGGAAAGAAGACTCACCAAAGCTGCGTTTATTTGATCCAAAATGCTGTAAAAACAGTAATATTGAAATATTATTATAATTTTTTTTAATATATTTTAAATGTAGTTTATTCCTGTGATGGCAAAGCAGAATTTTCATCATCATTACTTCAGTTTTTATGGAAGCTTGTTTCCGCCACTGAATAAAAAAATCGACTTTTTATCTCGCAAGACTATTTTTTCCTCAGAATTATGATATAAACTTATGAAGTCAGAATTGCAAGTTATAAAGTCAGAATTGTGAGATATGAAGTAATATTTGCGAGATATAAACTCACAGTTGCGAGTTATGAAGTCAGAATTGCGAGTTATAAAGTCAGAATTGTGAGATATTGCAAGTCAGAAACTCGCAAGTCAGTCTTTTTTCCCTCAGAATTGTACTTTATAACTCGCAATTGAGAGTCAAATTTATATCTCACAATTCTGCCTTTTTTTCTAAGAATTGTGAGATATAAATTTGCAAATGCAAGAAAAAAATGAGAATTGGAAGAAAAAAGTGAGAATTGCAAGTTAATATCCCGCAATTGTGAGTATATAACTCGCAATTCTGACTTTATTTCTCACTGTTGTGAGTTTATATTTCACAATTCTGACATATTGAATTGTGAGATGTAAAGTCCCAATTTTGAGATAAAAAGTCGCAATTACCCTTTTTTTTTTTTTTTTTAGTGGCGGAAGCAAGCTTCCATAAGTTTCCAATGTCACATGATCCTTTAGAAATCATTCTAATATGCAGATCTGATGCTCAAAAAACATTTTTATTTTTATCAATGATGAAAACAGTTCAAAGAAAATAAAAGAAGTATTCATTTCTTTAAAAATCCCAAACTTTTGAACTGTATTGTATTTTGAAAAAAAAAAAAAAAGTTGCTTTTATTGTTTGTCATGTTGCTTTATACAGTTCAGAGAGAGAAGGCAGATTAGCAAATGAAAGTTGGCTGTTATTCACAAGTGTCCTTCAAACTGGCTTAAGAAAAGACTGTATACGATGTCAAAGGAAGCAGAACAGCAGCAAAAAGGCTTAGTATGCGAGTTAATTAAAGAATTACATCGTCAAACGCTGTTGTCAGGAAATAGCAGGATTCGTTGAAGCACATTATCGGCTAGTTGCCCTTGTTAACAGCCTCTGTACAAAATGAATAAGAGAAACTGTCAGCATTTTAGCTGAAATGGTGAGTGTACATTGTGGCCCCAGAGAGATGTATTTACCAGCCATTGTACCAGACAATACACCATTTTATTCTCAACTATTCTTAATGATAGAGGCCAGTCTGGCTCTTTGTATGTGGCTCTACAGTAGTCAAATTAACCAGCACTGGATCATAAAGTTGTAGAGAAATGTATTGTGTCGATGCCAGAACTGACCATCTCACAGATGGAAAAAGATGAAAAACCTTCTGTGAGTTAATAAACACCTGCTTTATTGTTGTTTATGGGTTCATTTATCATTTTATACAGAAAATATGTGCAGTTTGATGTTTGCCAGTTATTACTTTCTGCTCTTGCATTGTCGCCGATGACAAATAATAGATACGAAAGGGGTCGGTTGTCGAGATTTTATGCAAGATGTTATCCACCTCGTGTAGTGCTGTGGGTTCGTGTGACTCCTTGTCCGTTTGTGCGTTTTATCTCACACTGTGCCTAGGAAAGCCCTTGTCCATGTAGTGCTGTGTGAGGTCGCATAAGATACACCCTTTCTGATAAGATAAGCTAATGGAATCTGAAGGTCACTGAAAGGTCATTCTCCCGAGGCATTGCCGCTGTGGCAGAGTGGCAACACTTCATATTGATAAAGTCTTCGCTGGAGCCTGGAGCGCTTTACACATACAGTTGTGATAAGCAGAATATTTACACTTTGGAGAAGTGTGTCAAGAAAAAATATGTGCATTGGAATTGCAGCATTATTTGATTACATACTTATTTGAAATGTAATCAAATAATGCTGCAATTCCAATTAATATATTTCTTCTTTTATTCATTAGATCCATCAATGTGTGACCTTGCTATCTGGTTCTCAAGATTGAGTGAAATTCAAAACAGTCAATGGTCACTGCTTTAAGTTGCAGACAGAAATGTAATTAGCCTTTTTTGCGAGTTAATTAATGACTTACAGATAGATTTTCACCTGCTAAAGGTGTTTGCATGCAGTTGGGGCTGTAAATCAAACCCCCGGGGTCTTCAGTGCTAAACCAGTTAGAGACCTTGAGTTATTTTAAATTTTCACAGTAGAGTAATGAGTTTGAGCATATCCAAAGCCAAACACCCACACTCTTCAATTGAGCCAGATGGATACTGTCTCTTCATTATGTTAAAAACAAACAAATGTGGAGTTAAAGTGATCTACTTTTGAAAGCGACTCACATTTATGAGTGTGTTGTATTGAAAATTGTTGTTGCAAATTCTGCTGAACTAAATGCATCAGCAAAGGTCTACACTCCCCTTCTGTCCCCCCATAAATATACACTGATCAGGCATAACATTATGACCACCTTCCTAATATTGTGTTGGTCCCCCTTTTGCTGCCAAAACAGCCCTGACCCATCGAGGCATGGACTCCACTAGACCCCTGAAGGTGTGCTGTGGTATCTGGCACCAAGATGTCAGCAGCAGATCCTTTAAGTCCTGTAAGTTGCGAGGTGGGGCGTCCATGGATCGGACTTGTTTGTTCAGCACATCCCACAGATGCTCGATTGGATTGAGATCTGAGGAATTTCGAGGCCAAGTCAACACCTCAAACTCATTGTTGTGCTCCTCAAACCATTCTTGAACTATTTTTGCTTTGTGGCAGGGTGCATTATCCTGCTGAAAGAGGCCACAGCCAACAGGGAATACCATTTCCATAAAAGGGTGTACATGGTCTGCAACAAATCTTAAGTAGGTGGTACGTGTCAAAGTAACATCCACATGGATGGCAGGACCCAAGGTTTCCCAGCATGTTCACTTGCTGCCTAATATATTCCTCCCACTAACAGGTGCTGTGATGAAGAGATAATCAGTGTTATTCACTTCACCTGTCAGTGGTCATAATGTTATGCCTGATTGGTGTTTTTATATATATATATATATATATATATATACACTTATTTATTTATTGTGGTGGGGCCAGTGAAAATATTGGCAGGGCACTGATGTGGCCAGCAGAAAAAAAAAAAAAAAAAATCTTTGTAGCCCGATTTGTTTAATGTGGAAATCTTATGCTGTATTGCAGCCCTGTCTGGTCACTGAACTTTACTGTCCGTCAGCTTCCTATTATATTTTCCGGCTCATGGAGCTTAATTCAATCCATCAAGCAACCCCCTCTTCTTTCACCCTATTTCTGGATCTCTCTCTCTCCCTTTTTCAACCGGTCTCCATTAATCTCAAACTCTGTCTAATTATCGTTAGCCTACACTGAGCGAGTGCAACATTTTCTTTAAAAGAAGCTGAAGAGTCATAGATGGTCTCGGAAGATACATTGATCCTTTTTTCCCAGGGTGCACTTTGTGTTTGGTGACTAATAGTCCTGTTTTACGGCTTCACTGGCAGTGTTGTGGTAAAGACTCAGAACCCTGCCATTGATCGTCTCACACTGCAGATTTATGAGACACTCCACTGTGACTGTCTAGCAGACAGTGGCTGCCACATTACCCTCATATTGAGCGAAATGGATACACTCTGTCACCTCAATATGTTAAAAACCAAACAAAGTGATCTACCTTTAAAGTTTGCATCTGATGCAGTCAGCCACACTGTCCTGCCATGTTTAGAGATAATCATTTTTATTTTTCACAAGAATTTTTTAAAGGTTCACAACTAAAATTAGAGCTTACGTAAGCACAATCAATCGGTGAGTCATCAGGCTTCAAGATGAATTATTTAATTACAAGTTATGGACCATTTTAAAGCACCATTAAGAGTAACCAAGCAGTTGCTTCAATTTGTACTGTAATTTTCAGTATTTTAAATCCATCATACGAGCATATGGGCAACGATGGGTCTAATTTTAGTTTTGTTTTTGTTTTTGTGGAAACCATGATACTTTCTTTTTCAGGATTCTTTGATAAATAGAAAGTTAGAAAGAACAGAATTTATTTGAATATAAAACTTTTGTAACATTATAAATGACTTTATAATGTTTCTCTGTGGTATTCTTTGTCATTTGTCTGAATAAAAGTATAAATTTATTTCCTGATCCCTATACTTTTGAATGGTAGTTTATTTTTTGCTGTCATACATTTTACACATCAAAATGTTTTGCGTCTCTTTAAAACCATACAAATGCATCTTCATTTACATACAATTGTTGTCAAATAAATCATTTTTAATCAACCACATGGGCTTCTGTTTCTACTGTTTAATTTAAAATGTGTCTATAAAGGCTCATAATACTAGTAAGACTAGTAATACTCAATTGTATCAGTAATGTGTACCTCTTAAGGTGCTTTTTAATGCTGTCATTCTCATAGCTGTCGTCTCTTCCTCTTCTTTCCGCTCCCTCCTTGCCATTCTTTCATTGTATCATGTCTTTGTCTGCTTGTCTTCTCACTGTCCTTTCATTGTTCCTGTACCTAGACCTAGTGAACCAGTTTTGTGAGCAGGTCCTGAACTTCTTGTTTTGTCCCTACTCTCCTGCCATAGCCCCGTCCTCCCCTGGTGTTGACTCCGTACCCTTGCAGCGAACAGGAAGTCAGAATGCCACAGGGACGTTTCCCAGAGGCGGCTACGCTTCCGGTCAGAGTGCCAATTACACGGACACTTACCGCACATTGCCGTACTGCTCATCAGTGGAGTCTCCCTACAGCAAGTCCGGCCCTGCCCTGCCACCCGAGGGCACCCTGGCCCGCTCTCCCTCCATTGACAGCATTCAGAAGGATCCCAGGTGAGTTTGCATGCCATTGGACCTTTTTCAGTCAGAGTGGTGCTCATGCCAGGTGCAGATGGCAAATGTACACATATCAATCCAATTTTAGCTGGAAGAGCATCTGCTGAAAGGGTTTTCAGGGGTTGTTTGTTACATTTTGGAGGCCCTTTTTAGGGTGACCACCTGGTTATTTCTCTGTTGCAGGACAGCAGATGTGATTTTGCGGAACAATGCAGTGCATATGAGAGAGAGATAAATGTACTACTATTAGACTATGTAAATATGATTTAAAGTAGTTGGAAAGTCTCTTAAAGCACTCATAAAAATAATGGTTCCAAAGGGGAGGGTGGGAGGTGGCAGCAACAGCATGTAAAAACCATTTTAGGACGGGGTCATGACATGGTATATATATATATATATATAGGAAACAGTAGCTGCGTCCAAAATCGCGTACTGTTGAGTAGGTACTACATTTAAATTTAAATTTACTTCACGACCGTTAAAAAAGTACGTTCTATACGTTCTATGAATGTGTGTAGTATGAATGAATTCGGACGTACTACATCCGCCATGTTGTTACTGTCACATGACTTGTCAGTTATGTCACTTCAACTTTATTCACAAATCCTCTCCTGCGGCCTCATGGGATAGTAAAGTGTCCATCGAATGCACACTTCAGAATCTCACCGGAAGTGATAAGTCATCCAGGTACTTTTCGCCTACTGTTTTTCAAATTCTATGATTTCAGATAATGCTAATCTGTTCACATACTGTTTTACACATGTTATATAGTAGAGAAGTATTCGATTTCGGACGCAGCGAGTATCAACAAGTAAGTGTTTTGAAAACATTACCCATATAAAACTGTCATTTACAGACAAAGCATTATGAAATCATTTACTTACGGTTTGTGATGGAGCTACTGTCAGATCCAATACAGTTGGCTGCTTAATCTTTTAGTTTCTTAAACTGTGCCTCTTTTGCAAAACAAAATGCTCTGAACAAATATATAATCCTCTGACGCCATTAAAATAAACCATCCATTTGTTTCCAACGCATATAAGATGTTTAAACTGGATGCTTCAAATCAAACGTTCTTTCACTCTTCCATTTGTGCTGTTGTTGATAGACTCTGAACACGAATCTGTATACTGTATCCAGTATAGACAGTGTCAGTGATTATAATGGGTTCTATTTGCTTTTGACGCAGCGAGACGTGATGCGCTCACACATCCAGTGTGGGCTCATTTTAGCCGTTAAGTGACTGAACGTCTATGGTGCAATGATGTATAACTATTTGTCGATGTCTTGCTCCAGAGGCAGTCATATGCAAATGTATTTGCCCATGTCATGTCACAGATCCTGCAATATCAAAACAAGCCGTTTTTGGAGCTTGATTAAATAAATGCTTTGTTTATAGTGACTAGGACCTTTTAAGCTATGAAACTTGCAAGATCTTGTTTTAATGGTACAAAGATATGTCAAAAGATCAAGGCAAATTTGATTTCCCATGTCATGACCCCTTTAAAATGTCTTCATTGAAACATAGATGGCAATAAAGAACCTTTACTTGTAAGAGTGCATTTGATGCGACGTAACTGACGTTGGATGATAACGTGCTTTAAATTGACAATAATCTTTGGTAATTGCGACCAGCTCTATGACTCCACCCGGTGATACAGTGTAATTTCCCCCAGGGGACCTATTCAGTCTACTAAATATAATGAACTGAATATAGCAGACTAGTAGTTAAAATCCAAACTTCAAACATTAAATGCATTTACTGGATCATCTTGAACTTGTATTTTTGTCAGATCTGGCAGCTTTGACTTTCTTATCCAGTATATCTAGAAGTTCTGGCTGGTGTTGCTGTATTTAAAGTTACACTATGTAACTTTTGGCCTTCCAGCATCTAAAAAAAAAAAAAAAAAAAAAAAAAACTGTATGCATTTTGCAGAAGAACATTGTTTTGGTTGTGCTTTGGCTTTGTGTGACTGGAGGTTTGAGATTTAGCTTGCTCCATGTCAACCTTACTCACTCACTGTGACACCTAACCTATGCCACTTCCACACCATACATGCGTCAAAATAGCCCGAGCAACTTTTCTCTATTTACGGATATGACAAGACCAACACAGGTGAGTGATGTATGTAAGCAATTTCCCGTGAAAACCATCCTGTCAGGTCTAAAATATGAACAATAGGCTTACCATAGTGAATCAGGGTAAGGCAAAATCAAATTTTGGAAGAAGGATTGATGATGTATTGACTCATTATTTCAATTTTGTTAATTTTGAACAAAAAAGTTACATGGTGTACGTTGAACTTCACCCGGAATTCACTTTTGAGGGACACTACTTGTGTTTTGCAGGACATGGGACAAAGCTCCCAATTTTGGGACTGTCCCACAAAATAGCCTTACCCTGTATTTGTATTAGGGGTGAAAGCATATTCAGCCTTCTCAGTAAACAATTGGTCAGGACATAAAAGAAAAGCAAGTGATTTTGTGGCAATAGAGCTTCCTTTTGTAATCTTCACATTAAAGCAGTTGACTTATCAAAGGCTAGTCCTTTTGGGTCTTTATACTGCCGACACATCTTTTTCCATCTACTGCTTCTGCAAATCAATCAATTGAATGAATAAAAAGCAATAATAACAAATATTTTGCATTGTGATACTCTGTTTCCCATTATTAGGATTCTGTGTAAATGCATTTAGATGGCCTCTTAAAAAGTCGATGTAAACACGGTGTATATAGGCCAATTTACTTGTGAGCCGGGACAGGACCCCTGCACAGGGTCGCACCATAGGGGCACTTGCAGAGTGTTTTTATATTTATTTGTGTTGATTTAGAGAGAGATTTCTGGCTGAAATACACTGTTGCTTGTTGCTTGTTGTTTGTATATGTACTAAGTCAATAGCTTTTGGAACTATGTGGTTTGTTGCACCTTTTCACACTTTGACTCCCAGACACATTGAACTCTATGCGGGTTTTACAGACATCAACAGAAATTCTGATTAGTTTCTCGGGAGGATGATGTTTCTAAAGCCCTGTGCACTTCCTTAGAGACACTTCCTAAAAACGTGTGCTACACAGACAGGCATGATCGTTAAAAAAATATGACAGGGACCATATACTGTTCAAAAGTCAGTAAGCTTTTTTAAAGAATATACATTATTCAGCAGGGATGCATTAAACTGACCAAAAGTGACATTAAAGACATTTATAATGTTACAAAACATTTCAATTTCAAATAAATGTTGTTCTTTTGAACTTTGTTCATCAAAGTATCCTTGAAAAAAACACGTATAACTGTTTCCACAAACAGCACAACTGTTTTTAACATTAATAATAAGAATAAATGTGTCTTAAACACCAAATCAGCATATTCAAATAATTTCTGAAGGGTCGTGTGACACTGAAGATTGAAGTAATGATGTTAAAAATTCAGCTTTGTATTCACAGGAATAATAAAATATATTACAATAAGTTTTTAAATTGTAAATGTGAGAGATTTTAATGTGTTGCTATGCATTGTTCCAAAGGTGTTAATAATAGAACACATCTTCTTAGCTAGCCAAACAATTTTTTATTCATGCCCATAGTACAAATTGTCACTAACCTACCATTGAGTATGAGTAAAGTAACAGTAATGCCTTCCTTGGCAAACACCATTATTTAATATTGGCTACTGGTGAAAAACCATAGTAACGAAGACTGAGAGTGTGCC
The DNA here is from genome assembly GCA_037950675.1 of Hypophthalmichthys molitrix. Lineage (NCBI taxonomy): Eukaryota > Metazoa > Chordata > Actinopteri > Cypriniformes > Xenocyprididae > Hypophthalmichthys > Hypophthalmichthys molitrix. The sequence continues at coordinate 15,731,829 of CM075514.1, read as the reverse complement.
AGCTCCAATTAAATATATATATATATTTTTTTTTTTCTCCACACCTTTTTCTAATAATACACTAGATGCTGTAAGGCATCATTTGAAGATATATATTGTTAATCTTTTTTTTTTTTTTTCATGCTTTCCTTTGTTTAAATTCTCATATTCTTTCAGTACCACTCAGTTATAACAATTTATTTTTTAAAGGAGTCTTTAATATGTGTGATAGTAGTCACTAAACTTTTTTTGGCCATTTTTTTTTTCATCCATTAATTGGACAGAGTTGATCGCATGTTGCATGCAAAGTGGCTCCTCATCTGCTCGGTGTTACAATGGTCCTGAAAAACTGGACAGCAGATAATTAGTACTGGTGATACATACACTCTGCAGGCGTTTACTGAGGCTCATCTTGGTTAGGCTAATAAAGGCTACTGCAGTCTAGCAATATGCTGTTTAGTGACTATATAGTTGGAGAAACTACTTTGAAATGGTACAAGCTGCACATAATGTAAAATAACTGATGGATGGATGGATGGATGGATGGATGGATGGAGTGTGAGCTCTTTAGTCTGAGTGTGACTGAGTGTGAGCATTCATATAAATGCAAGGCTGTGCCTGGAGTTATTCAGTCTAAATGGAGCGAAACTGGAACCACCCACTTTTTCTGCGACCTTGGTTGTTGAGTATTTTTCCCATTCATTTTCTATAGGAATTTCAGTAAAGAGTTTTAAGGAGGTCTAAGATTGAAGATTTATTCAAAAAAAAAAAAAAATATGACAACAGAGTAGTATGTCCAAATACATAGTACTAGAAAAAGAGTAGGTGAAAAGTACCTGGATGACCTACTACTTCCGGCAAGATTCTGAAGTGTGCATTTGATGGACACCTTACTATCCCATGAGGCCACAGGCGAAAGAGATGTGAATAGCGCCGTAAGTCACATGACAATAACAGCATGGCGGATGTAGTACGTCCGAATTTCATTCATACTACACACATTCATACTATATAGAACATACTTTTTTTTAACAGACGCAAAACCAATTGTAATACAGTGTGCTATTTCGACGCATTCAATTCCAAGAACGCAAAGAACAGACTTACGTTCTCGTGAAGACCTGTCTTGCCAGGCTACCTTGTAAGAATGAACTCAGAAGGACTCAAGGACACAGAATGCATCCTTGTGAGAGTTAAGATGTGCTGCGATCTTGTTGCTCAACTGACTGTCCCAACATATTACAAGTAGAGGCCAATGCACAATAAACACAACATAACATCACAACGAATGTCATAACCTATTAAAACATTTATTTCATATTATTATAAACATTATTTTCATAGTATCTTTTTAATATGCTAATAAAAATACTGCAGGCTTTCTCTAGGTCACTTTATTAAAATTAGGCAAAACCGACATATTCACGAGCCTTCACATATTTGTGAGCTTTCAGTGAGAATCACTCAAGTGAGAACAAGAAGTTCAAAGCTTACCAGCTGCGGCATCTTCTGGGATTTCTAACGGTTCAAATCTTTCAAGTCTGCATTCGATGCATCCTCGATATCAAGAACACATCCGGGTACTTTCAAGATCGCATAAGAACCCATATTGAGAAACAGCTTCTGTCTTTTAGAACTACAAATCCCATAATACATTGCAAATAAAATGATCAAATCATAAACAACAGTACAGTATAAAACTATTTACTACAAGTTACTGTTGGTATATTTAAAGTTTGTTTTTTTGTGTGTCGAGTCATTTGCAGTGCTTCATTGGAATAGGAGTTTGCTACAGTGCTCATTTGGCTTACTTCTCATTTCCATGGTAGCAGCTACTTCTTTGATTGATGGATCTAAAGAGGATCTCTCCTCAGAAGTAGTAGCTCTTCACTCTTTTCAAAAAAATATGTATTATTTAAAATAATATTTTTAAAATGACTTTGAAATCACATTTGTGGGGTCTACATAAGCATATCATCTTTTAATGAACTCTGAGCTCACAGTAGGTATGTGTTGAAATGTTTATGTTTTATTGTTAAAAATCAGTGTCTCTATGGCAGGGCTGTCCAACCCTGCTCCTGGAAGGCTACCGTCCTGCAGATTTCAGTTCCAACCCTGCTCCAACACACCTGTCTGTAATTATCAAGCAGCCCTGAACACTATGATTAGCTGGTTCAGGTGTGTTTGATTCGGGTCGGAGCTAAAATCTGCAGGGCGGTAGCCCTCCAGGACCAGGGTTGGACACCCCTGCTCTATGGAAACAATTAATGTTTAATAAAATGTTATTTATGAGTGAACACAAGGCAGATGACCCAAACACTGAACAGCACTTGTTCTCATGTGTGACAAAATTCTAGCTTGATCTCTTGAGAAAAAGGCTTATTTAAAGGGGACCTATTATGCCCCTTTTTACAAGATGTAAAATAAGTCTCTGATGTCCCCAGAGTGTGAATGTGGAGTTTTAGCCCAAAATACCCTACAGATCCTTTTTATAGCATGTTAAAATTGCCACTTTTTGGGGGGTGAGCAAAAGTGCGCCGTTTTTCTGTGTACCTTTAAATGCAAAGGAGCTGGTGTTCCCAGACCCCTTTCAAGAAGAGGGCAGAGCTTCAAGAGCTCATGCTGACATGCTCCGGCATACCGGCAAGAACAAAATCTCACACACTAAAAAAAGTCAGAAACTGTCAGTAGTGGTGTTCAGCCATCTGTCATCTGAACGTTTGTGAAGCAGTCCGACGCAAAGTGATTGGCGCAAACTTATAAGACTTTAGTGATTATCTTCGGGACATTTCCTTCGAAAATGAAATTTAACTACGATGTCCTCACTGACTCAGATGGCAGGAGCCTATGGAGACTCCTAAAACACAACACTTGTAATGCCTTTTTGGCACAGACATTGTACAACTCCAGCTGCTACAGCGAGGATACAGAAATGGCGGATTCTGCTTGTCACTCAGGGCTGTGTCTATGCCAATAGCGCAGATCGTCACTGGTTGTGGGCGGGGCTTCTCCCTACAATGACGTCATTCAGTGTGTTTGAAGAGACTGCTTTTGATTTATGGGAATTGTAAAAAAAAAAAAAAAAAAAAAATGAGTGAGCTTTTAACATTTTAGGCTGGTTGTTCTCACACACTGTGGATACACATTGGTGTTCAAACACCTTATAAATGTGTATTTTGCATAATAGTTCCCCTTTAATTGCATTTTTTGTGTGTATTTTCCTTTGTGACTGTAAGCAGGTTATGGCTCTAATGAAGGCTATTTCTGTTCTCTTCTGGTGTTCCTTCCCTAGAGATGAAGGGATGAGGGAGGACAGGTATGCTAACTGCACACTGCCACAAATGCTGCATCTCATAACATCTTTAGACATCCCTGGCCCACGGCAAGTGTGAAGCACTGCTGAAAAGTGTTTTTTTGTATGAATTTGGAAGGGCAAAGTGTGTCTTTGGGTGAAACACTAAACTATTCAAAACTATGCACGTGGTACTACACGAAAAGCAAGAAACAATATAGACAGAATTGTTCTGTCAAAACATTCTTGAACAATTGTTATCCACAAAAAAACACAAGTTATCAAAGTTGTGTGAAATCCATAATTGCCACAACTAACAGGCGGCTAGAACAATTGCCTCAAAGAGGATCGTAGACAGGTGTTTGGGAGTTGCGATCCACGTATGTGAAGTCTGTCAATTACACGCTGTGATTAAAAACAAAAACACATTAGCAAGTTATTAACATTCATCATGCTGCTAAAAATATAGTTAAAGCACTCAGTAAATTGTCAAACTTTGCTGCCAGTCCTGTTTGCATCTGGGCCACGACGCCATGGCACTTGGCATGGACTTTGCAAGAAAATCTTTGGCAGACGTTATCGCATTACAGTTGCTGATGTGGAGCGATAAACAGAGTTATGAGCCATCTGCAGCACGAGAGAACATGGAAGAAGAAGGGAGACTGAGGGATGAAGATAAATGAGTGTGATTGAATGGGGGTTATTGATTTGCCAGCGTATCCCACAGAGCTGAAGAGAAGGAGGGATTGCCTTCGGAAAATAAAGGGGTCTGCCGTTCGCCTTCCCCCTTCTATTGATCAAAGCTTAGGTGCAAACCTTCTTTTCAACACAGTCATTATTATCCAGGCACCAAGGAGCCTTTTCTCTGCTGTGTTTTAATGTGAACGTGCACTCGAGTGGTGTCCTTGTCCACTCGGGGGCAAAAAGATGCTTCTTGATGCTGCAGCATTGACATGTACAAATGCACACTGTGATTTACAGAAAGCATATTGTGCCACTCAAACGTTTGGAAGGTGATGCCCTTGAGTGGTCGCCTAAGGATGGTTAATAGAGAAACCTGCAGTGCTTGTAAAAGGTTGGTTGGTATTATTCTGTGGAGGGTCTGTGAAATTGGAGGTCAACCTTCAGATATGCATTACTGTGACAGGGTGGCAATTTGATGCATTAAGCTGCTTATGCACAGCAGTGCTGGGCTAGTTTTAGCTAAGCAGTGGTATTTTGATTGCTACACGAGTGATTTTAAAAGACTCAGCGTTGGTTTCATTGTTGGCTCCAACTTGCGCATACACACACACACACGTATCGATCAAACAATGATGTCTTTTGAAATCCCTCAATTTTTCAGTCTAGCAACAAAATGAACACTGCAACATTACAATAATATTGAATATTACAATAGTAGGAGTGTAACGGTACATGTATTCATCCCGAACCATCACGATTCGGTGCATACAGTCGGACAACGAATACAGTCAGTCACAGGCGATCCACACTGCGCGGGAATGCGCGGTAATGAAACGTTTGCTAAGGGAAAAAGCGCAGAAGAAGAACAGACGATCTGTGCATAGATATGTTTACGTGTAATCTCTCAACCAGTGTTTCAACCATGGAAAGACATCAATAAATCAGCTTGACAATAATATCTCATGTAGCATTACATTTACCTCAGGCAAGTCATTTAGTGTCCACAGCATGTTAGTTCAAAAGAGAAATAAACTCTGTGTTTTTATGAAACAGAGAGAGAATGAGACTGCGGTGTGAAACAAGAGACATGAAGGAATCACTGGTTTAAGATTGATGCAGCTGACCAATCAGAATTAAGTATTTCAGAGAGCCGTGTGCATCAAAAGTGCCGCCATCATTGAAAGGCTCAAGTCCGTGGAGAAGATGCCTCAGTACACTTTTTTCTTTTCTTTTTCTTTTTCTTTTTCTTTTAATGAAAACAGATCATATAGTAAAATCACCTGCCTGTGTGATGATCTTCATGTTTGCTGTGACAGATTTTCGGTTGGATTTTACAACAAATTTTTTTTCCAACTGTACAATTAGAAACAATTTTCACTATTTGTAAATTTACAAATACTTACAAAGAAACACATTGAATTAAACGTAACATTTTGAAGCAGAAAGACTGAAATAGTGTTTTCTTGTAAAACCTACTCCGATAGTCTTTGTTGTATTTACAACTTTGAAAAATGGACTACTAGTCAATGCATTAGCATTACTGAATGAGTTGTTCAAAACAATGATTCATTCAGTGTGCTGCCCAGAGATGCGTGATGGTCCTGCTTTGGATTTGTTTGGAACTATTTTCTAGTAGTAACCAGCAATATTTTGTCTAAAAAGTTACTCAATATCACCTTCTTTTTATTGTGCTGCTGTTTAAAATCAATATCACATTCACAATTGGTTTGAATATCAGCACAGCTGTCATGCAGTTCGCCTGCTTTTAGAACAGCGATAGAAAGAGGTGGTTGTTGTTGTGCTTCAGAAACACACTCGGCTCAAGTTTATAAATGCCTCCAATATAGAATAAAATGTTGTAGATTCATGGCCTCTACCTTAGCCATGCTATCTTTAACCTAACCTTGACTTGACTTGATAAATCACCCTTCTGTGTTTCCCTTCACGAAGACTTATAGACAGCTGCATCTCTGACCCTGAGTGCGTCATTGCCCTCACATCTATGTCCAGATCAATCACTTGAGAAACTCTTAACATGAAGATGTTGATAGCGAAACAGAATGGCACATATGATACCTTGTATAATTATAAATGATGCATTTACTACAGCATGTGGTTATATTTCAATGCAGGAGTGTGTACGTCATTGACAGTGTACAGGTGGGTTTATCCTGTGTTAACGTGCAGTGAGGAATATAATGCATGCATAACTCCAGTGTGCCAAGTGCTTTGTGATGGAAATTGAGGGCCTCAGGGTTTGTTCGCAATAGCCGTGCAAGCAACAGCTTTTGTTGGTGTATCATTGCTTTGTCAGTTTTTTGTAGTGTAGGTGGCAAAGAGTTTTTCAGTGTTGTCACATGTTGTCATGTATGGGGAGATGGCATTGTCATCAAATGTTCCATTAGCCTGTTTGAGCTGACATTAGTGTAAATACACATTCTGTTTGACTTTCGCTCTTCTCGTTATTAGAAATAATTATGATTTTTCGAAGGTGTTTTGTATCAACTGTGATTTGAAAATTAAATAGACTCAATCGCTGGTGTACTGGAAACCCCCACAACCCACAAGGTGGCCAGTTTTAGAGTGCCTTTTGCGGATACATTACCTTTCATGTAGTGTGTAATATAGCTGTTTGTGAATGTAAAAAGTCTGCAAAGTTTCAAAGATCAAAGTGCACAATAAATGGAGCTATTCTGAACTGTCTGAGACAAGTTATCAGTAATTGCAGTCTTGCTTCCTGCACGAACCAAAGTAGGTTTTAATTAATTTGCACAATGCCAGGCTATGATCTTCATTGGCTGCCCACAAACAACATCTGCTTTGACCTGCCCTCAAACACTGTAGTTGAGGCCTGGAAGAGTTTAGTGAGAAGACGGTGTTTTCTACGCTGTGAAAGCAAATCCAAGTGCTAGAATTGATATGGTAAAACCGATGCCATTGTTACTGTGAATACAATTATAAGAAACCTCCAAAACAAAATTAGGAGCCTTTAAAATAGCATAATAGGGGTACTTTAACCACACAGTGGTCCTGAAAGGTATTTGGACTTAAGCTACACACTAAAATATATTTCAAAATATCAATCCAAGTAGCATCTGCAAACAAATGTACCAGAACTAATTTATCTTAAAGGGATAGTTCACCCAAAAAATTAAAATGCTGTCATTGTTTGCTCATGTTGTTCCAAAACTGTTTCTTTGGTCTGTAGAACTTAAAAGAAGATATTTTGAGAGGTTTTTCCATACAATGAACGTCCATGGTGCTCTGTACTTGAGTGCTCTGTATTAAAAAAAACTAAAGTGAAGTCAGTATGGATTCCTGGAATAGACAGATGGTGAGTGAATCAATGAACGCAACAAGATGTGCGGTACTCAAGGTTAATGCACAGCGCTGGTCGTGTCAGATACTTCAGGTTAATTTTATTGACTTTCCCATAGTGCCCAGGTTGGGTTATAGGAAAATGTTGGCTAAGCAAAATCATGTTTTTAATGTTTGAGGTCACCACATTTTCAAGTGTTTATGAATATTACATTCTCTGAGGTGGTGTGTTTTGTGTGGTCGAGGCAGAGGTCGTTTGTCATGTGTTTGGGCTGAGAGGTTGACATTCCACCATGTTAAATCTTGACAATGACATTGTCCTGACAGTGACTCAAACCAAATCAAGCATTCAAAATCAATTATATGAGTCAATGAGGTTGGGTACTAAACCTAAAGGCCATTTTACACGGCACATGGTAACTACGAAATCCCAGTTCATTTTCAGCGGGAGCGAGTCTGCAAAAATATTGGCAGTCTTGCATGACTTTTACCACCACATGGTCTAGATCTTTTTGGTGAAATTATTATTATTATTATTATATCCCTTCAGAATTGCTGTTTCTAAAATTGCTCCCTGTTCCCCATGTGCGATTTCGGACACCGAAAATGTCTGCCCATCTCACAGACCTATTCTGTTGTGGTGAGCCTGTTCAATTTGAATTGACTCCTAAGTTTTGCCCCCTTGGTTACTGTTGCTGACTCAGAACATCCCATAGGAATGAAATGGAGTTTTTTGTCAACAGTATGATTTGTTAGTAAAATTTGCTCATAAAGGGGCTCATTGCTCATTGACTGGTTATTATTTAAACATGGGCTAGAATAAATTGGCAAGCATTTGTATCTGCTGTTTTTTTATTAATATGTTAACTTATGCAGCAATGTAATTTACAAGGCAAACTTATATCAGTATTACAAATGTTTTGGGGTAATTTTCATAAAATTGCACTTAAAACTCACTGATCCGCCATATGCTTACATTAGAGAAGGGCACAAGCATGTCTATGGCATTGTAATTTTTTTAAGGCGGTGGATATTGAAGGGTCACAACTAATTTTATGTATAATATTCACAGTAATCGCTTAGTTCAGAGACACAGCATGTTGAGCTGAAGCAGTAACAGTCATAGTTGCACTAGCGCGTTCCACACCACCGCAATGTTTAATACCATTTTGTTGGGTGGCAAAACAGAACGATGTTTAGCATACAAAAAAAAAATCATGTGTTCTGTATGTTATTTTGTTTGTTTTCGTTTGCTCGGCATAGTCTTTCGGCGTATTTCTAATTGCACAAACAAGCCGCAACCCACAAATACAGGGATGCTGATTGCGTCTTGAGCCTGAAAATTGCGGGAGCAGATTAGTCCTGATTGCGAGGAGCTCAATATAAGGACGGCGAACACGTGGTGATGTTTACCACCATCTAATACGATTAATCTGTTTGAAAGACAGGGTTTGATTCCTGCATCTACATTTCCAGAAATGTCTCCATCTGTCCAAATTCTCTCTCTTTTCTCCTTCCAGTGCATTTGTTTGTAAACCCATAATTGTGCACAAATATACTAGCGTTTTTCATGATGGCTGTTATGCTTGTTTGGCTCTGTTGTGATTCAATTAATTCAGCTAATAAGGTATACAACGATTACTTTTATAAATGGCCATCAACGTAAACATGGTTGACCTGGAGACCCGTATACAGCCTGACTATTTCTCACTATTACAGTTTTTCAAAACACTTTGGCTCTTTGGCATTTTTTGAAACATTCTCTAAACTGTACATGTAATCGTCACAACTGTTTTATAGGACATCATGTCTGCAAAGTAACTCACCAAAAACGTTTCATTCATTTTTTAAAACCTAGTTATTATGTCAGAAAAATGGCCAATGCCACCAGGTTTGTTTTGTTTTGTTTTGTTTTGTTTTGTTTTGTTTTGTTTTGTTTTGTGTTTTGTTTTGTTTTGTTTTGTCTAGCTGAATGGTGTTTTTGTTTTACACTGAGCTTTTTATGTAAATATTTCAACGCTAGGGTAAAAGTTTAGTGGGAAAAGTCAATACTACTGTAGTACACAGAAAAAAAATATGCACGTGTTACATGTAATCAGAAAATTCACTTGGTTATTTTTACACATTTCCTACATGTAAAGCTTCATATATGTTCTTTCAGACTGTATCAGTTGAAAATTTAGTTCCCTTTCGAAAAAGAGAACTCGCGCTGTGTCCCCTAGGGTTCGCTATGGGGAACAGAATACCCATGCTGCCATGCTGAAGGGATAAATGCCCTTTTCACACTGTGCTTAACCCCGGGTTTTCGTCGTTCTAAACACCGCTTTTAACCAAAGGTAAAGGAGTGTTTCACACTTGTAATTTAGATGTGGGGTTAGCACCGCTTTTTACCCGGGGTCATGAAACCCTGCTCCGAAGCAGGGTTAGCATCACTTTTGCGGTGTTAACTCTGCATTGTGGTGCCAAACTTGTACAATGTGAAACGATGCGATGTTAAAATGCTACAACTAGATGCTTAGCAACCGACAACCAATCGTGTGCCTTATATTCACGCACTTTGGGCAGTCATGGAAACATCACGCAATGTATATAAACAGTCATTTCTGTATATGATAGGAAAAATGTCAAGCGGCGATGGAAAACGCGACAATTGGAGTGAAGAAGAGACCGTCATTCTTACCTTTATAGTTCGAAAAGTTCATTGATTAAAAAAAAACTTGATATTATAGTCAGCAATGAGGACGCGCAATGCTAGAGCCTTTATGCAAACAGGACACATGCTTCACGAGTCCTGAAAAGTGAAGCCAAAGCATCCCGATCGCCCCAAGTGGCTAGATGCAGTATAGGTCATAAACCCCGCCCTCTCCATGTAATGTAATGAACATGAGACAAACTAAACAGTCAAATTACACATCAAATATTTTTTCTTCCAAAGATGGTTTCTGTCGTTTTAGTAAGTTTTTATCATGCTGATGTTAGTTAAAGTGTTCTTTCTTTAAATAAATTTTTTTAAGTTAGTTATTTGATGCTATAAAAATGCAGGTTTTGACAGCTGAGATTACAGCTTCTCTGAGCGAAGTCGTCAACTGACTTTTCTCTGAATCTTCAGGAGGAGATTGGAGCTTTAACTTTAATTATTACATTTCCAGAACTTTTTATTTCACACCGACATAATGTGTTGTTCTGCAGTATTAACCAATTTTGCGGGAGTGTGGGCGGGACCTTGATATCGCGACTCCACTTTGCGCTTACTACTGCGCAGACTCAGGCTTCAAGTTCACTATGCGCAGACTCGATACTCAAGATGTCAGCGCCATATTAACACACTGGCAGCTTCAGTTACTATAATGGAAGAGAGTGAAAGTGCGTCATCCATCTTTTTTTCAGTCTATGTTTTGTCCAGTCAGTAACACTGACACCACAGATATGCAAATAAGGACTTTTAACCCAGGGTTTAGGAATGTGCAGTTTGAAACGATAGCTTATGAATACCCAGGATTAACTGTTAACCCCAGGTATAGTATGAGCAATGTGAAACGTGAATAAAAATAACCCAGGATTCCATTTACCCAGGGTTTAGAATGACCCAGGGTTAACTATTTCAAGTGTGAAAAGCCCTAAAGAAGTCCTCATCCCTACGGTGCACAACAGCAATGCGATCATAGACTGGAGCTTCTCAAGAACGGAGGCCTTGACAGGATGACTCTAAAGAGTAGGGAAAATAGTAGTCCCTTGAAAGGGAACGTCTCAGGTTATGCATGTAGCCTTGGTTCCCTGAGAATAGGGATTTTATACTTTTATACTAACGGTCGCACCAGTAGTGACGTCATAGGCTGCCGCCTGCCAATGTCAAGTTCATTGTCGTGTTTAGACTCATGCTTCAGACACCAGTTATGCTGGAGGCATTCCCCATAGCGACCCCTAGGGGACGCAGCATCTCGTTCCCTATTCTCAGGGAACCATGGTTACATGCGTAACCTGAGATGTTATTGTGCAAATTGTAGACAATTCTACTTACTCTTTTGCATACATGTGCCAAAAAACATGCAGTTTGCATTCAGACAAAACACTAATTATTCAGAGACTGGAACTTATTGTTTTAATTTAAAAAAAAAAAAAAAAAAATTGACATTTGAGCCAAAGCAAATGAAAGTATATTTGCCTATGATATTGCTTTCCAGTGTAGTGGTGCTCCATGCATCTCCAGGTCTTTTGTTTGGCATCTGGGCCACAAAAGAGGGCAAACTGTATTTTCTCTGTCTTTATTTATCTTAGATGGCTTTCTGAAATTGGTCATCATCTCCCCCAAATGATGAGGCATAAAACAAGGCTCTTCAGGTGAAGAACGTGATCCATTTGTAAACCTGGGTGGGGCTATTTGCTAAGCAATACCCAAGCCTATATCTCGTCTCTGGATTGAGGCTCAGCAGTCTCTTTCCAGAAACCACTAATATCTTCAAAGCTCTCCTCCATCAGTTCTTTGACCTGCCTTGAAATGAAAAACAAATGTTTGCTTCAATCCTGCTGCGCACATACACAGGTGCACGTGAGTCACCTCACTCTTGCGTTTTGATTTGTTCTGCTGCTTGTTCTGTTCTATGACAGAGAACGTGTGCTTACATTGAGCTGTTCTGTGGATCCATTTTAGGGTCATACATTGCATACATCACTATCCTTGATGTTGTGATTTTACGGAGTGCCACGTGGCAGTCAAGTCGACAGCGAGGCGTCTAGCACTTAAACCCATGTTGCTGAAGTCCTGTGGCTCTCATTATTTCACCTGCAGAACTACAATCCCACCAGTGATGCCAAAACAGTCAGCCGTTTGAATAAGCCTTATGGAAATCACTCAAGGACATTTACATCTGCGTAATGCTCACACTTCTAGAAAGGCTACCGGAGCTGCTTCTGTCGGACGTGGGCAAAAGTCTCTGCGGGATGAAGAATTCTGCAGTGACAATCAAGTTATGCATGCTGAGCAACATATTCTCACTGTTTTCTTCCACACACCAACAGAAACACACACACACATGAATGCTAATATGATGTGACTTCAGCAAGCTGTGTGCTACATAACCGAAGCTAATCCATAATGCATTTATCCCTGCGGGTTATTGACTTAGCATGTGAATCAGGCCAGAAGGCTGTCCCGACTCCACTTCGGGGTATTACACTCAAACACTATCTACCCGACACCCTTTAATTCACGCTCATCGCTTCAATAACAGCATTTGAGGGCAAAATCACTCCGAACTGGAGAGCAAAAACAGCCCTGACATTTTATTCTGAAAGTCACTCAGACCTTTATCTACTATACTTTTCCTAGTTTTTTTTTTTTTTTTTTTGCCATATTGTGTACTGCAAAATATCCATAGAGCAAGATAAATTTACTTGAAAGGCAAAATTAGAGCTATTAAAATTACAACAATTATAGACTTATTTTCAGAGAATAATTTTGTTTGTTTATTTTTCTTACTCACTTGGCTTTTTTGCATTAGGAATAGTTCGCCTAAAAAAGTTTAACATTTTCTCAACCTCATGTTTTTGTATGTCAAGATTTGAGTAATTTTAATTTCAGTGTCTTACACATATATTTTCAAAAAGCTTTCACACTGAATAGCTCTAGGAACTCAGTTCTAGGAACTCATTTCTCCCCCGGGCCATGTTCCTGGTTGCATTCGCACTGGGAATAGGAACTCTGAAACGGCCAACAGCTGCATTTTTAAATGCGGCATTTACAAACACTGAAAACCGGTGGATGGAGGATGTCATGATTAAAGCTGTGTTTATTGTGTGTCGTGGGTTTTGTAATAACGGAGATGTAAACACATAATTTACAAGACTGAAAGAGCAAAGAGTGGGGCTATGAGACAAAATCTCCTATGACAACTTTTAGTATTACATACCATCGAGGCAGAGAAAAGAACTCTGCAGACAACAGGTAAATGCCGTTATTGCTATTTTCCATGTTTGTGAAGTAAATATGTTTACACGGGTTTTTAAAAATGCCGGGTGCCGGTGTTGTGCCGAATTTCGACTCCCTGACAAATTATTACCCCCTCGTTGAAGTCACTATCTGATTGCCTAATCCTAACCCCACCCCTAATCCTAACCCCTCCCCCATACCTAATCCTAAACCTACCAATACTAGGGGGGTAATAATTTGGCAGGGGTAGGAAAACACCGGTGTTTGACATGCATTTGACCAATCAACATACACTTACGTCACTGATAGTTCCTATAGTGCCGGTTTAGACCCTACTCTGAAGTTGGAACTAATTTAGTTCCCCCAAAAGGAGTTCCTAGAACTAAAATCGTTCCTAGTTCCTGTGGTGGAACACGGCAAAACTTCAGTTAATAGTTCTAGGAACTATGAAAAGGTTCCCCTAGTGCGAAAGCGCCTAGTGACAGTGAAGAAATGTATAATGTTCCAAAAGATTTCAACATGTTCTCCAACCAATATGACCATTTAGGTCATTTGTCACTTCCCTGAAATATGACCCGTAGGAGCGTTTGCTAAAGTTGCGCCCCTATCGACAACAGGACACTTTCATTTTAATGCATTGTTCCCTTTTATCTGCATCATATTTCAGGTTTCGCATAGCTCAATTGGCAGAGCATTGCAATAACAATATGCAATCATGTGATCACGCGATCGTGGGTTTGATCCCAGGGAACGCATGTGCTCATAAAGTGTATATGCACTATAAATCACTAAGGTTGGGTTTAGGGATGGGGTGGGTGTAGTTGTTAATAAAAAAATGAGTTTTGCTAAATGGAAATAGGAGAAATGGTGTAAAACCCCTCACATTGCAATTAAATGAACATGCATTTTGATTGGTAACAACAGTCAGACGTAACACGTCACTGTCATTATTTTTACTCTAGCTAGAGGGCGCATGACTTTAAAACATAAATATAGGTCGTAATAAGGTGCTTGAAAAATGACCTATAGGGTCGTTTTTTTTTTTTTTTTGGAGGACAGTCTCAAAGATTTTTTTCAAACAAATGCTGTTTGTTCACACAAATGCTTTCTATTCGACAAAAAAATCCTGTAAAAATATATCACAGTTTCCACAAAAATATTAAGCAGCTCAACCGTTTCAACACTGATAATGATAATAATAAGTAAATGTTTCTTGAGCACCAAATCAGTATATTAGAATTTCTGAAGCATCATGTGACACTAAAGACTGGAGTAATGGTGCTGAAAATTCAGCTTTGCAATCATAATATATGGAAATATAAAACAATTATTTTAAAATTGTAATATTTCACAATATTACAGTTTTTACTGTATTTTTGATCAAATAAATGCAGCCTTGGTAAGGATAAGAGACTGCTTTCAAAAACTTTTTGTTTCTGTAATAGCATAGGATCTGTACAGGTGAACAAGGAGAACATGGGAAACAGGTTGCGTTGCATATCACAAGTTGCCATGTGCATACCTTTAGAACCTTCAGTAATAATCATGAGCCACTGTTTAGATCATAGTAATGTAAAGGCATTAACGCATACACAATATAGCCACCTGGTTATCGCTGTTAGGTAAATTGTGTACCCATTAAAATTTGTCACACTGCAATGAAGAGGATTTGCAGTGGCAAATGCATGCATATCAAATATATCCTTTAGCTAGCTTAAGGGAAGGGAATACAGTAGCTTCTCCCTGGGACTGTGCTCACGCGGTCTAATCCCCCTCTAACTATATTTGAACAAGCCCGTGTTTCTGCAGCCTGCATCTTGCGGCATGTTGTTAATGCATCGGCTCCAACTAGCTATTAAATCCCACTTCCTTTGATCATATTTTTGGTGCTGTTTGGCTGCTAAAGACTGTAAGAGTTTTATTATTTTAATTGTCTTTTTTTCCTTTTGATGTTTGTTGGCTTGTTCAGTTCTCTTTATCATCGTTTGAGCATCATAGGTGTATCTGAGGTCTCTGTTTGTCAGTATGGAATCTGTCAGGTCAGGACGCTATCTGGAACCAGGAGATTTGAGATAGGAGACAAGACAGTGTGGTACTGACAGCCGTCCATATGGTCCTCTGGCAGCTCGTCTCATCAGAGACACTGCTGTTATTGAGCAAGTCCCACCGCACAGGGCAACAAGAGGGGAATGCATCTGTCTCTGTGTAAACAATGCTTGAATAATAACAGAAGACTGACACACACACACGGGGCAGAAAGTCATTAACTTACTTGACTACTGCTATGATATGCAAATAATATGACCTCCTTTAGACAGTAGAGATTCAGGTGTTAATGTTAAGGTGAAGCACGTGAAATGTTGAACATTCGTAGAGTCATAAAAATATAATTTGAAGCTGTCAGGTATAACAGGGCATCAAAGCATCTTGCATTGACTGAAATATTTAAATATGTAAGACCTTTTCATTTGACTTGCATCCACGTTGCCCAATAAATAAATAAATAAAAAGCGAAGCAACAAACTATGGCATAAACTCAGCATGCAAATCAAATAGCTGTAAGCCACTCAAAAAGCTACTTTTAAAAGGTAGTTAGCTACACTACTAGCTACAAACAATGTCTGTATGTATTGGGGTGTCTAGTTTTATCAGGAATACTGATCTGGCACAATAATAATATTAAATAATAATAAAAAAAGGACTATATTCTATATCTAATCTGAAAAATGTAGTGCGTGATTTTTGTTCTCAATTTTAAGAGGACCTATTATGCTTTTTTACATTTTCAACTTTCTTTTTTTATTTTTAATTCTGTTGTTTGAGCATGACAAAGGTCTGCAAAGTCCACACAACGAAAGGGGCAGTGCCTGATTCAGTTGCATTAACAGTATGTTGAAATTCGCAGTTATGGTAAGGGCGTGACGTTTCCAAAACATGCTGGAAGTGATTGACCAATCACAAAACACTGGTCGAGTCAACCAATAAAAGCACAATGCACTTTTCAGAAGGAGGGGCTTCACAGAGACAGAAGCTAAACAGAGAGTTACTAACAGACTGGGAAGAAAGGTGCTGCAATAATGTAAAATATGTGAAAAATAATGTGATTTATGATCATTAAGCATGAAAACCTATTCTAGTAGACCCAAAAGACAAAATCAAAACTTAGTAAAAGGGCATAATATAGCCTTGTTAATTATTTTTACAGCAGCTGAGCTATTTTTTTTTTTTTTAAAGTTAGTAGCATTTTTGCTTCTAACTTACTATTGTTGTTACTTTTGTTTTGTTAGTGCCAGTAGAGGTCTGAATCTTCTATTATTGTGCCAAACAATAAGCAATAATCCACTTTCCTCTGGTTCCTCCTCATCTTCACCACTTCCAGACCTCAAAGATACAGTTCACATGTACAGCACGTGTCTGTCATATATCATACATCAAATAACGGTTAGTCAGTCACAGGGTATAAAAACTACACTGGATGCAGTTCAAGCTAAAAGTAAGGGCATGGATTCCCAGAGGCTGAAATATCGCATTCATTGAGCCTTTGGACTGATGTCTGTTCTTTCTCTTTTCTTCCTGTATGCTTTCAATTGTCAAATTATTTAGGCCAAACCCAACTAGTCATAACTCTGTCTGGGCCACTGAGGATTGTGTCATTAACACTCAAGAACTGAGGCAGACGTTTTGATCCATTTATTAGTTCACGTTAGTCTTTTAAACTCTTTTTCCTTGGTCATCACCATAATGAAATGGCCACATTTTCAGTTGGACACATTAGCTATCAATTAGATGTCTCCTTGTCTCCTATATCAATTACAGATATAAATTTATAATCTGAATGTTTTATGTAGGCTACTTGAAATGCTAGCCATAGAGCTTTTGACTTTCAACAGTCTAGCTGATGGTTTTGTGATGCTGGTGTAAGTTTGTTTGTTTGCTATGGCCTTAGCTTCCTCTGCCTGTCTTTGAAAATAGATTGAACTCTAAATGGACCAAGGCAGTAAAAAATTAATATGGCATTTCTTACAGTGTTCCCAGAAGCATTATCTATTTTCTGTGCACTTTACTGAAGAGCAACGCAAGAGGAGGCTGTTGTTGAAAGAGCTTACTTACTGATGAACAGGAAAGAACTTTAGGTATTCCCTGTTTGGCCTTGCTTTTGTTCAGTAGGAGATGTTCAAAGACTTTTTGCCACAGTTGGTTTTCCTGGTTTTGTTATGTACTTAGTGTTCTGGTGTTTTGTTTTGTTTTGTTTTGTTTTGTTTTGTTTTGTTTTTTGTTAGTTAGAGTCTCTATATTGGGGATTAACAATCATATAATTGGGGAGTCATTATTTTGGGGATTGGTATGATATTGGTTTTTGTCTGATATTAGTGTTTTTTGTTGTTTGCATTGCTATTGGTCAATATTGAGCATTTAATTGTTCACACAATTTACACAATGAGTATGTGGGTTGTTTTAATACCTATTATTTTTCCATCTGTGTAAATGTGGCCTCATAAATGGACCTTCTGTCTTTAGAAACATACTACAAAAACAGGACAAAAGTTGAGAGAAATGTTTGTTGTAACTGTTCGGCATATTTAAAGAATATTTCTTTGAGTTTACAAAGTAAGCTTTGGTTGCTAAACAATTCACAGTTACATTCTATGATAAAACAGTGAAAGGTTAAAAGTTGCACTAACCCTATTTCAGAATGGCTAGTGTGAAACAAGGCCTTTACTGATGGGTTATAAAAGAGACATTTAAAGGTGCAATATGTAGGATTTTGTGCCGCTAGAGGTCGCTAGAGACCTATTCAAAACAAAGGCGTAACTTGATGACGCCAAGTTTGAGCGCGGAATGTTGGGACATGTGATCTTCACCTCACAGCCGATGGACAATAATCGGGATAGGACTCGGGGAGAAATCATGTTCATGGATACGATTATTAACGTTACTGTAGTATGAAGCAGAGGAGGACAGAGTGTTGTTGGAGCTGAACGAGGCCGCTGGAGTAATTGTTAATGAGAGACTAAACGTGTTGAGCTATATAACAATAATTAGTTTTCTCATGATTTACAAATAGTTGGAAACATTTGGGATATTGTAAGTATTCAAATGAATAAAATATATAACACTGGCCTAGTGGTTTTTGGATATTTTACTGCAAAATTCTTACATATTGCACCTTTAACCAAGGGTTAAGCATAGTGTGCAAAGTTCTTATGTTGATTTAGAATGCTAATCTTGTTGGACATCAGCGAGAACTTCTAAAGAATGTTTAAACTTTGGTTTATCTTTGTTTGAAGAGGTGGAATCATGAATTAAACATCTTCCCATCCCGCTTTTACCCACACGTTCTCTGTGTTTGTCATCCACCTTTTGTCTTAGAGTTTATTCAAAGCAAACAGAGAAAAAACCCACACAGATCTCCCAGCACATGTATTGATGGATCACTCATCTTGAGAGGCTGCATTCATCTTTTTCTTTCACACTTTTCCCAGCATTATCTGTGTAGGAGTTTCTGGAAGAATCTCTGTCCGTAGTACAATTGTTCATGGTGTAGCATCAATCTCTTGCAGGTTTTGTATCAGTACAGCTGTGGAAACATTTTCATTGAAGATTTGAATGGCCATAAAGGGCTTTCCTTTAAATTCCTGACCAACGTCCACCATTTAGAGCCCTAATCTGTGTTTTTATCACACCAGGGAGTTTGTCATTTCTTCTCTCATGTTATTACGGCGAACTAGCGTATTCATTCTCCTTTGTATTGTGGCAGCACAATGAAAGACTGCACTTACCGTGATAAGAAAAGTAGAGAGAGAGCTAGTTTTTTGATGGCAGCCTCACAAATCACAACTGTTTACCAGATATCACCTGTTTCCTGGCAGGTGACATGAGACATGTGTGGAAGCTTGTTTCCACCACAGAATAATAATTACAAAAAAGGTTATTGCAACTTTTAACTCACAATTCAGACTTTTTTTTTCTCACAGTTGTGAGTTTATATCTCACAATTCAAATTTTTTTACAATTGCAAGATATAATAGCAAATTAGCTTAAAAGGGAAATATGAATAATTAATCATAACTCGTTATAATTCATTATAAAAACTTCATGTAGCTGAATTAATATTACAATCAATTAATCTGTTCGTCCAGCGAACACTCAGTATTGATCTTCTATCAACTCTTCAGAAATGATATTTTCCGTGGCCACAGAAAAATAACTCTTTCTTAGCATGTAGCTGTTATCATAATCGTTAAATTGGCATTGGTTAATAAGCAGACCAGAATGAACTCGCATGAATGTGCACAAAGTTTTTATTTAACTAAATTACAAACACATAACTAATCTAAACAAACACATACACACAATCGCGCATACATGGGTAAAAAATTAGGGAAGCAAAAGGGTGAGAATTCTCAGTGGGGAAACCAGACATCACAAAGTCTGCCCGGGTAAGGGGTTGTGAAGATTTAGTGGAACAATGGTGTTTGGTCGGTTCAGTCGTTACAATATAAAGTTATTAAAGAGATGATATAATGCCATTTTTACAAGATGTAAAATAAGTCTCTGATGTCCCCGGAGTGTGTATGTGAAGTTTTAGCTCAAAATACTCCACAGATAATTTTTTACAGCATGTTAAATCAGTCACTTTTTGAGGGTGAGCAAAAACTCTGTTTTTGTGTGTGTCCCTTTAAATGCAAATAAGCTGCTGCTCCTAAGCAGAGGGCGGGGTTTGAAGAGCTTGTGTTAGCAGCGCCAATTACCTCACGAAGACTCACTGAAAATCTCAGAAACTGTTCAGCCTTTTATGTTCAAACCGGAGTCGGACAATGATGGAGAGACTTAAGAAGAAGTGGAAACATGTAGAATGCAACAGGATGTTTCTGAATGGTTAGTTGCTTAATTTATGTAGCTGATGTGGGATATCTTAAAGTCATTGATTAGCATATTCTGTCATGATAATCTATAATGTTGGCATCTTGCTTTTATGACATGCTTTTGCATTTGTGTTATGGACTGTATTGCAATAACATGGCCTCACCTCTTTGTTGCATGTTCTTGGGGGCAGGGTTTATGTAAATTTTAGGGTTAGTGATGACACCAACCCAAGAAGAAGCTCGTTGTAGTCCCTACCAGCCGTTTGTTGTAGTCCTTAAACAGAGAATTCTTTAAAAGAAAATATATCCCTTTGCTTTGAACTTTGAGCATTGTAACTTTGCAGATGTTGTTTGTGCTCTAACAGCAACATTACACACTAACTAAAGTTAAAAACGTGAAATCATAATGAACCACCCCTTTAACTTACAGATATAAAGTCGTAATTGTGAGATTACATCTTTCAAATCTGAATTTTTTCCTCTAAGTTTACATCTTGCACTTTTTTTTTAATTTCCACCACAGAATAAAAAAAAAATGTATATATAATTACTTTATCTCAGAATTCTGACTTTTTTTTCTCACAATTATGAGTTTATATCTTGCAATTCTGAGGAAAAGTGTGAGATATAAACTTAGAATTGCGAGGGGGAAAAAAGTTTGAATTGTGAGATAAAAAGTCTCTTGTGAAATCGTGGAGTCAGATTCAAACTTGGTGAAACACAAAGCACCAGGGGAGATGCATAATGCTTCTGTACACACTCTCTGATATGATCTGAGGGTCCAGGAGGCACTCTGCCCTTCATTACCCCAGCTTTCTTTGCTTCAGACATGGCCGTGCTGTTTATCTGAGGCTGTAGTAAGCAAGGAGTCAGATGCTGCAGCAAGCTTCATGAAGATGGTTTCTGACGTGTTTTCTGACAGGTTGCGGTCTGGCACAGTATGCCTGGAGGAAGGTGAGGCTTTATGTGCGCACAGTGATAAAGTGTGTTTTTAGGGGGTTTATATATAGAAAAGACCTGAAATAGCACCATAGGACATTAAGTCTTTTTTAATCTAATTGGGATGCAGGTCCCTTGGGTCATGTTGTAATAGAGATTTATTGAATGGGATTATTTTCAGCTCCGCTTACCTTTTGGATGCATGCTGCGACAAATAGATGGCATCTCAGCTTTAAACCACCTTCAGATCTTGCGGAAGCTACAAAATCCATTCCCACAGACTGCTTTTAGCAAGGATCCATAGTGGAAATGGTCGTTTATAGACTTCATCTGATCTCTTGCAGAGAACACGCTAGCTTTCTTGTTCCATAAGATCTGCTCAGAGGAAAGTGTTTGTGTTGTATATATTTAGACATAGATTAATGGTCATCTGATATGAGTTATTCAATAGCTGAAGCACATGGCGATATCGAAAAAAATTGCAGATTGTATGTGTATTGGTGTGTATCATAGTTATTAAATTATTCTAAAAATTTCAGAATAATTTTAAGATTTTATAATTATTTATAAAGATTTTATAATTTATATATAAAAATAAGATGTATTAAGTATTTTTATCGCATACTATTTGAATAGATTTTTTGAATTTTCAACACAATTTTTCTAAAACATTTAAACAAACTTTAAAAAAGAACTTTCAAAAAGGAACTTTATAAATATGAATGATTAGCGAATAAGCTGTAGAGGCGTATCCATCATTTGTGAATGTATCTGTGTATATGTTACAATTATGGGTTGAACTTGACCTGTACCACCTATTAAGATATCATCTCCCACACGCATCAGTGTAAATCCATTTTTAATTGGATACTCTCTATAATGAGCACTATGTCACTGGGCTAACAGTGTCCACTCATCACCTCTGTATATGTTTTCACGTTGTCACTTGATTTTTTCCCTGTATAAATAGGCTTTGCTTTATATCTACTGACCACCCACGCCATGTCTCCACTGGTGCACACATTCCTGTCCCCCTCTCCATTCCTCTTTAATTGACATGTATGTCCTTGGATTTAGTCTGACCTTAGAGCCTCTGAGGTAAGAGTACCAAGGACAACTGTCATCTTTCATCACATGAGTCAGAGAGAATCATACACGGACGCAACTTTGAGCGCTCCAGATCATCTTAACAAACCCATTCACCATGGAGGCAATCTTCAGAGATTCAGGATATGGCTTTCCTCTGTCACTTACTCCGTGATATGATCATTTTCATCAGTATTGTGGAGCTGCAGCTGATGGAGTAGATCTGACGCTCCAGAGACCCCAGAGATCGTCCATCCCAGGCTTTCAGAAACATTCATTTAATGTTTCATGTCAGATGCAACCTGACCTCTAGATGTGTATCCTCTGATGTATCTCTCTTTAAAGTTGTCTTGTTGAGGCGAGAGAGGCACATATGTATCCATTGCTCTGCCATAATGTCATTCAGTAATGCAGCATCTCAACACAATCTGCATATAGTTCATCAAGGTAATGAGCAGGCATAAACTTTTTACATTTTCAGAAGTACTTAAGAGAAAAAAACTTGCAGAATTCAGTTGGAATTTATTCAAATGTATTCAGTATCAGGCAAAAATTTGGACACTTGATTAAAAGAGACATTTTCATCTAAAAGTTCATGCTAAAAATAATTAAGTTAATTATATAGAATAATGTAAATAAAAATATACTATCATTCAAAAGTTTGGGGTTAGTAAGATTTTTTTTTTTTTAAGAAGTTCGTGTTATTTCTATGAGATGCATTAGACATTTATAATGATACAAATGATTCCTTTTCAAATTAATGTTGTTCTTTTGATCTTTCTATTCTTTATTGAATCCTGAAAAAAAATATATCACAGTTGCCACAAAAATATTAAGCAGCACAAATGTTTTCAACATTGATAATTAAAAGAAATGTTTTTTGAACACCAAATGTTATTAGAATGATTTCTGAAGGACCATGTGACACTGAAGACTAAAGTAATGATGCTAAAAAGTCAGCTTTGCAATCACAGGAATAAATTACATTTTAAAGTATATTCAAATGCAAAACTGTTTTTACTGAGATTTGCAAGACTGCTTTTACTGTATTTTTTATCAAATAAATGTTGGTTGGTGAGCACAAGAGACTTCTTTCAAAAACATTAAAAAAGTCTGGTAACACTTTAGTATAGGGAACACACATAAACTATTAACTACGACTTTTCCTTCAATAAACACCTAATTTACTGCTTATTAATAGTTAGTAAGGTAGTTGTTAAGTTTAGGTATTGGGTAGGATTAAGAATGTAGAATAAGGCATTAATTTGTGCTTAATAAGTACTAATAAATAGCCAATATTCTATTAATATGCATGCTAATAAGAAACTAGTTAAAAGACCCTAAAATAAAGTGTTACCAAAAATCTTATAGACTCCAATCTTTTAAATTGTAGTTTATAAAATATACCAGTGTATGAAATGTATAATTTAAACTATTTATTAATATTTATTTATTAGTTGTGCAGAGTAAAGCATCCAACCTGTGCCCAGAATGTAACAACTTCAGTACTTTTGGAAACATATCCCAGAATGCCCCAAGTGTGTATAGATGTAATCTTAAAGGGACACACAAAAACGACATGTTTTTGCTCACTCCCAAATAGGGGTAAATTTGACAAGATATTATAAATAATTTGTTACATCTTGTGAAAAGGAGCAAATAGGTCCCCTTTAACATTTCTTTTGGTCTTTACATAATTCCCATACCTCCATTTTTTGTTATTTCTTAGCATCTGTAGCTTTACTATTATTCTGAATTGTGGGGAAATAATAATAAAGGTGTCCAAAACTTTGGCTGCTACACATATTGAATGAAAAATAATCAAATACCCCTGAATATTCAATGAGTAAACATGCAAGGGAGGTTGAGTTTATGTTTATGAATCATAGGCATTGGAAATCTATTGCATTTCCTGCTGGAATTCTGTGGTAGCAGGCCTAGTAATGAGCATCAGCAGTTCAGAAATGCACCTTCGCTTCACCCATCTCACCTTTTAAAGCAAACCAAGGACTTGTTGTGCAGTGTGTCATCTTCTTTTGATGTGATGTCACATTAGCTACATTCAAATCAAGACTCAAAACATATCTTTTTATTTATGCATTTACTGATTGAGCACTGTGCTATGTCCGAACTGTTTCCACTTTATTTTATACATATTATCGTTTTATTCTTTTTCTTGTTTTTTATTTCATTTTTAATGCATTTTATATCAATCTTTTATGTATCATCTTTTTATTTCTGACTTTTAATGCATTTTAAATCTTGCTGTCTGGTTGAAAGAGCTGGGAGAGTTAGGAAGTAAGCATTTGTTATCCCTGGATGGAGCTCTGACAGAGTTAGTCCAGGAAGATTTGTCTGTAAGGGTAGCCTACTGTTTAAATGTACAGCTACCTGACAAATATTTTTATAGTTATCCCTCCACGTGAGGAAGATCCATTTAGATCCACTCTGATGGATAGATCTGTTTAGATCCGCTCTGACGGACAACAAAGTTGAGTAGAGTTATCCCTGGATGGAGCTCTGGATAGAGTTAGTCCAAGAAGATTTGTCTGTAAGGGTACTGTTTAAATGCACAGCTACCTGACAAATATAAATATTTTTAAGTTATCCCTCTGCGTGAGGATGATCCATTTAGATCCGCTCTGATGGATAGATTCGTTTAGATCCGCTCTGACGGACAAAAAAGTTGAGTTATCCCTCCAGCGTGAGGAAGATCCATTTAGATCTGTCCTGATGGATAGATCCATTTAGATCCACTCTGATGGACAACGAAGTTGAGCACAGTTATCCCTCCAGCGTGAGGAAGATCCATTTAGATCCGCTCTGATGGATAGATACGTTTAGATCGGCTCTGACGGACAACAAAAAACTCCCTGAAACTTCCTAACTCTTCCATCCAGATATTGGTATTCTCTGTTTTTACTGTTATTTTTATTTCTTATGCATTCCATTTTTATTATTATGTATTTGGTTCTTCTTTATGTAAAGCACTTTGAATTACCATTGTGTATGAAATGTGCTATACAAATAAAATTCCCTTGCCTTGCCTTGCCTTGCCTAGTAATAATTGTGTGACAAAGGATAACAACTTCTTGACGGGCCTTCGTTCCGCTCGCCTTTGCGCAGCCTAATTATTTCAGGTTTGATGATGTGAAGTGGAGTTTGGACCTGTTCTGTCAACGTATTTGTTACCGGTTACAGTCGAGTGAGCAAAGACACACAGGTCTTAAGAGACTACAACTTCAGCTTCCATCAGCAGTCATCCAGGCAGGGATTTATTAAAGTTATATCACCTGGGTAACAGCACTTAGTATGCAACGTGGCATAGCACCCGGCTTAATTAAATTACTGACAAGAAGTTTGACTCTTTAATTGTGTCACTATCTTCCTGATTAGAATAGGAAGATTGTTGAGGGCCTCTAGGTTAATTCAAGATCATAGTGTAATGAACTTGACACAGCTTTGCCACCAAGAAGCAGGAATGCTGATGAATAGGGAGGGGATCTTTTTTAAGGTTTGTTTATTCACTTTGAAGTAGCTGGTGAGGTCAGTATAATTATTATAGTGAAGTAAACTATTAAGTAATTAAACTGGTGATTATTTTAAAGAATATGGACATATTATGTATAGCCTACAAGCTGTTTTGTTGACGTCTTTCCCCGGTTGAAACTCTAATTGAGCAATTACATGAGACATGATTCATTTCGGTAAGTTGTAATGTATCTTTCAACATACCTTCTGGTGTTCACCCATGTTTATTTCTTACTGTAAATACTGTAGCAGTAAAGAGGAGATGAGATGATCGGTTCAAGTGCGCTTAAACTGAGGCGTCTACAGTGATCTGTCACGCCGTATTAAAGGATTAGTTCACTTCAGAATTAAAATTTCCTGATAATTTACTCACCCCATGTCATCCAAGATGTTTATGTCTTTCTTTCTTCAGTCGAAAAGAAATTAAGGTTTTTGAGGAAAACCTTCCAGGATTTTTCTCCATATAGTGGACGGCTACCTATGGGTTGAAGGTCCAAATTGCAGTTTAAATGCAGCTTCAAATGGCTCTACACGAGGAATAACGAAACTAATGGTCATTTTCTAAAAAAAAATTAAAATGTATATACTTTTTAACCACAAATGCTCATCTTGCACTAGCTCTGCGATGCGCCAGACATTACGTAATCACGTTGGAAAGGTCACGTGTAACGTAGGCAGAAGTAACGCGGTAGGGCGAAAAACTCCAACATCATTGTTTTACCTTTTTTTTTTTTTTTTTTTTTGTAAAGGGCATTTGACTTAGTCTTTGCACGTTCGCTTTGTAAACACTCCCTCTGTACTTCCGCCTACATCACACATGATCTTTCCATATATATATATATATATATATATAAGGGCTGTCAATAGATTATTTTTTTAATCGCGATTAACCGTGCACCTTAATCGTGATTAATCGCACACTTATAATGAATTTAAGCATACACCATTTATCTTGTTTAACACATCCATTTTGCCATCATTGCCTATATCCAGCAAAGTAAACCATCAGATTAAAGTGTGATTTTCACAAAACTGTATTTTTCAGCTTTTTTTCAAAGTAAATTTAGATGTCTTTCCAAAAAAGGACACCAAATAACCAAATTATATGATTTCATATAATTCATACATTTATGTACACCAAAAAAATCACAGCAAAAAAAGTTCCAGAATTCACAGTGTATAATGTACAACAGCAAAGAGCTTGTTTACATTTTAGACAAGTCAAGTTGTGATACTGAGCAGGACCACATGGAGATGCCGAAAAAAAACTAAACCAACCGCCTTGACTGCCTGCATATATACTAAAGTACACAGGAACAAACACAGGACAAATCTACATTATCCTGAATGAGTGTGAAAACAATTTGAATGTGCTGAAATGTGTCTGTGCATAAATACAATGTGCGATCAGTGCGTGTCGAGAGCGCTCATACATGATTTGTTTATCGGATCACGCGTGCTTCTGTGCGTCACCGCAATCGTCTTTACTTTGATTGCAATCCTCATCCAACAAAACTTTCATAGCAAGAAGCTCGTTAGCTTTATCCAGCCGAGAAACATAGTTTTCATATCATCTGGCCATACAGCGGTGGGATGTTTCGACATTCCAGACAGGAACAGCGCGATGCGGGAGGGCTCGAGTCGTGCTCTTCAGATACAATGACAGAATATGACAGAGTTTGTGTTTTAAAGCAAAACAGACACTGGAATGAATAATTCTCTCTGCCATCTCTGATATAATCAGCATGGACTTTAAGATCCTCTAACTGCGTGACGTAAATTATTACGACGCAATTTCACATGCTTCCGTAATTTTTTGCGTTAAATGCGTCAAATTATTTTAACGTGTTATGGATTTTTAATTAATCACATGCGTTAACGCGTTAACGTTGACAGCCAATATATATATATTTATATATATATATATATATATATATATATATATATATATAGACATCAACTTCTTGGATGAAATGGGGGTGAGTAAATTATCAGGAAATTTTAATTCTGAAGTGAACTAATCCTTTAAAGAGCGACAAAACAGCATTTATTGTTTGAATTTTGTAATAAATTCGACAGAATTTTACAGTTGAGACTGCTTCATATTGCAAGTAGCAAAGCACAAAGCTGTTTGCAATTATTGAATGACAGGTGTGTTAGAGATATTTAGTCAAGTTTTGTTCACACATCAACAGAAAAATATCACAGACTATAAGAATTTAGATTTAAGAAACCATATCATTACCGATTAAAATCGAGTTATCAATCCAGAGCTAGGGTCCACACAGCTGACATGTTTAACTGTTGTAGCTTATCCACGTTGTGTGCACGAAATAGACACTGAACATAGTCAAAACTTGCCATCGGAGAAGCTCTAATTAAATTACTTCGGTCACTGATCTCGACCCTCCAAAACCATTTCGGCCTGAAACTGAAAATAGCTGCTTCGGCCGAACATTTTCAGTAGCCAAAATTTCAACCCAGTCTTTATCTGAGAGCTGCAAATATGTCACATCCATGTATTATACATAGGAAGGATGGCAGCAGCCATTTTTTTTTCAGCTCCATTAACCAACATGACAGTCTCTCTCGTTCTTGTACCATCGTTTCTGTGGTGCCACTGTGATGGAGTCTGGTGGCTCTCTAAGGAACTCTGCCCTGTTAATTGCCTCATTTAAAATCAAATTCCACCTCACACTCTTAAGAAGAAATTTGATCATTACCCAGGAGATTTTTTCCTATTTCAGAGGGCATCAATGGATCACCATTTTGTTTCTTTGGCTTCCTTAAGCTTATCAATAAATCAGGCCATCTGTGGAATGTAGCTGGGCTCTTACCTTATTAAAAACTCATTGAAGAGGACTTAAGTGTGTTTCAGCAACGATGTCTGATTATTTAGTATGGTGTTCTGCTGTTATACAACTCATCCACTCTAGCTAATTCACTTTTGTATTATAATTTATATAGTTTGCATGTTCCAAAATTGAATTCATTTCTGTATTGTTGGATTGGGATGATACACTTGACTTTAAGATGAATTGATGATGGTCTTGATAATATCTAGATTTGATGGGCTGGCTAAAAAGTTTATGTTAGCGGCTGTTGGGATATATCAGTAAAAAAAAAAATAGTTATTTTATCTGTAATAATATTTCAAAAATGTACTTGTTTTTACTGTATTATTGATGAAAATTAATGTAGTCTTGGTGAGCATAAGAGTCTTCTTTGAAAAACATAGCGCATCTTACAGACTCCAAACTTTTGAGCAGATTTTTATTCTGTAAATGTTTCCATCGTAGTTTATTCACATATATTCTTACAGAATTTACAGTGTATCTACCTCAAGTGAGCATGTACCTTGTTTTATGCAGATTTTAGAATCTTTATTCACATCTTGGGGTTTCCATCCAGCATTTTCATGCACTATTCCAAAATTTGCCTAAAATTATATGGATGGGAACCCATCTATTATTGTCTTTTTGGATCATGCTCACAAATATATGGAGTACTCACACATTCAGTTGCACAAATCTATTGAAGAGATTCATATAAACCTGTAGGACACAGTGGATTAGAAAAGTGAAATTGTGAATGTCATGGGCTGCGAGGATGAAATTACAGTAGAGCAGTGCATGACTCGTGTAGCGTAGGTGGAAATCGGCTCACTACCCAAACCTTCGACACTGTAGACACAAGTATATATCTGTCGCTGTGCCCCTTCCTCTAAATTCATCCGTATGACCAATAAAACCCTTTGAATTCTTGCAGTAGACTTCATTACCTTTCAGTTAATGTCTCTGTGCCAGTTATTTACTGCTCCTTTGCCTTTCGGGACTTGTGTAGTTGTAAGACAATCAGTCGGAGGTATTGATTGAAGTAGGATAAATCAGCTTTGTCAAAGAACCCCGAGTCCGACCACAAACTAGCGTGAGATTAAATCAGCTTTATTCACTATGGCAGCTTTAAGTGCTTGTATTAATGGCTTTAAATGCATGATGATGTTGCCGGGTGCCTGTTGTTTTACTTAATGGCCATTAAAGGAATCACAGGGACAGTTTCACTTTACAGCACCTCTCACTTACACGGCCACGATGATTATGTCTGAGAGTCCATTATTAACATCTGCTAAAAATAATCCTCTGGCCAGGGAAGACTGCAGGCCGTTGGACAGAAGCCATGACAACACCTGTCCGTTCGCATTAGCCACTGCCCATTGCCTTGCCAGCAGTCGTCTTGGGTGGACCCATCATTCCCCAGATTTGCTGGGTGGAAGAGGCTCATTGGGTAATCCTGCAGTCCGGCAGCTGTTGCCTGGAACTGCGTTGTAATGATAGAGATTGTTTGAACACAGAAAGAGAAGATTTTTTTGCAGGCTTCTCGTGTTGTCTCTCACTCTTTGACACCCATTTATTTGTGCATGTGTGTGTCTGTGATGGAACTGATGAATTTGTGGTTCACTGAACTATTGCATATGATGCAGTCTGATTAAGTGTGTTTATGTGCATGCCCTTACACAATTATGCTTAATCCAGGCACAATAAAATTATTGCAATAATTAAAAAATAATTGCAGTAAAAAATTTTGTCTGTGAGAAACACCACTCTATCACTGTCAATTAGAAGACGTTTATTGTTTAGTATAAAGCAGGAATTTTTATGTGTAATTTCATTGTTATTTTTATATTTCCTGTTTTCACTTTCATTTTAGTTGAACTTTTATTAATTTTTTTAATATTTTATATTGTTTTTTTTATTAATTTATATTTATTTGTTTGAGTTTATTTAGTTTTTAGTTTCTTATTTTAATACTTTTGTACACTGTAAGCCCAAATAAGTTGGCAAAACTCAAAATATTTGAGGAAAGCAGTTGCCTCAAAATGTTAAGAAATTCAAAGTTTAAAGTAAGCAGAACTGGCTGAGTTTTATTTTGTATTCTTAAATTTTAATTGTTCTTAACTTGTCACATCTGAGCGTTCAAAGGCAATTAAGAGATTTAAATACTGGTCTGTATTGTTCTATTAAGAGATTTAAATGTTGGTCGGTTTTATTCTAAGTGAGAGTATGCAATTCTCAACAAGTATTCATGAAAATTAGTGCTGTCAATCGATTAAAAAAATTAATGAATTAATCACATTTTTCTGTAATTAATCATGATTAATCGCACCTAACATTAAAGTTTTTAATAGATTTTTATATTGTAATAATATTACATTTAATCTCCAAATTATTGTAGAAACAACATAAAGACAGTATATTTTAAATATCTGATCTAACAGATATACAGAATCTAACAGATATACAGAAATTTAATAAAGTTATCAAACACTTCATAGTCTTCACTACATAAATTATAAATTGAATATAGATTAATTTCCTTATTAAAGCTACAAAAATTATTCAGTCAAGAGCAGTGAGTGATTTTTTCTGTCTTTTATTATTTTATTACCATTAATGACAGACGTCACAGTAGCAGGTTTATTAGGCTGCTGTCACTTGAAGCACATGGCGTGGATCTGACACATCGGATGTCCTCACAACTCTTTATGGTCATTTAAGACATTATTTAACTCACTTACGAGGATACTCGACAAAGCAGCGTTTTGGCATAGTTTTGTGTCCGTTTTTGTCCATTCAAGTGCGAAAGAGAACTCAATGTGGCCAGCGCGCTGTTTGAAGTGGCTTTCTGTGCGTATGAGTCCTGTGTGTGTCACAGTTTTGTTTTTTGCAGATGCATTCTAAAGTAATTAAAGGATTTAAATAATGGTCAGTTTTGAGAATGAAGGAAAGCAGAAATTCAATTTAAACAACTTCAATGTAAACATTAATTGATTTCAAAGAGAAATCAACTTCTCAGTGACTCTTGATTTTTTTTCGCAGTCAACTCCCAGCAAAATATAACCAGTTTAAGCAGCACTAAATATGAATCATTGCTGTTAAGGCTTCTTTGGGATGTGCAGTTTTGATAGAGGAACACTTGCCTGTATATTTCATATCCCTGTCCTTTTGAGTGGAAACTGACTCTTGAATTTCGACACATCTGAATTGTAGAATCAATTCTTTTTGGAATTAACTCACAGCCGTAGGGAAAGGTTATAAATGGTTTACAGTTACTTTTGCCTTGGTTTTGCTTTGTGTGTAAATCGTGTCAGCTTCAGTGAATTAAAATATAATTTCACGATCTCATATAAACAGATTTATTGTTATTTATGACGTAACCCTTCAGGTTTTTATAATGAGCTGATGTTTGATAGTCTTTTTTTATGCATGTAAACACTCAATCTGTATGGATGATTGTGATTGCCGTGGTGACTGTTATGTATGCGTGTGTGTGTGTGGATGTGTTGTCTGCACAGAATCGTGCCTCTATGATCATACATTGGATTGCGTTGCGCTACTTCTGATCTTTCCTCTTTGTTAAGTGCACTGAAACGCACATACACACATATAAAACTTCTTTCTTCATGCCCCAGTTCTGTCATGCTGCTTGTGAAGTTCCTGCACATCTATGGGGGAAAAGGAAACTGTTCTGATGGTGTCAACTGGCCCCATTTTACAGCGTTTAGCACAGCGCCTATGAAGCATCCCCACTTTATACGCACATGACTGGCATTTCATTTGAACTGAGAGTCCCTGCTACTTTTTAATTAATCAAAAAGCACAATGCTTATCTTATCAGCTGATCGTTTTCATTTTGATTACGGGCTGGTGAGCGGGAAGACTGATCCTCAGGAGGAATGGGCCCCTAACTGCAGGCAGGCTGATGCTTATCACTCTCTTTGCAGAGCCAGGAGAGACCATCTGCCTTCAAGCACTGCCGGCCCTCAGGTTAAGGGCTTCAGACACCAGCAACCCTCCGAATCCCTCCTGCGGCTCTTCTTATCTCTATCAAATGCAATCTCACTCAGATAAAAGCCATTTGTTTAGGGCCTTTATTTATCAAAGGCTGCCACGCTCTGTGATGGACTCTGAGATGGAAAAATATTTTGCTGTAATTCTTCACAAAAACAAAGAAATGGGCATGACAGGTGTGCATTTGTTTTGTGTTAAGTAGATACTAGACTTTTACTCCTTTTGAGGAAAATGCTAGTACTTCTTGGCTGTGTAAAACTTAACCCCACAATGCTAGGGTCTTTTCTGTGGTTGCCAGGCCATTGCTATTTGGCTGCTAGTGTGTTTGGTAGTTGCTAGTTTGTCCAACCAAGTCTTAATTATATCCTAGGTCAGGTGTTTTTGTGCATACATGTACACTCCTGGCCAAAAAAATGGGCCAAGCCCAAAATGGCTAAACATTAAGCTTTTAATTGTCTTAACCACACATCAGGAAATCAGCTAAATTTAGGCAAATGCACTACTTAAAAAGCCATTGCTGTCTCAGAAAAACATCAAAGACAGAATGAGGTTTTTGGCAAAATATGGTGAGTTGTGTGTGGAGTGATGAATCACAATGAAACATGAGTTGTATGGTGATGCTCTGGAGTGGTGTCTTTGAAAATCTGCTGAGAAATATAATAATAAATGCATCTCTAGCAAAGTGAAGCATGGAAGAAGAGGTGTCATTGTGTGGGGAGCCTATTTAGCTGCTGGTATTGGTGAGCTACTTCACTGTGAAAAGTCATTTAATGCTTTGGAGTAGAGGAGAATATTGCATAATGGCTTGCTTCCCAATATATAAACATTAAGGTTTTTTTTAACTTTTTAAAAGAAGTGTCTTCTGCTCACCAAGGCTGCATTTATTTGATCAAAAATGCAGTAAAAATATAATATTGTGAAATATTATTACCATTTAAAAGAACTCTTCTCTATGTGAATATATGTGAATATAATTTCTTCAGTGTTACATGGTCCTTCAGATTTCCTTCTAATATGTTGATTTGCTGCTCAAGAAACACTAAAATTTATAATGTTACAATATTTTATATAAATATATTATGTCTTTACTGTCATACTGTCACTTTCTTTCCAAAACAAACAAAAAAATTCTCACTGACCCCAAGCTTTTGAACAGTATATAATGTTACAAAAGCTTTCTATTTCAGTTAAATGCTGTTCTTTTGAAATTTCTATTCATCAAAGAATCCTGGAAATTGTACACAATTGTTATATATACATATATATATATATATATATATATATATATATATATATATATATATATATATATATATATATATATACATACACACACTATATTGGCAAAAGTTTTGGGACGCCTGCCTTTACGTGCACATGAATTTTAATGACTAATGACATCCCATTCTTAATCTGTATGGTTTAATATGGAGTTGGCCCACCCTTTGCAGCTATTACAGCTTCAACTCTTCTGGGAAGGTTTAGGAGTGTGTTTATGGGAATTTTTGATCATTCTTCTAGAAGCGCATTTGTGAGGTCAGGCAGTGATGTTGGCGAGAAGGCCTGGCTCGCAGTCTCCGCTCTAATTCATCCCAAAGGTGTTCTATCGGGTTGAGGTCAGGACTCTGTGCAGGCCAGTCAAGTTCCTCCACATCAAACTCGCTCATCCATGTCTTTATGGACCTTGCTTTGTGCACTGGTGCGCAGTCATGTTGGAACAGGAAGGGGCCATCCCCAAACTGTTCCCACAAAGTTGGGAGCATGAAATTGTCCAAAATGTCTTGGTATGCTGAAGCATTAAGAGTTCCTTTCACTGGAACTAAGGGGCCAAGCCCAACCCCTGAAAAACAACCCCACACCATAATCCCCCCTCCACCAGACTTTACACTTGGCACAATGCAGTCAGGCAAGTACCGTTCTCCTGGCAACCGCCAAACCCAGACTCGTCCATCAGATTGCCAGACAGAGAAGCGTGATTCGTCACTCCAGAGAACACGTCTCCACTGCTCTAGAGTCCAGTGGCGGTGTGCTTTACACCACTGCATCCGACGCTTTGCATTGCACTTGGTGATGTAAGGCTTGGATGCAGCTGCTTGGCCATGGAAACCCATTCCATGAAGCTCTCTATGCACTGTTCTTGAGCTAATCTGAAGGCCACATGAAGTTTGGAAGTCTGTAGCTATTGACTGTGCAGAAAGTTGGTGACTTCTGTGCACCGTGTGCCTCAGCATGCGCTGACCCCGCTCTGTGATTTTTCGTGGCTTACCACTTCGTGGCTGAGTTGCTGTTGTTCCCAATTGCTTCCACTTTGTTATGATACCACTAACAGTTGACCGTAGAATATTTAGTAGTGAGGAAATTTCACAAATGGACTTCTTGCACAGGTAGCAACCTATCATGGTACCACGCTTGAATTCACTGAGCTCCTGAGTGCGACCCATTCTTTCACAAATGTTAGTAGAAGCAGTCTGCATGCCTAGGTGCTTGATTTTATACACCTGTGGCCATGGAAGTGACTGGAACACCTGAATTCAATGATTTAAAGGGGTGTCCCAATACTTTTCGGCAATATAGTGTATATATATTTATGATATTTGCTGCTATGATGTAAGAGAAGAATTACTGCAACATGGTTCTGTAGATCATCAAAAACAACCAATCTTTCTGTCAAACTTCCTCAGCATCAGTGGAAATGATCAAATCTAGTAGTTCTCACCCAGAGAAACACTCACTACACACACAGGCATTCACAATTGTAAACTCCTACTACCTCTCCGAGCCCACTGTTTCAGAGCAATAACACAATAATGGAAACCATTTTCCCTGTAACAGTTTCTGGAAAGACATTTATTTCACTTTAACCTCTGTGCGTAAGAGATGTTCACAGTAATGGTGCAGATCTGGCAGCACACAATGTATAAGTCCTATCTCACCACCTACTGTACAACAGTAATGTGAAACTCACTTTCCTACTCTCTCTTTTTCCGTAGGGAGTTCGGTTGGCGAGATCCTGAGTTACCTGAAGTCATTCAAATGTTGCAGCACCAGTTTCCTTCAGTTCAGTCCAATGCAGCGGCATATTTACAACACCTATGCTTTGGAGACAACAAGATTAAAGCTGAGGTAAATTTAACTTTATATCACTGGTCAAAGCTCTAATGATCTGTACATGTACCTGCTTACCAAGGCAAAATATTTTTAAGGTAATTAGGGTTGAAAGTGTCTTCCATCTGCAATGGGTCCTGACTGTTGGTCTTTTCCATATCTTCTGGCACAAATTTAGTAGATATTAACAATGTACATTACCTTGGGAAACCTCTTATTGTGGAATACCTACCGAAAGATTGTTGTTGCGTGAAATTAATTCTTGCACGTACCATTGACAAATAATTCACCCCTTTATTGAAATTTGATGCCAGGTCTCTGATGGTAGATCCCCCAGCAGTAAGTTTTCCGAATTATAAAGAGCGCCTTGGATTGCACCAGTAATTAAGCACTAATAGCACAGCCAAACAATACACGGAGAGCTACGTATTGACAGCCATTCTCTACACAGCAGCTCTATAATTGTATCCCAGAGGCTTAAGAGAGGCTTGGAGGACGAGGAAATTAAATTTGGAGAATAAATCTGCAGGAACAAAACAGCAACAGAGGGAGAGACAAGCTAGCCGACAAACTTTTAAATGATATTTAATGAAAAAAACAAAACAAACAGTGAGACCCAAATTAGTTTATCTAGCGATGAGCTCCACTTCAAACCAGCATTTTTCTGCATCTGAAAAATGTCTTATTTATTAAGAAAAGACACTAAATGAATCCCCCTGCTTTCTTTGATCCCCCCTTTCATCAATTTCTCCATACACCTAAATGAACTTGTTTCATGTTGTTCTCATAAAGTATTTGGAGCAATGTTCCATCATAGCTTGATTGATTAGATTTGGTCCTATAATATTCAGCTGCTCTGTGGTTTGCTGTTTTTTTCTTGGAAATAAACTAAAAGATTGGCATATTTCCATTGGTTGTTCTCAACTGGTTTTCTGGTTACAACTGATTATAATGTGTATTTGAAAATGCAGCACTTGCCAATCATCTTCCCAAATTTGTAATTACAATCATTTATTAATCTTTTGTCAAGAAAAGAGAAGTTTTAAGATCTCCATGAGGTTTTCTGACCAAAAAGCTGTTTAATGTTTGACATTAAAGGGTCATGAAACAGTAGCAATAACTAAGATGTTTCTCATTTCTTTTAAGAGTGTATAAGTCTATTTGTTTTGCATTTTATTTTGTATTTAGCCTTTTTTTTCCCCTCCAGTTCTTGACCCAATCAGAACCACTGCAGCCCACTTTTGGGTTATGACCCACCAGTTGAGAACCACTGATCTGTTTCATCCCACCGTCATCATATCAGAGGTCTCTAAAAAAAGGTCAAACATTCATCGCTCATGGACATCCAATACATTATGCAACTCATAGTATTATGCAACAAGCATGCGTTAGTGCAGTACATTTTGCATTTGTAAACTCTTCATATACAGAGGTTTTCTAGTGGTATTATAGTCTCATTCTCAGTTATGTGCTGTTTACTTTTCAAGAGGTGTCAGTGTCAGTCTGTCCATCTGAAATGGCATCACAAGGACAGCAGAAAGGATGATTATGGAAGATAACATTGATGATATCTAAATAATATTTAAGGAGAGGAATGGTATTCTGGTATTAGAGGACCAGTAGCAACAAAGTGTGTGTGTGTGGTTGCTTGGTAAAGTAGTATGGTTAATTATATGTGGCAGTACAGCAGCAGATGGTGCCGAAGCCCTGAACAACTTATTTCACCCCTGCCATTCTTTTTCTCAACATACACACTTTCACATTATGGAGTGGATAGTGAAAAATGACACCAGTCTGCAGCACAAGGGTTTCAGGCTTGTTAATGGCTTTTTTTCCACCTCTTCCACATTTTTTAAAGGCTGTCTAAGGTATTGCATAATATATGGTTACACTTTATTTTGTTGGTCCCCTTTAGACATTCTATTGACTATAAGTATTGTTGCACCTGCATGTCAACTAACTATCATTAGTATTAGTAGACTGTTTAGGGGGAGGGGTAGTAGAATAAGTTGACATATTTGCAAAGTTACTTATAGTCAGTAGAATGTCTGTTGGGGGACCATCAAAATAAAGTGTTAGCAGATATTAAGCAGACAGTCTAATACTCTTATTAGAGTTAGTTAACATGTAGATGCAACTTTACTTATAGTCAACAGAAGGGTCAAAATAAAGTGTTACTATACTATGAAATAAAGTGCAAATATACTAGTCAGATTACAAAGAATGATTCTTTTGAGGGATTTTTAATGTATTAATACCATAGAGTACATCTAGTCCAACCAATTCCAACAAATGACTCTTATGAGATGGTTCTTTTTAGTGACTAACATATATGCTTACTACACCAATCAGGCAAAACATTATGACAACCTTCCTAATATTGTGTTGGTCCCACATTTGCTGCCAGAACAGCCCTGACCCATCGAGGCATGGACTCCACTAGACCCCTGAAGGTGTGCTGTGGTATCTGGCATTAAGATGTTAGCAGCAGATCCTTTAAGTTCTGTAAGTTGTGAGGTGGGGCCTCATGGATCGGACTTCTTTGTTCAGCACATCTCACAGATGCTCGATTGAATTGAGATCTGGGGAATTTGAAGGCCAAGATAACATCTCAAACTCGTTGTTGTGCTCCTCAAACCAATCCTAAACCATTTTTGCTTTGTGGCAGCCACCTGGGAATACTGTTTCCATGAAAGAATGTACATGGTCTGCAACAATGCTTAGGTAGGTGGTTTGTGTCAAAGTAACATCCACATGGATGCCAGGACCCAAGGCTTCCCAGCCTTCGCTCCCCACGTGAATCAATGAGCCTTGGCCGCCCATGACCCTGTCGCCGGTTCGCCATTGTTCCTTCCTTTGACCACTTTTGAAATATACTGACCACTGCAGACTAGGAACACCCCACAAGAGCTGCAGTTTTGGAGATGCTCTGACCCAGTCGTCTAGCCATCACAATTTGGGCCTTGCCCATTTTCGGACTGTTCCCATTGTACATTTCAAAACAGAGTCATTTGTTCAGGAATTGGACTAACTGCAATATGTTTTGAGTTGCTGATTCAGTAGCAGTGTTTTAAATAGTATTGCAGGAAGCACTGTTTGAGTATTTTATTACAGTATTCTGTCCTCACCAAACTCAATTTTCTCAAAATACATCACATTACAGAGGTAAAATGGGTTGAAAATGCCATTTCATATTGACATTTTTAAAGATAAATGTAAATAAACTTTAACCAGACAGGACATAGCACACACACTGAAGCAGACACGGAGGGAGAGGAGAACGGCTATCAGATGACAGAGCAGTATCTCCCACAGCAGAGGTGAGGAGAATACTGATTAGCGCAGCATTTCAGCCAGACAGGCCGAGCTCTGATGTTTATGGTCTTCCTGCTGAACCACTGGCCAAGTGCAAAGGCAGCTCTTTCTCGTCCTCAGCTGGCCACTATTTATAGCAGGTGGCTCCAGCAAAGCTCCCCGGGTCCGTCTCCTGTGCAGCCCGCCTCTGGCTAAAGTTCAGCTTTATCAGCCCTTTTAGGGGGGAAAATCTAATCCGTCAATATCCATTTGC
The DNA here is from genome assembly GCA_037950675.1 of Hypophthalmichthys molitrix. Lineage (NCBI taxonomy): Eukaryota > Metazoa > Chordata > Actinopteri > Cypriniformes > Xenocyprididae > Hypophthalmichthys > Hypophthalmichthys molitrix. The sequence goes on along the minus strand of CM075514.1, from coordinate 15,692,687 downwards.
ACGTGCGCTGTGGAGTCGAGAGCAAGCACTTCCGTCCGGCTGGCTCATGCCACTAATTGAATATCTCAGCGTCTCTGCTGCTTCAGGACAATGTTAACACTCAATTAATTTCTTAGCTGCTCCAAGTGCACAAGAAAGCAGATCGCTTCTCAAACAATCCAGCTAACAAAAATAAGCTAAAATAACATTTTCTAACCTTCCCATAAGTTATGTTAAAGTACCCCTGTAGTCAATAATTTTATCCCTTAAAACTTCTTTGATCACCAAAATGATATCTTTTAAACGTTTTTTTCATGTGAAAAAAAATTCTTCATGCGTTAAAGTTGCTAGAATATAACTCTACACTCTTGCCTCATTTAGTATACAGGGATCTATGAATATGCTAATTAGCCCCGCCTCCACTCACTCGCACAAGCTCAGAGATCCACTTTGTCAACTTCCTGAGGTAAACGCTGCAAAATGGTATTGCTCTTGACACATAACGGTAATAAATATGATTAGCCTTTTGCTTGACTATGTTATCAAACAGCTAATAATGTGTGTTAATGTTACACAAACCATGTTCCCGTTCGCCATGTCAGAGTCAGACAGCTGCCTTCTAACATTCAGTATCCTTACAAATGCTTTAACAACTCAGAACGTCAGCGAAGAAAGGCATATAGTTCATCATAACATCATAATATCCATCATACACCCGCCATATTGCTAAATCTACACGATTTTGCATATCAACAGAAAAATATACCGGGATAACCTGGCTTCTCTTGAGACTCCCCTGCTAGTTTGCTGGAGTCATATACTTTAATGATGTCTTTCCTACCTTTCTGGACCTTGAAAGTGGTAGCCTGAGAACATTATTCAAGACCAGATAACTTTGAATGAACATTCTGTTATCATTACCAGAAGAATGTTTGTTTATTGCTTTGAGAGAGAACTCTGCCAGAATGTTAACTAAAGTTCTGAGAACGTTCCCTGTTAGCTGGGTGTCACAGTTCCCGTGTTCCCCGGACTCCATTTCCCAGGATCCTCTTGTCTCCACACCTGCACTCACTTCCCTCGTCTTCTCCCCATCAGCACTCATCACCTGCACCTGGACTTCATCATCATCACTCCCTATATTATGGACACTTTCCCTGCACTCCTTGTCTGTTCTTATGTTTGTCTAAATGTGTTGAGCTGTTCATTTGTTCCTGGATTATAATTAAAGCCCTTAAAATTGTGGATTTCCGTATTTGCCTCGTCTCTACAGCTACAACCGTAACACTGAGAAAGCAGCCGTCATTAGTTCACCTGCACTGCTTGATAGAACATGCCAGAAATATCTCTAGTCACTGCAGTTATCCTCTGTTGTTTTGTGGTTTCCAAACATCTGCTGCTTCCGAACATCACAATAATGAATTGTACTTGCTTTATATAATGTGTTGTATAGTGGGGCTGCATTCTCAGAAGTGCCAATCTCACCACATGAATGAAACGAAGGCTTTGGTGTGGTGACGCACATGCCTGTCTGCCTCTCGGGATGAGCCGTGCCTTTGTTTTCCTGTTAGGTGTGGTTTGAATATTCATGCTGTATATGCAGTACAACCCAAAAACAGGAAGAAGCAGGATCAGAAGTAACCTCTTGGAATGGACTACTAGATCACTTCTCACCTTTAAAAAAAAAGCTACACAAAGAAACAGGCTTGTAATCTCCATTGGAGTGAGTGCTGATGTGAAGCTAGAGCGATGATCTGTAGTGGCGTGCTATTCAGAAGCACATCTGCCAGGGCTGGATCCTGCACTCATCTAAAGCTAATGCAGCGGAGTATTGTGTATGCCAATTGGCAGCGGGACAGGAAATTGGAAATTCATAGTGCAATCACTTGATGAATCTGCAGATAGACACAGGTGTGACTCTCTCTTAATAATTTAGCCCTGCTGGTTTTATGTCAAATCGTTCAAAACGCGTTTGGCTTGGTATGTGTCAGTCTGTAAGGGACCAAACTATACTTTTTTTTATTTTACTTTTTTTTTAACTTCCAAACCTGTATGTTATTTTGGGCTACTTTTTTTCTTTTTTTTTTTTGCTTGACAAGCAGTAAAAATCCCCATCCTCCTTCATTTTATGAAAAATGATGTTTTATTTTTTTTTAGAATTATTTATATACTATATTAGAATGTATTAATTTTTCAAATATGCTTATATATTTATATTTTAAGTTTTCATTTTAATATTTAACATTTTTAGTATTTTAATTTTTTGGGGGAGGGGGATATGTATTTCTCTTAGCTATTTTATATATATTTTTTAGCTTTATGTCAATTAACAAAAAAAAAAAAACACATTTTTAATAAAAAAATGTTATTTTAGTACATAAACTTATTTAATTTTATTTAGGTGCCAAGACAACATTTCATTTCACAACATTTTCATTTACATTTTTTATCTAATATTTATGTAATTTAATTTAATTTATTTTATTTCAGCTTTATTTCAGGTAATGAAAACTATTTTTAATAGTTGTAGTTATTTTAACTAAAATAAAAAAATTTAATTTAGTTGCCAAGGCAACATATCTAAATTTATTATTTTTTTAATTTAAGTTTTTCATCTAATATTTATTTTATTTTATTTTATTTTATAATAGCTTCATTTCAATTAACAAAAACAGTTTTTAATAATTTTTGTTTTATTTGACAGTAACAACACTGATGGAAAACAGTAGCTCGGGCATTCTGCAAAATATTTCCTTTTGGTTTCTACAGAAAACAAAAGTCATACAGTTTAGAATGAATTAAGGTGGGAAATAATGACAGCATGTTTATTTGTGAGAGAATTATTCCTGAAAATATTATAAAATGCCACCAGTTATCAAGATGAGAAAGCTGCAGTTGAGTTGATGTCAATCACGGTTGTTTTTCTGTAGCGTTCAGAAACACATGGCTTTTTGTAGTGCAGTCTCAGATACTCTAATGAACTTGGCTGGCTTTAATTGACTTTAGTGTAGAACAGCAAAGCCCTGTTGATAGAGATTTACTCACACCTCTCAGTCTGTTTAGCTGTCTGACGAGTGATTCATTCTCCGGCTCCCTCTAGTATTGATTTTTCAAATACACTGGTTATGGATTCAGTGCCTCCTATTTGTTCATTTATCCTCCAGATGATCTCATGAACTGACGCTAAGCTGTTTTGGTGTGACTTAACACTGAATGCAGACTTTTTTTCCTTCCTTTTTTTTTTTTTTTTTTATGTGAGGATACTGAATGTCAGAAGGGAAAGGTCAACGTTTCGAATGACTTCCCATGAGTTGAGGCCAAGGCCATCATGTTCTCACTGACCAATAATTCTTGCTCAGATCGATTTAAGTTGCATTCAAATCAGGAGTTCAAAATGTGAATATGAATCTATTTTCAAAGCCCATTTCAGCCCACTGGCACCTCAAGTGTATAAAAGAGGCATTCTGACTGAGTCTGAATTACAGTATATATATTCTTCATTATTAGTGATGGAGTGTTTCTACAACTTTAGATTCTTTTTACTGAATTTACTGAATTGAAAATTTGGTCTTTTTTATTTTTGCTACTGTTCTGATGCTTTATGTAGATTTGATTGTTTTCCCCTCATTCTGAACCCAGTTTAAGTCTTAAAATATGGAAATACATATCACCCATTGCCCTCTATCTGTCTGTTTCTCTCAGATACGGAGGCAGGGTGGTATTCAGTTGTTGGTGGACCTGTTGGATCACAGGATGGCTGAAGTACACAGAAGCGCCTGCGGTGCCCTGAGGAACCTCGTTTACGGCAAGGCCAATGATGATAATAAAATCGCTTTGAAGAACTGCGGTGGGATCCCTGCTCTGGTCCGCTTGCTGCGCAAGACCTCTGATGTGGAAGTCAGAGAACTAGTCACAGGTAAAAACTTCTGCTGGCTCTGACATGCCTCGTCTTTCAGTTTTATTATAGGAATTTTAATTTCCTCTATCACAGCGTTCTCTTTCAATATGTGTGTATATATATATATATATGTATAAAATGATCTTCCAAAATGTACTGCACAGTGGTACAAAAGGATGTGGTGCTGGTCCTTCAAGAGTCACTCTCAATCTGTCTGTCTATAAAGCCTATAAAAAAAAAAAAATGTATTTTACAACATTTCAGCTTGTGATTCTTGTTAAGTGGGGGTCATTTTTTAGGATTCTTTACCTAACCTAAGTCTCTGAGATCCTGACACCTTGCACTTCTGGAGACTCCAGGTAGGTTGCAGTTCTGGAAAATGGTGGCGCTGGAGACTAAAGGGTTCCTGATGGTTTCACACTTAATTCTTCACCTTAATTCTTAATTCTTTTGCAGTTAACATGTGTCTTGTCTGACCCTGCTGACCCAATGAGCATTTCACTGTCCAATGGTCATGCCTTAACTTTGCAATTTCTAGTATTGCTTCCTTCTCATGGGCATTTAATAATTTTTTTTAATCTTTTCCGTCTGAGTTAAATCTCTTTTTGGCTCATTTTGCCTGTAAAAGAAAACCTGCCTAATAATTATACACACCTGAATATAAGGTGTTTTTCATTTCCAGCCTTCATGAACAATTATGTATCACTTATAAATGATTAAATACAAAATTAATAGTAGTTATTAAGATTAATGTGATTTGGAATTGGTATATATATATATATATATATATATATATATATATATATATATATATATATATATATATATTACCAGATTCAGTCTCTTTTAAAACATGATGAGCAATGGGGGTTTTTCACACGATAATCTTTTTCAAAGTTTGAACCTCATCTGAAATTCTTGCTTGTGGGTTTATTCTTTTCTTTTATTATTTAGAGAACAATGTACAATGGAGGGATGTTTGAATATTAGATGACTTCATTTCTTCTCTACTTTAATATTTCCAGACTGTTTCCAGACTCTATATATATATATATTTTTTTATATGTATATATAGTCTGTCTTGTCCATTTAGTGACAAGACAGACAATATATATATATATAAATGGACAAGTCAGACAATATATATATATATATATATATATATATATATATATATATATATAGTCTGACTTGTCCATTTAGTGATGAGCTACGGAAAGAGATATTTTCTACAAAATAAATCACCTGTCCCCCCCCAAAAAAAAAAAAAAACCCATCCCCAAAGGCTTTGCATTCCAAAACATGTTTCTAAATTGTTTCTGTAACGGAATGGATAGACTTTGGAACAGAGCCACGTCTGGAAATGCCTGCTATGCGCTGAATTCAGATTAACATATAAATTAAAAGCATTGCACACAGGGCACTTAGAGAGACTTCCTGTCACAAATTAATCAGCGAGCTGGAAGCCTCAAGGTCTCTGACTGCCCAGAGGATTCTCAGCCTCTCAATCTCAAGCAAAGCAGAACATCTGAGTCATGCTTTGCCTGCCTGTTTGACTCTGCAGAAACGTGCTGTTTTTTGACATGCAGAAAGTAAGCGTAGCCATATGGACCCACTCGGACCTGATGATCAGGTGTCCTGTCAGAGGCCAGTGGCTCTGAGACTCTGAACAAATCTTTTAATCTTGAAATATGTTCAAACACAGTTTGAAAACCAGCATCTCTACAAATGTCTCATTTGCAGCCATGCTGCAAATTAGTCCTATTTTGATTTCACATTCACCTCACCTACAGTATAAGCCTTTTACATAGTATTTCAGTTTGAATGAAATTAAATTTTTTATTAGAGAAGAGTCGTGAACATTTAAAACCTTCATTCTTCTTTTATTATGCATCCTCAAACAGAATAAGCTGTACAACACATTTTGACATATAGTTTTTTCTTAGAGTCTTTACAGAGCCAACATGAAAGATAGATAGAGGAGTGTTTGGCTTTTGTGAGCACGAGCATCTTCCTTAATGAATCGTATGGCTGTGAAGAACAGATGGAATACTGGTCTGCAGGAACAGGAAGCTCGCAAGAAACCCAGACAACAGAGCATCCCCTGAGAAACTGTCTGAATCCTTTGGCAGCAAGAAGTGTTTGAATTGCACTACTCAGTGCGATCGTATGCTGAAATTAAGGAGGATTCTTGCTTAGTTAGCCTAATTCCACTCAGCGTCTGGGTTTTGTCTCTTACTGCTGTTCTCTAGCATACGGCCCTGTCTCAAATGGTGCGCTTGATGTGAAATTGGGGTCTTGTGGCCTATTTTATCCATTTACAATACCATTCGAAAGTTTTGGGTTAGTAAGATTTTAGTAAGAAGTCACTTATGCTCACAAGGCTGTAACAAAAATACAGTAAAAACAGCAATATTGTGAAATATTATTACAATTTAAATAACTGTTTTCTATTTTATTATATTTTAAAATGTAATTTATTCCTGTGATGGCAAAGCTGAATTTTTTTCATTACTCCAGTCTTTAGTGTCACATGATCATCCAGAAATCATTCTTATATGACGATTCAGTGTTCAAGAATTCATTTATTATTATCAAAGTTGAAAACAGTGCTGCTTAATATTTTTGTGGGAACCATTATACCCTATTTTCAGGATTCAGGTGTCTTAGTCTAGCAATTGCCGAGTCATATAGCCAATACTGTCTTAAACTGTCTTACACCAATACTTGTGTTTCACTTCATCTTTAGTAACATGAGATTTTGGCTAAATGACAGAAAAAAACTGAGTGCCCACACAGCTACAGTAAACGTTATAACCTGTAAGTTGATGAAAACGTAATGCAATGCACTTACTACCTCAGATGCAACCATTCTAATGACGGACAAAACACTTGCGTCCAAAATCCTCAGAAATGTTCTGTTTTTTTAGCTCGATTTTGGTAAAATGTTAATAATATTATAACACATGCAAGTGCCTGACTATGTATATTTCTGTCATGACAATTCTTGGAGTATTTGACATGGTAATGGGTATGACAATGTTGATATGTTTGGTCTTGGTGGAATAAATCTGCTACGCTGCTGCTGCTATGGCAAATGCTACTCATGTATTTGAAGATTGAGCATGCAAGCTTGTTGGCTACTAATACAGCAGGAAGCAATAATCTGTGTCCTATAGATAATGATGTGATTACGAGCAGGTTAAGGACCTATTAGCCTGCGGCATCTAGAGTTTCATGGCAGAACTTTGTATATAAATCCACAATATCAACAACACAGTGTTGAATTATTTGAAAAATAGTGTTTTTTCCATTTCCTGAAAAGTAGCGTTTTTGGAGACACAAGGTTTCCGCCTGACATCGTCGATATGTAATATCTGCTGATACAATAAATAGAAACATTTCCAATATCATCCAGTGGTACTGATCTGTTGTGTATCCCTAATACTTTTTGTTCAAAACTTTAACCCTATGTTTGAGCAATAATATAGTTAGTTTAGTAAATGTTAGTGTTGCCATTGTAAGCTCCACTAATTATTTAAGACACTGTAAATTAACTATTTGCCATAGGACTAGAGAAATTCAACTATTTACATCTGTCTCCACAGAGGCATGCAGTCAAGTGAAGATGTCTGTGGGATTTTTTTCGGTACAGTGAGATACCCTAGTGAAATGAAGCAGTCTAAATCTGGGCCTGTGTTCTGCTGGCATGAGATTTGATCTTGGTCAATGTCACCACTGACGACAATTATGTCCTTGTAGTGCTCTAATATTGAGCCTTCCTCTCTTTCTCTTTCTTTCTCTCTCTCTCTCTTGTTCCCTCATGAGAAGCAGTCTCTGATTAGATACCCTCTCAGATCAGCAATCAAGGTTGTTCTTCCCTTTTCAGAATGCTTGCTTTTGTTCAAAGACTTAAGAAAGTGAAAGTCAAGAAGAAAATGAGTGACAGAAGACTACTAAAAATAGAGTGACAGCATTAAGAATTTCACGTTTATAACATATTTATTAACATATTCTTGCTAGATGTCAATTGAATGTCTTGAATGCTGTGCTTGATTGTGGTGCTTACAGTGCTTGAATTGAATGTGGTGCTTATGGTGCAAAAACTGTAGCAATTTCAGTATCACATCAAAATTTAAAGGGGTCATGACATGAGAAATCAAATTTGCCTGGATTTTTGATCATCTTTTGCCTTAACCTTTAGCAACAGGTCTTTGTACCATTAAAATTTCCTGCAAGTTTCATAGCCTAAAATGTCCTCTCATTATAAACGTTTTGATATTGCTGGATCTGTGACTTCACACAGGCAAATACACGACTGCCTCCAAAGCAAGACATCGACGAATAGTTAATGGCTGACATTTGCCTACACTGGATGTAAACATCGCTTCGCGTCAAAAATAAATAGAACCCATTATAATCACTTACACTGTCTACACTGGATACAGTATACAGATGCACGTTCAGGTTCTAAAGTACTCCATGCACTTGAGTCCGTCGACAACAGGGCAAATAGAAGAGTGAAAGAACGTTCGATTTTACGCATCCAGCTCTTTTGCATCTCTGTACAGACTTTAGAAGGATCCCAGCATTGGAAACAAATGGGTGGTTTATTTTAATGGCATCCTGGATCGCTTTGAAAGATGATATGTTTGTTCGCAGCATTTGACTGTGAATTGTTTTATAAATGAGGCATACTTTAATGGAGAGTTCACAAAGAAAAGAAAAAGATAAAGCAGTCAGCTGTACTGGATCTCACAGCAGCTGCACCATAAACCGTAAGTATCGTATTGTTCCAAATATAACACAATGTTTTTTTCTTAGAAATACATCTGAAAAAACGGGTGCGTCTTCTATTTAGGGTTTAGACTTTTACATGTCAATAATACCCCCGCAACAATAAGTGGCACCAAATATGCGTAAAATGTGTGTGCCAAGAAATACAGTGTGTCAGAGTGTAATGTTAGAAGATTGTGAGTGCAAGAAGACAGTAATGCTAAAAGTCAAAGAAAAGGTTACCGTTTAAGAGCCGCGTGACTGTCATGTTTGCATGCCTTGTTGACCAAACCCCCGTACGTGATTTTAAAATGTAAGATGGTAACTAGATTTTAAAACCAAAATAAGATTTCACTTCTACTGTTAATGAAATTTTGGTAGGCTACATGGTTTTCACTATGAGATGGATAGCGTAATTGTTATGTAATTCAGAATGGTTGCAGATTATTTTTATGGTATGCCAAAAAGTGTTTATTTTTAAATGTGATCATTGGTACATTTTACCAGCATTTATCATACTCTCAATACTCAATAATTAAAAAATATGCAATATGAAAATTATTTTCAAATAAAAGCATTTTCTTTATAAAAAGACACAGTATTTGGACTTCAAAAAAAGGGGGGGGGGTGGTATTATAATCAGGGTTATCTTAATTCTGAACAATAAGAAATGTTTCTTGAGCACCAAATCAGCATAATGATTTCTGAAGGATCATGTGACATCAAAGTCTGGGGAAATGGCTACTGAAAATTCAGCTTTACCATCACATAGTACAATTTTAAAATGTTTTAAAATAGAAAACAGTTATCATATATTGTAATAATACATTACTACAATACATTTACTGTATTTTGATCAAATAAATGCAGCCTTGGTGAGCATAAGAGACTTCTTTCTAAAACATTTTAAAAATTAACCAATCCCAAACTTTTCAATGGTAATATTCGAGCATGGATTATGTACATACAGCAATTGTCAAGCTCATGGTGTGAATCGTATTCCTCTTCTAAGTGGATCATTACTAATAATAACCTCTGTGCCATAAATGTGAATATTTACATAAAACTCCTCGTTTTGACATGCCTACCTTGGTTTAGAAATATTAAGATTGCCCTACTAAGGCTTGTGGTGAAGGGGTGAGTTGCTCATCAGAATAAGCACAATGAAAAGTTTTGCACCAGCACCTGCAATCAGCTACAGCTGGTCCCCGGCCTCTGGAATTAAAGGCTCACGGCTGGTGTGTGTGTGTGTGTGTGTGTGTGTTTGTTTGAGAGCAAGAAGCTGGCAAGGTCAGCATCATCAACTATTCAGCTGCCACCTCTTCATACTGACTCATAAAAGTGCGTAGTTTCTTAAAAAAGGGAGAGAGGGAGAGAATGGGGCATAAAAGTGAAGATAAGCAAATAGGAAAAATAGAAGTTTGGTCTGACTCATTTTGCATGTCCTTTGTAAAGCTGATGGACAGTGGGAATGAGCAATTGGATTGAAGTTGAAGGTTGGCTTCGTTCTAATAGGTCGCATACGTGTTCTGCAATTTATCATCATCGCTGTTTTTAGAGTCTGTCCTCCATTCTGACATCTGAGTGACACAGAGTGGCTTTTAGCAAGAAGCTGTTCACATTACCACCCCTGCAAGGCCATTCATTCAGTACAGCAGGAGGTGAGATTAAGCCAAACTTCTGCGTATACACTGTAAACAAAAAAAAAAAAACAACAAAAAAAAAAAAAAAAAAAAAAAAATATATATATATATATATATATATATATATATATATATATATATATATATATATATATATATATATATATATATTACCATAATTCATTTACAAAAGTTTTTCATAGACTTGCTTCAAATTAAAGGTTGTGATTCATTTCAGAGCTGTTTGCAGATTTCTTTTTTTTTTTTTAATCCCTATTGAGAAAGCGAATTGAGAAAAAAAAATCTCCAGAACCAAGGCCGGTGAAAGTAGGCGATCATTTGAAAAAATCATTGAAATTCTGCATTTAAACAAAGATAATATTTTTGCCTATTAAGTCATTTTGTCTAAAAGCATCTGCTAAATGAATAAATATAATGTACATTCTGGGAATTTATAACGCTTCACAGAATTCGAGCAAGTCATCAACCTTTTCCTGAATGTTTGTTTATGAAAAATTCCAGTGAATTTGGTAATGCTTCCAGCTACAGAGAGTTGTGTTTAGTTATGCATCTGCGGAAATAATGTAAAGTGAATCTAATAAAACAGGTGCATGCTAAAAGCATGCTTTTATTCAAGCTAATATGCTGTTTTCCTATCAGAACACAATAGTTGTGTTTGGAAATATTTATGGTTTTAGTGGTGTGAAAATTATCTTAAAATACATTTCTCTCCTTGCAGCTGCTAGATATTAGAATATTAGGTTTAAGATGAAATTAGAGATATCCTCTGTAATATAGCATATAATATAGTCAGAATAAATTACCGCCTCAGTGAGCTCTCTCAGGTGAGATATTGATGAGCTCAGGATAGGCTAATTAGCCACATGCATGCCTAAATTGGTTATTTCTCATTTGCAGGATGTTTTAGTATTGACTGCTTGAAATTGACCTCCTACAACCTTAATAAGAGTTTCCTCTTATTGTAACTTGAAATATGCCCGTTTATAGCTGATGATCGATGGTGAATGTGGCCTGGATTTTTTTAATCACTTTAAGTTACGCTACATTAAATATCCTTGAACCGGCTCGGAGTGGTATAGTACCTACTATTTAAAAAAGTATAGTATGCAGGAAGTATACTGTGCTTAGTATGCCAGATATGCTACAAAAGTTTGGGGTCTGTAAGATTTTTAAAATGTTTTAGAAAGAAGTCTTTAATGCTCACCAAGGCTGCATTTATTTGATCAAAAATATAGTAAAAACAGTGATAGTGTGAAGAATTATTACAATTTATAATAACTGTTTTCAATTTGAATATATTTTTAAAACGTAATTTTTTCCTGTGATGGCAAAGCTTAATTACTCCAGTCTTCAGTGTCACATGATCCTTCAGAAATCATTCTAATATGCTGATTTGATGCTCAAGAAACATTTCTTATTATTATCAATGTTGAAAATTAAAATTTGTGGTATTGTGGAAAAAACATTTTTTCAGGATTCTTCGATGAATAGAAAGAAAATAGAAGGATTTTATAACATCATACTTTACATTATACTTTATTGTTACTTTTATTAAACTTAATGCTTCCTTGCTGGAAAGTGTTAATTAAAATCTTACTGACCCCAAAGTTTTAATGTGCATTGAAATACACTCTGCAAACGACTATATCCCACAATGCAGTGCATTTGACTTGACCTTTTAAGTGTGACTAATCACCATAGTGATGTAAGAAAATTAGAGCTCATACAGATCTTGAGATGTTTGATAGACTGCATGTGTTTTTGCTTTGCAACAAACTGATGAAACCTTAGGTCATGTTACTATAGTTAGTCAACTCTGTAGAATTGTATGAATTGTCTCTTTGGGGTCTGGAGGAAGAGGCGCAGTAATTAGCATGTTTGAAATTCTAATTAGGTGCTTCATTTGGTGTCAAAAACATGAAAATTAGTGGATTTTCTTAGCAGTCTAAAAGCAGAGGGATGCTTAGTCACTTGACCGCTATGCCCACCATCACAGCGTGAGTATGGGTGATTGATTGCTGCTAGTTTAGGACTTCACTTTAGAGCAAAAAGCACAGACTTCCCACACAAATATATGCATATATACAGTATCTGCTTTGCTTTCTATACTTCAGATCCTTCAACACACTGTAGCCGCCATCGAACTGCATATATTACAAAGTCATGCATATATATTAGAGAACAAAAGGTCTTGACCGAACAGACATTTCGATTGTCTCTTCCACTGTCATTATCCATTTCTAAACAAAAATTAAAATGCTAATGACTCCCCCCTTTTCGTCTCCATAATTTCTGTTTGTTTATCAAATTACTGTCTGAGGCAAATATGATGTTTCTGCAAGAATGGCTCTCACAAATCTCTAATGGCTGCACTGATAACAATAACAGGGACATGCTACGTGGAACCAAAGATATTAAGTCTTGGCATGTTTTTTTGTCTGCAAAAGTTCGCATTTTTATGTAGACTGTTTATTGTACCAATTCTGTTTGTTGTGCCAATTTAATCTGTTGTTTTAAAGATATAATCGGAAGGTTTATGCAGTTCAAAACAGTTGTTTTAAGTGAATTGCACAGCAAGAGCAATTCATAAATTATATTGCGTAAGTCCTTCCTCTGAGACTTGGTGGAGCTGTGAAGGAATTGGTAAAATGATGTTAAACCGCCATTGTAATGTGAGACCGCAGGCTCCATAGCTTGTCAAATTATGTTTTTTTTCCTCTGGTGTTCAACTCTACATTTCTGTGGGTCTCTGAGCCTGTGTGAGATGTTGTCAAAATCTGTCTCAGGCTAGCTCAAGCACAGAATGGACATGGTTATAAATTTTTTACTCCTCTAAAGGAGTAATAATAGAAAAGCATTATTTCTTGCACAGTACCACAGTCACTTTCAGGCAGGGGTCTCAAACTACCCATCTCTCAAGTATTAATAGTTTATCTTTAAATATGTGCAAATGGTCCACAAGAGGAGGCTCTTCCTATTCACTATGCTAAATGCTGCATGCATTTGTTTTCCTGTGCAGGTGTGTTGTGGAACCTGTCCTCATGTGATGCTCTGAAGATGCCTATAATCCAGGACGCTCTGGCCGTCTTGACCAACACCGTGATTATACCCCATTCCACCTGGGACGTGTCCCCACATCAGGAGGACCGCAAGCTACAAATGCACACTTCCCAAGTACTTCGCAACGCCACCGGCTGCCTGAGGTGAGTATGTGTGTGCTTTTCTTATAGGGGCCGAATGATAGAAGGAGAACTTTAAGTTTCTCTCCTTTAGTTTGGATGTAATTCACCCTTAAAGGCACAATATGTAAATTTTCGCTGCTAGAGGTCACCTATTCAAAACAAAGGCGCAGCTTGATGATGCTGAGATTGAGCGTGGAATCTTGGGAGATGTCGTCTTCACCTCACAGCCGGTGGAAAAGAAACGGGATGGGACTCAGGCAGAAATCATGTTCATGGGTGAGATTATTAACGTTACTGTAGTATGAATCAGAGCAGGGCCGAGTGTTGTGGGAGCTGAATGAGGCCGCTGGAGCGATTGCTAATGAGAGACGAGAGCGACACATGCCTCGAGAGCAGATTAACTTTTATTGTGTCGCAGTCGCCGCTTCCGCTTCTTCCAGTCAAGCGTATGTGGGGTAACGCAGTGCTGTTTTATCATATTAGATACATTTGAGTGTGTTGAAAAGGATGTTATGACGTTACTCTGTGCGTTCGCTAGGTGGCTGCTATGAGACACTTGTTGCACACAGCAGTAAGCTAGATCGATATTAGAATGACATATTAATAAATGCTGGATGGCTTGTGTAGTTAAATGGCATGCAATTCATTTTAAAACCTATTGTATGATGGAGAAAATGCTGTATTACTGTTACTAAAAATAAAGCTGCATCTGATTATGCTATGTTAGCCACTTGACAAAATAGTGTTTTTCTCTGAGGCATGGTAAAAGCATGGTACTCACTGAAAATCAAGAAAATGAGATTCAAACAAAGACTAAACGTGTTGAGCTATATAACAATAATTAGTTCTCATTCAAACATTCTTGGAAACATCTGGGATATAACATCTATAACACTGTTCTATTGGTTTTTTGGATATTTTAATCCAAAAATCTTACATATTGTGCCTTTAAATTGAAACTTGTCATCATTCCAAACCTGTTTGACTTTCTATTTTCTGCGGAAAGATATTTTAAATAGTGTTTTAGCTGTCTTTGTCTGAATAATGAAAATTAATGGGGTTCACAGAATAAAGAATGTCATACAGGTTTAGAACAACATGACTGCAGACTGTTGGTATGTATGAATTGTTTACAGATTTGTGCAAATTTGTGCAAAAATTGTGCCAAATGACGTCAAACTTGTTTAATGTAATATTTACACAAACTCTGCTCATGTTTCATGAATAAGTGTATATTACCGTTCAAAAGGTTTAATACTTATATTGAGAAGGATGTATTAAATTGATCAACGGTGACATTTATAATGACAGAAAACATTTCCTTTTTAAGTATATGCTTTTCTTTTGAACTTTCTATTCATAAAAGAATCCTAAAAAAAAAAAATGTATCACGGTTTCCACAAAAATATTATTGTTTTTACTATATGTTTGATTAAATAAATGCAACTTTGGTGAGCAAAAGAGACTTCTTTCATTAAAGAGACTTAAAACATTAAAAATCAAATTGACCCCAAACTTTTGAACGGTAGTGTATATATTCTTGTAGTAAGCAGGCAACTCTTGGCCTCAAAGGAATTAATGCTGAATGAAAAGGAAGACTACAGCTTGCAGATTTCACACGTACCCAAGAAACTGTGTTGCTTTTTTAAACCCTTGGCATACGGTACCTGTTTTCGAACGCAAACACCTTCACGACTCCACTGATTGTAAATGGACCGAAAAGGCAGATCTCTCATTAAGAACAGATTGTGGTTTGCGCCATGCAGTTGTTTCTATGACAGCTGGCTATGTGATTTAGAGAACAGCCTTTTTATATATCTGGACCTCTGAGAATGATACTTCCTTTGATTAAATGACAAAAAATGAGAGCTTTGGATTTTTTACACCTCCTTCCTGTTCCATATGGAATGAGGAACAACCCTGACAAGCCATTTCCCCCAGCCACGTCTGTTCTGTTCGCATCTCTAAATCGCCCGGGGTAAAACTGAATCATAACCTGTACGGCTTTGTCACGGTGAGTAAAGATTTACCGTATCGCTCCTGTCTCTTCTGCGTGAAGGAAGAAGACGCAAAGCATCTGATTCATGATTTATGCAATAATGCATAATGATGTTTATGTGGAGTGCAAATCTAGCTTATTATGATTTATACATAGCTTCTTGTTGCAAAAAGTTGGTTGAAAAATAACTGCGAGAAAGAGTTGATTCTTGTATCCATAGCAACAGCGCAGTATTAAACTACATTAAAGTGCATGCTATGAGAGGATCACACTGCTTTTGTTTGCTTTCCCAGTTTCCTTCCAAGCTTTCCTAAATGAACAAAATCATTTCAAACCATACTTTTGCAATTTCACCTCACTAAATTAAGCTGTTATCAGTTGTATTTTTACTATAAGTGATTGATAAGTTACAGAAACAGAGGCACAACTTATGTATGCAAATACACAGATATGCAAATACAAACAGTCGTCTTGTCCTTTGATTTTCATTTTTCTGTAAATAACAAGTCTGCTTCTGATTGCAGTGAATTACATCGACTAGTGAATGGCAGTGTCTTGTGTTTCAACAAATCATCCTCTGTAGGAGTGCTGTAAAGTGGCAATTACCATCCTCTGCATATTAATCTGTCAGATACGCACATGCTTCAGGAAGTAAAATGTGTATGTTATGCACACTGTGTGATTGTGGACCACACGCATCCTCTACCACACAGTACAATTTAATATTGATTTTCCAATTAATCACAATCTTTCCAGTTTGTTTTTATTTTTAGTGAATCAAAAACAGGCTAATATTCTGATTCATGTGCAAATGACTCTTATAAACAGGTTCTTTTAGTGAATCAAAAATGCATAGCGAGACTAGTATAGTGTAAATCAGGTGCAAATGGTTCTTAAAAGTCTACAGTGAGACAAAGTAGTGTGATTCACGAATGACTCTTATGAACGGGTGCGTTTTAGTGAATCAAAAACATGCAGCGAGACCTGTGTAGTGTGATTCACAAGCAAATGAGTCATATGGTGTGGTTCTTTTTAGTGACTGAAAAATATACAGTGCTACCTATATTGTCTGAATCGCCACCAAATGACTCTTACTGTTTAGTGAATCAAAAGATGTGTGATTCACGAGCAAATGACTCTCATGAACGCATTCTTTTTAGTGAATCAAAAACTTAAAGTGAGACCAATGTTGTGTGATTTCATGAGCAAATGACTCTTATGATTGGGTTCTTCTTATTGAAACAAAAAATATACAGCATGATTAGTGAAGTTTTTTTCACAAGCAAATGTCATTCCTGAAAGGATTGACTCATGAGCCGGATTCTTTAATGACTCATTCAGAAAGATAACCATTTTGAATCTGTTATAAACTCTGCCCTATAAAATTTACAACCTTTGCAGTAAGATGTTTTATTTAACATGTAAGCAAAATAGACATTAAAAATGAAATATGCATCATGCTCCGAAAATATTTCATGATAATTTGACTGAGGCATTTACATTACATTCTTGCCGTCTCTTCTGGGTATCACTTTGGAGACAGTCATGTTGTCAATTTCTGACATTAAATACTTCAATTCGGATTGATGATGTTCGTCAAAGTGGAATTTTTTTTTTCTCTCCCTTGGAGGCGGGAACACTTGAGCAAGCCATTGAAAATCAGTGAAGCAGTGTTTTTGGAATTGAGCCTCGTCCCAATGGGAGTTTGACACACTGCTGCTGTAAATCACTTCCACAAGCAGAAATCAAATTTCTGAAACCTGCGGGTCTCTGTGGGCAAAAAAAATCTATCTAATAGAAAGAGATTTTCTCACAAAGCACAATCCCTCATGACATCCCAAAAAGGCATCACAGCTTTGGATTTTCCTTTTCACTTTCTTTGTCAGACTTCAGTGAATGGATGAATCAGTCATTTACACAGTTAAACAGCTCCGCACTCTGTTTAGATTCGGCAACTCACCAGCTGTCTGCAGGATCTTAATTCGAACCCTCAGACACTGATTGAGGGATTGTTTCTGAGGCAAAAGGCACTTGTCCTATAGTGAGATCAAAGAGTAAACACTTGAGTTTAGACTGGCTAATGTTAATTTTTTTCCCCAAGAAACTGCATTAAATGATGTTTTATTAACAAAGTTCGGGAGGAGCAGGTTCAGATAATTAACCTAATTAGTACAAGTGGAGAGCATTCAGTATGCATAGTCATTTTAATGAAAATATCCTCTACGTTTTGTAAATATTTTGTCACACCATATTCATTCATTTTTAGTCATTTTCGTTCATTTCATTTTTATATTTTACTTTGACTAAAATGGATTTTTAGTCAACAACTGGGAATTTTTACCTATTCATCCAATAGAGCATTTGTGACATCAGCCGCTAATGTTGGACAAGAACGCTTTCAATATCCGTTCCAGTTCATCCTAAAGGTTCGATGGGCTTGAGGTCAGAGCTCTGTGTGGGCAAGTCAAGTTCTTCCACACCAAACTCATCCAACCATGTCTTTATGGACCTTGCTTTGTGTACTTGTGCACAGTCATGCTGGAATAGAAAAGGGCCAATCCCAAACTGTTCCCACAAAGTTGGAAGTATAGCATTGTCCAAAATGTCATGGTATGCTGAGGCATTAAGATTTCCCTTCACTGGAAGTAAGGGGCCAAGCGCAACCCCTGAAAAACAGCCCCATACCATCATCCCTCCTCCACCAAACTTTACAGATGGTACAGTGCAGTCAGGAAGGTAAAGTTCTCCCAGTATCTTCCTTACCCATCAGACTACCAAACAGACAAGTGTGATTCGTCAATCCACAGATCATTTTTCCACTGCTCCAGAGTCCAGTAGTGACATGCTTTATTCCACTCCATCCAACGCTTGGCATTGTACTTGGTGATGTGTACTTGGCTTAAATGCAGCTGTTCGGTCATGGAGACCCATTCCATGAAGCTCCTGCCGCTACAGTTTTTTTACTGATCTGGCTGTGGAAGTTTGGAACTCTTTAGCTATGGAATCAGCAGAGCGATGGCGACTTTTACGCACCATGCGCCTGAGCACTTGGTGACCCCGACTTTACGTGCACTGTATCCACGAATTTACAGCGAAAGTTGGAATTATTTACGCAAAAGTTGGAAAAACTCAAAAATTGAGGCAATCAGTTGCCTCAATTTTTTAAGTCAAGAAATTCAAAGTTTAAGTTAGCAGAACTGGCAGATTTTTATTTTGTACTCATACATTTTAATTATTCTTAACTTGGAATGTTTGAGTACACTGAATGATACATTTAACTTAAAATTATCATGTAACCTCAATGTGAACAGTGTAAACTTAGCTAGCTATAGCAACTTAGCTAATTCAGATAAGGCAAACTTGCTAATTTTCTAACATGTTAACAATAGTGTGGTATAGCACTCAACATACTTGCTCTCAAACCAAGCCACATACATCACTTGTCACCATGATGGTAACTCTCCAATAACCCACATTAACAGAAAGTCTTCTAAATTAGCATAACAAAACATTAATTACTACTAAATCTCCGACTTATCATTAATCTTGCACAAAAAAACATGATATAACACTTAATTTTAGCATTTACTCTCCCTTTCGAGTGCCATGGGCAAAGCATGCTGGGAAATAGGAATTCCAGCCCAGTTTCAGTTAAACTTAAGTTCATCTAAATTAAAAGAAATAAGTTCATAAAACTCAAAACAATGAAACAGTTCAGTTTACTTAAAATATATTAGTTCTGTGAACTTGAAAGAAAAAGAAAGTGCTAAATACTCATAAAAGTTAATTTGACTGAACTAATTTGTTTAATTTAAGTTTGTCCTACTCAAACCAATTAATTATTTTTAGCGTTGGAGTTTACAGTGTGGTCTTCTGCTTTGTGGCAGAGTTGCTGCTGTTCCTAAACGCTTCCACTTTCCACATACCACTTACAGTTGACTGTGTTATATCTAGCAGGGATGAAATTTCACAAACTGGCTTATTTTAAAGGTGGCACCTATCATAGTACCATGCTTATATTCACTGAGCTTTGGAACAACCCATTTTGAATTGAATTTTTGAATTCTTTAATTCAGCAAGGACGCGTTAAATTGATCAAAAGTGTACATGACTTTATTTATTATGAAACTATACATATAACAAGCTATTCATGCACTATGATTATTTGAAACTATATTGTTCTTCGTCATAAACACTGTTAGTGCATTTATAATTGTGCAGTGTTATTTTTCTTGTCATATTTTCAGTTTGTTTTAAAGCCATTTATCATTATGCTGCACAAGTGCACATTTTTCTTCTCATCTTTGTTGACAAAATCAAAAACCCTTTGTTAGCAGACATTGCAGAGCTAAACACTTTTGATAGGCCTTGTAAGACATCGAAGCAGCAGGTAATTGTGTTCAGTGTTTGAGCAGCTGTGGAGGTCCGTGTTGGACTGCAGAAAGGGGAAATTATGCTGTTGGTGCTCCAGATGCTCAGGTGCTTCTAGCTCACCTTGCCATTTGGCTTCTGTAACCATGGTAACTACCCCACCCCCGGTGCCAGCCAACTAGAGACCTGGCACATCTTCATTTTGGCTGCTGTCATGAAACCTCACAGTTCATATAAACGGACAATCTGTCTAAATCTGCTTCTTTCAGATGAGGTTTAGAAATTGTGAAGTAATACTAAGCAAGCCTGAAGATGACATTTCCTCTGTATTCCCAGTGGTCACCTGCTGAATGAGTGTTTTCGAGTTTATTTTTACAAGAGCACATTGCAGCTGTTGAATAGTTAATTTAGCCAAGGCCATTAAAGTACAAAGGAACAGACGTTTCTCCTTGTAAGGAATTTTTAAGGTGTGCTTGATTGAAAACAGCTCTAATTGTGTTCAATAAGTAATTTGCTAAGAAAGTGTGCTAATTAATTAGATGGAGTGTGCGAGTGACTGAAATTAAAGTGAATAAATAAGCAATAAAATCTAAGGGGCTCATTAATTGTGGAAAATTAGCACGATTGACGATTCATAGTGAATCGTGTGACCTCAAATCACTGTCACACTGAAGTAATGTAGCTTTTCTGTAGTAAAACCTACTATATTGATTAAGCAGTGGGAGAACATTGACAACAAGGTTGTTTGTCTGGTATGCATATACATTATTAGGTCTTCCTATTACTATTATTACAGTATTTACAGTATTGTAAAGTCTTAGCTTTCAACTGTCTCCTAACTTCTGAAATGTATCAGGCTAGGCTAACAATTCATACACAAATTAAGACGTTAAGCTAATTAAATACATACGAGAACATTATATATTTGAGTTTTAAAAAAGTTTATTTTTTATTTTTATTTAAACCAAATATATATTTTATGTCCATTTAATTATGATTTATTAGCTTTATTTTATTATGTATTAATTTGTAGTAATATGTTATTCTATATATGAGAAGAAAGTGTCTGTGTAGTGACGCAAAGCTAATAAATAATTAAAAAAATGCACATTATGTATTTGTGTTAAAAATAAACATATTTAATGCCCATTTATTTAATAATTATTAGCTTTATTTTATTATTTATTAGTTTTATTTATTATTCTATTTGAGAAGAAAATGACTGTGGAGTGATGCAAATAATTAATAAAATAAATGCACATTATGTATTTGTGTTCAAAATTATTATTATTATTATTATTATTAGCATTATTGTAATCATACATATTTATTGTCCATTTATTAATTATTAGATTTATTTTGTTTATTAATTTTATTTATTATTCTGTTATGTGAGAAGAAATTGACTGTGTAGTGATGGAGAGCTAATAATAAAATAAATGCATGTTATGTATTTGTGTTAAAAATGTTAATTTATTTTTTATTTATTTTAAAATAGTTGTATTTTTATTTAATTTTATTAATTGTTTTGTTTTATTTATTCTATTATGTGAGAAGAAAATGACTGTGGAGTGATTCAAATAATAAAATAAATGCACATTATGTATTTGTGTTTTGATTTAATTATTATTATTTAATTGTTATTACCATTATTATTGTTGTAAATTATACATATTTAATGCCCGTTTATCTAATAATTATAATTAATAATAAAATTAATAATTATTAGCATTATTTTATTATTTATTAAATTTATGTATTCTATTATGTGAGAAGAAAGTGACTGGAGTGACACAAAGCTAATAATTATTAAAATAAATGTTAAATTATGTAAATTATGTATTTGAAAACATACATTTTTGTTTTTTTAAAATGTATTATTTTTATTATTATAACTCAAATACATATTTAATGCACAAATATTTATTATTAGCTTTATTTATGTATTCTTTTATTAATTTTATTCATTCATTATTCAAGAATGTGAATATGGAGTGATACAAGAGACATGAAACTAGCACAGCGATGTCTTTGTAGCATCGTTATATCATGTATCAAGAGTAATATAATGCTCTGTTATCTCTCTATTACCTTTTTTCTCCCTACCCAACCTCTCTCCGCACACAGCGGTGCAGTGCTCCTTTTGTGCTTATCTGTAGGTGTATAGATGTTCTCCACCAGCTAAATATTCACGCCAAAATGCTTTATGGACAATATCAGCCACTTTGCACTTTTGTCCTGTCAGCATCAGCCAAGGGGGATTTATTAAATAATTTCATCGTTTTGGAATACTCCATCAAAGTGATGCTCTGATAAATCAAACCGCCACCATCCTCTAATTGCTGCCCTCCCTCTTCTCCCTCTAATATCAGTCCAGCATGACACACCTTGAAAAGTAATGAAACAATTTCTCTTTTTCTCTTCTCGGTCTGCATGATGCATCATCTGCGTTCCTGCCAAGCTGCGAGCAGACGCACCCTCAGTCACATCCATCACTCACCATCAGAAGTGAATCATCTCTCTTAGCTCGGTCTCAATTACAGGGCTCCCCGTGTTCCTCAGGAAACCCTTTCCTACAGGCTGGAAAGAGTTTGATGCATTTGCAAAAGCCGCTGTGAGCCAAGAGGAAACTGGAGAAAAAGACCAACACAAAATGAAACGCTTTAATTGGTGCTGTTGCTGGGAGAAGAGGGAGTAGATGCTCATGATCTGTGTTTATGGAAGAACTCAAACCCCGAGGTCTCCTCTATCCCCATTAATGTTCCCTGTGTGCTGTTAATGGGACTCATTTGACTGTTTAATAACCCAGAATGACTCCTGGATTTTGGAAAGCTGATTTGAAAGCGACTCACATTTATGAGTTTATTTGAATAGAAGTTAAAAAAAAATGCCTCACAAACTTAATTTTGTGTGTGTTGTATTGAAAATTGTTGTTGCAAATTCTGCTGAACTAAATGCATCAGCAAAGGTCTACACTCCCCTTCTGTCCCCCCATAAATATATACACCAATCAGACATAACATTTTGACCACCTTCCTAATATTGTGTTGGTCCCCCTTTCGCTACCAAAACAGCCCCGTCCCATCGAGGCATGGACTCCACTAGACCCCTGAAGGTGTGCTGTGGTATCTGGCACCAAGATGTTAGCAGCAGATCCTTTAAGTCCTGTAAGTTGTGAGGTGGGGCCTCATGGATCGGACTTGTTTGTTCAGCACATCCCACAGATGCTCGATTGGATTGAGATCTGGGGAATTTGGAGCCCAAGTTAACACCTCAAACTTATTGTTGTGCTCCTCAAACCATTCCTGAACCATTTTTGCTTTGTGGCAGGGCGCATTATCCTGCTGAAAGAGGCCACAGCCAACAGGGAATACCGTTGTGTACATGGTCTGCAGGTCTGTAGGTGGTACGTGTCAAAGTAACATCCACATGGATGGCAGGACCCAAGGTTTCCCAGCAGAACATTGCCCAAAGCATCAAACTGTCTCCGCCGGCTTGCCTTCTTCCCAAAGTGCATCCTGGTGCCATGTGTTCCCCAGTTAAGCGACACAGAAAAGAAAACCTAATTCATCAGACCAGACCACCTTCTTCCATTGCTCCGTGGTTCAGTTCTGATGTTCACTGTTGGCGCTTTCGGCAGTGGACAGGGGTCAGCAAAGGCACCCTGACTGGTCTGCGGCTATGCAGCCCCATACGCAACAAACTGCGATGCACTGTGTATTCTGACACCTTTCTATCAGAACCAGAATTAACTTCTTGAGCAATTTGAGCTACAGTAGCTTGTCTGTTGGATCGGACCACACGGGCCAGCCTTCGCTCCCCACGTGCATCAATGAGCCTTGGCCGTCCATGACCCTGTCGCTGGTTCACCACTGTTCCTTCCTTGGACCACTTTTGAAAGATACTGACCGCTGCAGACCGGGAACACCCCACAAGAGCTGCAGTTTTGGAGATGCTCTGACCCAGTCGTCTAGCCATTATAATTTGGCCCTTGTCAAACTCGCTCAAATTCTTACGCTTGCCCATTTTTCCTGCTTCTAACACAAACTTTGAGGACAAAATGTTCACTCGCTGCCTAATATATCCCACCCACTAACAGGTGCCGTGATGAAGAGATAATCAGTGTTATTCACTTCACCTGTCAGTGGTCATAACATAATAAAAGTTACAGGGTAGCGTAGATAACAAGTTTTTGTGCTCCTGAATTTTTTCTGTGCGTGCAGCGTGATCTTTGATTGATGTGATCTTGCGAGTGATGAAAAAGCACATTAATATAGAATGGATTAATATAGAATATTATATATGCGTGCGTATGTGTGTGAGTGGTTATATTTCAGCTAGCTATATATATATATATATATATATATATATATATATATACTGCCATTTAAAAGTTTGGGATCAGTAGGATTTTTTAACGTCTTTAAAAGAAGTCTCTTCTGCTCACCAAGGTTGCATTTTTTTGATCCAAAATACAGTAAAAACTGTAATATTGTAAAATATTATTACAATTTAAAATAACAAATTTAAAATGTTTCTATTTGAATATATTTTAAAGCATCATTACTCCAGTCTTCAGTGTCACATGATCCTTCAGAAATCATTGTTGCTCAAGAAACATTTATTCTTATTATCAGTGTTGAAAGCAGTTGTGTACAATTTATTTTCAGGATTCTTTGATTAATAGAAAGTTCAAAAGAACAGCATTTATCTAAAATAGAAAGCTTTTGTAACATTATAAACGTCTTTACTGACAATTTTTGCAATGCATCCTTGCTGAATAAAAGTATTAATTTATTTCCAAAAAAAAAATCTTACTGATTCCAAACTTTTGAATGGTACATTAGTTAACATGAACTAACAATGAAAAATACTTCAGCTTTTATTAATCTTAATGTTAATTTCAACATTTACTAATAGCCTACATTTTTAAAATCAAAAGTTGTAATTATTAACATTCATCAAACAATGAACAACTAACATTAACAAAGATTAATAAATGTTTTTTTTTTTTTTTTTAAATTGATTGTTCACTGTTAGTTAATACAATGATGTTAACAAATGAGGCCTTATTGTAAAGTGTTACTATTTTTGTAAGGGTTAGTTCACCCAAAAATGAAAATTCTGTCATTAATTACTCACCCTCATGTCGTTCCACATCCATAAGACATTCTTTCATCTTCGGAACACAAATTAAGATATTTTTGATGAAATCCAAGAGGGTTTTTTTATCCCCCATAGAAAGAAACGCAAGTACCACACTTAAGATCCAGAAAGGTGTTAAAGACATTGTTAAAATAGTCGACGTGACTGCAGTGGTTCAACCTTAATGTTATGAAGTGACGAGAATACTTTTTGTCCCCAAAACAAAAACAAAAATAACAACTTAATTCAATAATTTTGTCTCTCCCCTGTTTTACATCCGATCGCTGGCTCAGTATTGGCCAACGCTGTTCACGTGAGCAGCACGACGTATACATGTGATGCAGGAGCCGGCCAATACTGAGCCGGTGTTCTGAACAAAGATGAACGAAGGTCTTGCGGGTTTGGAACGACATGAGGGTGAGTGAGTAATGACAGAAATTTCATTTTGGGTGAACTAACCCTTTAATAATATGTGAAGTTTTGTCCTCACTCCCTGTAGAAATATTGTTTTTTTCCATGAACTTTATATCATCTGCCCTTTTCAAAAAGCAAACAGAGAGAAACTTTTCCAACTGCAGCACCCTCCTGTCTTGTGCAATGGATGAAAACTTTTTGCTCTGTCCACTGTTATGTACTGTCATCATCAATAATTCATGAAGTTTGTGCCAATTTGTTTCAGTCACAGAGGCATGTGCTATGCACATGCAATTGTGTGGTTCACTTCCTGTGTTTATAAATGAGTATAAGCCATCAAAATGATCTGTCGGGTGTTCCCCATGACATTAGCAGAGGGTCTGACTTTCAGTTTAAAATGAGTATACACACTTTATTTTAAAATATTAGGATGCTTGTTTCACAGACTGCTCTGTGGCAGAGATTAACTTTAAATAACTAGAAATAAATTGAAAATCTGACCAAAAGCACAGCAGTTGTGTTTTCTCACATCTGGGTAGTCTCTTGGTTATGAATAGTAATGTCTCATCATTTATGTCTCCCGCATAACTGTTTTATTGCATAAAGGAGAGGCAAGCGTTGGGAGCCCAGAGCTCTTCTCAGCCTGATGTGCATTAGCATAACCTTTGATTAACTGTTTTCCCATATGGCCCTTGTGGTGCTTGGATGTTTAATTTCCCGCACAAAGGGCTGCAATGAGCCTTCCATTAAGTGAGAACAGCCTCGTTTCATGCCAAGAACTGAGCTTGATGTCCATGTGTGAAGCATTTTACCTCTTATTTACCTGTGAGGAATTCCAGTTTTTTTAATACAGCTTTTTTTAATACAGCAATTTAAGTAGTCACTTTAAGGCCCCATTTAAACTTTTGCTACAGTTACGCCTGTCGTTTACACATTTTCGAACCTCAAAAAATGGAGACTTTAGAGGACTTTTTACACTGTCCCTTACCTGACAATTGTCCCATTTCTATTTATGAAGACATGCGTTCCATGGGATCGAACACACGATCGCATGATCACATGATTGCATGTTGTTGTATATTGCAATGCTCTACCAATTGAGCTACGCGAAGCCCAAAATATGATGCAGATAAAAGGGTCCAATGCATTAAAATGAAAGTGTCCTGTTGTCGATAGGGGCGCAACTTTAGTAAACGCTCCTATGGGTCATATTTCAGGGAAGTGACAAATGACCTATATGGGCGTATTGGTTGGAGGACACGTTGGTTTGGTGGTATGGGTAGGTTTAATGGTGGGTAAAGTGTAAGGAATTGGTTAAAAGTGTAATTATAAATGTAATTACAGAATTATTTGTAAGATGTAATTACATGCAGGTATCTTTTAAAATATAAGTACAATGTAAAAACATGTATGTACACAATAAGTGCATTGTATCAAATGATTAGTTTAAATGTAAGTACAAGTAGTTAAGGCCACCTAATATGAAGTGGGAACCAAATTATTAACATTTTGCAGATTCTGCATCAATTTTTGCATCATATTTGTGTGGATAGATAGATATTTCATTATCTATTTTTAATGATTACATTATGATCTAATGTAATATTACTGAAGCTGAAAGGGCATGTATATTTACCAACCCTCATTAGAAAAACGTACCTGTGGAAACGTTTTCACGAGTCGCAAAATATGTACCAATACGTACATATCACTGCAGTTTCGATGTAAAATGTCCACTGAGTGGCGCTAAAAGATAACAGATAAATGTGAATATGGTACGTTTTTATGACGTTGGTTTTTATACGAATCACTGCAGTTCTGATTTGACATTTGCACTCCATTGCGTTTTAAAAAAACGTACCACCAACACTACACCTAAACCTACCCGATAGTGTTAACAAAAGCAAATGTGACATAAATAGCATTCGTAATCGTGCCGTTTTAGCTTGTTTAGATCTCTCATCTTTGAGCTCTTTTACCTTGACTCGCCTTTCACGGGATTCGTACCCAGGGCCTCCTTTTCTTAAGTCCAACTCTGGTTAAGCGATGCAAAAGCGATCCAAAGCTGGTTAAGCGATGAAAAGTCCAAAATATATATTAGTTCACAAATTGTGCACTTTGGTAAAAAAGCACTTTGAAGTCATAACATAATATTGTGCAAGGAGACGTGAAAATGAGTTTTTATTAATCTATAATCTGACCCTGAAATCGTAACTGTGTATGAAAACGATTAAAAAAGCACTTGCCGTTTTACTGCTTCTAGCGTTCATTTTTGTTGGAAACTGCAGTGATGTGTACGCATTGGTACGTATTGGTACGTTCCCACAGGTACATTTTTCCTATGAGACTGGGTTGATATTCACCCAAAACATATTTACTCAGAATGAACCTAAATTGTGAACAGAAACTGTCCTTTATCCGTTTACAGGGGTGTTAGTTGATTTAACACCTCTGTGAGTGAGCCAAGTTTCCATGTTATTGGCTGATGCCAATAATCTCCATGTCTGTCACTCTTAGGCAGCTTGGATTGAAATCTGAAATTTTGACGTTCCCTCCTATTGTGATTTATGCTATATTCAGGTCACAGTACTAAGGTCAACATGTTCAGCACAGACTCCAGATTTAATTTTTTTCGCATTATATGTTTGGTTTGTGGTTTAAATGATGTGTGTCTTCAGTAGGAGTGATAGCGTCTTCATGCCCCAGTTGCTAGATGTCATTTTGGCCGTGTCATTTCTTCTGCGCTTATCATGATTTGACCCACACCAACAACCACATGTTTTCCCTCCATCTCTCAAATGCAGTTGATCAAAATAAAAAGGGCGACATGACTAATTAGTGTGTTTGTTCAGTCACAAGCACATTAATAACTGTCATTAATTGCCCAGCATACAATACACAAGCAAAAAAAAAAAAAGAAAGAATGGAAAAAGGACATCAATAATTTCACGTCCCCCAAGCCACCCAATCAAAGATAGACGGACCTTGGCTAATACAGAAAGTCACAACGTTACTTGAAGAGTTATGACTTTGTGTACCTAGGCTATAATTCATATTAAAGATTTTTTGATGTACTACCATATTCAGGTTTCAATGACTAACCTCATAAACATCCAATGATTTACCACGTGACTCAGTCCTCAGGGTATCTGTTGTAATGAAATAGTTATTTCTTCATTCAAATGAAACATGTCTGTTGTGACATAAGTGTTTCTGTAAGCCGTGCCTCCTCGCATGACTTTTTGATGAAAACTTGCTCAACAAATTGGATGTAACACCTATAGGTCTTAAATTCAAAAGCTGGTGCTGTCAGGCCTGTTGAATATTTAATGGCACAATAAAGCTGGGCCATAAAGGAACTAAATAGATAAGTTTGTAATTCAAATGCTCCATATGCAGGCTAAATTATGTATTTCCAATGCCTTTTCAGTTATATTCATATATAATAGAGGTGAAGGCAAGGCAGTTCTTATAAATGATACATAGCAATTGATTCTGGTGAATATAGAAATGTAAATCCTATGAGTTGCAATGTATCTTGTTTCCCATTATAGATGATGTGAGTGAAATGTTTTTATAACGAGTGGGCCGTATTCCCAAAAGCAGTTTCATATGGTGTGGCGTAGATACACACGTCTTATTCTTTTGGTCAGGCACACAAGGGAGTTTTTAACTGATTTCAAAACATTTTCAGTACATTGTTATGATGAGGAGTAGAGCCTTTAATGGAACTATGATTTGCTGTTATTGTGAGTTTAATAGACATGCGGATGGAGTTTTAATGTCTGTTGTTGTCTCATTTGCACAGAGACATTGAATGCATTACACCAAGTCCTACCAGACACATGACAAGTGATAAATCTTAAATGTTTTTGTCCTAAACAACTGTGACCATGACAACTACAACACATTTTGTTAGCTGTTTGGCCTCTATTTTTGTTATGTCATGCTGAGAAACTTGGTTGCTAAAGACAATTATACATCAGCATGTCTGCCATATTGCAAAGGTCGCAGTTGATTTGTAAACACAGTAATTGACAGATGCAGTCTGGAAGAAGTCATGTCTCAAGTTCAAATGTTTGGAGTCGGTAAGATTTTTTAAAGTGTTTTTGAAAGAAGTATCTTATGTTCACCATTTATTTGATCAAAAATACAGTAAAAACTGTAATAATGTCAAATATTACCATTTCAAATAACGGTTTCTGTTTTAATATTTTTTAAAAATGTAATTTATTCCTGTGATAGCAGTCTTCAGTGTCACAAGATACTTCATAAATCACTCTAATATGCTGATTTGGTGCTCAAGAAACATTTCTTATTATTATCAATGTTGAAAACAGGTGTGCTGCTTAATATTTTTTTGGAAACCATGATACTTTATTGAGGATTCTTTGATTAATCAAAATTTATTTTAACAATGTAAGTGTCTTTACTGTCACTTTTTGATTAATTAAATGCTTCTTTGTTGAATAAAATTATTAATTTCTTTTTCTTTAAAAGAAAAAAAAAAAGCCTTACTGACCCCAAACTTTTGTCTACAGCTAAGAGTCCATCTGCACATTTTTTTCAGATACTGGCTAAAGTGCTGAATGGTAGCAAAAATATCCAAATTGTACATAAAACATTTGGTGGCTTATTATTTTTAAGAAATTATGCGTAGAAACAATTGTGGAAACACATTCCCCAAATCCCAGACAGGCATATTGGCTACTACTACCTCGCAGAATTGTCAAATAAATGCTGTCAATCCACCCACAATGAAATCTCACTGTTCCACAGTCATCTTTCAAACCACATTTTAAACATCAAATATGTTCTGATTAGCTGATCAGATGAGATTTGTTAAATCGCACAGCATTTTCACTTTCAGTGTGTATAGAAAAAAAAGTTGCCAAAAGTTTGTAGCTGTTGTATCTGGATAGGACACTGTGTTTGTTTTTGTACAATAAGCCTATTACATTTGTCCATATTCATCAGTGTATACTTGATTGATTGTTTTTAATAAACAAAATAATCAGAATCCTTATTGGATTATCCAATTGAAATCCAATATCCATTTCTTTCTCTCCCACTGTTATATATCTAACATAAAAAGTCAAATATTTAGCAGTGTCAGTGTTTCTCCCCCTGAAGACTAATAGATTCATATATTAATACATGTCAGAGGTGGGAGGTTTGGAGCAATTTGTTTGAATGACTCGTGAAATGTGAGACATTTGCATTTTGTTTGTCACAGTGGTAGGATATAAAGTGGGTTCTATCCCCGGAGGGAATCTGCACCCGAGTGATTGAATCTCCCTGATTTAATGCACTCATCACTGACCTGTGCTTCCTTCTCTCTCTCTTTCTCCCAGGAATGTGAGTTCAGCAGGAGAGGAGGCTCGGCGGCGGATGAGAGAGTGTGAGGGTCTGACTGACACGCTGCTTTTCGTCATCCAGACTTCCCTCGGAAGCAGTGAGATTGATAGCAAGGTACACTTTCCTCTCGGGATCTGTCCATCTCTCCCAGTGCTATAAAGGCAACCTGTTGTAAAAGTTTTTATGTGTGTCTGAGTGTGTGTGTATGCTCTGTAACAAATAAACAGCTCTGTGGTTGGCTGCTCTCTGAAGGTTGCGAAGGCTCGCTCTTCTTAATGGCGTTCTTTAATCATGATTTAACTGGCAGCCCTTCTTCAGGCCCAGCGTGCTAATAGCAGAGTGGGGGGGATGCATCCGTCCTAATGAGAATTGAAGAGCAGAGGGTGTGGATGTTGGAGCGTGGCACAGTTCTTTCCCTCTGGTCATTTTCAGACTTTCCCACAATTCTCGCTGTCTGAATCCCCCCGTGGCGCACTCTCAACCGCCGCTCTTCACGGTTTCCAAATGCACAGTATGTCTAATAGAAAAACAGTGTACTTGAATTTATTGTGAGAACTCTTTAGCTTTTGTAGCCTGTATATGGAGGATATTGAACTTTCTAAAAGGGTTAAAGAGAGAGTTCAGCCAAAAAGTTGTCACTGTCCGGTAGTGGGACACTTTTTTATTGCCTTTATCAGATATTTTAGTATCATTCATAGGCTTAAACACTCAAAATTCATTCTGTGAAAACCGTTTGAAATCGGACATTGCATTATTATTATTTTTTTGCCTACTCTGACAGTTTTGCACAATAAAAAAATGCATAGCCTTTCAAAGTATACTCCAATTGGTGCTTGACACTTACACATTAGAAAGTTTTATCCTTGTTCTCTGTCTGCACTTTTTCTGTGTTAAAAATGTCTTTGTACTCATTTAAACTGGAGTTGCGGTATCTCTTATCCCCCTCACACAAGTGCTCATCATTTCAGATGACTGTTGATGTCGCCATCTCCAATAGTTTGTTGTTCAATCTCATCAATTTCTTTTTCTACTGTGAAACAACAGGCTTGGGTCAGTGTTGCCACCTTAGTGTTGCACTAATTAATGCAAAAAAATTTAGGAGGCATGTGCGAGCTGAGCGTATGCTCTATTACAATAATCTGTTTGCTCAAGTACTATGCTGATGATGAAATTTACATCACCCTTGAGTATGTGTAAAAACTATGGCTGTGAATTTAACGAGATAATTAGATTAATTACGGGGAAAAAAATAATGATTATGCACATTTAATGCACTTGCCCCGCCCCCAGACCTACATAGGTCATCTGACATTTAATACAGTTGGCTGATGATGAATATGATGCAGGGCAACAACTCACTGCGTGATATAGCCTATAGAATGCAGTTTGAATGTCCATAAAATTCAAGATAGGCGAAAGGCAATCGGATTTAACCCTTTGAAGCGTAACACCGATAAAATCAGAACGTTCACTGCTAAATTCAGACATGCATTTGCGCTTTGTCTGGCGCTGAGCCATGGACGCTCAGTGCTTTTCATATCACAACTGTTCAGTGTTTTTAACTACATAAAGTTTATTTTAAGTTATACGTTATATCTGAGCCAGAGTAGAGCCATGAGGACACTATATTTGAGAGCGTGTGAGTTTTGTGGAGATTCGTGCTGCACATTATGTTGATGCGCACTTGACATGCGTCATTAAAAAATGCCATAGTAACTGCCTCAAGTGAACTATAAAAATGAAAAGAGCATTGCGTCTGAAAGCTGCAGTCGTTTGTTATTGGTTAAAATTAATGAGAGAATATCTCTTGTCTTTTTTCGTGGGTGCTCAGCGCCTATATAGCATATAGTTCATGATAGGGTATAGTTAACAAGTTTGTGAATAATTTGAATAAAAAAGGAAAAACGAAATAAAAGTGATACATCTGTCATGTAGAGCTATTGTGCCTGCGTGACACGTCACCCCCCACATTAATAATAAATGTGCACATATTGTGAATTAATTTAACAAACTTAGTAATCTACAGTAGATTTATTGGTAGCTTCATTAAATTAACTTCTCTAAGAAAATTATTCATAAAACATTATATGTTTACTTTCAATTTCACATTTCCATATTGATATATATATATATATATATATATATATATATATATATATATATTAAAAAAACATAAATTTTAAAATAATCAGGATATAATTCACCCAAAAATTTTAATTCAGTCATCATTTACTCAACCTCATAGTCCAAAAGTTTGTGTAATAAATTCTATGTTGAATCAAATAAAATATTTCTTTCTGAATCTACTTTTTGTAATGTCTATTTGATGCTTTACACAATAATGACTTCAAATTATCTTTTGGAGACAAATTTGCGATTAATTAGATTAATTAATCGCCTCATCATGTAATTAATTAGATTACAATTTTTAATCGCTTCACAGCCCTAGTAAAAACCAAAGTACACAGTTTTTTGTATCCACACAATCTTCACGTGTCACTAAAAATCTGATCTGTTTTGTGAACCTAAACAAGTCAAACTTCAGACAACTCTACTTTTTGCATATTACTGCTCTAAAAAAAACACAGATCAGACCATCAGGCGCACTGAAGCACTTGAGAGTTAAAAGCACACAGATAAGCGTGGAAAGCATGTATAGTGGGCTTCACCACTGTGCCATTTGTCCCCATTTTACTGCGACTTTTTGAATTTTGTCTAAAAATAAAAATGCTAATCCTGTAACACTTCCTGTAAATGCACCTCCAGCCTATCGTTACTCCTTTTCTTCTTCCTTATGCCCATTTAGCTCCTTTTAGAGCACTAAGCACTCTTTTTCATCCATCATTGTGCTTTTCACATTACAAATGCTCCAAAAAGCAACATCAACCATTTCATTCAACACATTGGCTTTGAAAAAGGCCAGTCACCCTAATCACTCCAGTTTCTTTATGTGTGGTGATTTGCCATGAGCTGTTTTGCAGGTGTTGGCCCAGCAGAGCTATAATTGCTGAAAGCATGCCGCCCGTGGTCTTAATGTGCTGTTAACCTGTGGTTGGTCAAGCTCTCTCCTATTGACTTTTGCATTTAAAATAAGGACCTTCTAAACCGCTGCCAGTAAGAGAGATGGTGTTGCCCCAAATGTCGCCAGGTGCAATATTCATTCTGTCGCACATTTCCAGGGACATTTGAGCAGAACTTGTTTCGTTTTTCTCAAACACTGTGGAGAAAGCAAAGTCAGTCATGTCTGGCACAGAGAAGGGCTGTTGTAAGTCAATATGTTTCTGTACGTCTGAAATGCCAGTGCATAATTCTCAGAGCATTTCTCTGATTACAGTCATTATTTTTGTTTGTGCAGGGTCTGGTCCTTCTCGTTCCATAATGGGGAAAAAAGAAAAACATGGAGATTGAGAAAAACACTCGTTTTTCATCATCATTTTGCAAGCATTTATTTTCTATTTTCTGCTGTCAAGCATTGTGCCTGCTCTGCTGTGTCTCCTTGTAATACCCTGTTAAATGGAGTGTGAGCCGATGGATTTGGCTGGTCATTTTTCCCCATCTGCGGGTATATCCTTTAATCACATTTAAATGGGAGACCGTTGCAGACATATAATTAAGTACTTTCATATACTTAGTGCCAATGCGGCCTACACTCCCAGCCAACACTCTAAGAAAAGATGAGACAGAGGAAATAAGGAAGTAAGACGAAGTCGAAAATATAAGGATGAAATAGGAGTTCTTGAAATAGAAGCTAGGTTTTAAACACAGTAGGATGCAACCTTGTCGTCTTTGACAGGCCCTAGAAATGACAGTGTTTTCTCAAATACAGTGATCTCAAAGTCAAACCATCTAATAGTTTAAAGCAAAGTTTAAAGAACTGGATAACATTAAAGGCCCAACCAAAATGCATAAAGTAAAAAAACTGATTTGCAGGCCAATTTCAGGATAAACTACTAATACTTTTGGGGGCCGTATGAAACTGTCTTGCATGACGATAGTTTGGGACACCACCTCCAATGGCTGCTTTTGTTTCTGAACTCTTGTTAATTGTTATTCAGCTGAACAGAAGAACAAGGAGTGCATGCAGAGTGCTGTGTGTGAGAGTGAATGAATGTGTGTGCTCTCCTGTCTTCTGTCCAGCATGAGTTGAATAGATGAAGTTTGGCCCCTCCGGCCAGATGGGCTCTATCAAGAGCTCAGTGGTGCTAGACTAATACCTGCCCAATATCTGTCTCTCTCTTTCTCCGTCAGACCATAGAAAACTGTGTATGCATTTTGAGGAACCTTTCGTATCGGCTTGCAGCTGAAACGTCTCAGGGACAGCAGATGGGGACGGACGAGCTGGACGGCCTCCTGTGTAGCGATGCCAGTGGGAAGGACGGAGAGACCTCAGGCTGCTGGGGAAAGAAGAAAAAGAAGAAGAAGTCTCAGGACCAGGTGGGCCATTAAGTGCTATTTTTAGTTCCTAATTTTGTTTTGATGGTTTCCTACAATAGGTTTACATGCATCAAAGGTCAAATTTTTTTTAATTTTCTCAATATATGTAGCATCACCTCATTTCTCACAGTGTCTCAAACTGTTTGATAAAGGATTCGGTCTTTCAAAACCCTTCCTTTCCGAGAGCCTCATCTGCTCTGATTAGTCAGATGGCCAAGTCTTCTGTGATTGGTCTGCTGCTTAAAACTCGTGTCGGAAAAGAAACGGCCATTACCATATCTGGAGGCTTCCTCAGCATTTGTATACACAGTGATGGCAATGGCATCGGTTTTACCTAATCAATTCGAGCCTGAGTCCTCATCCTTTGGAAGTGCATGCTAAACGGATTTGCTTTCACAGTGCTGAAAACAGTCTTCTCGAAATGTCGACAACGTGAAAAAAGGCAAGCCCTGCCACAATTGTAACGTTATGAAAGTAAAACAAGAGGTAACAAGCTAACAAGACACATCTGGGAACAATCAGACTAATCAACAGGGAAAACTACAATGAACTACAAACATGGCACTAGAAACAGGAAAAACAACAAAAGTCCTGACAAGACTTCGGGAACATATGACAGAGAGATATGAGCTTTATTTCACAGTAAAATGCTTTTCTGCTTTTAAAAAAGTGAACCGAGCATAAATTAGACAATTCATTTCAAAATATGAATAACGCAATTAGCATTTTCGACACACACCCCTCGTCGCCTCAGAATAATCCCACTTTATGTTTCAATGAGTTCCCCAAATAACAGATTTACACATCATCCTTTTATCAATCACTTCCTCTGCAAACGTAACGCTCACCACCTACACAGAGACGTACCGTCAGACAGTGAGTTTCCCCAGTGACACGCTCTACGACTGATAAATCACTGTGTTTGTGGGCGTCAGACTAAAGGGAGGGGGAAAAAAACCCAACCTTTTTACAGGCAGCTCCATAGCAGTGGAAACTCTTCATTAATCTCACGCAGAAAAGTCAGCCAGGATCCTCCGTGCAGACGCGGAGGGGAGCGTGGAGGTGGGAGAGCAGTTGTGTAACACAACTCCCTCAGGAAATGTCCTGATCCAAAGGAGCCATAAAGCTAATAGCCGGTGATATACTGGAACCAAATATACTCCTCTTTAACTTTGATACTAGCTAAAACAAGACCTGCATTTGCTGCAAGAAAGAGA
This sequence comes from Hypophthalmichthys molitrix, assembly GCA_037950675.1. Classification (NCBI taxonomy): domain Eukaryota; kingdom Metazoa; phylum Chordata; class Actinopteri; order Cypriniformes; family Xenocyprididae; genus Hypophthalmichthys; species Hypophthalmichthys molitrix. The sequence continues at coordinate 15,656,253 of CM075514.1, read as the reverse complement.
TGTCCATCACAACACGCTCCAGTCGCTATGTCCCTAACAAGGAGCAGTAAAAATTTGAAAGCAGTCAGATTCGAATAAAACATCAAAGCCATTGCTCTGTTGAGATTATGAAAGCATAGACTGTTGTATTAAACATAGTTTGGGGATATTTTGCATTTTCTTTTGCAGTAGAACATTCTAAAATATTTTTTTCTCATTCATTACCTCAAAACCCATACATAAGTTTGCAGATCTGTTCTCCAATCAGATTATAGAAAGGAAGGAGATGCAAGGATAGTTGCCTATCTCTGCCTGTTGGCCAGTAAAGAGGGCCATTTCTCCCCATTACCTAAGGTGCCCTCTCGTATCATGTGCCGGACCTTCTCCTCAGACGAGACATTTTGAAAGAGGACACCTGGGCCTCCGGGCAACAGAAGGCTAATGTACTCTGTTAAATCATTTATCACTAAATGGCAGTGAGGTAGCCCAGGAAACCAGAGCATGCCGCCGCGGCTCTGTCGGGGCAGGGTAGTGGCGTTTAGCGTAGCTAATTGACTGAGAGGAGAGAGTATGTAAACCAGAGCAATTTCAACCCACCGAGCACTGATACCCTTCTTTGAGTTTACTCTGAGAAATGGGGCATGGAGTGCTCATTACTTTCAAAGCTTGCCGACAAGGAAAGGGCAGGAGAAAGTTTGTGACAATTTGATATGCTCTTTTACACTCTGATAGTTCAGAAGAAGTATTAGGATCACATTGTCATTTTTAGATTTATCTTCACTCTCATTTTGTGCTGAAAGACAGATTTGACTCATTTTAGATGCCCAAAAATATATATTTCCTGAAGAAAATATTAGTGGTGCGCACCAGTTTATAAACTTAAAATGTGCAATAGTAATGTGTCAGTGACAAATACAGATGTGCGAGATGATGTAACAGAGAAGTCTTTTAAAAGTCTAGTTTACACAAAGTTCTTAGAAATGTAATCTTTGTTGGTTTCATACATTTTTGTATTTTCATAAATATTTACATTGAAAAGTGGTCAAATGTGTAGCCTTCAAGTAATAAAATATTGGTAACACTTTGTTTTAGTGTTCTTGTTACACATGGTTCATGTAGTTACTATAATATCATCTATAAATTATCCATAATTACATGCAACTAACCCTAAACCAAACCCTAACCTAGGGCTGGACAATATGACCTAAAATCAAAACCTTGATTAATGAACGATTTTTTATTTTTTTCCCCCCTCATAGTTTACTGACAAGGTTTGTACTGTAAATATGCTTGTCTATTGAAGGTGGGATATTTTTTTCTAGTGAAAGAGTGCTCTGACATAACAGCTCACTTTCAGCAGTTATTTTATCTATGGTTTGTAACATTTCTTACAGATTTCTGCTGGTTGTAAATCAGATACAGATAAATTTGCACAGTACCTGTAGATTTATTTGAATGCATTAATGAGAGAGCGATTGCGTGTGTGAAGTAGTCATACCGTCTCTCTATTAATTGTGAAGCTATGGGTTGTAAGTAGTTATTTCAAAAGTCGAAAAATATATGCTATAACTTGAGTTTCTAAGCTGCTTTAGTGATAAATCACAGGACAGTGTTGACAACGAGTTTATGCTCTTCTCTCTTCATGTGATGTGCAAGGCTGTCTAAATGAGTGTTCGTGTGCCACATTGCATCAGCGTAGTACCTCAATATAATGATATGGTCTAAAATCGCTTGAATGTTCAAACTGGCAAGCCTTTAAACACATACAATTGACAAGCATTCGTGAGGACGCAAGCAAAAGTGATCTCACTTCGGGGATCATCTGTGTGTGTTGACTCAGCGTTTGAGTTCGCCTCCGTGTTGCTTCCATGCCGCTGACTGGACGGGGCGGTAGTATGTTTTTAAGGGGAATGTATTAACAGAATTAAAAAAACGAAATGGGAAAATTACATTGGTTAGAGGTTCTGAATTTTGGTTTTGATTACTTTTCGATTAATCGTCCAGCCCTACCCTAACCCTATAGTAAGTGCATTTAGTTAATTAATATTACTCAGTACTTAAATGTATAATTACACTGTAACAAGGACACCTTAAAATAAAGTGTTACCAAAATATTTTGTACATATTTTTAATATAATTAAAATGTTTTAATTTAATTTTAATATAATTTTAATATATTTTTTTTACAAATATCATGATTTTTTATCATTTTTTAATCATCATTATTTAATTTGACCTGAAATAACTTCTAATTTCTCAGTCTTTTAAAAATATATATTATTAAATATCTTATAAATTGTAAAATTATATAATTAAAAAAAAAAAAAAAAACGGATTGACCTTGGTCTACAGGGGTCATCTTATGTAATTTTTTTTTTTTATGTAATTTTTGACTTCAAAATGGCTGCCTGCATGTTGGTTACATAACTCTTACTATAGCAGGCAAAAGTTCTCCAAATATTAATGATATTTTAAATCAAAACTACTTTAACTCTGCTTGTGTTTTTAAATAAATTATAATACACGTTTTTTTCTCCCAAGGATTTCAGCCTTTTTCTTTTTCACAATCTCTGGATGGTTACACCACAGATTGCATCACCTATATTTTTATTCAGAAATTTAAAACATGTTCATCATAAAAGAGGTGTCATTATTTTGGAATTATTTCATAGATTTGGATAAAAATGAGCTGTGTGTTGTTGACCCTGATGCTGTCCTTATCAAGCACCTTTTTATTAATAAATTCTGAACATAGTCTTGACAGCAATTGTGTAACACCATGTCTACACCAAGCACAACCTTTACAAATAATCCATTTGTCCTGTTGTCAGAAGTAGTGCAAGTGTGTGGAGTACTGTACATCAGAAATAGAATGCGGCATCCGTTTACTTTCAGGGACGCATCACACCTCGCACACTGATTATAATGGGTTCTATTGGCTTTTGCTGCATCTTGTTGCACTGCTCACATTTAGTGTAGACATATTGTAAGGCTAAATGAGAGTGTTGCACTCACTGTTTGCATATAGCGAAACCACAGATTAAACCAAATCTCCTCTCAACCTCTCTCCAATTCTTTTGCGTTCACCGTATGGGAAGAGCAGCAATCTCATGGGGGCTTCTCCACCCTCCAGCAGTTGATTGAACAACAGAGCTGCTCCTTAGAGCAGGAATGGAGGGGAGATGAAAACAGACTCATTAATAATGAAGGAAGAGTGAGGCTGAGTGCCAAAGCTAGTTTAAGATGCTGAGGTATTTCACAAGTTGCTCTGCCTGAAAGTAGGTCAGCCTGTGAGACCAGCACTTTTCAAACTGACTCACCCACACGCCTCAGAGTCAGCCGAACACAGGCTTACAGCTCGTCGTTCCTACCCGGTTCTGGGTATATTCAGGCCTAGATTTGTCAAGAGATGTATGGAACGACAGTGATTTTATCTCAGGAGTTCGCCAGGTCACTGTACTGTTGGTCGGATGCCTTAATGTTATTGGTGGCCATAGCTGTAATCTGATAACAAAAGATACATAAATAAAAGTAAAACAGCGTGTCTTGCCGTTAAAAATGAACACTCTGAGGGACAAGTGTTTGTACAGTATATAAACTACAGCAGTGTGTAATACATTATATCATGATAAAGAGAAACAATTATTAATTCGTGACTCACTCAGAATGCAAACCATTTCTGATGTGGTTATCTAAAGGATCATGTGACACTGAAGACTGGAGTAATGCTGCTGAAAATTCAGCATTCCTATCTCAGGAATAAACTATTTAATAATTAAAATATATTCAAATAGAAAACAGTTATTAAATTCTAAAAATATTTCAATTGTTGTTTTTACTATACTAATAAATGCAGACTTGGTGAGCTTAGAAGACTTCTTTCAGAAACTTTTGAACATTAATGTTAATATTCATACAGAACAGTAAAATCGCTCACAGTAACATTAACTTCTCAGTCAGATCACATGTTCTTCTCTGACTTCTCATTGGTAGTCGAATAGCTGTCAGTGTGAATACCCCTTTTAAATGTTAACGGTGATTAATTTTTTTTGTGTGTGTTTTCATATTTGACTTTGTTGTTTTTCATGTCGCACTCTTTGTTTCTGTAGTGGGATGGTGTGGGGCCGCTGCCAGATACTGCTGAGCCCCCCAAGGGGATTCAGATGCTGTGGCATCCTTCGATAGTAAAGCCCTACCTCACCCTCCTGTCTGAGTGTTCCAACCCGGACACGCTGGAGGGGGCCGCCGGGGCACTGCAGAACCTGGCTGCCGGGAGTTGGAAGGTAAGACCTTAACTTAGTATGCAACACATATTGTTGTTTAAAATACAAATAGATTAACTGATATTTATGAGTCAGAATTCATCATTGGTTTTGCTTTGTGGATTCAATTCTTATGACCTGTGTTAAATATATGACCATTTCAGTGTCTGCCAATGTATTTATTTGTGTCTTTGTTTGTTGGTATCTGTTTTTGACCCCATTGGCTAATTTTCTTTATTTTTATTCTTAATTATTGGTACCTTACTGAGTGGAAGCCAATGTTTACTTAGGGTTAGGTTCTTTAAAAAAATTTAAAAGTATTCAAAGAATTTTAAAAAAAGTTAAAATATTTTTTTATTATGTATTTGTTTGATTTATTTTTAATTATTTGTATCTGTCTGAGTGCAAGCAAATATATTTAGGGTTGGAGGCTTTTAAAAGCACAATGTAAAACTCTAAGTTCAAAAAATTTAAAACATTTAAGTAAACTAACTAATTTTTTTAAGTTAGTAGAACTTAAAATTTATGTGACAATCCTCAACCTATCCACAGGCTATGTCTCCCTATGTTAATCTTGTGTAAAAACACACAAAATAACACTTAATTTCAACATTTTTTTCATTATACATTCTGACGCAAAGCATGCTGGGAATTAGAAATCTGCTGCAACTCAATCATTAAGTTCAGCTTATTACAATTAAATTTTGAGTTCACGCAACTTTTTTCTATTAAGTACAATGAACTTTCATTATTATTTGAGTGAAACAAACTTTTCATTTATTTCACTCTTCGGTTTTACAGTGTTTAAAAGTAGAATTAAAAAAATATTGAAATGTTTATTTATTTGTTTATTTAATCATTTGTATAATTTTTTTTTTAACTATTGGAAGCCAATGTATACTTAGCATTAGTGGCCCGGTATTTTCGCTGCTGTCAGAATCTAAATTTATTGAATGGTGTGAGAAGAAATGGTGTAATATTGCATTTTTCCTGATCTGAAACTAGTTGCTTTCATCAGATGTTTAAAACAGTACCTATCTCCCTCTTGGCTTCTGCTTCTCTCTTTGTTCTCACATCCTTTTTACCGTCTCTCAGCGACAAAAGCTTGTTTTACCTCTGTTGCTCGAGAGCTCTAATCCACCCGATGTGCTCTGCAAGATCAATACTCTCAGATGGAGACAGATGCAATTGGATTGGATTCGTTTTGAAGTCTCATAACAGGTTTAGACCCCCTTCAAGAAGTTAAATGAAAGCGGCGTCCCTACGACCCCTCTCCACACCTACAGGGCATGAGGTTGTATACGTGTTTGTTGTTGGGTTGAGTTTATAGGAGAGACAAACGGGAAAGCAAAAGAGAGAGGAACAGAATTACTGCCTATTTTGTCTGGTTCTCATAAATGGCCGCTCTGTTTGTTCATCTAGAAGAGCTGACATTGAGCCCTGGTCTAATATGTGTGAACTAAGCTCTCTGTTTATGTTTTCAAAGTCCATCTTGGACAGTGGGATTAACAAATCCCACGCTGTGAGTTCTAGGAAATGAAAACAAAGCCCTTAACTTAGGACGGATCAAAAACAACTTAAGCGTGAAGAATGCTTTGTCGTCAAGAACTCCTTTTCAATTGCATTTTCAAGGATATTTCTTTTATTGCGCTTCTTTTAGCACAAATAGAAGTTTTAATGAACTGTGATTTTCACTAAATGACAGATTTACATATTCACACAATCCTTCTATTCTTTTTTTTTTTTTTTTTTTTTTTTCTGATCCTAGTAAGCTGCCTCTGTGATATACTTTACCTGATTCAACACAATCTCAGCCAATCTGGCTTCCAGCACAATGCCACAGAAATAGAAACTAAGTGTCAGACTCTTGTCGTGGTCACAACTGGTTAGAACAGAAATGAAACAGATTGCTTGTTAGACACCATGTTAGGCAGCATCCTAACTGCACAGGAACCTCACAAGTGATTGATCTGAAACACTCTACATGCGCAGCAACTCAAGTAAAGCGTGCAAGAGGCTCGACTAACGAGTCGATTTTAATAGAGTTTTGCATTAGCTTGTTGCTACACTTTGGAGGTAGCAGCACAGCTGTTTTCAACATTGATAATAATAAGAAATTTACTTGAAAATTCAGCTTTACCATCACAGATATAAATTACATTTTAAAATATATTTAAATAAAAAACTGTTTTTTTTTAAAGGCTCACTGTGTAACTTTTGGCTCTCTAGCAGTTAATAAATAGAACTGCATGCGTCTTGAGGAAGAACATTGTAGCCGGAACTACTTCTCTCTGTTTATGTCTGTGATGAGTCACACAGGTACTGGGATACTTTGCAGCGGTTGGTTATATAGGGGTACCATAATGATTCATAAGACAATGATTCATAAGACTTATTATAGGGGTACCATAATGATTCATAAGACAAAAACACTGTTTGGAAGATGGATTCATCATGTACTCGCTCATTATATAAATTTTGAAAACAAAAAAGTTACATAGTGCACCTGAATTAAATTGTAAATATATATATATATAATTTTTTTTTTTTTTTTTTTTTCCCATAGATAAATTTCTCCACCGGTAGCCGATTATTCAGAGTGATATCTGCCGATACCGATAACGATAGTTTGGGGGTTCTACCTTTTCTACCTTCTTTTAAATTAATGAAAATTTCATTATAATTAATAATTAATTATTATATTTTTATTATTTTTTGAAAGAAATGCAAATAAAACTTTATTCTCTCCATTTCATTAACTTGTTTCAGAGTAACTGGTATCAATTATAAACAAAAACACATTACTCAAGTTAATATTAACACACATTAACAAAATTCTGAAGATTAAATTAATATTTCTTAACTTTCTGAATGTTATTAATTCATATAATTACTATAAATATTGAACATCACACTGGTTTCTTAGCATTTTCTTTATACAACACCCAAATGCAGTGCATTTTCCTGCCCTGTTTTTTTTCTAATTTGCTTTTATATATATATATATATATATATATTACTATTTTTTGATCAAATAAATGCAGCCTTGGTGATAATAAGAGACTTTGAAAAATATTTAAATTTTACAGACTACAAACTTTTGAACCATAGTCTTAAGTAGCTTATTTATGATCAGTATTTTGCTATATGTGATTAATCTTTTCAATACATCTGTGAAGGACACGTGATGCAATTTGTACAAAACGAGGTATCTGTTAGACAACCTAGTGTTTGGAACAACTTTCAAGTCTGGAGTGCTGCTGTGTGTGTAAATGTTGTCTAGGTTGGCAGCTTACAAGGCTTTGGGACAGAGCCTTTCTGTTATTGTGTTTTTGTCACTCTTTTTCTTATGCACACATACAGAGGTCATCATAAATGAGGAATGTGAGGGGATGCCTTCTGGGCCGTATGCTGCGGTCTCCCCTGTTGCAGCAGAAGTGCCGGGTAGAAGAGAGTTTAATCTGAGCTGACACTCCGTCACCGATAAAGACTGATCCCACAGCTGGGGTCATACACAGAGAACCTGAGAGAGCAAAAGCTCTGAGCTAGTATTAGTCTTTCACTGTAACCTGGGGAGTGTGATTACACTGTCAGCGGGGAGATTAACCAAAATGAGACACTTTACAGACATTTGCCCACATGGCATATCCAACTAGGAAGATGCACTTCATGGTTTGCTTAAAACTGCTGAAATGAAAAAAATATACAGTATATAGTTAGAAAACTGTAATAATATTCAGCCATGGTGTCATTGTCGTATTTAGCAACTTATACCTGTTTATTTGTGTGTCTCCCCTAGTGGTCAGTGTACATCCGTGCGGCGGTGAGGAAAGAGAAGGGTCTGCCCATCCTTGTGGAGCTGCTGAGGATAGACAACGACCGTGTGGTGTGTGCCGTCGCTACTGCGCTCAGAAACATGGCCTTGGACGTCAGAAATAAAGAGTTAATCGGTACAGTCTTTTTTTCCCCTCTCTTGACTGTCTTCTTTTATTTTATCAGTCACTGTGATTCACTTTGTTTCAAATGGTACTGAACTGTCGGATTTGTAGAGCTCAGGGTTAACAGCTGTGGTCTCTTTGGCTTCTCTGTAATGAAGTCCAGTCTCTTGTGTTTTAGCCAGTGTGGTAAAGAGGGCCGTTCATAGCTCTTAGCTCAAAGGAAGATAACTGTCATTTTATTATTACACATTTCTTGGCCACTCATCATTTTAAAAGGGTTAGGAGGCATAAGGCTGCACATTCTAGGCTTGGCGGACAGCTTTTGTGGAACTGGAAATAACCATATAAATATATATATATATATATATATATATATATATATATATATAGTTTGGATTGGGGTTTGGGTTTCACTTCTTTTTTTTTTTTTTTCATTGCTGACTTTATTGGATGTGGTATGCAACTCAACGATTTTGCATGGAGGCTTCTCAAAGGTTTCAGAAGTAACTGGTTTGATTTTTATTTTCGTTTCGTTTTGGTCTGATATGTTACTTGGGGTTTTTGTGCGACTGACTTTACTGCAACTCAAATGTTTTGAAGGTTTGCTTAGAGGCTACTTGAGTTGTTCCTTTTGAACTGCTTTGATTATTGTTTTTGTATTTTGTTTGTTTTCTTTTGGTTAGGTTTTCAATTGTTTTGTTTTTTATTGTCTGGCTTTACTGAAAGTGACATGCATCGTTTTTGTTTGTTTTGATTAGGGTGTTTTGTTTCTCAAAGGATCATTCGAGAATAGTATAACAACTTTATTCAACAATATCTAGTGATGGGTGATTTTAAAACACTGCTTCATGAAGCTTCAAAGCTTTACAAATCTTTTGTTTCGAATCAGTGGTTCGGAGCGTGTATCAAACTGCCAAAGAAGCTTTGAAGCTTCATGAAGCAGTGTTTTAAAATCTAGATATTGTTGAATAAATTTATTTTGTTTTTTTTTAGTGCACAAAAAGTATTCTCATTGCTTCGTAACATTAAGGTTGAACCAGTGTAGTCACATGTACTGTTTTAAATCTTTAGTACCTTTCTGGGCATTTGAAAGTGTTATTATCTTGCTGTCAATGGAGGCCTCACTGAGCCATCGGATTTTATCAAAAATATCTTAATTTGTGTTCTAAAGTTGAACGAAGGTCTTACGGGTTTGGAACAACATGAGGGTGAGTAATTAATGACAGAACTTTCATTTTTGGGTGAGCTAACCCTTTAACATATTTTCATGTTTGTTTACAGCAAGTGCCACAAAAAGCAGCCATGCACAAGTTGAAATAAATGTAAAATAATGACACAAGGCTAAAGTTGATGCAAATTTTTTATTTGCTACAATAATCTTATGGATGCTGTGTTATTAAAGTAGCAATCAGATACAATATATAAGTGTGGGGTGTTCCAAACGCGTACATGCGCAAGGCAGTTAAGCCGTGCACCCTTCAGAGTGCTCACTTCAAGTGCTCTGCCCTTCAGAGTGAATAGAGCATAGTGATGCTCACTTTCAATGGAAATCGCCCAATATCTTTTTGAGTGGTACTTCATCACGTTTCCACTGTTTAGAACAACATTAACATGAAAGAGATGTGTTTAATTGCTTGGCATGCTGCGCCACATTAGGAGAGCTTAGGTTATGCCTCTGAATAGGAAGGACAATGTTTTCACGCTCTTTGTGACTTTCATGGTCACTGCTGACTAAGAATGAACCTTTTCTGTAAGAATAAAGTGCTGGTAGTTCTTTCATTGTTTACTCTCAACAAAGAGGTGAAGTGGGACAAAATGACTATGTACCTATTTAGGATAGTATAATTGTGCCTCTCCTCCATGACCATATCCATATCTGCTTGTTTATACATGTTCTGTATATGACCTGTCCATAATTGATATTATTTCCTCTAATCATGTATCATTAGTTTTGAGGTTCCTGCAACTGGGACATGACCTTACCTTCATACAGAGCTGCAGGTGTTTAGGATTGCACTGCCTCAGAATTAAACATATTAACAAGTACATGACAGGATCAGACACTGCATCACCAGGCTCAGTCTGAATGACAGGAAGTGGTCCACTGCGGGTCCCCGTTGTCACATGCTGACCCGCCACATCAGGTGCTTAATTAGAGCTTGTTTTCTTTCTTCCTTCATCCCATCTCACACTGATTCACACCATTTGAAATTCTCCCAGTGACATCACCAGCAGACTATTGATCTCACCCGCTAATAAACGTGGTTTCCCTGGCGAGTCTCGCCGTCTCCATGGCAACGGCTCCCCAGTCTCATTTTGTTGCCCCTCTCAGCTCCCAAAACAACTGGTTTGCATTTGCCACCTGGAGTCCGCCTAGATTTGCACATCATCCATAATCATTTCTGATTATGCAGATTGCATTGTCTTCATTATACATCTCCGTTGAATTATGTTTCCTGTCTTTGTAGATTTAGCATGTATAGATGCATCAAAAATAACTTGCATACAGTACATGTGATGCACATATAAATGACTATTTTTATCAGATTGCAGAGTTTCAAGTCCGTATAAATAGTACATTCGGAGTGTAAATTGATTCGTGTTGACAGAAGTGTGTGCATGTAAACACGATCTGTGACTGGTGGCTGTTCTTACACTTTGCTTTTATAGACAGTTCAACATGGCCATCCATCAAAAGCTTTTGAGAGCCGTGAGCAATAAAATCAAGCAAGGTCCCTCTTTTTGTATATTCTCTCACAGTCTTTTTACATTCATCTGTGATTAATTTTACATGTTTGATCACTGAATCTATATTTGAACTATTTTACAAAACTCATAAACATTTAGCTTAGGGATGAAAACTGGGCACATGAATTGAATGTAAATAGCCAATTCAGTTCTGCCGTTTGATCACGTATTAAATTGAAGATTGATTGTTTGTATAAATGAATTTAACCACCCAGCTTCAAAGCATCAAGCCTCATCCTGGAGCTTTGATACTGAAAGCTGATAAACAGCACATTGCAAGATCATAAAATTCAGATAAGCTTTTTTTTTAACATGAGGTTAAAAGAGAATGAATTTTGCTGCATTTTTGTTTTATGTACAGTTTTGAAGCTCATTGACATTTTATAGACCCGCAGGTACATTACAAATGTAATCTCTGTTTCTGCTTTGACCTTTTCTCTTTTATAATTATTTTTATTGCCTTTTTTGTCAGTTCCTCTCTGCAGGATTGAGGCCATCCAAGATGTAGTGACTTTTTTTCTTCAGTATAACAGATTTTTAGCTGAAACCGTGGTCCTCTGTGATTGCCGTTGCTTTGAGATTCAAAAAGGTCTTGAGGTCTTAAGAAGCTAAATGATCAGTCTATGCAAGAAACTGGACATTATTTACAGCATTATTACATGTAATCCACAGCCCCGTTTGGTCCTAAGCAAATTCACAACAGTCTGCAGCGCAAGCTTCCTGTCGCATAATGCATGGGAGCTCAAACACTGAGAATCTATGAAAAGTCAATCTTCCCAATTGAGATTATGCATATAGGGTGTGGCATCCGGGGTAAGCACAAGTAAGTATGATTTTGATGAACAAAACACCACACTTGTCTTCCCTCTCTGTTTTAAACAAACACAGCGTCAGCTCACCTGTGAGTTTGCTCCCACGCATACGTCATTATGCAACAGGAAGCTTGTGCTGCAGACTGTCGTGAACGCTTCTTAAGACCTCAATGAATCGTCAGAAGCTGCGGGTATTGCTCTATTTTGTTTTGTCTGCATATGTTTTTTTGAATCTCAAAGTGACGGCACCTATTGACTTCCATTATATGAATAAGAGAGGACCACGGTTTCAGCTAAAAATCTTCTTTACTGTTCTACTGAAGGAAAAAGTCACCAACATCTTGGATAGCCTGAGGGTAAATTAACAGCAAATTTTCATTTTTGGGTGAACTATCCCTTTAAGTATCTTTTTGGCTACTTTGTGGTTTTACTGAGTATCAAAGATATTAGCAACTTTTACTTCTCTACTTGATTTTTTAATAAGTACATGTACTCTTTACTACAATACATTTGTGATGAGTAATGCAGTTACTAGTTTATGTTTTACTTTTTCTGCAGCAGTTTATTTCTGCTACAAAAGAAGCGATATTGCCATCTACAGGCCTTTGAAGGTTCTATATCTTGTGTGTTTTGCCCTTATGCCAAGTTTACACTACAGGATTTTAAGCCCGATTTGCAAGTTAATGAGCTCGCCGACAGGTCGGGCTGTGACCGGTGGAAAATCAGCGGGTGATCGGCGCTCGCCAATCTTTATGTGTGAACTACTCAATTACGCATCAAAGACGCTTGCTGACACGTCGCCGACACCTCGCAGACGCCAGACAAATATCTAGCATGCTAAATATCTGGAGCTGTCGGCTGACTCGATATCCTGTGGTGTCACGTGTCGCGACGCAACAGCCAATGAAATATACACTGACTGATGTCTATGGAAGCAGCAATAACAATCAATTCAAATATAATTTGCTGACGTTTATTCATATCAGATACACATTGTGTAAGTAACTATAAAGCTCACTCACTCTACTGTTCTCCCAGTTCACCGGCCACATGTATTTCAGGACAAATAGATGAATTCACGTAATATATTTTAAGATCAAGGTCATTACATAGGTTTTTAAATGACAAAACACTCACTTGCTCATATTTGAGAATCGGAATATCAGATAGTTGATGACATGGTGAGAAAAGCGAAAATCTGTCATACAGTGTGGCTGGATGGCCGCGGTGTGTCACGTGACAGTCATGATGCGTCGTCATGGAAACAATAAAGGGAAACGTTCTAAAATAACAGTCGCTTTAACTCTGAGAGGTTAGCCAGACGTATGTGTGAAAGGGTTATTCTAATTTTAATTAAATTGAATTCTAAATTTAATCTAATTTCCTCCCAACATCTATTTTCAAATAATGTCGTTGGGTGACAGTTGTTGTCAGCTCATGTAGTGTGTAACCTCCTGTTGCAGATCATTTAGGTAGTGTCACGTAGTGTGTGAACTCCACAACGACTTCAAGACTCCACAGCAAGTCACGTAGTCTGAAGAGCACTTCGATCTGCCGACGTTTAAAGTCCTGTAGTGTAAACTTGGCATTACTCACCCAAACTTGTCAACAAGGTTACTATAAGTTAATGTGAGTGCGTTATCAGGTAGTTGCTGAATCACAAGTGTTTCATATATGAGATGAGATGACTGCTGCCGGTAATGAGGCCGAAACCAAAACGTCCAGTGCAAATAGGCTTTGAATATTGAATTTTACTTAACATTATTTTATTTATTCAACCTTTTTGAAGGATATTTACTTATGCCCTTTTTGAGCACTTGAGCTAAACAGAGACTTGAGTGTTTGTAGACATTTAAGTGGCTGTTGTGTCGACCTTGATTTATTGCAATTTTGAGTTGTTCAGTTTTATTTTGATTTTAGAAAATAAAACATGTGATTGCTCTCCTCACAAATCACCTGTTTCTTGTTTTTCACTGTCATCATGTCTCTTAGGTGTTGAGGACTAGTGCATCTTTGAGCCTACATTCAATACGAGTAAAATACTTAAATGATTAGTTCACTTTCAAATGAAAATTACCTCAAGCTTTACTCACCCCCAAGCCATCCTAGGTGTACATGACTTTCTTCTTTCTGATGAACACAATTGGAGATATATTAATAAATATCCTGACGCATCCAAGCTTTACATTGGCAGTGAGTGATACCATTGAGTATGAAGCTGAAGAAACTGAATCCATCCACATCCATCCATCATACAGCTCCGGGGGGGTTAATCGCTTCTGAAGTGAAGTGATGCATTTGTGTGAAAAAAATGTAACAAGTTATGAAGTAAAATAACTAGCTTCCGCCAGTGTTTTTTAAAAAAATATATATAATATACTATTTTATGGGCTCTAAGAAATATTTTGTGCATTAGCAGGTCAAACAACATGGCCTACAAACATCTGCGTTAAGGAAGAGAATATGTACTGTATGTTTGTCATTGGGTTTTATGTGATTTTCGGTGGCTGAGTTTTAAATATAATGTATTTAATCCCCAAGATGCAGTTTGAGGCTTCAACAGGCACAAGATCAGGCATAGCGGGCATGAATGAACACAGACACAAGTTAAGCATAGCATTGGATGAGCAGCAGAGTAGTTTGATTTGTAATCAGAATGACTCTCCAAACTTTCAGGTGGCAAAACTTCTCCAGGCTTTGAAATAGGAGGGTATTGGTGTGGGCATACGGACCATGATGAGACACGTTCTTCAGAGGACTAGCAGACAAAGCTTGGTGGATTTGTTGGAAATGTTTGAAGTTGTGCTGTATGTTTGAAAACCAGCTTTACTCGGCTTGTTTCGAAGGTCCGACATTTCAGTTGACTGAGAGGGATTTGAAAAGTTCTGATCCATCATTGAAAGTTTCATCCCGGATTTGATGACTGAAAGACTTATATTTGCCGCCCACCTGCACACAGGATGAGAAAAGAGGGCATGTGCTCAACAGACTGGCCTTTAGAGAAATAACTAAGTGTGTGTGTGTGCAGCTGTGACCAATCGACGTCCTCTCTCGCTTCAATTTGCAGCCAATCTTTCCATCTCTCACAGGCTCCCTCATGCATCCGTTTGGTCATTTTTCCATCTTCCTTTCCTTTATCTGTTTTCTCTCTCTTTCATTAGGAGATTGCCAGAGGTGCCTCGAAGCAAAAGAGCTGCTTCATAATAATGACACAAGAAAATCACCACTTTATCTTTTCTGTGGCTAAATCCAGCCATTCAATCTATCTTTCTATCTGTCCCGGCTGCCCCTCCACAAGGTGGCTCTGTTTAAAATTGCATCCATAGGTCTTCAGAAGATGCTTTTGCTTTTAATCCAATATGACAGACATCAAAGGCGGTAACAGAGAGCGATATAGCACTTGAAAGCCACGCTGCCGGACGTTCTCCTTTCAAATAGTCTCCACGGTGGCTGATTTCCAATTTAATTTGCTCCCTAACCTTTAAGAATAATTTTGTTTTAAGGTCTGTCTTCGAATGCCTTGTTGTTTGTACTTCACTTTTATGTCCAAGTCGGCCATTTTCTGCCAATGGGGTTTGAACCTGCTGTTAGCTTCCTAAAAAAAACACCCTCTTTGGATCCATTTAAATGTTATTGCAGGATAAAGGCTCACAGAGATGCTGCCCAAAGCCTTTCACCACTGTGTGACATTTCAAACCCAGCCGAGAACCCTCAGGCCTTCATGGAACATTTTACCAACTCTCTTTGAACTCAGATGGAGAATATTAATGCTCTTCATTTTATTCAGATCCAATTTAATATGAAAGTATATCATGTCATTCCAGTCATTATATACAGCTGTCAACCACCTGTGCGTGTTCTTCCCAGAGAAACAGAGTAGAGTTGCTTTCAGCTTAAAGGGATAGTGTAATGAAAATGCTATCATTATTTACTCATTCTTATGTTGTTTTTAAAGGGGTCATGAATTGAGAAATCAGCTTTTCCTTTAGCTTTTGATATATAAGAGGTAATCATACTATAAGAATATCCTGTAAGTTTCAGAACTAAAAACTTCCTTTTTAGTCCAATAAAAGCTTTTATTGACACCAGGTCCGGCGAACAACCGATCCTGAAATGTGCCTATAATAGATGTAAAATATGTAAGTAACTGTGTTAATTCTAATGCCTGATCTCATATGTAATGTTTCATGTACAGTCAGATGTTCTTTGTCTATATCAGTAAATCAAACCAGTGACCACGGTCAACTTCACATTGTTTCTCTTAGTAGGATGAAGATAATCTGTTATTTAAATGGTGATTAAATAGTATAAAGAAGCGATCAAAGAACGCTTCCTTTACAATCGCTGGAGCTGTCAATCAAACAGCATGAGTTCATCAGTTCTGGACATGCGCCAAAACTTCCGTTTTATTCAACGAATATCTGTTGGTGATGATGAAAGCATTTGTTAGTGTGTAGAAATTGAGTTGCAATGATGAGATCATTTCCTTCATGCCCTCAACAACATGTCTGTGATCGGCTACAATGTTCTAATGACATAGTTATAAATGTAATGCAGCACTTTTCACGATTAGTTAACCTTGAGAGCTGTAATAGTAAAAATGTGATAAAAGTTTTCAAGCGAGTAATACTTAGCTATTTGAAATGGAAAGATGTTAGCCAATCACAGCAGTGGGCGTTTACACTGAAGTCTCACAGCAGACACGCCCCTTAAGCGTTCAAATAAAAGGGCTAAAATCAGGGTAGGAAAAATGCCTTTTATTTCTAAATTATGATGATTTTTGATGTAAAAAGCATACTAACATTATAAGTGAAACTAAGAAACATTATGAAACAATAAAACAACGCAGTAATACTATAAGGGGTAGGCCAATTATTATTTGATGTCATTTTTTTGTGAAAAATGGGATATATTTATTAAGCAAAACAATATGAAATTAACTTCAACTAAAAGCTAAAAAAAAGTTTTTAAAAAACAATAAAATTTGAAGTAAAAATTATAATAAATATGACATTAAAATTAAATGAAATAATGAAAATGAAGCTGAAATTAAAGTTCAGCCAAATGTTATTTTTTTATTTATTTACCATATTACAAAATATTTTGTGAAATTAAAATCTTAAATTAAAATGGTCTAAAGATAAAATGGTTGCATATGTGTACGTCAATAATGATTATTTTAATGCCTTTTCAGTGTCAGCAATTGCACTACCTTTAAAAACAAGATTTTTTTCTTTAAGAAATTAATATTATTATTCTGCAAAGATGCTTTCAAATGACCAAAAATGACAGTAAAGACTTTTACATATTACAAAAAAAATCTATTTCAAATTTCTATTTCAAATAAATGATGTTCTTTTGAACTTTCTATTCATCAGAGAATCCTGAAATAATGTAAAACAGTTTCCACAAAAATATTAAGCAGCACAACTGTTTTCAACATGATAATAAGAAATGTTTCTTGAGCATCAAATCAGCAAATTAGAATGATAAAAAATTCAGCTTTACATCAAAGGAATAAAATACATTTTAAAATATATAAAAACAGAAATCGCTTCGTTTAAACTGTAATAATATTTTACAATATTACTGTTTTCACTGTATTTTGATTATGTAAATGAAACATTGGTGAGCATAAGAAACTTCTTTCAAACACGTTAAAAAATCTGACAGACCCCAAACATTTGAACGGTAGTATGAGTGCATTAATATGATACTGTATGCCAGTTATTTTAGGCCAAGCTTAAAATGTAACACTCATTTTAATACAGTATATAACCCTTATCCACCAAGGTGTCCTTGGTCTGAAAAAGTTGAAGAACTTTATGATATTATTTCATGCCGTGGAATTCAAACAGATATATTTATAAAGAATCCCTTCTTGCAAAATAGTGTACAAGTCAAAACATGTATATTGCTTATTGTTCAGTTTTTTTGTCCTTTCTGGAGCATGACAGACATGGGCACACTAAACTATCATTTGTACAAAAAATTCCTCTAACATACCTACTTTTGTGTTCTACAGAAAGCATACAGGTTTAAATTGCCATGAAGGTGAGTAAATAATTACACTGAACTTTTCCTTTAATGTCCTTTACAGCGTAGGTCTACTAACTTGGTTGGCGAGAATTTAGTGTACATAAAAGCAGCAATAACGGAAGGGCGCTCTCTCTCTCTCCCTTTTTAAATGTCTGTGGGTGCGTGTGTATTTGTGGAGCTCATGATGGCCCAGGGCCGTGTAGCTGATTGCCTGTTTTGTGGGAGAATGGGCTGTTAAAAGCTGGAGGGTCTGCACTTACCTCTGATTACCACTAAGCCTTCGTATTCCCAAGAGCTCGTAGATGAAGCACTCTAGTGAGTCAAGGTTAGCCTTGAGTCATATACAGTCGCTAGATCTCATCGTCATGTAGCAGAACCATCCGGCTGAGTCCATAAAGAGACTCTTCATTTATCATGAGAAGTGTGAATATGTTACTTAAAGCCCTTTTTACTTCTCCAGTGTTGTTTTTCATGCTCAGGCTGACTGTCTCCACATCGGTGTTCAGAATTAAACCTGTTCGAATTGCAGTACTTCATGTTCTTGAAAATCAGCAGCTTAAGGAGTCCCAAGCTCATGATTACTCGTAATCATGCAATCTTGTTTCATTGTGATCATAAAGCCTAAAAACTGGACTAAAAATGTCCCACACTTCACCTGTTTCACCTCTTCATGCCACTGTTCCTCTGTGGGATCCTGATCACGATGTGTGTCCTCCTGATAAACTTTTTTTCTGTCAGATTTGATATATCAAACCATGTGCTCTCACTATATATTCATACATATACAGAATACTGTGCAAAACTTTTAGGCCACCATTTGATTTGTTGTTTTAGCAATGATATAACGACCATATGTGACCCAGGCTGGCAAAATGAGTTGAAATGCGCACAGGCTAATTACAAGCTACAGGCAAAACAAGTGAAAAATGTCAATTTGAGGTTTTCACAAAAATTAGTTCATTAAGCCCTCATCATCCTAATGCTCCAAATAGCAATTAAAAATCTAAAAGTATCTTTATTTGTACGTTTTCTGAGAGGAGTACCTTTACTTTGTCCATGAAAAACAGCTTATTTAGTTAAACAAAAGCATGACCCTGACTCTCTTAACCCTAAATGGAATGGAAAAGGACTGGAAGGCCAAAAAAACTTTCAAAAATATTATTGTTTTTTTTTTTTTTTTTTTTTTTTACATTTTTCCAGTATTTTCTGTGTGTATCTTAATAAAGAGAACTAAAAATAAATATGGATGGTCATTAAAACATTGCTAAAACAATAAGGCTGGTGGTGGCCTAAGACTTGTGCATATAGTATTGTACTTTTCCAGTTTTTACATCTTGCCCATTCTGTCTTTTATACACCAATCACACCTACAGGGAGGATTACATTTATTGTGACCTTTCACATTAAACTGAAAAATTCTATTTGACGTGATCTAAAAACTAGCAGCAAGAAATCCATTTACTTCATTTTGGGTGTATTAAAGAAGCTCATTGTTTGAATATTAGAGATTGAATGAACGAAGAAATGATATCACTGATCAATAATTAGAAAAAAAAAAATTTTTTAAAAATCTGTAAATATCATATTTTTCCCACAGTTCGCTGTTCAGAAAAAATCTCACTTCTCATTGGACCGCCTCCATATTGTCAGCTCACGCAAGACAGACGATTTTGCCTGCGGGTACAAGATAAGGAGACACCAATTAACTGGAAGCTTATTGGTGATAAAACAGAGCCCTTCTGCAGTATGCTTCATGTAGAAAATGATGTCTGTGTTTCTTCTTCGGAGACCATTTGGAATTAGCGGAAAGAATTGAACAGCCTTAGATTAATTTCATTAGCTGTGTGCTTCTGTGATAGAATAATAGGGTGCCAGAAGGAGAAGGACTCTTCTGTGTTTCAAAGGTCAATTTATTGGAGCGTTTGGATGATTAAAGTGGCAAAAAATCTGGAAAATACTCTGTTGCAAACTATTTTCTTGTTTTTCTTGAAATTGGATGGCTACTTCACAGAGATATCTTGTAGGCTTTTATTCGTACACCAGTTTTAGCAATTATACAGATGTCTACACAGTAGCATTTCATGTTTTGTTCTTAGTTAAAATTAGAAGTCCTCTGGAGCAGCAAAACAACAACAATGTAAAAATGTAGACACTTGCGATATTTGCCTAGTGGGCTGCCCTCAAGCTGTTTGAATTTCTCCAATGCAGAATTAAATATGTGACATGTAGGCAAATCTACATCTCAAGTGCAAGCAACAAATATATAATGCAATATTTTGACATGGCAGTAACAATATACCTGTTGTTGAGGTCATTTTAAGCAGTTTGAAGCTGATTGCTGTAGTCTATATGTCGGCACTGGGTCTTCCTTTATTTTTTATTTGTAGCTGCTGCTCGAATGGTATCTTGGTAAATTTATTATATATTCAAATATTCAATATCTCTACTTTCCAAAATTAAGGTAGTTGCTAGATTATCAGCGGGAGCAGTTAAAACTAATATCTTACGTCTCCCTGATAATTGGTTGATATACCAAGAGAGGCTAGCTTCCTCTGTGAGATATATATATATATATATATATATATATATATATATATATATATATATATATATATATATATATATATATATATTTATTTTTTTTTATTTTTTTATTTTTTCCAACACACTAACCGCTGAATGTGAGAGATACTCAATGATGATTGGCTAATTTTTTTTTTTTGCCAACAGAGGCAAAAGTCTCTGGCTATGGATTTGCCTCCCCCTTCCCTTCTCAACCCCTCAAACGCGCCCTAGCACAGTTTTCCGAACGGCAGATTTGGCACGTTCGGGGAAGTGCAGCGGTGTTTCCGAACAAGAAATTCACATTCGGAGGCATGAAATTAAATGAGTAACTGGGAATTTCATTAACATTAAATGGTCCTTCTCCCATTTTCCACCTCAAAAATTTTGGGTAGGCTGTGCCTCCCCTGACGAGCCGCCACTGTCTGTGATATATAATAAGTATATATCTGGTGGGCTACTATGGAAGTCTATTTGTGCCTATAGTAAAAAAAAAAAAAAAAACTCACAATGTAACTTTATACCTCACATATCTCACAATGTGACTTTATATCACAATGTGACTTATTATCTTACATTGTGACTTTGTAAGTGTGGCTTTATATCTCACAGTGTGATTTAATATGTCATAACAATATCTCATAATGTGGCTTTATATCTCACAATGTGGCTTAATATCTCATAATGTGACATTTTATTTTACAGTGTGGCTTTATATCTCACAAAATGACTTTTCTTTTTATATTTAATCTTAACGTTAATCCCACACTAAGTCTTGTTTACTGTCCACTGTGCATGTGAATCAGTGCCAATTCTGCAGTCTTCCTTTATATGGCATTAACAGTGTTATGTAAATAAACATTGTATTTGCTGTTTTGATATGGCTTCTATGTGGAGTAAAACCACTCTAGGCAAATTTAACCATAATATAATTGGCTCATAATGCTGTGAGGGGGTGTCCCATACACCACTGGCTGAGGAAAGAACACTCAACATCCTGTAGCGATCATTGCTCTTGTGATTGCCTGTTAATATCACTTAGTGTGTTACAGCACACATTTGTCTCTTGCTTCACCGACACAAACACATAAACTCAAGAATCATATTGTTTCTCCCACTGGTCAAGTTATTTTTTCAGTGCTGTGTGAGTGTTGCCAAGTCGATTTGAATTACACATCCCCTGCTGTTCTTTTAATGTCAGAGTTTTCTCACTTTCTCATATTTTCTTTCCTCATATTTCTCTCATATTTCCTTTCCTTCTTTCCTGTTCAAAAACGTGAGTCATATATCCACGCTGCAGTCAGGATAACACCCCCCATAGAAATCTACTGATGCTTAAACTGACACATCTGACACTCATGAATTGTCACAGCTCCTTCGTTATTATTCTCTAGATTAAGAATAAATTGTAGCACAATAGTCATACTGACTGTGAAAAATGTCATCCTGACTATCATAATTATTCCAGCGCTAATCAGCACATCCTCATATGCTCTTTCTGTCTATTTTTTCTCTCTCTCACACTTTGTCTAGGTAAGTACGCCATGCGGGACCTTGTGCACCGACTCCCGGGCGGGAGCAATGTTAGCGCAAGCAGCGGGGGTACGGCAAACAGCACAGCAGGTAAAACCATGTGCGATGACACTGTTACGGCTATATGCTGCGCCCTACACGAGGTCATCACCAAGAACATGGAGAACGCCAAGGCCTTACGAGATGCCGGTGGCATTGAGAAGCTCATCGGTATTGCTAGGAGTAAAGGAGACAAGTAAGTAGTCTTTTTTATAAAAGCCCTTCATCTTATCACTAACCACTTGCAATCCGGTCAAACCGGCATTAAATACCCTGAAGTCTGCGCTAACCACTATGCCATAGCCTTGATTTTGCTTGTGTTTTCGTGGACCCTGAGGCCTATCAGTTGTTTTGTTCTCCAGAAACTGTGCATTGCTCTTGGAGACATTTTATTTTCCAGCTACACAGTTCCACTTCTATGCCAGCACCTTTTTAAAGAGATGAACAGCATGAGTCAGACCGCAATAAGCATTTTATGAGCTTCAAGGCCACATTGTCTACAGATGTTCACATACATCATATATACATTCGCAACTAGAGTTGCCTACTCATTGCTTGCTGAACTGTATTAAAGAAAAGTAAACTTGGAGTTGGAACACATCCACTTTTGCCATAGTATACAGAAAAAGGCTGATTTTTGATTTGCTGCATCCTTCAGAATATTGCGAAAGGTCACAATACAAAAGGCTGTATGTAACAGTGATTTTAACACGGTTACAGGGTCTTATCTGCCATGAAGTAGAGTGCAAAAAAAATGTTACCCTTAATTTTGATAAAAACTACTGTAACACAGCCTTAGCACTGGCTTATCACTTTTGTGAATTATACAGATGGGTCCAAATATGACCACATTGAATATCTGGGATTAAAAATTACTGTAATTTATTCTGAGCCTAAGGCTTGTGGGCAGTGCTCTGAAACAGCGCTTCGGGCGACCCGAGTTCGAGTCCCAGCTTGTGGTCCTTTCCCGATCATGTACCCCTCTTTCCTCCCATATCGCCTCCTGTCTGTCCTATCTAATAAAGGCAAAAAATAAAAGCAAAAATGCCCAAAAATATATAATATAATATAGGTTTTAATTATTTTTATTGTGAGCCCCCTGTATATCCTGTTGAAAAAAAGAGCATATGCTGGTTAGGTATGTTTTGAAGCATGGCAGCTGGTTTGAGCTGGTTTAAGCTGGTCCTGAGCTGGAGCTAGTTGTTTAGCTCATGACCAACTAAGGACCAGCTCAAACCAGCTGCCATGCTTCAAAACATACCTAACCAGCATATGCTGTTTTTTTTCAACAGGGTATATATACACTACCAGTCAAAAGTTTTGAATCGGTAAGATTTTTAATGTTTTTAAAAGAAGTTTCGTCTGCTCACCAAGGCTGCATTTATTTAATTAAAAATACAGTAAAAACAGTAATATTGTAAAATATTATTACAATTTAAAATAACTGTTTTCTGTTTGAATATATTTTATAAAGTAATTTATTCCTGTGATCAAAGCTGAATTTTCAGCATCATTACTCCAGTCTTCAGTGTCACATGATCTTTCAGAAACCATTCTAATATGCTGATCTGCTGGTAGTGTAGAGGTATTAATAAAGACATGTTCATTAGATTTGCATGCAACAGGTGTTCGCTTCAAATGTGAGTCGTCCAACTCAACATCCACTAAATTAAGAATCTAAACTATATATTTTATAATAGTCATTCATTAATCTTTCTTTATGCTGTTTGCTTTAGTCTCATAGAAACAGCAAGTGTAGCCAGTGTGACAGTGAGTGAGTGATGATGCTTCCTGCTTAAGTCAGGATGCACACTGTCAAAGACATTAATCTGACCCTCATCAAGCTGACACTTCATGCGACTGCTTTATATCCCCCATCAGCTATTCATACCCTGTGCCCACCCCGTTCAAGCCAATATGGCGATGACAGCTGCTTCCAGTTTCCTGCTGAGAGGTTATCAAAGGGACAAGCCACTCGGGTGCTTGCTTGTCTGAATATAGCACAAATGCAACCGGTTGATTTAGTACCAGCAAGTGGCAGCAACCAGTGTGCTCATTCTGATATGCATCAGGTTTGATGACTTTTGATTTGGAGCGGATTGATTTGGTGCAGATTGTGATATGTTCTCAATTCAGTGTGCATGGCAGAGCAAAATAATACACTTGTTGCACTTGGCTGGATAAAAATAAGCCATTTAAAATTGAACATTTAGCAAAACATTAGGCCAAAAAAGAAACTGCCTTTTGGTTTTTGTGTGCAGTGTGAATACAGTCCAGACTATATATACAGTAAGTAGCCAAAAGTGATGTCTGCCCTAGGAAATTAATATCTTCACACTTTATTCAAATAATATTAAAAACTTGTTAAAGATTTTCTAAGCATACAGCATAGTTGTTAGCAGCAGATCTTTCAAGTCCTGTAGGTTGCGAAATGGAGCCGCTGTGGATCAAACTTGTTGGTCCTGCACATCCCACATATGCTCAATTGGATTGAGATCTGGGGAATTTGGAGGCCATAGTATGACCTTGAACTCTTCATCATGTTCCTCGAACCATTCCTGTGTGCAGTGTGCTGAAAGAGGCCAATTCCACCAGGGATAACCATTGTCATAGTCTCAGCCTCAGACGTCACACCCACGGACTGTTGGCTGAACGTCTGATGCATATAGCACACTTAACTGGAAACACTTCAGGATTTTCGAAGTCGTCATCTGGTTGGTTGAATTCTACAGGATGTCCGGGAGACACGTGTGTCGCGTTCTTTAATGGTCCACCTGGAAACAAATGCTGTGACGCCAAACCCCCCTCGTGGAAGAAGAACACCCTCGTGTTTACAACTGTGACGACGAACGCTTACCAGGATCAACTAAACGGTGGATTTTCAAAAGTATGTGACGTTCGCGGCTCAATTGTTGCAGTAAACTTGCACAACATTCTTGAATAAATAATATATTACATGCACGGCGGTCTGTTATTGTAGGGACATCGACTTTACTTTTCACGCCTTTAAAAATGACACGGAACAAAAATGTGATTGGTTGAGTTACATGTCAGTCAAACGTCCTCTTGGGCGGTCATTGGCCAATGAAAGCTGCCATAGAGTCCAGACCTTCTGCCGTCAGTTTGAAGGTCTGGCTACGTGAGTCATGATGGGGTGTGCCTGGTCTACAACAATGTTTAGGTAGGTGGCACGTGTCAAATTTATGTCCACATGTATGATCGGACCTAGTGTTTCCCAGCAGAACATTGCCCAGAGCATCACACTCCCTCCATCGGCTTATCGTCATCCCAAAGTGCATTCTGGTGCAAATGACACACAAGTACAAAGCCGTCTACACAGGCCCATACGCAGCAGAGTGCTGTTGGTAAATTCTCAGCACTGCTGACTAGGAGCAATACACTAGCTTTGCCATTTCAGAGATACTCTGACCCAGCATAACAATTTGGCCTTTGTCAAAGTCGCTCAGATCCTTATTCCTGCCCATTCCTCCTGCATCCAACACGCTGATTACGAGAACTGATTGTTTGCTTACCATCTAATCAACCCAGACCTTAATATGTAGCCTTGTTAGGAGATGATCAACGATAGCTTCACCTGTGACTGGTCATAATGTTTTGGCTCATCAGTGTATATATTTAGACCTACTACTCATTTGAAGTACTTTTCAATAACTATGTAACTAGCTATGTAGTTTCTTCTCTGAACCCACACTGATGGAGAATTCACAGCCAACCTGAAGTCTTTATAGCATTATATCACCGAAATGAGAAGTTTAATTTGAGAAAGGGCCTGACTCAACTGAAGATTTGAGCATGTTAAAATCCATGTTGAAAGATGAAGGGAGAGACAAATCAAATGTACAGCTTCACCTCTAAGAATGCATTTTGTCATTTATGAGAGGAAATGATGAAGGATGAGCGGCATTCATTTCCTCTATTAAAGCCATGTTCGCTCAAGGACGGCAAAGATTTTCTTCTAACTTCATTTCAAGTGGCAATTGTAAATTGTTCCATTGTGTCCTTTGAGCTGAAATGAATTGACTCGGCTCGGCGAAAGACAAAAGACACAGCTGTTCTATCAAATCGGCTGAAGTCAAACAATTTGTGTCATTTTTGAGAACCAAGAGATTGTTTCTTTTGTTTGTGGTGCATTGTTAATCATAACAAAAGCTGCTGTCCGTGTGAGATGTTTGCACAGAAAGCAGAGAAAACACATTCATCTGAGTAACAATGTGCCAGGATTGGATTTTCATTTTCTTCTGTTATGTTTTGGTATTGGCATTTTGATCTTGTGTGAAATCTTAAAGTTTGGCTTTTTTGTAAACATTTTGCATTCCGTTTGCTTGAAAATGTGTTGTTTTAAATGTGTCACTGTTGTGCTAATCTAGATATATTAGAGATTTGAGTTTGACTCTGTATTTGGTTCATACAACACACAATTTATCCAAAGAATTATCTTTCTATGATGTCATTCATGAAAACATCAATAGTTCGCTACAGTTCAGAAGTTTGGGGTTTTTGGGGGTTTTGAAAGAAGTCACCAAGGCAGCATTTATTTGATCAAAAATACAGTAATAGTGTGAAATTACAATTTAAAAGATCTGTTTTCTGTTTGAATATATTTTCAAATGTAATTTATTCCTGTGACAGCAAAGCTGAATTTTCAGAATCATTACTCCAGTCTTGATTGTCTTGATTTGCTGCTCAAGTAACATTTTATTATTATCAATGTTGAAAAGCGGAATATTTTTGTAGAAATTGTGATTTTTGGGGGATATTTTTTTAGGTTCTTTGATGAATAGAAGTAAATAAAAGTAAATACATTTCCTTAAAAAATCTTACCGAACCCAAATTATTGAACAGTACTGTATTTTATAAGTAGAAAGAGTGTCTAAATCCATTATTTATTTTATTTTATTATTTTTTAATAAACTGATTATTTTTTAATTCATTATTATTGTATGTTGTTTAATAATTTCTTTAATAATTAAATAACAATACAAGTAATATTATTTAATGTTAAACATTTTATATATTTAAAAATTATAAATTAATTTACAATTTTAAAATAAATATTCCATGCTCTCAGTTGTATCAAATGGCTTTATTTTCAAAGTATGTCTGTTGACATCTGCATGCTGACAACAGACATACTTTGAAAATAATGAATGACTATTGAAACCATTGATGTCCATTTATTACTGTTAATTCTCTACTTGCCTGTTTTCTTTTCTCTCGCTCTCTCACAGACACTCGCCTAAAGTGGTAAAGGCAGCATCTCAGGTTCTCAGTAGCATGTGGCAGTACAGAGATCTCCGGAGCCTTTATAAGAAGGTAGGAAACCTGCTTCCACTCACGACAGCTGTGTCCCACTTCATCCATCCCAACCTGAGGAATTCATTTTGCATGCTAACTGATCTCCCACACAGTTGTGTTTGAACTTTTAGAGAAAATAGTTTCGAATGAAAAAAACTGGAGAAGCGTTTTTTTGTACCCCTCCTCCCAGACAAAGATGTGCGACGCACTGTTTATTCAGCACGACACCTTGTAGCCGACTGCAAACATTAATTCGCAGTGACTAGCAAAGAATGCTCTATTGAGCAGTAGCGGCCAGGCTGAGGAGACATTCCAATTCAATAAGTGCTTGTTGCACTTACTATTGTGTGGATCCATTCAGACATGTCTCTCACAGATTATTGAGGCAAACTTTGGCCTTGACTAGCACTGACTGCATTTAGAACATGGTCGAATCAGTGGTTCGGAGCACCAAAATCACGTGATTTCAGTAAACGAGGCTTTGTTACATCATAAGTGTTTTGAAATTTCAATAGTTCACGCGACTTTGGCAGTTTGATACACGCCCCGAACCACTGATTAGAAACAAAAGATTTGTAAAGCTTAGAAGCTTCATGAAGCAGTGTTTTGAAATCGCCCATCACTAGATATTGTTGAATAAAGTCGTTATTTTGTTTTTTTGGTGCACAAAAAGTATTATTGTCGCTTCATAACATTAAGGTTGAACCACTGTAGTCACATGAACTGTTTTAAATATGTCTTTAGTAGCTTTCTGGGCATTGAAAATGGAAATGATCTTGCTGGCAATGCAGGCCTCAATGAGCCATCGGATTTTATCAAAAATATCTGTGCTCTGAAGATGAACAGTCTAATGGGTGTGGAACGACATGAGAGTGAGTAATAAAATTTTTGGGTGAACTGACCCTTTAACAAGTAGCTAGATTGCTTAGGTTGTGTTCAGACACAGACAACGTTTCACATTAACGAGGTCAAACCAAACTAAAATCCTCCCGAATGAACTAGTAGCAAGAGCATGAGAACAGAAATTTTGGGTTGTGACAGACCATCGCCCCTCAACAAGCGCTAGAAGCCTCTAGGCTGCGAGAACACACCGTTCCCCTTCGCTGAGCAATCTCCGTCCTGACAGATACGACACTGGATGGTGAGGAACGTCCCAGACTGAGCTCTGTAATGTGTCGTTTTGCCAACTCGGCTCTGAAGAGTAGGTGCTAAAGAATTACAGCCCACGGAGACAGCAACGGATTCCACACTGACCTTTAGAGATGAGAAAAGGCCACGAGCTGACTGCCTGCACCATCGAGATGAGTTTAGAAGTGTGTCTGCAGGAATAGAGGCATCTCTTCCCCAAACTGCGTTGGAGAGAGAGCGCAGCGCTGGGCTAATTCACAATGCCTGTTTGAAAATGTCTATAATGATATGTAATTATGGATGTTTGCGAGTTTACCCCGCTGAGCCTGCCGCCATCGAAACCAATGTCGAATTACAAGCTTTAATTTCGTGTGCACATACTATTAATTACCCTTTCTGTCTTTTTTTAAATATTTAGAGGGTTTGACGAAAAGGTAGCATGCGTAGATGCGTATAATGAAAGAGAGTAATTAGAATGCCGATTCCCATTATGCTAGCTGACTAAATATCTATAAATAATATCGAACAAAAGACCACAGCACTCACAGGTTCAGCAGCGTTGTGTTCGCATGCCGCCTTGAGGCAGGTTATCGAACTGCTGCTTTAGCTGATGCAGATAAAGTGACGAGGTCAAGGGCGTGGAGGACAGCCTGGGCTATAAATGCATCATCAGAGAGGCTGAAGTCATTAAATCTACAGTATTGCTTATTATATACAGTTCCCACATTGATTTTGGAGGGATGGAGCCCTCTCACACTCTTTTCAGCCACCTCCAGGCTGGTTTTGCAAAGATTTTTAAAACCTCCCGCAACCTAACCTGTTTCCTCCAACCCAGCTGAGCCCTGGAAATGTCACCGGGGATGGTATTAAGCAAAGGGCAGCAAGAAAGAGATTGCTATTATTAACATTTGCAGAGCCCCGTCTCTCATCTCATGAGTGCATAATGACAGTTGTTCCACGTGGATGTGTCTTTCTCTCCCTCCGTTGAAATGAAAGGTGTCAATTGGATGAGTCGGGCCACCTGAGGCGCGATTCTTTGTGTTTTGGGTGGTGTGACGGATGAAGCTGAGAGAGAAAAGGGAGCACAAGAGGGGAGGAAAGCGGAAACGAGGTTTGGGAAGCCAGACACCTCCCAAGGCTGTGAACAATGGCCTTGTGCCCAAGAAGCTTCTAGCCAGTATGGGAGGAAATTGTGTTATGTAGTTTAACAGTCTTTAATAATATACTCCATATTTAATAATATATTGAGTTCTGTGAGTCCATTATGGTTTATTATCCTTTGGTTTCTTGTTTTATAATTTAATTATGAATTAATAAATGTAATTTTTACACATTATTTTATTTTTTTGTTTTTTAGGGATGCACCGATACCAATTTTAACAAACAATTATTGGCCGATTCCAATACTGATACCGATATTTGTCACTTGCTCTGTTATTTGAAGTCATTAAAATAGATAGTGTTTTGTTTTAATCATGTTTTAAATTAGCAAAGTTCACAATCACATGCTACTAGCTAGTTTATTGCTGCATTATCAAATAATTTCTAATGAACATGGATTGGATTCATTTAACATTCAGCAGGCCAACATAAATACATAAACGCAACAGAACAAAGATACATATGAAATTAACAGTGCTTTTTAGGTAGGTTTAACAGTAGTTTTTAGGTAAACAACTGTAAAATAACACTGCATATTCTTCACTGTATAAGTTATTAATCCTTACTAAAGTTAATAAAGATATTTAGTCAAGAGCAGTGAACAAATTTTTTGTCTTTTGTTGTTTGATTAACATTAAAACGCAGACAGCAGCGCAGCAGAAATATTAGGCTGCTGTCACTTTAACAGTTGCACAGATCCAATATACTGTTACACAAGTGACACTAACAGTGTTTCACAGTTCAGTTGTCCCGAGCGTTATTCACACTGACCCCAGAAGGTCCTTATTAATGAGCCCCGCTGTATTTTGTACATATTTCATTTTGTTTTGGCAAGTATTTACATCGGTGAATCTCATTTTTTTTTTTTTTTTGTGGAAAAGTATGATATATACTGTTAATATGTACTTATCACTAAAATTATTTTCTACTTTTGTTTCAATTTTTATGTAAAAAAATATGTATATATAAATTTTATTGGTATTGTGACTGCTCAAATTATTTATTTAAAAATATTTTTGGATTTTGTTCATTGCATTTATGCTCTGGGAAAGATCAGATGTACAGTAAATATTTTTTTAACAACTTTTAAAAATTGCAGTCTCAGTTTTTTAAGCAATAATTCATAAATATTTATAATTTTACATAATAAAATGCATTTAATTCATATAAAGTCAGAAATTGATCTACTTGCAGATCTTTGAAGAAGTGCAGACGGTTCCAGCTCCATCTACTAATAAGGTGTGTGTGTTTGCGAGAAAGCCAGGAGCACTTGGCTTGATTTACTCAGTATGACGTTGAGTCGGACTAAGATGAAGTGAAGTTCTAGCCTGAGAGAAGAGAGGAGTTGCTTATGCCATTGATCTTGAGCCTGAAGCCTCACTCATGTTGTGCTGAGAGGTGTTACATTCAGCCTGGCAGCCTCCTGAGATGCAATTCCACAGTCATCCTTCCCCAACGCTCTCCACGAGGAAGTATCAGGGTAGTCAATTGCCTCAGCGACCCAAGGGAGCCAACGCAGCAAGAGCAACGCTCCTGGCTCCATCCGCCTCTGGGAGTATAATAATGAGCGCTTGCCATTGGCTTGCTTCAGTGCACATTTCCACACCAGAAGTTTTTTTTTTCTGTCTGACTCTTAAGCAGCATTATTGAGGAATCACGAGTAGGAAGGTTGCCATAAATGGCTCATCTTTGCATGGTCTGCTTGGTCTTTTCAGTTTTGGTCTGAGTCAGAATCAGTCCTTTAATGATGCTTCATGCATTCAACTGGAATTAACTGAATTAACTGAGGTTTTCGGGCCTATAAGACGTGCGTTTATCCAAGTGCATTTACCGCTCAACCTTTTTACACTTCGAAAGCAGTTGCCTTAGCACGAAAGTCCATCAATCTAATGCACATTATTCTCTCAGTCCTGATAAAGAAGAAAGAAAGGAGTTATGGGATGTAATGAATGCAGTAAGATTCTTTAATCACATTGAAACTCAGTCTTCCTTGAATGTATTGTTTTGAAATGGTGGGAACGTCTTCAAAGGAAGTATCCATCCCTACAGGTATTTTTTTTATTGCTCAGCCACCCCAACCACCTATCATCATAAAGAATAAAGGTACAAGTTTTTATTTCTTCCTCTTGTGGGAACCTGAAATTTCAAGTAATACTTACAACAGCGCGAGTAAAAGAAAATGACAAAATTCCCTACTGAAGAGGCCTTTAGTCGGCAGGCGACAAGTACCGTTTTTCCCTGTTTCGTGCCTCTCTTCACACCCCTTGGAGCCTTCAAATACCTGTCCAATGTCATTATTTGCAACAGGCACAGTAGTTGGAGAGCGGTGGCTTCTTCTGCCAAAGTTTCTGCCGTGTTAGGAAAGTGGGGCAGCTTTGAACTGCACAAGTCGGAAGGACAGACCCTTTGATCTATACCTCACCTTTCCAACAAAAGGAATGTCACGGAGGGGCAAATGGGATGTCAAGGGTAGTGTTCTGTGTCCCTGTTAAAAAAACTTGTTCAGTAGACTGCAGTTATCAGACATTCTCCTTGTTTCCTCATAGCCTGTTAGCACAGCTATATTATATTTGGCTAGCAAAACTTGTTCATTGACCCATTCTGAGACCTTGTGAGACTTTTGAGACTTTTGTAATAGGATAAAATTGTTTCTTCATTGGTTAGCTTTACTTATTTGGTGGTTTTATTCTTGCTGTCTGCTCTGCATTTACGTACATGTCCACATGAATCAGCTGTATAAATCATTTGATCTTTTATTCAATGAGAAAAAACTTATAATCTCATACATGCTCATAATATCTTATACAGCCACCTTAATCCAATTTTGAAGAGTTCAGTCATATTTTATAACTAGGAATGCACAATATATGCACCATTTCAGCAGTTGTCTGCCGATTGATTTTGTTTAGGCTGTTTATATGTATGTGTATATATATATATATATATATATATATATATATATATATATATATGTATATATATATATATATATATATATATATATATACACACAGCACTTGAGTCCTCTTTAAAAGAACCAAACTCAGACCCCTTTAAGTGGACCAAGAGGTGAACCAAGTGAAAAAGGACCCAGTTCTATTTACGTTCACACTGTCCCTGTCCCTGAAAGAGGACTCAGATCCTTTTTTGGTCCACTTAGGGGCTGTTCACATATCGCGTCTAAAAATGTGTGGAAAGCACGGCCGCACCGCTTTGTCCTTCTTTCCAAAGCTCTTGCGCTCCCGTGGCATCTGTCGTTGCTATGCAATCATGAACTGCACTCTCCATGAGGAGTAGGAAGTTTCAGCAAAGGATAAATTTATTTCTAGCCCTTGCATTAGCTTTACTACTAGATATATTTATGGAGATGAGATATAAAAACCACCCTGTACAGCTATGATCAGCTGTTCGGCTGAGCTTTCGAAGTTTTGTTACAGAAAGCCCGAAGCTAATCGGTTGGTTCTTGTCACATGACCTGCGGTGCACTTGCGGCATTCTGAAAAGTTGAGAATTTTTCATCTCGATGCGCCTTGAAAATGCACCGCACGCGCATCGCGACTGCGTCACTTCCATTATGAGTGCGCCTGCCACGTGCCTACATTTGAAATAACTGACTGAACGGCCCCTTGAGCAGGAATGTGGTCTCAGACTTCATACTGTTGCTTTTTGGATCTAGCCCAGTTCAGTGTTTGATGGCTTGAACCTATGGCCTTCAAAATTGGATCCCATTGGATCCCATTCACTTACATTGTATGTGCCTCACTAACCAATAATTATTAATTATTATTTTGTAAAACGACATTGCTACAAATGCTCTTGAATGAGTTTAAGTTGTTTATCTTTTGCACAAAAATATAAATTTTGTTGCAATATTACATTTGTATTCTTGCACTATATCACACATCCATCTTTGTAAATAACATTTATTTTGAATTGTTTTCCTTGATTCGTGTTTTTTATTGCAGAAGGCAATGATAACATCAGCATAGAAAAAAAAAAATAAGGACAAATACAATAAAAGATGCAAATTCAATGAACTGCTTTAAATTTTCCATGTACAGAAGGTATACCTAAAAGCAGCATTCAAGTAAGAAATTGAATAATCCAATGAAAAAATAAAACTGCATATTCTTCACTGTATGAATAAAATGTATGACAGATGGATTTCTGTGCATGTGCTAGGTGTTTGTGCTCGTAAAACCATATAGAAAAAAAAATTAAACTGGCAAGGCATCACAATAACCAAGTGTACGTTGTGAAGGAATCATTTGTAGAGATCTGAGAGAAGAAGCAGCCATGATGAACAGCTGATTTGTTTGGAGGCATCTGATGACCAAACTACATTGGAATCCGCGAACGGAAAAATAAATTGAGCCCAGAGCGGTTTGTGTTCAGATGTTTTTAGTGAACCGTTCCGTAAGATGATACCACCTCCCGAGATGGTCTCGGTTTGGTTTGTTTTTAAGGGGTTTGAGATCGTTGAAAAGGACCAAGTATGAAAACACGCTTAATCAAATTCATCACATTAACAATAAATATGTTCCAAAGTTTGACCACCACAAAGTGCCCAAGACTTTTTGTCTCTTTTTGCTTCATACTTTGAAACCTATCAAACTTAAATGGTTTGATTGTCTTGTCTGTTGTTCTATAATTAATGGAAAACATGACCATATGCTCTCAGCACATTAAGCTAGACCCACTGATTCATGTTCACAGTGACGTGTCGTCAAGCCAGTGGCCAATGGCTTTATTTTATCTCCTCCATCAGGTTGCTTTAGTCACACATCCAACAGGCTTTCTCCACAGCCACTGACTCCAGATCTTCCGTCCATTGATTTTTGTACCTCCATCCGGTCATTGATTTTTGTAATGACTCCACACTAGGAGGCCTTAAACTAAACTGACAGAATAACAGTGGGCTAATGTAGCGTACATAGATCCTGAAGAAAGCATGTTGTGTTGTGCACCCTCAGGTAAATACATGCATTCTTTTAGATTTTTCTCTGTCTCTTTCTTTATTTTCTAGGATGGCTACTCGCAGTATCACTTTGTTGGCTCTGCCTCAACAATAGAGAGAGACAGACAGAGACCGTACTCATCCTCACGCACTCCGTCAGTATCCCCGGTCCGGACCTCACCTAACAATCGATCAGGTGAGTATACGTTTCTCCTCCTTCACGTGTTCTTTTTATCTTTCTTAAAAAAGACAACGTATACATTTTGATCGGAAGTGCTGAAACATTGAGTCAGCTAACACGCTGTGTGGTCCTGAAGTCTGATTTAACAACTCCAGATCTTTAGTCTGGATTTAAAACAATTACGAATAGCAGCTTGATTCTCTCTTTAACCCTGATAGAATCCTATTAAACTGATGGGGATTTTTCAGTGCATCCTGGGACTCAAGGTTAATGATCCACTCTACTAGTGGGGTTAGTGGATTCATGGCCAGCTGGCTGTGGCTCTAATACCTTTTCCGGTGGACTTAGCATCTCGCTGATGCAGAAAAGTACTTTTCCTGGATTCAGCTTCTGAGAGGGCCGTTGGCGGAGGAGGCAGAGGGGTATTTTAGGAATTTTAGGACTAATGGGTCTTGTAAATGGCTGGAAGGTGAACATGGTGCTGAAATAAAGTTCTTTCTTTCTCAATGAAAAATTTAAGTGTTACGTTAAATTTTGTATTGAATTCCTTCCCAGACCGTTGTGTGGCTTATCTGTGATGAATATATAGCCTGTGTTATCCTGCAGTTTTAATGTTTTTTTGTTTTGTTTTTCATTAAATATAAATGTAGAATAATTTTATATACACTACCAGTCAAAAGTTTGGAAACATTACTATTTTTAATGTTTTTGAACGATGTCTCTTATGCTCTTTAAGGCTGCATTTATTTCATAATAAATACAGAAAAAACAATAATATTGTGAAATCTTATTACAATTTAAAATTATGGTTTTCTATTTTAATATACTTTAAAATATAATTTATTTCTCTGATGCAAAGCTGAATTGTCAGCATCATTACTCCAGTCTTCAGTGTCACATGATCCTTCAGAAATCATTCTAATATGCTGATTTATTATCAATGTTGGAAACAGTTGTGCTGCTTAATATTATTTTATAACCTGTGATACTTTTTCAGGATTCTGTGATGAATAAAAAGTTAAAAAATATCAGCATTTATTTAAAATAGAAATCTTTTGTAACAATATACACTACCGTTCAAAAGTTTGGGGTCAGTAATTTTTTTTTTTTCTTTCTTTTTTTTTTTTTTTTTTGGAAAGAAATTAATACTTTTATTCAGCACAGATGTGTTAAATTGATAAAAAGAGATAGTAAAGATTTATATTGTTAGAAAAGATTTATATACACTACCAGTCAAAAGCTTGGAAACATTACTATTTTTAATGTTTTTGAACGAAGTCTCTTCTGCTCATTAAGGCTGCATTTATTTCATAATAAATACAGAAAAAACAATAATATTGTGAAATCTTATTACAATTTAAAATTATGGTTTTCTGTTTTAATATACTTTAAAATATAATTTATTTCTGTGATGCAAAGCTGAATTGTCAGCATCATTACTCCAGTCTTCAGTGTCACATGATCCTTCAGAAATAATTCTAATATGTTGATTTGATACTCAGTTATTATCAATGTTGGAAACAGTTGTGTTGCTTAATATTTTTTTGGAACCTGTGATACTTTTTTCAGGATTCATTGATGAATAAAAGGTTAAAAAGAACAGCATTTATTCAAAATATATATATATATATATATATATATATATATATATATATATATATATATATATATATATACACATATATATATATATACATACATACATAACTAACTACACAAAATAGGCTAGTTATTGATTTGATTTTAACGAGACGGAAAGTAAATAATGTGTGGTTCAGTAAATCAGATTAATAGTGCTCAGTGCTCTGCGTAAATGAGTACACCCCCTTTGAAAAGTAACATTTTAAACAACATCTCAATAACACAAAAACAATTTCCAAAATGTTGACAAAAAAGTTTAATATAACATCTGTTTAACTTATAACATGAAAGTAAGGTTAATAATATAACTTAGAGAACAAAATTTTCAGTTTTGTTCAAATTAGGGTGATGGAACAAAGCTAAATTTTAGACTACAACTGTCTAATTTAACAAGAATTCAACCACAGGTGAGTCTAATTATTCATAACACAGGTGTCCAGCAGACAGTTGACTATAAAAGGGTGTTAAAACCCCTTCCCATTTCATGCTGCCAGCAATGGCACCACATGGAAGAGAAATGTCACAAGACCTGAGAAAGAAAATAATTTCTTTACACCAGACAGTTGAAGGCTACAAGAAGGTCTGCAAAGCTTTACTTATCAGTCAGAATACTGTAGCAAAAGTGGTACAAAAATTTTAAAAAGATGGAACTGCAACCATCTCACAGAGACGTCTAGGTCGTCCACGGAAGTTAACACCTCGAAAAAAAGCACAAAAAGCACAAAAAAGCCAGCCTAGAGTTTGTCTGGGCCCATGCTGACAAAGATGAAGACTACTGGGACTCTCTGGAGTGATGAGACCAAGATAAATGTTTTTGGAACTGATGTCTTCAAAACTGTATGGCGTCGCAAAGGTGACGAATACAAAAAAATGCATGGTGCCTACAGTGAAACATGGTGGTGGCAGTGTCCTTATGTGGGGCTGCATGAGTGCTGCTGGTGTCGAGGAGCTGCATTTCATTGATGCCATCATGAATCCACAGATGTACTGCTCTATACTGAAAGAGAAGATGCTACCATCACTCCGTGCCCTTGGACGTTGTGCACTTTTCCAACATGACAATGATCCTAAACACACATCTATGGCCACTGTTGGATTTCTGAAGAAGAACAGGGTAAAAGTGTTTCAGTGGCTTCTGATCTGAACCTAATCAAACACCTATGGGGAATTCTGAAGAGACAAGTTCAGCATCACTCTCCATCCAGCATCCAGTCTCTAAAACAGGTCATTGTTGAAGAATGGAAAAAGATAGATGATGCAAAATGTCGCCAACTTGTTCATTCCATGCCTAGAAGACTTGGTGCTGTCATTAAAAATAATGGAGGCCATACAAAGTACTAGATGTAGTAGTTTTTGCTGTGGGGTACTCATTTGTGCATCACCCTAATTTGAGTAAAACTGAAAAATGTGTAATCTAAGTTATATTATTAACCTTAATTTCATGTTATAAGTTAAACAGATGTTATATAAAACATTTTGGAAATTGTTTTTGTGTTCAGATATAGATATCGTTTAAAATGTTACTAAATGTTACAAAGGGGGTGTGCTCATTTACGCTGAGCACTATATATGGATTCAGTGAAGAATTCATTAGGCTGATTTTCTGAATCTTTTTTGAGTGATTCATTAAAAGATCCAGATCATAAGTGTTATTCTTTCATTAACCGGATTCATCTAAACACTTTGTTTGTATGTTTTTACATGCAGACGAAGGTGTGTTGTCTTTGCATTCAATTCAGACTGCAAGCTCACATTTCATGTAAAATGTGATTTATTTTGCCATGACACTGTAGATTC
Organism: Hypophthalmichthys molitrix; assembly: GCA_037950675.1. NCBI lineage: Eukaryota > Metazoa > Chordata > Actinopteri > Cypriniformes > Xenocyprididae > Hypophthalmichthys > Hypophthalmichthys molitrix. The sequence goes on along the minus strand of CM075514.1, from coordinate 15,618,160 downwards.
AGTTGACTAGCTCTGTATGAAATTTGATGTAGAGCAGCGCTCACATGATTGCAGCATGCTCTCTACAGCTTCTTAAAGTAAATTGATTTATTGTCTGCTTGTTTTTCTCAGTTGTATCTCTGATATTTCCAGTCATCCACTGGCTTGCAGCTAGTTTCATGCTGTTTTGTTGTCTGCAGGCTTTTCCTCTATGGTTTGAGCTCCAGTGTGTGTCATGAAAATGGTGAACGGTAGATTTTTGCAAGAGATCAAAGCACACAGAGTTTGACAGAGAGAGGGAATGTAGGGTGGAGTGAGAAAGACAATGGAGTGTGAAAGGTCTTGTAGGCGTACCGGAGAGTCGCTGTGCTTTTCAGCTCACAGCATCAGGATGTGACATCAGGGTCCTCGCCTGTGCTTCTCAATTAACATCTCACTAAGATACAGTACCTGTGAACCCAGAGCCAAAACAATACAGCAAAATTGGCAATACTATGTAATTCAGTAACTCTGCAATTATTTCCAATACCATGACCTTGCCATTTTATTGCAGCATTAGAGACATGCATTGACTATGAGGAAAATAATATTTATGTGTACATTCTTTATTACCGGTTCTGGCAACTTTTCTAAACCAGCTTTTGAGGCAGCCTTTCTATTGTGCTAAGCTCTGATTTAAATAAATAAATAAATAAACAAATAAACAAAGCATAGCAGGCCATTTTAGTGCATGTTTGAGTTCAAATTAAAGGCCTCCTTCTCGCTACATTTTATCTGTTGTCCTTTCAGTAACACTTTAGTTTAGGGTCCCATTCTCACTATTCCTTGCTTATTAGCATGCATATTACTAGGATATTAGCTGTTTATTAGTACTTATAAAGCACATATTAACACATATTTTGCATGACCATATTTTACATCCCTTAATCCTGCCCAATACCTAAACTTAAGAACTACCTTACTAACTATTAATAAGCAGTAATTAGGAGTTTCGAAGTTAATAGTTAGTTAATAGTGAGAATTGGACCCTAATCTAAAGTCTTACCGTCCTTTTAATAAAAAGTGGCAATATTTAGAACAATCTGAATATTTGAAACAATTTTTTAGGTATTTTTTATATATTAAGTGTATTTTATTGAATATGATTTTGTGCAGTTATTAAGCGATGTAGTATCAAATTTAAGTCAAGAAAGTAATTATTTATTTAAAGACTTTTTTTTGTATTGTATTGTATTGTTTACAACTTTAATATGGCATAGCTTAGAGCAATGTTGAGCTACACAAGTTTCAACCCAAAATGTATTTTATTTTACATAATCAGGTATTGTAGTAGTTCCTATTTTTAATAATTCAGTAAATTAAACAAATGAAAGGTTGTTTCTTTATTATTGTCTTTTTTGATTGGAACTTGGATACTAACAAACTGAATAAGTCTGGCTCAAGTGCAGAAACAGTTTCATTTTATGTAACACTTGAGTAAAAAAAAAAAACAGTCAAAGGTTATAAATATAAATGGATGAGCCACATTTGACACTGTTGTAAAATTAGCTGTGGAACCTGCACACTGTCTAATTCTGTATTAATGCAGCGTTGCTTGGCAACCGTAAACGTATAGTTACACCAGACACTAGCAGAGCTTTACACATCAAAAAGTGAATCACTCCCATTATAATCAACGAATACACTGAAAGCGTTCATCTTTGAATTTGCATCATGAAAGCATTCATCACACAGTTTGCAGAGTAGATTATGGTTTTGTGCTTGGTGCATGTGTGAATATTTTTTGTAGAAAACTGAAGTAGATAAATTCAACTAAAAAACCCATGCAAATTGCTGCCATCATTTTTTCTTTATGCCTTATAGTGTTTTCATTTTCATTTAGGAATGATAGACAGAGAGGAGTGTTAATAATATCAGCTGACCTCACATTAAAATTACACCGAGATCAGTGTGTTTCTGAGGCTGTTGCTCAGTGAAGTTGGAGCTCTGCCTGGTCAGTACATCCACATCAAGGATTTTGGCATGAACTTCAATGCAGAGCTGACTCGTTTTCACTCACATTTTGCTCGCTTTTGTAATTTAATCATGAAGCATGGAGGTGATGCTTCCAATGCCACCAGACAAGGCCTTTAAAAATACTTTTATGGGATGCCAGACCCTAAGAACACAACAACCATGATGTAACGTTGCCAGCTATTACTGTATTAGAGACACATTGAGGGCAGCAGTTAATACTATTCACAGTTCTTAGTTAATACTATTAGAGTACAACTGAATCTATTCCCAGTGTTTAAGTGGAAATATCAAATACAAATTGTATCTTTAATGGACCACAAGTGTGAGCAAGCAATCTGCAGGTCACTTCAAGCTCAATACATTATGTGGCTAAAGGCCCGTTCACACTAAGAACAATAAAGATAAATATATTCTAAAAATTGTTCTAAATATAAAAGAATAGCAGAGTCCGCACCACAGCTATAATGATAACGATATAAAGAAATGATATTGCTGGGATCACTTTCAGAATGATTTTTTTTCCAGCTTTTAAATGATATAACACTGACAGCCAATCAGAATCTATTCTAATTTAAGGGCTTGCGCATTTAAAATGGAAGACGACATTGCAGAGAAGTTAATCCAGAAAAAGCCACCACTGTTTGACAAGTCAACCCCCCTATTCTAGGATACTTTAAAGAAAATGGATACATGGAAAAAAAACGGGTGGTGTGAAGTATTAACGATATATTGATTACTCTAGCTATTCACTTGAAACATAGCATGCTGAGGACATCTGCTGGTTAAAGCCTGTAAATACAACAAGAACAGCAAAAACATGTACACACTTTGAAACTGTAGCGCGAGCTTAGAATAAGCAGACCATTATTGTTCGCTGGTGTGGACGCAAATATAGTTATATAATTTGAGTGAATAGCTAGTGTAATCGATCTAATCTAACAGTGAATTTAGCAGACGTAGTCAAGATATTGGAATAAAATCAACGCCTAGTCTTTTTTTTTAATGCAACTTTAAAGGAAGCAAGACAATTTTGTCAAAACTAGCGCTGGATACCTGAGGTAATTTTATGTAACACTGTTTGCTAGCCTGGCATAATGATCTCATCATTAATACTTCCCACCATTTATTCCAAGCATATGACTGATTGTTTTCCATATATCCATTTTCTTTAAAGTATCCTTGAAAGGGGGGGGTTGACTTGTCAAACAGTGGTGGCTTTTTCTGGACTTCGGCGATTAACTTCTCCGCAATGTCGTCTGCCATTTTAAATGCACGAGCCCTTAAATTAGAATGAATTCTGATTGGCTGACAGTGTTTTATCATTCAACAGCTGAAAAAAAAAAACTTTCTGAAAGTGATCCCAACGATATCGTTTCTCTATATCGTTATAGCCGTGGTGTGGACACGGCTATTCTTTTATATTCTGAACAATTTTTAGAACTATATTTTTATCGTTATCTTTATAGTTAGCGTTCTTGGTGTGGGCCATATGACTGTTTCTTAAGTGTTTGCCCCCACTAATGGAGCTTTTTATTGTCCTATTGTTAAATTTCTGAGAAACAAGGGCAAGGCTGGCCTTCACATCTGAGTTTCATAGACATACAGACAAATTGCTGCTTTCCTTTTTCCTTTTGTACCTTATGTGACATGGTTGGTCAAGTTAACTGACATTTAACAAACGGTTAATGTCAGCAACAACAAGAATTTACTAGGAATTAACTTCATTCAAGTAGAATTCATTGACAATTATGGTTGATTTTCCAAACTGTTGTGCATATTAGCTGGTATATCAAGACATTTCTCTCAGATTCTAGTGTTTTTGTGCTGTAGGCAAGTAGATATACGTGATAAAAGTGTAGCAATAGCAATAATGTTCAGCTCTTGATGCCTGTGGAGCTCAAACACAAAAGCCCTTTCGCCAGCAGAAATCACTAATATCTGCTGTGTTTTTCTTACATGTCCTATAAAACATATTGTTTTCATTTTCTACCATTAAGGTTATCAACTGCTCTGTAAAGTCACAGCTTTACGTGAAGAAAATCAAATGAGAACGAACTGCACACAGAGTTAAATGCATCAGTACTGATTTTCTGCAAAACTGCTTTGCGTGTTTCTCCGAATCCATATTCGTGTGGTTTATGAAAACGTGACCAGAGCCTTTGAAAGTTTTCGTGCTTGTTGACTCCATAACCGCCGGAGCTCCTCGATATTTAAGACTGAGGATCAGTTATGTGCATATTTTTGCAAAATGATGCATTGTTGAGGAGCAATGATTAGATTAGGAGTCATATCAAGACAGTTTAGAGGAGGGTAAAGCACTTGCAGTTATAATCTGATTATGGGTTTGAAATAATTAGCATGCTAATGTTTCTCTTGGCCATTGTGGGTAGAGTGGTGCTTAAAGCTATTATGTGTTTTATTGGTGAAAACTGGAGTGTTTGTGTAAAAAAACGGGTGTTTATGAGCCGGTTTATGTTTCATGGTGAGGGCTGATCAGTATGAGGTGCGTGTGTGTGTGCACACGCATTTTTGTGACATATCAGGACACAAATTTGTATAATGACATGGGTATGACATAGGTATTACAAGGAGAGGGTGACTTATGAGGACATTACCCCACGTCCCCATTTTTCAAAAGGCTTATAAATCATACAGAATGAGTTTTTGTGAGAAAGTAAAAATGTGCACAGTTTTCTGTGATGGGTAGGTTTAGGTGTAGGGCAATAGAAAATAGGGTTTGTACAGTATAAAAACCAATACGCCTATGGAATGTCCCCACAATTCACAAAAACAAACGTGTGTGTGTGTGTGTGTGTACGTGGGTGTGTCTAAATCCTTCTGTGCTGGCCAAAGAGGTCTTCCGTACCCGTGAGCCCTCGGGTAGCTGTGTGCTTTGGAGATAGTGCCGCTGCCCACTATCCAGGGATCCAGGCTCTAGCAGACCAGGCTGTAGGAGGGCCGGAGGGGGAGTGGCGCTGATCCGGTTAGAGCATTGAGGCTGGAAGGATTTTTAGGCACAGAGGGAAGACTCATTCCTGATTTCTGTGACCTTCATACAGCTGTTCTGAAGTGGCTAGGACAAAACACAGAGCTCATGGACAAAAGGGCAGAAATCAGGTCAAACGGCCCGATTATACTTCAAGTGGTACAGTTTAGATAAAACAAGAATACTGCTTTTATAATAATTTTGTCTGAAGTAGAGCTGCACAATTAATCATTAAAAGACAGAGATCTCGATTCAAACACCCATACGATCTCATTCCTAAATGACAACAATTCGCCTATGTCTGTTAAACTTTTGACAAAATCACACTGGAACATTCGAATCTGCGTCTGCACTGCCACTGAGCCAGAGAGAGCAATTGTCATATATATAGGTAGGTAGGTATCAAACAGTCTTTCTAACCACACAGTTTTGTTATTTCTCTTGTTACAAATATTCATATTATCACAGAAGCACTGAGATAAATGTTTATAGTTCGAATATAAACACTGATGTCTACGAAAGCAATCAAAATAGAACAAATCACCTTTTGAAAGTAACTTGGCGCTTCAAATAACGGTTGTATCGATTACATCGTTATGCCACCAGGTGGCGACAAGTGACTGTTAAATGACTGATAATGTATTTGTCATTGAATCATTCATTCAAGGGATTTGTTCAAAAATGTTGATTCATCCTGTAATGAAACAAGTGAAGCACTGAATCATTCATTCAAACTGTTTTTTTAATAATTCATTCAGATTAATTAAGCATTTTAAATAGACTAAAGCAGTTAACATTTTGTCAGAACCTCTAGTAAAAATAGGTTTTATTTTTTCAAAATTGTGGGAGAATCGTGATATCTATTTGAAACAAAACCGTGATTCTAAATTTTTCCAGAATCGTGAAGCTCTAGTCTGAAGTTATGGAGTTGTGCTGTATTTTAATTAATTTATGCACATTACTAGCATTTCAAAAGTCTATGATGTCTCCAGAGACAGGAAATTTGTCTGTCCACACAATGGGATTTGACACAATCACATCCAATCAGAATGTATTTGATGTTTAATATACAGTTATGAGGAGCGAGGCTACCGACCTTGCAACCAATCAAAACACTCTAGCAACCACATAGCAACGCTCTAACAACCAATCAGAGCACCTCAGAAACTGTATAGCAACATTCTAATAACCACTCAAAATGGTACCTTCACACTTTTCTGTTGTGACTTGACTTTTTTCAGAGGATGGCTCTTCAAGGACAAATATGGTATGTTTTGTGTGATTTATTGTTTCTCGTGGCTTGGAAAAAGCTAGGTAGATTGGAGCTGGCTGTTACGGGACCTGTTGGAAACATCCTTCATGCTGTCATGCTAAACAGCACTAATGATGAATAATGATGCACATCTCTGCATGTCCAGTCTCATACAGGCAGGAAATGATGAACAAAGTCAGTAAGAAACAGAGAGAGACATTTGGACAAAATAAACAGAAACTGTGGGTGGTGGGAGCAGAGAAATAAAAAGTCCAAGTTGGTTACACCAAAATGAGAATAGGCAAATAGAACAACAACAGCTAAAAGAGAGAGAGAGAAAGCTACAAAGTGTGAAATCAGGCCAGTGTTTCTCCAGATGCTCAGTAAGAACGGTTTGTGTGATTATTTGAATTGCAGCCAGCGCCCCCGCCTCACCCAGAGAGATGATCAGCCTCAAGGACAGGAAGAGCGACTACGACTCGACTGGAACCAACGCCGGTTACCATGGAAACAAAGGCGAGCACACTTCCAGAAAAGACACAATGGCAGGTAAGTCCAACTTTAAGAGGAGGAGGATGAGGAAGAAGATGCACAGTTTTGTTTGAAGCAATTAACATTAAGTACACTTTAGAACTGTAAGTTCCACTTTGTTTTCTGAGCTTTTTATGTGAAATAACTTTTGATGACAAAGTCTGAACTTATTTTCATCTGCTGCTGCAGAATGTAAGGTTTTACACCAGAGAATATTAATGATATATTTACATTAAACTGTTATTGTATATTATATCATTATACTGGTGCAAATAATATTCATATTGATGTATAGTAATGTTAATACATTCATATTTTTATGTATTTATTTATAATTTTAATATGTATTAATTTATATTTATATTAATAATTGTAATTTATTCTGTAAATATTAAGGGGGCAACAACAATTCTAGTAGGATTCATTATTAATTGTGTGTATTGTGTTTCAAAATATGATTTTGATAATTATAAGATATTTGAATATTTTATAGATTTTATTAATAGCTTAATATATGTGCGATCAAAATAAATTGAAGTCATGGCCGGCCACATGTCATAGGCATGTGCATGTGTGTGTATGGTCCATCTGATCAAATCCCTAATTTAAAGGGATAGTTCACCCAAAAATGAAAATTCTATAATCATTTACTCAGTCTGAAGTTGTTTTAAACCTGTATACATTTCTTTGTTCTGTTGAACACAAAGGAAAATATTTGGAAGAAGGTTTGTAATCAAGCAGATCTCGTCCCTCATTGACTATCATAGTATTTTTTTTTCCTTCTATGGTAGTCAAGATTTGCTTGGTAACAAACATTCTTCCAAATATCTTCCTTTGTGTTCAGCAGAACAAATTTATACAGGTTTGGAACAACTTGAGGGAAGAAAATGATGACAGAATTTTCATTTTTGGGTGAACTATCCCTTTAAATTTGGTTGAAACAAAAAGCCCAGAATTCCTAGCTACATGAAGAATCTTAAAAAAGGTTGGATTTGTTTCACTGTCAATTTCTAGAATTTTTCATAGGTGTTTAATGCTTGATTTATATAAAAAAAAAAATTCTCTGCACATTCACACTCTCGCTTTCATCCCACAGTTCAAACCTCCTGTGGAACATCCACATTGTTCCGGAACTCGTACGAGACTTCAAATGACGAGATCAAACACAACCAGGTGAGTGGTAAATCAGCCTGAGACGACTCAACTAACCAGGGTCAAACAGGGACTGCAGCGAAGTGTGTCTCCGACTGTGAAAATCCTTCCTAAAATCAGACATCATTTACGTTTACTACAACTTTTAATGCGGCTATGTGAGGATAAGTCGTTAGCGCATGTTTTCAACACAAGACAGCTGTCGATCTACTAATCCAGAATTGTGTTGGCAAACAAAAGCATGAAGATGTATTCATTCTTGCATAGACCTGTCAGATGTTGTTTATTTGACTTTGTGAGCCAGCATGCTATGCTAATGAATGGCAACTATATGCTTCCAAGTGCTGAAGTATTTTTTGGCACTTTGGCCATATAGAAGATCTATTACTTCTACTTGACAAGATTCATAATGGTAAATTTTCAGATTTCATATGGATAAAGTTTGCCAGATGTCCCTGGCACACTTCCAAAACGCACCGAAAGAAATGCTTTCCCAGACGAGCAGCTGCGAGGAGGCCGGGTGCCGATAAGCCTGGCTTCCACATGGATCTTTCCTTTCTGTAGCTGGAGAGCATTCAGCTCTGCATCTTTTTCAATTAGTAACATCTCATTTTCTGCTTCAAATCTCCCTGTTATCGAAAGCAGCTCTGAATGGACAGAATAACGCAGATTTAAAGGGTTAGTTCACTCAGAAATGAACATTTTGTGATCATTTACTCAAATTATGTGGTTCCGAACTCGCATGACTTGCTGACTTCCATGGAGAACAAAATCTGTCAAATCGAGTAATCGTGATTAATTGAATGTAACATAAAAGTCTGTAAATATATATGTGTGTATATATGAATATACATACACATGCATATATAATACAGTCAAACCAGAATTTATTCAGACATCTTGAACATTCCATTCATTAATACAGTTTATTCACTATAGTTTAAAAAAAAATATGACAAGATCTCAGAGTTACACTGTGTCAGAACAAATTAATCTTAATTATGTCAGATAACACTAAAGCAAAACATGCTCAGGTCAAAGTGTCTGAATAATTTTTGGTCCCAAATTTTTTATCAATTTTACTGGTAGTCCACTGTATGAAGAATTTTTGGGTATAATTTCACAGTTTACTTTATTTTGCTATCCTCACTTACATAAATGTACTATAGTGTCCTGCACCCACTAGTAAAAATATATCAAAAATGTCTGAATAATTTTTGGTTTGACTGTATGTTTGTGTGTATATACTTAAATATATACACACATACTGTATATATTTACAAACTTTTGTTAGATGCGATTAATCATGATTAATTGATTTGACAGCACTAATAATTTTACATTTCTAATTGTAAATGTATATTTTTATAATTTATTACATATTTTTACATTTAAAAAAAGTATTATTATTGTACATTTTTCACACACTTTTCATTGTTTTTATTCATAAAATTTTAAGTTTTTTTACAAAGACATGCAACAATAGCTGGAAATTATTAAAGTTATAAGTTAATAAAAAAACCTTCAAGACAGCAGTAAATTCATAAATTCATAACTCTTGCAGGCATAAAGATATAACATGGCTCAACAGTAAGGCTTTTTATGTTTGCCAGATCATGCCAATAGTTCACAAAAAAGTACATTTATTTGTTTATTATGATTTTTTATATATAATTATAATTTATCAACATTGTTTATTGTACATTTCCCCCACATTTTTTCAATATATATTTTTTTTTTTATCAAATAGTGTATTTTTTTTACAAAATAAATGTCCAATAATAGCTGGAAATTATATAATTATTATAAGTATACAGGAAACTTTAAGAAGGCAACAATTCATAAATACATACGTGGCCAAACATTACTAATTGATTTGTAATTTTCAACCCATTTTTAATGATGCTACCAAGACTATCACAAGTCATTCTTGCAAGTTTAACAAAAACTTAAAGATAGTTTTACCCAGCTGACGAGTTTTAAAAGTCAACGAAGAATTTGAAGATGAGAAGAAGAATTTGAAACCAAATGTCACGGAAAACTTAATGTTTATGTTTGCAAGGCATAAAAATGCCTGTACATCCCATGTTGAGCACATCAGCTCCAAATCAGCTCCTTTTTTCTCCCAAATATCAAAAAGTCCCTGGACGGCTCTGTTGATCAACTTCACTCACAAATACTTATTTCTTCTCAGGTCCCAGTGCCTCCCGCACCACAGGAGCCCCCACACAAGGACTACGAGGCGTACCCCATCTATCAAAACTCCACTAGGAACTTTGAGGAGCCATTTTTTGAGGATCAGGTCCATCGCCCCCCTCCTGCTACCGATCTGAATATGCACCTGGGACTCAAGTCCACCGGGAATTACGTGGACTTCTACTCCGCCGCCCGGCCCTATAGCGAACTCAACTACGAAACGAGTCACTACCCCGCGTCCCCCGACTCTTGGGTTTAGGACTTGGCGCCTCGCAGAGGTGGGGCACGTAGAGAGGCCGGGAAACTGCATGTGCATGCATATCACAAAACATTTTTCAGAGAGTTTTGTTCGTCTAAGCTGGTTCCATGGTGAATATGAGCAGGGAAAAAAGACAGCGAGAGAGAAAAGAAGGCCTTGACAGAGAGAGAAAGAATTCACGAGATGAGAGAGAGCACATACTTTAAAGAGAACAGAAAGCTTAACCTTTGGTGTAGAAAGTGGGTTTGTATTGAAAGGTATTTGAAAAGTGGAGTGGAAAAAAAGAAGTATAGTAGAGGAAGGCGAGGTATGTAAGCACAAGAAAATTAAGTTTGTAAAACGAGCTACGGGAACAGCTTTTCACCTTTTTTGAAAACTTCTTTTCACGTCACGGTGGATCAAAACGTTTTTTTCCACATTATTTCCCTCTATTTTTATTTGATCTTTTTTAATTTTATGTAAATTATTTAGTGTAAATGAAAGAGATGCATTACACAAGTGCATTGTGTAAATTACACAGACCACTCGGTTCTTCCTGTGGCTTTAGGTATTTGTTTTACAGTACAAAGAAAAAGACAAAAAAAATCCTTGGAGAGATGTATTAACCTTCAATGTCCCTTTCCCAAAATTTCATTTGAAGAGCAAGGATGTATATGCCAGTATCGTTCATTCTGAAAATGTGAATATGTCTGTGGCAACTAAAAACAAAAGCAGATGAAGACCGGAGCATCAATCCACTCTCCTCTTCTCGTTGATGAAGTGCTTTCTCACTGCCTACAAAAATAGATGTAGATTTTTGACATCTTTTTTAATTTCACTTTTTTTTTCTTGATGACTCAGTGTGGAATAAAAATAAATGCGGCTATTTCTCATCCATATTTGCAGGAAAACTGTCTGTTTTAGACCTCTCAGTTTTCTGTGCTAAATGACTGTGCCAAATTTTAAAATCTCTTCAGTCAGCACTGGAGACATTTTTTTAGGTTTTTCAGTTAATAAGTTCTTCGATTTGTACATGCGTTTTTTGTTCATAAGTGTGTTTTATTGGAATTAAGCGACGTCTAGAAAACACTGGAATACTACCAGGAGGGCAAAACTTAACTTTGCAAGCTTAATTCCCTCCAAAGATGTACAAAAAACCTGTCTTTCAATGTTAGTTGAGTGTGTGCTGTACGTCGATCAGTGTTTGATATGAGAGGCTTTGTTTCTGACAGGTTGCTTCTACTGTTTGACTTGACAAGAGATGATGAACTGCTACACTGAGATGTTAATAGAGAATGATAAATATATAAATATGAATATAAATATAGATCTATATAATTTTTATGTGCAGATGTCAGTGTCACTGAAAGCAACAAACCCGAAAAGACTTGTACAAAAAAAAAAAAACGATTCTGTTTACCTTCATGTTCTGATTCCAACAGAGAAAAGAGAAAATGAAACTTGAAATGTTGACCTGGTCCCAGTTGTGTTGTTACCAAGCTACATAAATAATCACGCTGGATTTGGATTATGTTCTGATGTCAGGACAATAAACTACTCTTTGCGATTTGGAGCTGTGTTCTTATGTTCACTAGACTTGCCATGATATTCACACAGAATGTGTTCGTGTTCAAACCAGTTACACCTGTATTACCGCTGGTTGGTGCTAGGTGGTGCTATGGAGTAAGTTTCGATACACTAGAACGCAAGGCAGTGATTCTAAACTTGTTTCATTTGTTTCATTTAACTAAAATTAAACTAAAAATAAAGAAAATTAAATTACTTTTAATGTTCACACTTAAAGGATTAGTTCAACCAAGGATTGATTCAACCAAAATGTGGGGGATGCCCTACTCCCCCTCAGGATTTGTAAAAAAAAAAAATAATGATAATAATAATAATAAATAAATATTTTTAACAAATGAAATTAGTAACATTGTTCTAACCCTTCTCTAGCATGACACTCCAATATATGTCAAGCAAAATTGAAAAACAATGTGTGATGTCATTTCAAACAAAACTCCAACCAAAACCAAGTTCGTTTGGAGTTCATTTCTGAAACGGCTTGCCAAAGCAAATTACCATTGGTCCACTGCGATTGTGTAATGGGTAGTTGTGCTCTGTGGCTCTGCCTACTTCTAAAAATCATTTTTTCAAATCTAATACAATTTCATTACGATTCAAAGTGAATCATTCTGAATTTGCAAAAATTGCTTTCGAGTTCATTCAAAAACCTGAATCTGAATTGAATCACATCTAACTATTGCAAGATAATTCTGCCCCACCAAGTTTAGAACCGAGCCTGATTTTCTTCATTTTATTCTCAATATTTAGTAATAGCCTTAGATGCAGGATATTTTCACTAGCAGGTATCATATCAGGCGCCGTTATGCGTCTTGTTAAAAATTAGACTATACTTAAACAAGATCACAAGAAAAGCTTCCCACATGTCATGCAAGATGCTTTTTAAGCAATTATACATTACTTAAGCCTATTCCCTTTTGGATAGGATATTGAGGAACTGTTGTTGTCAAGTAAGTTTCATTAATAACGTTTCCCTCATTAAACTATATAAACCATTTAAAATATCTGATATACCATACACCATGACAAGCCTAAATAATCCACATTAAAGAGGACCTATATGCTTTGTTGCTGTTTGAGCATGAAAAAGGTCTGCAAAGTTACAAAGCACAAAATCCACTCCAAAGGGAGTTATTCCCTATATCAGTAAGCACTGTTTCTCAACTCCCTGGCACTGTTTGCACCTGGTATTAAGATGTGTTTTGGTATCACAAGTGGATAAGGGAGGCACATATTCCTTTACACCTGCTATTTTAATCCGTCTCTTTTGTTCACTTTCAACCACTTCTGTCCTGATTTCTTTGAGGGAAGGGTCTATGGGTGGGTAAATGTATGGGCGTTTTCAGATCTTTCAATCTAATGGACAAAATAAGCTCACGCAATTTACATATGAACGCTACCGGAGACAACAAAAAAACATACAAAGAGCAGCTTTCGTTTCTGCTCTGACAGCCGCAAGACCACTCCGAACGTGGTGAGTGCGTGTTAGAAATCAGGAATGATGAGAGAACATTGTGCTTGGTATGTTTTTCATCTTCAAACGAAACTTGCGTCTTTAGCCGAAAAAGTTTAAATCCCATCTGGCTAGTGCGCTTCCCATAATGTTTACGCGTTCAGTAGGCAGTCTTCTGCACTGTTCGAACACATTCGACCATGAGCGTTTCCACTATGAAAGCAATCCGGTTGAATGCGTTTTCGACTACCTCTGGAAGTGGTTGAAAGTAGACAAGCTCAAAACCCTTTTACACCTGTATTTAGCGTCATCCACTTATGATCCAATCGACCGAAATGCATCTTAATACCAGGTGGAAACAGGGCTGTGTCTGAAATAACATACTACCCTACTGTTTTTATATTTGGAAAACAGTATGTGACAAGAGTAGTACGTCCAAATTCAAAGTAAAGAGTAGGCAAAAAATACCTGGAGGACTTACTAATGCCCTGTTCCAAATGCACACGAGTGCACACTTCATATGCACTTACAGTCTTGTGGACTTACACTGGCCACCGCTTGAGTGTGATCGTGAAGTCCACGAGAATGTAGAGTGTCCCATTTGTCATTTTAGGTTACAGAAGGGTGCTCGTGAGCTCCCCCTTTGCGATCGATATGCACCCTCGATGCGCACTTTTACCAAGCCCGCACTGAAGTGAGCTGTGCAGCAGACTTCTACCTGACAGTCACAGTGGCGTTACATCATGAAAGTGAAGACTTGTTGGAAGACCACAAGTGTTTAGGGTGCCATTTGGGACAGGGCCTACTTCTGCCAAGATTTTGAAGTGCACTTACAATGGACACTTTACTATCCCATGAGGCCACAGGAGAGGATTTGTAAATGGAAGTGACGCAACTGACGCTGGTTGGTCACATGACAATAACCAACGTCCGGATTACATTCATACTACACACATTCATCCTGTATAGAACATACTTTTTACAGTCGCAAAGTAAGTACTTGTTCAAAATAAGTACCTACTCGAGAGAATGCAACAGGGCCTCTTTAATGAGGTTTTTTGTTAAGTAATGTGTTTTATATACTCATAATAGCATATGTCTTTTTTGAACATTTGGAGACTGACCAAGTAGGATTACAACGAGCCTCTGGCCGGATACCCACAATTCCTTTTATTGATCCGCTCCTCCACCACTTCCAGTCGGGTGCAGTATTGTCAGATCCGCAGCCATCCGAATGCTCTATCACCGTGATGAAAGAGACTTCGGAGTGTTCCCTAGGAAACAGGAAAACAGAAGCAAGAGATGCTGGCTTTGAATCCTTCCCATAATCCATAGCTCAGCGGAGAGCACAGTTTCAGAGCATTACATCCCCAGCAGGCTTTGCATGATGTACAACAGGGGTGTCTTGTGCCGATTTAGGCTACCTAACAATTCACACATGGGCACACAGATGTGAAGAGAGGCCTGTAACTGTTATTACCTGTAGCAGGAGGCGAAATAAATAAGCACACAGGATGGATTCTCTTCTTAGAGAAGGAGGATGTGGCGGCTCATGCCTGGTGAGGCATTATGGGGATTAAGTAACAGGCACCTTAAATTTAGCCTTTTGAGACAGGCTCTATATATCTGTTCATTTCTTGTCAGTCTGAGTATTGTCATTACTTCTCTTTTCAGAGGACAGAGTTCCACCATCCAGCACAGAAGAGAGCAGAAATGAGATGTGTGTTTTGATCTGTGGCACAAGAATAAGGGCCCTGATGGTCATGGAAATGTTAGGGAATTGTAAAACTGATTCTGAAGTGAAAGTCATGGAAAAGACATATTTTTTCTAGTTTTGCTCTGTTTTGTAATATTGCATCAGCTAGATATAGTAGCTGGAGTAAAACTTGCCCTCAAGCCATTGTGATAACATCAGCCTGTCCGCTGAGGGTCTTATTGGGGACATTTGTACACTAGTAAGTGTCCTTGTTGAAATCTATTTTTTAAAAGATTTTTTTTTTCTGACATACAACTTAAAATCTGCCTGAGCAATCTCTAATAAAATGATTCCTATAAGCTAGTAATCATGAATTGACTGTGAAGGTCAGAGAAAAGTCATTGAAATTCATTGATCATTAATTTTGAGAGCAGTGTCTTATGCTCACTAAAGCTATATTTATTTGATTAAAATACAGTAAAACAGTAATATTGAAAAATATTATGACAATTTAAAGCAACTGTTTTTTATTTTATTATATTTTAAAAAGTAATTTTCAGCATCATTACTCCAGTCTTCAGTGTCACATGATCCTTCAGAAATCATTCTGCTGATTTGGTGCTCAAGAAACATTATTATTATCATCAATGTTAAAAACATTTGTGCTGCTTCATGTTTTTGTGGAAACTGATATTTTAAGATATTTTGATGATTAAAGTGCAAATGAACAGCATTTATTTAAAATAAAGATCACTCTAAATGTCTTTGCTGTCACTTTTGCATCTTTGCTGGATAAAAAAAAAAAAAGAAAAGAAAGAAAAAAACTTACTAAATTACTGAACTTTGAAAAGATAATGGCAGAAGAAATACTGGTAACTCTTTACAATAAAGCCTAATTTGTTTAATTTTAAAGGTGAAGTAGATCTGGGAAATGCTAAAGTTAGCCTGCTAGCACCCTCCCTGCAAATCGCTGTCCAAAGCCACGCCTCCTCCAAAACATGAACGCGCGCACACACAGCTGCTCTCGGCAAAGAGTCACAGAAAACAGCGTTAAAAACTACTTCATGTCTCAAAACTCTTACCATTCCGATAATAATGAACATAAACAACTTAGAGAGCGTGTACCTGACTGCTGCAGACTCCTTTCGGTGTTGATACTGTTGACATGGATACGCATAATTTCGAGTCTGAGGACGTGAACAGCTCCGGTTAACGTCACGGGTTGCCATCTCTTAATTAAGGTAGTTATGGCGTGAACGCAGCATAAGCTCGTTGTTCTGATTCGGTAGGAACTGTAAAAGGTAGGTGGCTGCTGTTTGTTTGCGGTGCTCATTACTGCATATCTGTCTGCATACAGTAGCATGAAACGTGCTGATGACGTATGATGTCTGCGCAAGGGTATGTAAAAACGTAAACTGACAGGCAGGTAGGACACTGCTTTATTTCATTCGGACCGAATATAATGATTGGGTGTCCATGTTATGGTCCTACTCCTTCCACAGACGATATATATATATTTATAAAAATACATTTAGACCATTTAACATAGTGATTGCTATCAGGATATGAGGAGACTTTCAACCAGAATAACAAAAATGTTTCTGAAGAGAATCACCTATTGCACCTTTAAATGCATTAACTAACATAAACAAACTATTTTTACAACATTTATTAACCATTGTCAATATTGGTTAATAACAATTTTCATGTTAGTGCATTAACTAGCAAATACAATTTTTGATCTCAAAAAATGTATTAAATGCTGAGATTAACTAAGATTAATAATTGCTGTAGAAATATTGTTCATTGTTAGTTCAAGTTAACTAATGTAGGTAATTAATGTTAACAAATTAAACCTTGTTGTAAAATGTTACCAAAATATTATATGTAGGCTATTATTGTTGTGCAAATGTGTGTTCTTATTTTCAGGACACTCCCTGACAAGCAAACTACTGCAGGAACAAAATATGGAATGTTTTTTTTATTTTTTTGCTTCAGTCTTGCATATCATAAAACAAAAGTCTCCTCATCTTGAGTCCTAGACCATTTACACAACACCATAATTGATTTGTGAGATAGACTTACAAACATTATAGAGTCAGTAACGTTAAGTTAGATTAACATTGTTTGGAGACTTGAATTCTAGGATATATAGTCTGAATGTTGGCAATTGTAGAGCACTTGTGTCAGTTATAGTAGGCTGTAAATGTTACTGACTCACAAGTTGAAATATTTCAATGCAAGACTCAGAGTCAGACCCTCGCTGTCTCATCCCCTCGGCACTGTGAAGTTGTAAAATTAAATTCAGAGGGTGTGCAGAATAGCTCTATTTCCCCTGAACCCTTGCAATGATTAACTGTTCAATATGTACCAAAGTTTCATTTTCAGTGTGTGCCGCCTCACACTGTGGGATTATAATCTAATGTGGCATGAAAATAGGTCTTCAATTCAACAATGTGATTCATTTTACGGCAGGGCAAATTCGGCAAGAACTCGAAACGCATCTCTCTTTCGTACTGTTGACACATGCATGAATTAGAACCCCAAAATGCAGATTTGGCACAAAATCAATTTCTGTGTAGATGAAAGTTAAACAAAAGAATCATCATCCCACTGCAGATGAAATTATTCATGAAGGGAAAATGAATTTTCGTCAGGATTCATTTTGGACTGAACAGGGTTGTTAGTTTAATAGGCATCTGTGAATGTCAGGCGCTACACCTTTGTGCCAGACCTGATTACATCAGTTTTGTTTCCTTCCAAAATGACCAATAGCTTCTTTTTCATGTACAGCGAAATATGAAGAGGAGTACAGGTCACCCCCCAGATTTTTTGGATAAAGAGAATAGTCTTCTGTTAGTAGGCTACCATGAAGATTTTATATATTGTCACATTATTTTAAGAACAATTAAGCTCATTCTGCTCTACAATTCTCAATACTGTAATGTGAAATACACCCTTTCAAAGTACCCTTTCAAAAGGTAACCTTTGTATTTTATTTACCCCTTAAAGGGTTAGTCCACCCAAAAATAAAATTTGTCATTAATTACTCAACGTCATGTCATTCCAAACCTGTAACACCTTCGTTCATCTTCGGAACACAAATTAAGATATTTTTGATGAAATCTGAGAGCTTCTGACCTCACTATACACAGCAACGTCATAACCAATTTCAAGGCCCAGAAAGGTAGTAAAGACATTGTTAAAATAGTGTATGTGACTACAGTGGTTCAACCTTAATGTTATGAAGCGACAAGAGAATACTGGGCCTGCTTTCTGACATAGAACCCAGAAGCGCTGCACTGTGTTTACAACATAAACAGCGTAGGAGAATAGTCGTTAAATAGTCGTTATTTTTGTTTTGTTTATGCGCACAAAAAGTATTCTCATTACTTCATAACATTAAGGTTGAACCACTGTAGTCACATACTAATAAGCTAAAATGATTTAGATAATAGATAAACAACACATTTTTTTTTATTGCTGAAATAAGAGTGTTGAACTTTCTTCTCCTGCATCCTATTCTTCTGTGATTCAGAATGGCAGCACAACTTGAAGGTTTGTTTGAGGTGCGCCCTCTACTGTACAGGCGAGAATTTGTATTTCCTTCAGCCTGAGGCTTATTCCTTTCACTTTGGGTGTGAAAGAGCTTTTACATTTGAAAAAAATTGAACTTTTGTTTTTTGTGTTATTAAAAACAAACAAGAAAGCCTTGTGAGAAAAAACACAAAAGTAACATTACATATTAATTTTAACGCAGTTACTTTTTAGGGAGTAACACAATATTGTAATGCAATACTTTTAAAAGTAACTTTACCCAACTCTGCATATTAGTACCTAAAGTGTGCATATTAGTACCTAAATGGTATATTAGTACCTTTTGAAAGGGTCCCGCCCCAGTGACAGCTTATGTGATATGAGGACATTTCAGGTTGTGACTTTTATGTCTTTCATTTTAATCAGAACATTTGGTTATTAGAGCATGCATGCTAAAGATTACATAAAGCTCCCATCAATATCTCATGATACGTCCACAGGAAGTCCAATCTGACTGCGAATGTCACAGAGATTATTGACAGTCAGACATCATTGGCACAATTTGTTCTGCACAATAGAGCTCAACCTGTGAGCGATATAGCATGATCAAATACTGCCTCTATCAGGCTCAGATCAGAAGCTCTTGTAGAGCCCCTAAATCATAATTCATATCTGTATGGTTGCCTTCACTGAGGCAGGACAACAACTGTTTTAGTCATCACAATAAACTCTACAGTTTATTGATTTGAATGCAGTTTTTACTGTTTGAGTTATTTTACCAGCTGCCTAAAAAGTGCAGTTGTATGGGTTGTTTCAAAATGAAGACTCCTGTCATTAGCCTCCCCTCTAGTGGTCATGATTCACCTCAGTGTAAATTCATCAACACAATTCAACAGCTGCCGGTTGCACAACAGTGCAATAGGGCACACATCTGATAGATCTAATGAATAATTGCTTTATATACACTTGTGAAGAACAGAACTTGATTTACTGATACTGACAAGCCATACTAAGAAATTTTCTTTGCATCGCAGCATCTGACTCAAATAGCCTTGGGCCAAATTCTGGCCCTTTGGTATAATATCTATATGATTCTGCACACAATATCACAGAGGATAATATGAAATATAAGGACTGTGATCTCAATTGTGCATTCCACAATGTCTATTTGTGTTATGTAGGCCTACCTGAGCAAGACTGACGTGATTCATCCCCCCCCCCCCCCCCCACCCCATAATGTAAAATTATGTTCATTGTATTTTTGATGAGAACAGTGTGTTTTCTTTGCTACTAGCATCTAACCCCTGTTTGGTGCAGTAGTGATTTGCAGTCTATATGACCACTCACACTGTCGGCAGTGTTCTTGAATAAAGCAAACAGAGCTTTCCAGACATAAATAAATCTTGTTTGAAAAGGTTGTTATGTCTGCTAAAATTTTGCAGACATTATATTTATCCTTTATACATCTTAACCATGAGTTCATTGACTCCATGATATGATCTCATCTCATGATGTGAGTAATATTTTGCATGATTTTTTAACATATTAAAAGTAGAACTATTGATTTCTTTAGGGGTGCTTTTTCTAATTTAAAAAAAATATTTTTTTCTTTTTCTTTTGATGAAAGCAAAGAACATTTCTTCCCGCTCTCTATCTAAAAAATGCGACCTGTGGGCTTATTAATGAAAGTTACACAGCTCTGCATACTAATTTGTATTTTCTGATTTCCCCCGTATGTTCCATTGGACTTTCCATAGTAAAGAGGAGGAACGTCCTTTCTCAGTAAACGCTCTTATTGGTTGGAGCGACCACTGCCGTCATCACGCACCGTTGCCAAACAATGGGCAGGGAAAAGCCACGTTGACGAAATCGACAGTAGTCTGCGTTATTTTCATCCAGGAAACAGAAGGATTGTTTTGTATTTTGAAGACAACGAAGCAACTCTTTGGAAGAAGCGCTTGACAGCAACCATGTCATCGCCGCCCAAAGAGAAAATCGAAACAAAAGCTGGACATCTCCCTGCTGGTAATGTCCCCGTGCAATTGCTTCTGCTGTTGTTGTTTTTCTGCTGGGAAGTCTAGTGGATCATTACGACAAATGTGTGCCTTTTTTGTTTAGAAAATGTGATTTTCTGTGCATGTCTGTAGATTTTAGACATTGTCTCAGAAAAAAATAATCAGGAAACAAAAAATTATTTGCTGATATTTCATCTATTCCCATTGTTCAGTACAGTTTGTTTATTGTCCATAATCAAAGTAACAGGCTTGACTATTTAAAGATTTCAAATCTTGAAGTGGTAATAATGTTATTTTAATAGTTTTTAAAGTTTTATTTTTGTATAAACGTGTGTGTGTGTGTGTGTGTGTATATATATATATATATATATATATATTTGTGCATGCTTTATAATTAAGTAAGGATAAGTTGGAAACAGGCCTGGGATGGGTCAAAAAGGCATCTGACAAAAATATAATAAAATTTCTGAATTTTTGCTGATATGTCAAGTAAAAATACCTATAATAACAGAGTAAAAGTTGGTGTCAGCTTCTCTTCATAAGGGATGTGAAAGGCATACTTTTTGTGGAATGTCCCTAGTGCAGGACTGAGCTGATGGGAAGTGCTTACACGTTGCATGCCACAAGTAGTCACTTGTCTCTAACGGACAAATGTTTGCTACCGATCAACCATGTTTGATTGTGACACATGGCACAATTTTTTCATACGCGTTTTTTTCTTTTCACGTTGTGTAAATGTGTGATTGCGCATTGTGTTTCACTTCGTCAGCATATCTATCAGTGCGGTGTAAAGTACACAAGAAATCAGATAACAAAGTGTAATGACTCTAAAAGTAGGCCAAGGGAAAAAGATTGCACACTAAACGGCCTATAGAGATTTATATGTCAAATTTCATAACATTATATAATAAAAGCAATCTCATTTACCACAATAATAAACTCTGAACTTGTTTTTGTTCATTTCTGGCAGTGAAAGTAGGAGGAGGCATGAGGATAGTTCAGAAGCACCAGTCTGCAAATGACGTGCCAGACAAGAAACAAGATGAGAAAGACAGTAAAGAATATGAGACTGAGCCGTAAGTATGCTGACCTTCACATTTCTGCAGTATGCATTCCAGTTCCAGCTCACCATCTCTCTGCACTGATAGGCTGTTTTTTCTAGTGAAACACATGGTAGAATATATCTTCAGCTGCAGACTTGTCAGAATTATCATTGCTTTGTTTTTTATTGATTAATTTTTGTGCTGAAGTATACATGAAGATTGTTCTAGACTTTTAAGTCTCATAACGCTCTTGTATGGAATCCAAGAGAGAAAATAGGTTTCAGTTTTATCTCAGTTCATAACACCTTAGTATCCGTGTGCTCATACTTTCATCTTGTTGACTTGCAACCAGATGACTTATTGTTGACTTATTTCCAGCCATAACCAGTCTGTTATCAAGACAAACAGCATTTTTAAAATGTATTTTATTGCACAGCTCTCTGGAATACTTCATTCTGATTGGTTGATCGCTGCATTCTGCAGGTGGATATTTTGTAATAATAACACTAAACTGTAGTTGACTGCTGTCAAACTTAGCTGTGTCACTCTACAATTCTTCTCACATAAATTAATTAAATTAATTTATCTGAAATCAATATTGCTTGTCCATTTATTTACTTAAAGGGTTAGTTCACCCAAAAATGAAAATGATGTCATTTATTACTCACCCTCATGTCGTTCTACACCCATGAGACCTTCGTTCATCTTCAAAACACAAATTAAGATATTTTTGATAAAATCCGATGGCTCAGTGAGGCCTCCATTGCCAGCAAGATAATTAACACTTTCAGATGCCCAGAAAGGTGCTAAAGACATATTTAAAACAGTTCATGTGAGTACAGTGGTTCAACCTTAATATTATAAAGCGACGAGAATACTTTTTGTGCGCCAAAAAAACAAAATAACGACTTTTCAACAATATCTAGTGATGGCCGATTTCAAAACACTGCTTCATGAAGCTTTACGAATCTTTTGTTTCAAATCATTGGTTCGGATCACGTATCAAACTGCCAAATTCACGTGAACTATTTAAATTTCGAAACACTTAACGAAGCCTCGTTTACTGAATTTGTGTGACTTTGGCAATCCGAATCACTGATTCGAAACAAAAGATTCGTAAAGCTTCGATTTTCATAAAGCTTCAGTTAATTTTCATTTTTGTGTGAACTAACCCTTTAAAAGCAGTATGTACATGTATAGTCATTATTTTGTCATAGAAAATTATTTATATCCTCTTAAGCAGGAAATTCCTGTCTATATCATGCAAAACTGTTAATAATATAGCTAAATATATAGGTAAATGTAGATAAACATATAGGTAAATATAGGGCATACTAATAAAAATTGCAATTTAAAATGCTTTAAAAAAAAAAAAGGGTCTGAACCGAGCTGCAATGAGACACTGAAAACACTATATCATGAACAGCTCACAAGTATAAATACACAGTGCTGTGCTTCACTCTAAAACAAAGATATATATTGCATATTTATTTAATTAAATCACGGCTTTTGCAATTTGATAATCACACTAAGCCATATTGTGATTTTGGTTTTATTGTGATTAATGCAGCCCTACTTAACTAACAAAATTCTTACTAGACCTTAGTAACACATTTAAAAGGTCATGGCATGACATTGAGTCCAAGTTGAAAACATTTGATCAGTGACACAGGTGTGCAATTCCCATTTGACTGCTGGCACATGGAGACGGTTCTGCTAAAACGAGAGTGTTTTTCTTAGCTTGAATGCACTGAGCTCTGTGTTGGTTATGCGGCCCCCACTAAACCAGAATTTACCTATATGTTTATCTACATTTACCTATATATTTAGCTATATTATCAGATCTGTCTCTCGATGAGTAAGAGTGAAGGTGAATATAGCAGCACACTGTTGTCTTTTACACAACTTTCTGAATCGGTGAGCACGTGACAATCATTTTTGGTTGCAAACTAAACGTAACAATGATGGGTGTGTCAGTAAAGGAATATGTGGCAACAGCCGGATATCACATGTTCCTTTTTCTTCATTGCGGTGGAGTGTGTTTAAGTTAAATATCTTGCATTGAGTTATCTGCTGGGTAGCTGTCTAGCTGCTTGTTGCGTAAGTGCAAATGTGCAGTGCAGAAGTTTTACAGTCCTCAGATTTCTTTCGTGCTTGTGTTGTGTTGTAGCTGACCTGTTTTCAGCACTACTGAGGTGTGTCCACAGGGTTTGGCTGCTGATTCGGATGGGCTTTATGGCTTTGTTAGCAGTCCCCTCCACCCCGGCACCTGATGACTGATCGACTGCCCGTTACAGCAGGTCTGCAAGCGAGCCCTTATCAGCTCACTCAATCTGCTGCAGGAAATCCTACGAGGTGTTTCATTCCTGAAGCTGCTTTTAATATCTCTTTGGCATTCTTTCAGAAATATGGAAGCCATTTGCAAGTGGACATTTCAGAGAAGAGGTTGAAATGTGGTTTCAGTGCCGAAGAAATGCACTGTGATGTTAGAATGTAATCCCTGCACCCATGCTATTAGGTTTGGCATTTTCTCGCAATGCTGGCAAGCTAAGAGGAAACTCGCATTTTCCTGTGTAGTCTCTTTGTGTTCAGATGTTTTTGCATAGCTTGTTTTAGTTGTTAACACCAGTGATTCCTTGGATGGTTGGTTAGTATCATTTAAAGGTACAGTAAGTGATTTCTGAGAAACGCTGTGGATATTTGAAATCAGCCCAGATAAACAAACCCCTCCCTTCATTGATCCACAATCAAAATGCACGAATACGCAATGCAAGATTGGTTGACTCTTTATCATAGCTGAAGTGAAGCAAAATAATGCTTTGAGATAAATAAAGCAAAGATGACAAACTAACAATAAGGGAGAACAAAAAATGAGCATACAGTACACAAGAGTTTATAGAAGCAAGACTTGTTAGTCGCCAGCAGCACACCAGCTCCAGACACAATGACAGTCAAAACTGTCCTGTTACTGTAGCTAACATTACAACAACAGCATATCTCGGCTCTGTGGAACATAGCAAAACCAATGTTACTCATGTATGGAGCAGAAACAATGCAACCTCAGGGTCAATTTTCAGGCCCTCTCACTTGGCTCTCTCGAGCGTTGGAAAGCTTTTCTAATATTAACGTGGGTCCTAAAGCTCTTGCCTGAACATCATATCCCTTTTTTTTCCAGTGATATTCCTCTGACATTTTTTGTAATGTCTCTCAGCCTTCTCTCTTTCTACAGTCTTTCTTCAAATCTCCCTCTTGTTCACTCTCTCTTCTCCCCCATCATAAGTGTATACGCCCCCTACTGCTGATTGGCTACAAGTGTGTTGTGGTGCTCGGTCAGATCCACTTTCAACAGCGTTTCTCAGAAATCACTTGCTGCACCTTTTAAAGGGATAGTTCACCCAAAAATTAAAATTCTCTCATCATTTGCATTTACAGTACTTTCCATAAAAAGTGATGCAATTAGTTACTTTTTAGGGAGTAATGTAATATTGTAATGCATTACCTTAAACGTTAGGTAATGTATTAAAAGTACCACCAACACTAAATAACTAACTATGTCCTGCTAAATAAGCTGCAAGATTAATTAAGGCAGTTGCAAAAAGACTGTTGTTATATTGTGGTTTTGTCTATTGATTAATCAAATTACTTAGTCAGAGGACGTAAACAGTTAATATTAAAGACAAAAAAAGCTAAAATATCCTACCCTAATTTTAGAGGTGATATAGGTAATAAAATAACATTTGCCAACCAAGGAGACATTTTCTCATCTGATCCACCATGTTACTTGTGCCCCTCAAAATGCATGTAGAGGACACGCATAACTAAACACAACAATACATCAGCAAAAGTGAGTCATTATGCTGACCCCTGAATAGTGTGTCTGCCATAAAACACATCTGACAAGGATTGAGTGAGTCAAAAGAAAAATAAGTTGCCAAAATAATGTGCCAGAAATGGACAAAGTGCAGAACAATTCGCCACCTTGGAGTTATAAGGTTCTGTCTGCATTCTGAGCAGTTTTGAGATATTGAGCTTCAAAGTTTTTGCATTCTGTACTCCTTTGTGGATAGACCCATTTCTTTTTTTAAAAAAAGTCCTAAAATAAAAAAAACTTAAAAAAAAAAAAAAAAAAGTCACAATGTAAATAAGTTGTCAGAATAAGAATATGTGAATAACTCAATTTTGACAAAAATGTCAGATAGAACCTTTAGGGTGACGAATAGTTGCAAAAAAAAAGAACAACAGGGAGAGACTAAAACAAAATCCTTTACAATACATCCTCAGAAAGTGCTGTGGAATTGAATTAAGACCTCTGTGATCTCAACTGAGTTTACTTTCAGAAAGCTGGAATGAGGGGAAATGGTTACAGTAGTTGTACAAGACCAATACACCTGTTCTTGGTTGTACGAGACCAAGACCTGTATAAGGAGCCAAAACTGAACAATAGTCAGAAGTAATATGCCTGAATCTTACACTCTGTTTCCTTCATCTGGGTTGGCTTTGTTTGTTGAGAGCTAAGGGGTTTCCTCCTCAAACATTATTTCTTACAAAGCTCCCATACGTGCCAATAAGCAAATTTACAAATGTTTTCAGTGAGCTCAGGATGAAGTCTAATGCCTTCCATGGCCACGGATCATTGAACCTTTATAGCCAACTGTGGAGTGAGAACTTCCATCTGAGAATTGAATTTCAAAATGATTGAAGTGTTCCTTCCCTGTATTTCATTTTTTTATATTATAGATATTAATACTTGTTTAAGTGTGTCCAGTAGCTGAATGTGCCAGACGTGCACACATAATCTCCCATGTCTTGCTCTGTCTCCCTCCCTCCTTCTTCGCTTTGCTACTAGCAGAGAGATGGCCTGTAAGCAGGTGGCTTCTGATGAAAAAATTGCACATTTGTCGCAGCAAGTCAAGTGGCACTGTCTGGGGACCACCTGTCAAATGCAATTTGGTCTTCTCAGATGGATGGATGGCAAATGGAATAGCTCTGAGATGCTAATGTGGTATGCTATGCTGGTGAGCCCACTCTTTGACGTCTTTTCATGATGCAGGAACCTCCACCGTCTTCCCTGTCCTTCCCCCAGTACAACTTCCTATCTCACTATAGTACTCTGCTAGGTGGCTGCTCTGATGACTGAGACTAATTTGTTTGGGATATAAAGCGCACTAAACAGTTGCACCACTTATAATAAAGGTATATAATTCAATAATGACAACTCTCTGGAATAGTTTTAGCATGTTATTGAATATGGCAATGTTAATGTATTTGGTCTTGGTGGACTAGATCTGCTACGCTGCTGTTGATTATTACTGCTACTGCTAAAAAAAATACAGACACGTTGCTGTGAGCATGTAAGATATGCTGCTGCTGCTGCATAAATAGACATACATAAATCCCATAGCAGATCTAGGCAGGTGGAGGGTTTAAGAGGAACTCTGCATGCTGCAGGACTAGCTTACAACAATGAACCAGACTATTTAAATGTTGAGCAAGCAATCTCATTGGCTGAAGGATCAGCAGAGGCCAATCAGCTTGTGCCATGCAGTAATGATGTGATTGCTTGCAGATTGTATGTAAAGAACCAGTTAGCCTGTGCTTTCTAGAGTTACATGACTGAACTAAATATTAATGCTAGTATATAATGGGTGTTGCACGACTAATCGACTAATCTAGTCAACTTTAATGCTCTGCCATGACACTTTAACCTTGACGTCGACTAGTTGCTGATCATGGCCTATAGAGGGAGCAACAGGATAAGAAATCCTTGAAGTCCACATTTATGCTCCGTTGGGCTGCACGATTTATCGCGATTAAACCGCACGCGATTTGGCATGCTTTTGCGCAGAAACTCTATATGCCCTGCTGCAGAAGAAGATATGATTAAACATGACTAATAAACACATGACTGCCTTATTCTGTGTAAGAAGCCACATCATCTCACAGAAGGATGCTCACCTGTCATGAAGTGAGTTTAGAGTAAAAACATGTTATTAAATGTTGTCTTTTGTTGGACAAGATGTTAATAAATGCTTCTCATGTCTGGAAAGATGTACATTATAAACGATTCAAACTCTCAGTGCTTTCAGGTGGATTTGCATTTGGAGCCATACTTCATTGACAAGCTGCACATAAAAAACAATCGCAGCCTTTGCGATTTCATAATCACACTAAGACTCGCTTGTAAGCGATATATGCATTTAAGTTCAATGTAATTTTTTCGTATCGTGCAATAAAGCGTGCAGCCCTACTCCGTATCCAACAGTAAATGACAGCGCTCCACAAGATATGTTTGATTATACCATCTGGATGCTCAATATTCATCGGCTGAATGCACGTTTTATACAGCTTATTGTACACATAAGTTAATCGCCATTCTAAACTAATTATCAATAAACATGCTTAGAAACTGAAAAGTTCTAGCATATATTTCTTAGTAACTAAAACCCACAGCTTCACTATTGATAGATAGATGATGCCATGTAGAATTAATTCACACATGTAATTAGGGCTGGGACAATACATCGATTCTTGATTCACGATACAAAGAATCTGGAGCGATTGTGATATTTTCTGATGTATCACAATTCTCTCTCAAATCGATTCTGAGTTTAGTTTTTAACAGAAGATAACACTACGTGCTTTAGAAACACCATACTCTGCTTACTTCCAGTTCCTTTACACACACCAATTAAACCTAAAATAATCATTCATAAAGTTTGAAAAGGTTGAAAGGGAATTACAAGGGTGTTCGCAGTGGGCTGTGTTTACATTCATCGTCATAAAAGCATTCTGAGCTGAGGTGCAAGTATATTTAACCACTTACATGACTTAGCCAAACGCAGTCAAGCACTCTTCTTCGTGAGCATTTGAGTGTGCGGTTAAAAATTAGCCTAGAGCGCCATCTGCTGTTAACTAAGCTAAGAATCTATTCGAGAGAGAAAATATCAGAATCCATCCAGAATCCGTGTATCGCAAATCGATGTATTGTCCCAGCCCTACGCGTAATCGCTCTCTCACTAATGCATTCATATAAATGTAATCTTACAACGTTATTTTATCTGTATCTGATTTAAAACGAGCAGAAATCTTTGAGAAATATAACGACCCAGAGACAAAAGAACTGATAAAGATAAGCTGTCATGTAGGAGCAATAGCGCTGTGTCATATGTCATAGCTGTGCACAAGGCAACCCACATTCGAGTCTCAGCTCAAGGTTCAGGCTTTTTGTTGGTCATCAATGACTAGTCAACCGACTTTCATCACATAAATGTCGACTTTAAAAATCAAGTCATTCAACCCCTAATATATAATAGTGCTATAATAATACTTTTATAATAAAAGTATTAATTGTCCCCAAGCTTTTGAACAGTAAATAATGATTTTAAAAAAAAAATAAAATAAATATATATATATATATATATATATATATATATATATATATATATATATAATATATATATTAATTTACATTTATAATAAATATTGCTAATAAATGCTTTGAGGCATTTATTTTGTTTGTTTTCATTAAAATAATTAGTCGGAATATTAGAGCATCTCTGTATGTTGACGCTTGAGATGTTGTAAACAGTTTCCATGAGATGGTAAGAGTGTGTAACACATGGAGTGTGACTGCTAGTAACTGGCAGGCAGATTCAGGTCATTAGCTGAACCCTGGAGCAGAAGCTGTTTCTGTTGAAGCTCATAGGCTGGCTTGCGACAATTCTCACACACTGCAGTCGATTTTTGGACACTTTACAGTAACTTCATCCAATACGCTGAGGGAAACCGCATCGCATTTCACCCACTGCTAAAGCGCGTCCCACTGCCTCGGTTCTGCTGTGGATGAAGCGATTGTGAAAATTGGGATGGGAAGCTGATTTTTAATAAAGCAACACGAAAAAATGAAAATAAAAATTGACAGTTTGATGACAATTATTTCCATGCTAGTTTCCCTCTCTGTGCTGTTTAGCGAAGTGTGCTGACGCTATTGGAATAATGGGCTCTTGGTGTGTTGTTTCAGTTAATCTGCTTAAATTTGCCTCACTGCTGTGTCGGAAGAATTTCTGTATAACTATATGTTATCTCATTACCACAGAAGTTACTTTTCAAATGTTCCGGCTGTCAGTCAAGCCACACATTGAGCTGCATAACTAAAATCCAAATCTGAATCCCATCCACCCAGTGGCTTTGAGGAAAAGATCTCTTGTGCATTATCTAGATTTTAGCATAATTGGATCCTAAAATGTGCTATAATTGTAAGTATTGTAGATTAGCAACACACATTTCCCTTTTTCATCATCAGTTTTTGCTAGGAATTTATAATTTAGGAAAAGCATTAAGGGTTCGTCTCACTACTGTAAACTTTTGTATGATTATAAGGAACAGATACCGATGTAGTTCCCCTATGTTAGTTAATTTCAGAGGGGAAAGGCTTTTTTTTTTTTTTGGGGATAATAGTAATTATAGCAAGCCATTCATCAGAGTGCTGTTGTGTCCGTATCATGCCCACCTGTGTGTGGTTTTTCTATTCCATCATCAGGCCACACAGAATCTGTATGCAGAACTTTGCAGAAAGCTCAGCAGATTTGAACACCTCTCATTAACAAAATCACGCCTTTGTGTGTTCATTTATTAAAGATTTTGGTTAATTTTATTATAGGCTTTAGCTGCCAATAACAATGTAGTACACTGAGCTCTGTTTTGCACATTTTTACTATACTGTTTACACCCAAATTGATGTGGAAAATGCAAAAAAAGGAGTAGATTCATTTCTCCGTCAACCCCGTATTTATATTCTGTTGATGTTGAGACTCAGTCCTGTGTTTGCTGCAGAGGCCTAGCATCAAGCTTCAGGTGTGGTCCAATTTTGCTTCATTTGCACGGTTCATTCCCTCCGCTCCA
This sequence comes from Hypophthalmichthys molitrix, assembly GCA_037950675.1. Classification (NCBI taxonomy): domain Eukaryota; kingdom Metazoa; phylum Chordata; class Actinopteri; order Cypriniformes; family Xenocyprididae; genus Hypophthalmichthys; species Hypophthalmichthys molitrix. Next base: position 15,587,581 of record CM075514.1, on the reverse strand, counting down.
GACAAGCGGTTTTTGCCGTTTCCTCCCGATTTAGCTCATCGGTAAATAAAAGCTATACCATGTGGTTGCCATGACGACAGCAAGTTGTGAGCGTCTATGCTGACTTGTTAATTGCAGCAATCGCCTTTGCTCCTGCTTTGCTGATTGGATGTACTGTAGCAGTTCACTCTCTTCCTACACAGAATCTCCATCACTCTCTACAGGGAGTCTTCTGTGTCCTACATTGTATACATATATATAAAATATATGCTTCTAGAAGGCATAAATAGGTAGGTAGATAGACAAACAGTAAAAAGTTTGTAATGAGTATTCAAGTCTTCAATGTCACATGTTCCTTCAGAAATCATTCTAATATGCTGATTTGCTGTTCAAGAAACATTTTTTATTATTATCAATGTTGAAAACTGGTTTTGCTGCTTAATATGCTTGTGGAAATGTGTTACAATACCATTCAAAGTTTGGGATTCAAAAGAAAAAAAAAAAAGAAATCTTTTGTAACATGTAACATTTTTATTTTAAATAAATGTTCTTATTTTTATTTATTTTTTTTTCAAAGAACCTTTGGGGGGGGATCATGGTTTCCACAAAAATAATAAGCAACAAAAACTGTTTTCGACATTAATGATAATAAGAACCATTATTAATAATTGAGCATCAATAATAAGTGCCAAATCAGCTTTTTTTTAAATGATTTCTGAAGGATCAAGTGACACTGAAGACTGGAGTAATGATGCTGAAAATTCAGCTTTCCATAACAGGAATAAATTACATTTTAAAATATATTAAAATAAAAAAATGTAATGATATTTCACTACATTACTGTTTTAATGGTATTTTAATAAATGTAGCCTTTGCGAGCATTAGAGACTTCTTTCAAAAACAATTAAAAAAAAAAAACATAATTGTTCCAAACTTTTAACCAGTAGTGTATGTATGTATGTATTGATATAGATTGATTGCTTTAAAGTTTGTTTTATTACTTTTATAAGATGGCTGCCTTCTCTGATGCACAAGAAAATTCTGCCTTGGTTTTCACTCAGAATAATACCAGAAGAGGTTTAACTAAATACATTGTTTAAGATGAACAATTAAATCTTCCAAAGAGTTATTGACCTTGATATTTACCCTGAAATCTATTTCAGTATGTGTTTTTCCATCTATGATTTTACTTAAATTAGGCTAGTTAAAGTACTTGCAACATCTCTGGCCTGATTTCTTCATTTGAAAACAAGCACACCACTGCCACCCTCAGGTGTGGAATGGCATTGCTAAGAAAGGAAATATGGTTAAAACATGCTCCTGATGAACATTTTATGTATGATAAAATTTTTATTTATACACAAAGTTCAATCCCAACACATAAGGTTTTGAATGACCTCCCAAGGAGAGAAATCAATAGATAACATTTATCTTTCTTATCTGTTTTTATGTTCTCATCCTCTTTCATTCAGCAAATTCTAAACAAGCTATAACAGTTTAGAAAAATAATCCTGTTTGCTTTTTTGAATTCATTCACACTGTGATTTTAATAACTTGACTTTTGATCCTAAAATCTAATTTTTTTGAAACAGGGCTTTATAAGATTTGTACGATTTTTGGCCTTAAAAACGAAGTGTCTGTTTAATCTGAGGTTATACAGCTGTCTCTTTTAAAAGATAGGAAGCTATGAGACAGGTTGAGCAGCACTGTTATGCCTCAAAGAAAGATTATCCCTTTGGCAAGCCTCTCTCTCTCTCTCTCTCTTTCACTGTCTTGAATCTTTGGAGTTTCCTTCCCTTCTCACAGCAAGATGAAAGCCACAAACTTCTGACATATTCTGGATTTCACAGCATTACAGACGAAGTCCCACGCTTCTCACAATGCCCTCATTTATGTTCAGCTGTAAGTATGTTGAGACATCAGGATGTGTCTCACGCTGTGATAACAATTTAATTGTCTCCTTTTATAGCTCGGTTTCCTGCAGTGTGCGAGCGGTGGTGTAATGTACTACAGACTGTGTAGTATTTGAGAAGGGCTACTGGAAAATGGCCACTCTTCAACTCTTTGACATTATTATTTTACTTTGATTGAGCTGTTTTCCCTGTCAAGGTCAATTATCACTCTTGACCTTCTCTTTTGACTTAGTGCTTTAAGGGAAATGCTTGGCTTTGGAAAATGAATGAGAGTCATTTCTGAGGCTGATGGCTTGCACAAGCCTGGAGCCATGTTTCTGCTCTGTGCTCAGATGGTGGCGGTAAATTCCCTGTCCCTTGGGAATTTTTATAGGCCATTTTGTACCCTACCCACTGCCTGGAGCACCTGGTTTTACATTAGATCCCTCCGTTTACTCCCCCTTATTTCCACATGTGCATTTTCACACAGGTTTAGAGAAGTGACCAGGACTTAAAGGGATAATTCACCCAAAAAATTGAAAATTTTGTCATCATTTACTCACTGTCATGTAGATTCAGACCTGTATGCCTTTTATTTCTTTTGCAGAGGGTTCATACAATGAAACTCATTGGGGTTTAAAACAACATTGGACCCCATTGACTATCATTGTATGCAGGGCCTAAAACTAACTTTTTTGTTGCGTTAATGCTTACAAGGATACTTGCCAAGATAGGCATTTTGACATAATTTTGTTTGAATATGTCTGTTCAAGCGCAGGAAGATGTGAAAGAGAACTCAATTCAGTATTCGCGCACTGTCTGAGACGCAAATTTCTGAACTCATGAATTGAGTTTCCTTTCGCGTCTTCTTGAGCTTGAATATTTAAATTGGCAAGGCTTAAACTTTTGTGACGATGCAGCACTGCCCGTCAACTGAGTGTTGATCACATTTGTTCACGTTCATGTTCTCACAGGTTTTAGGCCTTGATTATATGGACAAAAACAGTTAAAACATTGTTCAGAATAATATGATTTTGATGTGTAAGTTTGTCTTTTATAAAAATGTAATAACTCACATGGGCAGCACTCTGACATGTAGCTCGGTTGTGCTTCAGGTGACCTTCTCGAACCCATCCTCCTTTCTCTCCCAGTTCGCTTATTGTTATTTCTCTGTACTGTCCTCTCAATAAAGGCAAAAAAGTGCCAAAAATAAATATTGAAAAATGTAATCACCTTTCTGTCAAAGCCATAGCTGTTTGGGCAGGTGCTCCAACATATCTGTTTGGGCAACCCCAGTTTGAGTCCCGTTCGTCTGTCAGTTTACGTCATCAATTCTGTGTGAACTATTGGGTAATGTTAAGCAATATGCAAATAGCTGCTTAGGCTCATTATCTTGTTTCACTCATCAGTGATATTGTATACCATGTTATGCTACAATTAGAAGAATAATTATCATGCAAATCCCACTGTAATTGGTGTCCTGGTGAATGTCGATCACACATGCTGAATGTGAAATCTATATGATGATGTTTCCATCAGTTCTGTAGCTAATTTGTTGCATTAGCATTCCATCCATGCATCTGATTAGATATGTGTCCGGACACAGAATACGCTTCCTTCCTGCAGTTCTGTGGAGTAGAGGGCATCTGCTGACAGACACATCAGATCTCTGATTGAGCTCAATTTTACTCCGAGCTCCTGCGCCCATAATGATGCTGCCTGTTGACCTTCAGCTAATCAGAGCAGGCCTCACACTTTGATTTCACACAGCCCGACAAACTGCTGTCAGCTCAGCATTAATAATTTTATCAATTACACATTTGTGCATGGTGATGGACCGCGCTGATGATTTGTTACAAAGCCTTGCTATATACTTATTATATATTTATAATCTAAATCGAAATATTAATAATATATACATATATTTTTTCAAATATATATTGACATTATAGGAAATATTTCTGTTGAAGCAGATGTCTCACTAGCTGCTGTCTAATTTTCATCCTTATTCAATCTCTTATGAACTGTTTGGTTTATGTTTGGAAACATCATGTCATTTCTCAGTTCTCTGGTCAAATTTTGGCCTTCACCTTCTGCCTAAATTCAGTTTAAAGGTGTCTTTGGCCTGGACACAAGGCAGCACTATTGAGCCGAATCTGGCTGAAACCCACGAAAGGTTTTTTCCCCCTTCTGAAATATGAGTGGTTCATTCATTACCAGACTACAGAGTTGTTTGTGTTCTCCTTCACATATTCCCTGTGGAAAAATTAATGATCCTAAAAAATCAGAGACTGATTAATATACAGGCTTATTTACAATCAGTTACTGTTTGACATGAAAAGAGAATGGTTTGCTTCACAAACACTGTCATCTGTTTTGCTTATGCTTCATTAACTAGCACATATATTTAAATGTTTTTGTTTTGTTTTGTTTTGTTTTGAAGACATTGCTTTCTGTTTGTAACTGTGGTCTTCTCTCTTTTTTCGCTCTCTAGCCCACCAAAGCTGCCTGTTGTGGTCTCAGGAGTTGTTACTAAGGTTGGTACACATGTCCATTGATTACATAACTCAAAGGCTCTGGTCCAACATTTTTGATGGTTTATTTAAAGACCTGTTCACGGCAAATGTGTGACAAATTGTTTCCTAAAGGTCAATTCACTCCAAAGACACGCATCTAAATCTTCATCAGGTTCTCCTCTGTACTATTGGTGATACGGATGAGTAAAAAAGCACCATCTGGTCTGCCGACAGAGTAGAGCGAAGAGAAGACAGTCAAACTGCTCCATGAGAGAAACACAGTGACAGGGCGCAGATCAAACAAGCTGTCGTGATTCATTTTAAATCCAAATGAATTGGCAAACACAGTTGTATGTTTTAATCAGAGTCATTTTAAGGTACTCAGATATAAATATACATTAATGTACTTAAACAATAATATATTTAAGTACATTAATGCAAAAACAAAAATTTAAGGATATATATATTACACTAGATTTTTTTATGTTTTTAAAAGAAGTTTCGTCTGCTCACCAAGGCTGCATTTATTAAATTAAAAATACAGTAAAAACGGTAATATTGTGAAATATTATTACAATTTAAAATAACTGTTTTCTGTTTGAATATATTTTATAAAGTAATTTATTCCTGTGATCAAAGCTGAATTTTCAGCATCATTACTCCAGTCTTCAGTGTCACGTGATCCTTCAGAAATCATTCTAATATGCTGATCTGCTGCTCAAGAAACATTTATTGTGTACAATTGTACAAAATATTTGTGTACAATATTTTTTTTTTTTTTTTCAGGATTCTTTGATGTATAGAAAGTTCAAAAGAACAGCATTTATTTGAAATATAATCTTTTGTAACATTATAAATGTCTTTACTGTCACTTCTGATCGATTTAATGCATCCTTGCTGAATAAAAGTATTCATTTCTTTCATTTCTTTTCAAAAAAATAAAAATAAAAATTCTTACTGACCCTAAACTTTTGAACGGTAGTGTATAATTTTACAAAAGCTTTGTATTTCAGATAAATTCTGTTCTTTTGAACTTTCTATTCATCAAGGAATCCTGAAGAAAAAAAAAAAAAAATACACAACTGTTTTCAACATTGATAATAATCATAAATGTTTCTTGAGCAGCAAATCAGCATATTAGAATGATTTCTGAAGGATCATGTGACACTGAAGACTGGAGTAATGATGCTGAAAATAAATATATATGGCTTTTATTTTAATGGCTGTATGTTAAGTTAATTTCAGAGGACAGTAAATCTATACTGCTATGCTGCACATTGACTATTCTAAAATATATCCAATTTTCATTTCTATAGTAATTTGTCCCTTGAGGAGATATACTAAAATGTTGCTGAAATGTGAGGAGTGTACTCACTTTTGTGAGATACTGTTTATAAATATGTTATGCTCATATTTCATATGTCAGACAGTTTTCCTTGCAGTCCGAAGCAGTCCAAAATTTCTGTACATATAAAACATTTAGAATTGTTAGCATGTAAATGTTTATACACATTTTGAATAGGACCAAACATTTCAAACATTTCCCTGCAAATAAATATTTGCATCTGGTTTGAATGGGCCTTTATACAATTGAAAGCAGTGCCAAATTCATTTGAAACCTGCTCCTATCTAAAACCACCACTCATGAAACCCTAGCCTGAGGCTCAGACATTAATAGTTTGCTCAGATAAAAGCCGTTTTAGTCTTGCTTTAGATAATATTGAGTTAATATCAATAGTCCGATGTGCTGGAGACTTTGTATGGGGTTTGTTGAATGGCTCGTCACATAGGGTCCACTCTGCTCGTTCAATTCCAGCCCAAGCTGACCTTAATCCATTCTGCCGCCATGGGATTGGCAGCATCTCAGGATTTATTATGTTTCGATGGAGGCTATGACATAATGCATCCATCTGTGCATGCTTACCAGGATGAGCATGCAGCGTTATGAGTTTGCTATTTTATTATATACAGTCCTCAGTGTAAACATGTCAGATGCTCAAGATGTGTAAGAGAACGTGGTGTTTGATTACACATGTCACGGCCCATTACAAGTGGCCCTAGAGGATGTCACGATGCACATGGAGCCCTTTTACTGGGGCATTGGCCTCCTTTTACTTTTGAAGTGATCTAAACAGCTTCTAGTGACACAATTTATGCAACATTTCCTCTCTAAATACTCACATCTGAGGCTCTTTTAGTCCTCCAGCAAGCTGGTAAACAGACAGAAAATAGAAAAAATGCCGCGCTTGTGTTCAGTCTTGGCTTGTTACACTGTCTTGGACTGTCCACCCCTTAATCTACTTCAAAAGCTTCACATATTTGCTCTGAAAGGCTCTCTCATACAGATTAAAGTGATGAAGAATTTCTGTGGCTGCTGCTTTCTTCCAGTATAGGATTTTTGTCCTCACAGGGCATCAGTTGGCTGTATGTCAGATGCTTCTGTGTGCCGTTTTCCTTTTCATGTTAATAGACATGAAACTAAGGCAAAGAGCTCTCAATCTCTCATAAAAAGAGTTTAGATTTAAATAGATGGCAACTAGAAAACGCATACAGAGATCACCTTGTTGTCGTTTGATATAAATCGTGATTAATTAAGCACCGTCACTCACAAGATTGCAGAATTGTTTGAGTTCTTGTTATTTCTGAGCAGGAACAGTAACTTTATGTACCTTTCCCACTCCCGCTTTCAAAATGCTTTCAAATTCAAACACTTCCATGTGCTTTCAAACGCTCCTGTGCATTGATCATTGTAGCCAATCACAGACATATCTGATGAGCACATGAACACAATAGCCAATCAGAGGTGTTTACTAATTCGCTCAACGGCGCTCAAAGTGTCATATTTTTTAAATTTCAGTACCGATTGGTACCGAAGTCGGTACTTTTGACAACTCTAATTTCCAGTTGGTAATTTTAGTGCTACAACTTTAACTCATTCCAGTTAGTTGCAAAGACAACATTTCTAATTTTCATTTAGTTTAAGTTTTTCATCTCATATTTATATTTTATTTTAGATTTATTTTATTAACAAAAATGTTTTTAATAGTTTTAGTTAACAACAATAACTCTGGAACACAGAAAACAGTCATCACAGTGCTGTTACAATATATAGACCTTATGTAGCCCCGCCCCTTTTCAGCGCTGCGCTCGTGTTCTGTCTTCCAGTTTATATTTCCACAGCATGAAGGTAAGATCTCATGGATTTATAAATGAACTACTCATTTTAAAATACCGGTCTACTGACATTTATGACATCCGCTACAAACATTACAATGCTCATGATAACTTTCTTTAACTCTACAATAAATAAATCCACTTCACCAACTAATTACTCTTCAACAGCGATGCCATAGAAATATACAGATCTACCACACAAACGGAAGTTCAAACACAAAATTCTAAAGATGGCTGCGCGCTTGTTTCTATAGCACTCTTGGAACACCTCTCGGCCAATCAGATTAGAGGACCAGGACTGATTGTTGTATAATTATGAGTGTGATTCACTGCACACGGATCATTTGTCATGTCACTTATAATATGCACAAATTATAATTAGCTGTGTTGTTATTGGTTGTCCTTCTCAGGGGGACAAAGACTTCACCCCTGCTGCTGCCCAGGTGGCCCATCAGAAACCTGTGCCCTCGGTACAGAAGCTTCCTTCGGCCCACCACATCAACCAGCACATCCACCAGCCTCGGAAGTGAGCCCTTAACCCAGCTCTAGACCACCACAGGCCCCCTGCACGGGGCCAGGACCACACCACCCCAAACACCTGCTCAGGTTGCCAGGGATCTCTTGCCGTCAAGCATTCCGTACGCACCCTCCCCCCACCCCCTTTCCGTCTGTGCCTGCAAGTGTCTTGTTTCGACCAGTATCATGACAAACGTTCCATTTTCTCTTACCTGTAAATCATTGCAACACTAAAATTGAAGGCTCCATTGCGAATCACTAATCAGAAACATGTTAATTCTGTGGGTTCATTTCATGAGGCATATGTGGAGCTGTGTTTTATTTTGTTTTAATTTTGTTTTACATGAATAGTTCCAGAGAGATGTAAATTGTATAAATCATTTTTTTGAACTTGGTGAATGTTGTATATTAGGCATTAGGTACTAGGTGTGGTTATCTGAATAAAGAGTTAATATAAAACCATGCACTCCTTTTTGCTCTTAAAAATGCATTCATGAGCTACAGTTGCATTATCTGATGGAAATATCAGAGCTTCAACTAATAAGTAGTGACATATAAAGCTGAAATTAACTACAAAACCATTTTTTATGTTAAGTAGTTCAATCTGAATTAATTGCTAAAAGTTAAGGAGAATAAAATGAAGAGTGTTAATATTTTTTGCTTAAAAAAACAAACATTCATATGCTAGAATTGCATTTCCTTAAGAAAATAGTCAGTGATTGCAAGATAGCACATGAATAGTGATGGTGAAAGGAAAAGAAAAAAAAAACAATCACAATACACTATATATATATATATATATATATATATATATATATATATATATATATATATATATATATATATATATATATATATATACATACACACACACACATACTGTATATATATGTGTGTGTGTGTGTATATACACAGTTTTCTATTTTACATTTTCTTATACATTATTGCAGAAATTTGTGAAGACTAAAAAGTAGAGGGATTTCCATATACTCTTTGCTTAAACTATATGCTAAAATTGCATTTCCAGAAGAAAAATAATCAGTAGAAGTTAGTAGATACAAGAAAGAATAGACCACACAATGTTATTTATGCCATGTTTGCTGTTTATGTTTATGACAGCGATTTGAGCTGAATTGAATTTGTGGAGAGTAAAAAGTAGAGGGATTCAATACTCGCATTGCAAGCACTGTAATAAAAAATTAAAACAATTGCCATGTCTGTTTTGTCCTATTAAATATTATTAATGAGGGCAGTATATCAATAAACTCTGCAGGAAAAGTTAATGTGTAATCCCATGGCCTAGTTTTCATGGTCTATGGACTAGTAGAGGGTGGCAAAGCCGTCAGCTTCCTGTTCTCCTCCCCGACTCCTCCAGCCTATGCAGCTCTGAGCCGCCAAACCCAATGCCACTCAGGATTTGCCTCGTTCTCTTCCTCTCTTTCATAATATCGTCTTCTCGAGCTCTCTTGCTATCCCTATCCATTCACTTTGTGTTCCGCTCAGGTGTCGATAAGAGCCAGCAGCTGCCGCAGGCTTCGGGTTGTTCCCACGCCATGTTCTGGGCCTGAAACAGCAAGACTTCTGTGGTACCAGCTGGCCAAACCTCAAGGTGAACCTCAAAAGCTTGAGTGGCAGCTAAACCCTTACGAAATGTCACGTTTCAGGTCAAGGTTTTACTTTTCCACAGCGTGCAATCTAGAAATTGAGCAGTGGCTTTGAAGCCAGTTCAGAGTGACCCAAACCCTGGGGTCTGTCTGACATTCAGGTCCACTCAGTGTATTTGTCTTTGATAGGCTATCAGCCCTGCTGCAGATCACACATCAGTGCTTTGGTTCTCCAGCAGAGGGCGCTTCATTGTTCTTTATGTTGTCCTAAAGCAAGCGCTGACCTTGCAGACTGATAAGTCCCTCAGCGTCTGTCAGCTCATACCAGTGACCTCAATAGCTTAATAAGGTCTGTACTTCACCTTTACTCCTGCTCAGAGTTCAACAAACGGAGTCACACTTTAGTATTATAAAGCAGTTTTTTTATTCCAAAGTTACAACTTATTGTAGTATTGCAGGTCATCACTTTTGGTTTGTTATTTCAGTACAACCTAAAGTAGTGTAAACACAGTATTGTTTAATGATAACAGGGTGACCTGACATTAGGTCAGTACTGGTCTTGACAATGTCTGAAGTGTGTCTATGTATTTTGTGTAGTCTGAGGCACAGCGGTGCTGTTGAGACAGTGAGAAGACATTTCTAACAGATATCACTCCACATACTTTAATCAAAAATTGTATTATTCTGCATACAGAACTGCTCATACCTGAGATTGTTGTAATATGTTTGAATTTGGTTTTACTGTTACTAGCTCTTTAGAAACCATAAGATGGAGCGGGGTAAGCTGTGCCACTTTCTTAAAATTTTAAACAATCTCGCCCATGTTAGGAGTAAGTTGTGACATGTCAAGATCAATTTGTGAAATAATTTGCATTTTAAATTAAATAACATAAATAAGGGGGAAATATCTGGTAATGTACAATCACGTTGCATTTTGCTGCACATTATTTGCATTTTCATAAACCAGGATAGCTGGGATTATATTAAATGTTCTGAATATTTAATAATAATTTTCAGTTTTTGAAATTATTGTAACGGTATCACTATTAGTTGAACCTCTGGCACAGCTTACCCCAAAGCTATATTTTTAGGAAAAATGGGCAACACTTTATTTTACAGTGTCTTTGTTACACGTTACATGTAGTTACTATAGTAATTACTGTAAATTGTGCTTAATTACATGCAATCAACCTTAACCACACCCTAATCCTAACCCTATAATAAGTACATGTAGTAAATTATTATTACTCAGTACTTAAATGTATAATTACACTGTAACATGGACAATATAAATAATAAAGTGTAACTGAAAATTCTTTCATTTAATAATTCATGGCTAATCTTAGCTAAATAATTCAAGTGATTTTTAAACTGCTAGTTTACTAAGTTTAGGATTGGTAAGAATTTAAAAAAAAAAAAAAAAAAAAAAGTCTCTTATGCTCACCAAGGCTGCATATATTTGATCAAAAATACAGTAAAACAGTAATATTGTGAAATATAATTATAATTTAAAATAACCATTTTCTAATATATTTTAAAATGTAATTTATTCCTGATGCAAAAATGAATTTTCAGCACCATTACTCCAGTCTTCAGTGTCACATTTCCTATTATTATCAATGTTGAAAACAGTTGCCCAATATTTTTGTGTAAACTGTTTCTTTCAAAAAGTAATCTCAGTGATGTCAAATTTTTGAACAGTAGTTTGTAAGATATATACTTTCAAACCTGAATAAATTTGCTTTGCCATTCATGTTACCTGCCATATAGAACTATTTACTATGACATGCAAAAAAATGCTTAGCCTTTTTTTAAGTGTATCTCTTCATCACAGGCAGCTGTGTAAGTTTGGTCCTTGCTAAATATGCAAAGGCCATTCATTTAGTGTGCAAGTTTATGGGGGCAGCACATCTTACCTCACTCTCCCCATATAGTAGCAAATACCATTTTGTAAAAGACATTGCATGTTTTTTGTAGAACAGTTATAGTTTCAGAACATAGTCATTGAAGTAATGAACTTAGAGTGCCTTAGTAGTATAAATAGTTAGTAGTAAAATACATCTATAGAAAATATCAAACAAGATGCTGATCCATGATACTATACTACTCCGTCTTTCATTACTTGCTGGTGATTGTCTGTAGCATTTGTCTCTGAAATGTGTGCAAATACAGGTATGGCTACTGCCAAAATACCTACAATGTTTAAAAATGAGGTATTGAAAATGTATGTTCGTTAAATACATTCATGTTGATTAAATACTGTTAAATCTGAGACCATGCTGGCTACCATTTGGACAACTCTAAAAGTCAAATAGTCCTATTTTAAGGATGTAAACATACAATAGCATCTCGTTTAGTAGTGTACCCATATTAGCTGATCTGATTGGCTAGTTTCCTGTTGCTCACAAACCTGCAAAGAGATTACAGGAGCTGTTCACTTTAAATCAATCTCTTTACCCCCATTTTAAAGAGGGTAAAAATGAGTTTAGAAGCATTTAACATTACAAAAATGAAGTAGTCTTTTAAACAAAACAACAATAAATAGTAAAATACATTTCTATCCAATATCAAAATTGCATTTCAAGTATCAAATGTTGAGTAGTATGTTTGCACACACTTATTTCCTTTTGCCTGTAGAGAGCTGTCTCTTCGTTATGGCCTCTAGTCTTTTCCTTTCCGCCTCCTCTGCTTTCTTTCGCTCCTCTTTAAGCTCTTTATATCTCCATTTGGGGATCTGAAGGAACTGTTCCTCTTTATAGCTGCTTTTCCGACGCACTTTCTCTGGCACGTAGGTTGGTGTAGGTGCCTTGGTAATCCTGAGCTTGGGCACCACCATACCTGGCCTAACGCTGCTCCTCCTCAGCAGGTGTAAGGGGAGCAGACTGGTCCTGCGGATGGCCACAGAGGAGGAAGAAACATCTGATTGGGCCTGGGGCTGCAGACTCGCACGGCGATCTTTCGGTTTGGGCACCAGCAGGACGCGGGAGTTCTGGAAAAGACGTTTGTAGTTCTCGAGGCGCTCGGGTCCCAGACCTTTCAGCTGTGCGATGCGTTGTTTCTTTAGTATCTCCTGAACAGAGTAACGCCGTTTTCCCACGCAGGGCGGGCTGTCGGGACACACCGTTCGACATGCCGTTGCGATGAACGGACTCCCCAATGCTGTTGTCATGCGCACCATGTGATCTAGAACCCCGTCCTCTGAAGGCTCTGTGACGTTACTGATGTCAAAGAAGCCACGTAGTGTCTCTGAAATCTTCTGAATGCAGCCTTTGGGCGTCTGGGCTTTGGCCACCAGCGCGGGCAGAAGGGGCCACTCAAGCTGATAGGTGTCACAGAACTGATCCGCACACGGCTGCTGCATCAGCCGCGTCATGGCAAAGGCAGTCTCGTAGCGGCTTGTGAAGATGGCCCACTCTCGCGCAGTGAACTTCCTCCCATTGTCCCTGGCATTCAGATCAGCCCCTGATGGGGAAAAAGTAAATGCACTGTTGTGATTGGAGTAAAGGCCCAATTTACAATATTCTACAAAATAACGTTTGTTTATTTATTTATTTATTTTTTAGCCAAAAATGAAATTACTCACTCTCATGTTGTTCCATGAATAAAAGTATCAATTTTCAAAGAATAATTTTTTAGGGAATAAAGAATAATAATGCTAATGATAATACTAATTTTTTGTAATAAATATTATGTGTAATTTTATATATAAAATGCAGCTTCACAGGTAAAAAAAATCATTTTAGAAAAAGAAAAATAGCAGTAAAAAGCAACAAAATTAATTAATGATAAGTAATAAATATTTTTGTAAAAAAAAAAAAAATACTTTATATAGCACATTTAATACATTAAATGCATTATATAAAATCATCAAAGTATTGCAAAAATAAAATAAGAGCCTTATAATTCCAAGGGGACATATTGTTAGACTTCAGAAGATCTGTAATATAGTCATATGGTGCTTTTAGTTTGCATGGTGCCCTGTGAACTCCTGTTGTATGCCAAGAGCTGCATTACAATTTGTTGTTTTTTTACAGAAAAAAATAACAGCATATGGATTCCGAATGGCAAAAGAATGAGTATATGGCAAAATATTAAATCTGTGGTATGTTATTGCTGTATTGTATCCTTGTCTTGTAGCTAATCATATAACAGCTGCTTTATATTGTAGTGTTTCCTGGCAGTCTGTTGCACAGTGATCTGAGGCTCGAGTACCTGCCAGCATCAGGGCTCTGACACATTCCACTCGACCCTGCATAGCAGCTTTCATCAGAGCGGTGAAACCGTGGCAGTTCCTCTTCTCGATGTCAAGCCCGGGAAAGTAGTTGAGTAGGTAGTTAGAGATTGTGATGTGACCTGCAATTGTTCAGGTGAATTATGGAAATACAGTCAACTGTTGAATACATAACCTTTCTAGGGCACTCTGCATTTCAGTTCTAGTAATATTTTGAAGTTTTCACACTCCATTTACTTTCAATGTTGAGAAACTAGTTACTTAAACTTTATGATGGCAATATAAATGTAAATATGTGCAGGATTGTATTAAGGCTGTCAGATTGTTCTTACCCGCCTGGGCAGCTGTGGTGAGGGCTGTATTGCCCTCGTTGTCCTGCCAGTTCACATCCAGGTGAGGACACTGGGAAAGAGCAATCACAACATCCACGTACCCTTGGTAGCATGCCACTATTAGTCCAGTCTGCAGAGTCAACACACACACAAGGCGATACTGTGAAGAAGTTTCCACCCTGGCCAGAAACATTTACAAGTAGCTGATAAATTTGAGGAAAACAGTCTCAATAAAAGGGCTGGGCATTGACACAGATTTCAGGATTCAATTAGATTCTGATTCAGAAGCTCTTAGTTTGATTTGTATATACTGTATATCAGGTACAGTACGTCAATTTTTTTAAGGAAAAACTAAAGCTGTAAACTATACAGGGAATCCTGTCAGTTACTACAGCACTAAAATATTACAGATAGAATGATACTGGTTAATCAAATGAAGATTGACTAAAACTGATTTATTGAAATTGTTGACCCAGCCTTATCAATTATACCTCAAAAAATCCAGGATAACCACTGTTTACTTACAAAGATTTTGGTTTGCACATCAATGAAAAAAGCTAATGGTAGTCATGGCTTGTGTGAATTTTGAATTCTAATCTAGCCTGAAGAAGCAGCTTCAACCCTGAATTACATTGTGATTTCACAGTATGAAGCTGATGTTTGGGGTTTTTACTGAAGACCTCTGGCATGTCTGTTTCACTCTTCACAGTCAGTCTGTCCTATTTAAGTGTGAACAGTAGCAGTGCAGAGCGAAGTGTCAGCAGCCTCTCATCACACTGAAACACAGCTGGAGGCTGCTGACTAAAAATAAACCTTGGACAAGCTCATTTTACACGGCTATGACAATGCTTCCAGTTGCTGCATGTCAGATGCTGGTGAAAGAGTGTTTGTTTGTGTTTTCAGTGAAGACTGTCATTTTTCTTGATGTTTCCAGCTTAATATACAGAGACAACTGTGAGTGAGCCGGTTAATTCCCTTGAAAAGTGCAATTGATGTGGTTCTGTGGCACTTATCAAAACATTGCTCTGTTTGAGAATCCCGACCAGTTACACTGACACAACCAATGATGTGAATTTGGGGCAGGACCGTTCAGGGGGAACCTGTTTAGAAATAGTCATTGGGTCTCATGCACTAATAATTATTCATATTTATATGCAAAGGAAAACTTCTTACTAAATATTTCCACCTAATTCACAACATGGACATATACGTGCATATGTTCTTAACCTTGTTCTAATGTTAATGAATTTGGAGTATTCCAAATGAGCAACCGCAAATCCAATGTTAATAATTTGCATAAAACACACCCAAACCATCTCCATAAAAGGGCTTTCTGCACAATCTTTCCTTTACAGCCTTGCGCCACTCTTAACAAACATACTGTATGATGCTCTCTAAAAAGAGAGTATATGCAAGATCATCGAGCAATGTGCCATCCTTAAAACTAGTTCAAACACAATAAACACCTTTAATATCAACACACATATATAAGGCCACCCAGAATATGTTTTTTGCATACATGTGGTTGCAGTTGATCGTAAATTTAGAATAAATTTTAGTACGAAAGTTGCAAATTTGTGCGTATGCACAGTTAATAAATGAGACCCAGTGTATTTTTCAATTCCATTTGGTGCCACAAACTTGGAAGTAACAAACTTCACCTTTAAAGCGGAGTGCAGAACTTATTTTGGGTTCACACGCTTTTTTGGTAATAATAATAATATTCTTGCTAATGTTTGAATAACTGTGTCAATGTGTAAAAATAGTGGTTCTTCAAAGCTCCTCCTTTATATAAATAAAATAATTAGCTAATTCCGTAATGATAGCTCATTTCGACTATGTCTGAGAAATCCTTGTTAATTTGTAAACAAATCTTTCTTTTGAGATTCTCGAGTTCAACTCACTGTCTTCATGATCCAGTCACAACATTTATCAAATTAAAGGGATAGTTCACCCAAATCATTTTCTCACCCTCATGTCGTTCCAAACCTGTGTGATTTGCTTCCCAGATAGCAACATTGTGTTGGCCCAGATCTGATCTACATCTGGCACATGTGGAATGATGATCTGGCCCACATGCTGCATGGAACGATGGCCCTTAAGTGGACCGTTCCTGTTTGGCCACAAGCAAGCCATAGCAATGCCAAATGTCAGTCAAAAGCAAAGAAATAATCCTAAACTGGACCTTATCTGAGCCACAAGTTATCTCAGCCTTAATAATCCTGTTAACAACCATAATCACTGAAGGAAAGAAGAGAACAGAAAAAGAGACGAGCAAAAACATAAGAACTACAACTGACTGCCAGCCACAGCCTTCAATGAAATCAACTGAAGCTAAAAGACATTAAATCTCTCAAGATCTCAGCAGAGGAGGATTAAACAACTCCACAAACAGTATTACCAGCTTCACTTATTACTAACCAGACTGACTTTATTTCTGTTAGACGTTTACAGTTCTGAGAATTAACAGTGGTTTAACTCTAATGTGTTTCATTTGAAGTCACCACAATGGTGATTAGTGTTCCCATTAGTTCCCTCTTAACTCTTATTATATGTTATTTGGCTGCTATGAAAGTGTGTTTGTAAAACACATTTGCAGTAGCAAAGGAAGCAGATTGGGGCAGATTTCACACTGCCTCGCTTATTTTCACGTTATCTTACGTAAACCTCACTCCAGACCAAGACTATATAAATCCGATTTTGCTATGTGTATATTCTGCTAGTCTGTAACTAGCTGGCATGTCTGTTTTTCCTATGTGGAGAAGCATATTAAATTTATTACAGTATAAATCCTTTAGTTTAAACATCCTCATATGAATAGCCTTTATAGTTCTGTTGTGTTTGTTTTATGTTTGTTCTGAGATATAGACATAACTTTATTTTCCTCACCGGAATTCCTCCACAACATTCTACAACAACATTCGGAGGCAAAAATAAATACTACATTAAGGCAATTCTAATATAACATTCTATGCGTATGTCATGTGTATTTAAAGTCAATCAACATTAGAGCGCCACCCTCAGGCTGAATAACACCACCTCTGCCAAAATTGTCTCCATGTGTTCAGCGATTAGAATATAAAGCTTACAATATGTTTATCATAAACTAGAGCTAAGATCCAGAATCTGTCCTACAGAAATTTACAGTCAGGAGCCACTTTTGCACAAAAGTATTATTGGGGTTCAGAAGTCTTGTAATATTGCACATGAATTGTTTGGACTATTTTTATTGTGCTTTTTGGAGCTTAACAGACTACATAAACCATTGTTCGATGGTAAAAGAGAAGAGGAAAATGTCTTCTTTAGTCTTTTATGCAACAACAACAACAACAAACAGCATAAAAGTGTGAAACGACATGAGGGTGAGTAAATAATATCCATTTTCAATGTTCCTTTGAGGTAATAATTGCATTTTCACTTTTTTGTTTTGTATCACTGTCAACAAGCAATACAGTTGTACTGTAAACTAAATTCATAGGCAGATTTATTAAACTGTTAAAATTTATTTTAGGACACAACCCATTTCTCTAAGTCTGCACCTTATTATCAAATACTTGGTTTTAATAGAAATGTAGACTTGTGTTGGGGTAATCTGTGGCCTGGTTGATTCTTAAAATAGAAAGGATTAGCCTTGTGAGCCATTGAATGAAAAAGGAGTTACAGGATTTGTCCTCCAGTTCAGCTTTGGCAATGAAGACAAAATATGGTGTCTATGATACTTCTAATAACAAAAATTGTGGGTGTATTTGTGGGTATCGTATTTGTGAGTGTGAAATGCAAAGTATAATCTCAATACTGTACTATACTATGCGCTATACTAAGTATTAAATTTTTTTGTTATGAACATTAGATTACTTATTCATTAGAAGTTTCACTAAACGTGACAAGATTTTAGGATGATCAATAGTATATAACAGACTGGTAGGACAAAACACACTGAAAGAGAAGCTGTCCTAAAAAAATTTCCAGTTCCAAGCTGGCCTGGATTTGATAATATCATGTCAGTCTGGCTGTGCCATCATTGAAGTGCCAGAAAACAGGTCAGTGGGTAACATTTATCCACAGATGTTCCAATAATGACTTGATATTACATCAGTACTGAGCTCAAAGTGCTCCTGACGCATTCATCAACAGGAAAGCACTACCTGCACAGCAGTGTGTAAATGAAATGCCTTGAATCTGCCAGAGAGTTGTCAGTTAAGCTGACTAAATTTACTTCCCCACTAGGCCCGTTATATTTGTTGTTGTAGTATAAGTGTATTATACTATTTTTCTTCCATCAAATGCAATCCAGCCTAGCCACAGGTTTGCAAGTGCACTGAACTCCTAGCAATATTAATTACACGGTAAACAGGATGTTAGGGGTCATGTGCATGTATGTATAAGTAATGGAAAATACAGATGGGCTTGAAAATGCAGATGTTATGCATCCTGTAATGATATTAACAGTACATTCAAAAGAGGTCTTTAAATCAGAAGCACTGCTTAGATATTTTTCTGATGCTTCATAATGTAAGTTTAGTGATATAATCACATTAAAAGACATAGCATATTATACAGTGGTTACTTCTGGTCCACAAATATATATATATATATATATATATATATATATATATATATATATATATATATATATATATATATAAAATTTATTTATTTTTTTTGCCATGTCATTCGGCCCAGGAAGGGACATTGACTAATAACCTCATTTACAGCATTACACCATGCAGAGATGGTCTCGGAAGAACAGAGCACATGCTGAAACTATTAGTGGGGAAATCCTGTGCCTGTTGCTCTGGACTGTCCTGTATAGAAGAGTGATGAGAGACAAGATAAGAGAAGAGTCTGTGTGAAGTGCAGCTCTTGAGGTTCCTTAGAAGCATTCTAGTCATTCTCCTATAGCTCTGTCTGTTAGGCTATCAGGACTGCATTAGCCATGACATCATATCAGCTCCTCTTTATGGAGTGTATTGATTTTAAGTTTTTTAGACACATTCTCTAAAATCCAAGCTTTTAAGTTGTAACATGATACATTTTGAACTGTCGAGGCCTCAAGCCCTGGGAGGTGATGTCACTCAGGGACTCATTTTTGCGAGGAATAACCAGGATTGTGGTAGAAAGAGAAAATGCAAGAGGCTTGTTCTTGTGACCGTCCATTATTAAACCCTCAAGGCCTGCAAATTATTTGTGCATTACTCATATACACTTTGCACTACATGTGTTTCGCGTTTAGCTTTTATACAATGTAATTATCCCACAACACATGCCTTAGAGGTCCCAGCAGTCTGCCAGAATCAAACGTGAAACTTTATGCTTTATGTTCATGTAAAATTGATTGTCTAACTGACTTTCTGACATTTGCCGACTTTTTTTAGAGAAACGTTATAAAACTACCACATTCACACCACAATAGCAATCACACTGCCCTAACAAGAAGTGTTAGGTTTTGTTGGATCAGTGTGTTAATGTCATTTGTTGGGGCAGTGTGAATTAGCCTTAACATAAGTTATTGTGACAATCACCATTAAAACTAGGTTAAGTAGGCTACTTTAAATGGGTATCTTGAACGTTATATAAATGTTTATTTGAGTTTTGCATTGCTATTCATCCTTTGCATTGCTAATTTTTTTACCACCAACTTATACATAATTAATTAAGCTCCCATTTCAACTAAGAAACAGCATCTTGTTCTCTAAAAAGATCTTTTTAAAAAGGTATTTACACCAACAAATAATATTAAAATAAAATATTTAAACTAGTTCTGTTTCGTATGTGTGATAATAAACTCATACAATTCGTAAAATTTCCAGCAGCCTATGTTTTATTTGTAACACTTCTTGTTAAAGTAATTTACCATCTCCCCATCAGTCAAATCCTAGTTTGACTCCAAATGAGTCAATTATCGATTCTCGGCTCAGTAAGAATCGATTCGAAAATGTTCGAACGAGACGGCAGCACCCTGGACCGGTGAGTTGTTAACCCGGATTAGTCGGACAGATCCGAAAAGATCTAATGTACTTACTCTGACCGACTCCAACACCCCTGATTCAGTCCAATCCGTAAACGAATCGTTCATACCGGTTTTGTGAACGGATCAACCAATAGAAAAAAATCCGACTCAATAGAACGATTCGTTCACGAATCACACTGTTGTTAAACACTTTGTAGCATTGTTATGTATTTTATAATATGTATAGTGTAAAGTGTTACAACACTTCATTTCATTAAGTTCATTTAATTTTGTGTTTGCTGTTCATAAGCTACTTACTCTTTTGTTTTTGTCCGTCTCCTGAACGTCCTCCTCCGTAACACCTTGTCTAATCATGAGTTTCACTATGAGCGCGTTGTTTTTGCAACACGCTTGAAAAAAGGACAGCGGTGCTGGACTCTCCGGGGAAGGGGTTCTCTCGGAGTCAGCAAAGTCATCGTCCGGTGGATAAAAGGAGTCGTCTGAGACGATACTCCTGGTATCCGGCAGTTCTGAGAAGTCATCCAAGTCATCGAAATCCTCACCGTTCCCATCCACCTCGCACGTGCCGAGATATTCATCATAATCGTCATCGCCCATGCGATCAGGTGATTCCTCCACGATAGTGGGACAGTTCTGGGCGCTTTTAGCATGTTTAAGTGGTTTGACTTTTCCTGGAGATGATCCTCCGCTATCCCTGCTGTCCGTTATCAGAACCATTTAACCCCTATAGGATAAAATCCTCAAGTCATGCGGATCAAACACCTCCTGGTCTCCTTCGGCTGCATTTAGGTACTTTAAAGTCATAGATACCAAATGAGCAAAAATGCTATTAAAAAACAAAAACGTTTAATTTCCAAACTGAGGTTCAAATCTTCTTTTAAATATCTGCGTCGTCATTTTGCCCCACTCATATAGATTATAAATGCAGTTATTATCCACATAATGATACCTTACCGTAGTTTTATCAGCTCATTTCAGCTCAATAACTTCATGTCTCTATAACGCGAAATGTCAATGAGGTGATCCTCAGCAACACCCGGAGACGGTCAGAAACTCATGTGGAAACCGAAAATTCCTAATAATAAATATTTGCAGTTCCAGGTAACGTGAAACAATCTTCAGAATGTCGCAGTTTCTTCACTGGAAAAACAGATAGTGTGATGTTCCCAAAAAGCAGCCTTGAATGAGAGTGGAAACGCGGGATATTCCAGCAGAAGATAAGAGGAGAAATAGACGCGTGCGCTACAAAACTCTGCCTCCATAATCCGATTAGATGCCCTCCTCTCTCTCTCTCTCTCTCTCTCTCTCTCTCCTTTTTTCTTCCTCCCTCCCTCTCTCTCTTTCCCCCTCTCTCTCTCCCTCTCTCTATAGTTTTGCATATATGGGTCAATGACAATTTATTTTTTCCCCCAGATCTATTTACTTATTTAAACATACCTCGTAATACTAACATTTAAAAGTGACACATTTAAATCTTATACACACACACGCACACACACACACACACAGTTAACACAAAGCTGCTGAAAACTGTAATTTCAGGAAAGTACAAAGTTTTGTTTACCATCATCATGGGGTTTTCTCCGAGTGAGTGTGGCGTGTTGGGGATGTCCCTAACTCTGACAATAGCAGGGTAATTAATCAACTTTCCAAAAAAAAAAAAATTGTTAGACTTGTCAGAAACTGTTAACCTTGGATGGCCTCTATCATCTAAGCTTTCTTCACTCCAGTCCTATTCAAATGATGTCATTCACATTTCACTTCTGAAAACAAGCTTGTCACTTTCAAATTAAAAAATCAGCTCTTTTTAGGGAAGTTACACCACACACACACAAACTTCTCACAAACGCCTCTAAGACACATATTATAGCTAATGTGTGTGCTCTATTACAAGCTCAAGCTTTTTCCACAATTGACACTCCCATTTCCTCAGAGTTCTTAGATAAGTGCCATAATTGCTGTGTCTAATTAGTGAGTCATTTAGCCCTGAACAGCTGGGAGCTTGTGCTCCATCCCCTCACTTGCAGCTGTGATCTTATCAGTCAAGTATACATACAGCGCAACAGTCCACACCGCTTTATTTGCTTGTGCTCGACCGTTAAACATCTGTGATAGAGGAAGTACTGTGGTTTTAAAAACGAGTCAACTGTACTGCCAAAAATGAGTAACTGCCATGGCATGACTATCAGTTTATGGCCAATGACACAATTGTATTCACGCATAATTTCATGCTTCATACTATGCAATATATCCCACTATAAACTACAGTATATAGCACAACTATACTACACCATAGTCCTGTAATATTAAATATAATATTTATTAATGTTACAATTGACAGCATTTGTGGCATAATGCTGATTACCACAACAACAACTTATTCCCACTTGTCCCACCTTTAAAAAAAGAAGCAAAAATCTGGGTTACAGTGTGGCACTGTGAATGGAGCCAATCCCCAAACATTAAAATACTCACTGTTTCAGTAGTATAGCCACAAGACATGAACAATATGAGTGTTACCAAGATTTTAGTGGGAAAAATCACTTCCTAACCTTTTCTGTGTAACATTATCTAACTTATTTTACAACTCCAAATGCCACAGACCCTAAACCTCCCAAAACGGTTGTAAAATTATGGTTTAAACAGCTTTACAGCTCAAGTTTTAACAGAAAAAGTGTTTTTTAAAATGATAAATTAAAAATTAATTCCTTCAAAAATTAGCCACATTCACTTTAAATTTGAAATGTCTACTCTTTTTTTTTCTGCTTCTTCTTTAGAGAAAATGAGGGACGAGTTGAAATGATTATATGTGAGAATCAACCTCATTTGGAGTGAGTTGTTAAGGGAATTCTCTATCATCTCTCTTAGAAATAAAAGAAGCCATGCTGCTCCTTAGCTACTTCGGCTTAGACAATTTCATTAGCTCAGCACTCTGGCCTGCTTAGCTTAATAAATCCCCAGGAGCTGATCAAGAGGGGAGAACTTCATGCCGAGTAAAAGTTCATGTGGGATCCTCTGTCGAGCATCCATAAGCACCTGGATAGACCCTTGGCCAGCAAGCTTTGATATTAACTGTCCAAGAGTGATGTGTCCATATCAAACAATCATTTCTGAGTCTGTTTCTAATTTAAAAACTATTTTAATTTATGTTGTGCTTGTTGCAAATATTTTTTTCATTAGAAAGTGAACAACATCTCACTGATGGGACTTCATCATCATTCAAAGGGCTGTTAATCTAAAATTAGCTTGATTACTTAGAGGTCAATCAGTTAATTTCATAGGAAATGTAGAGAATGGCTTTAATTAACAGGTCTGTGAAGGTCGAGTACCTCCTTTTGGTTCCAGATTGGTACACAGCCTCTTTCCATCCTCAAAAAGGTAATTAATCAGACCAATTCGGTGACTGCCTGTTTCTGTGCCACTGCTTCTCCAAATGTGTAGTACAAAAATGTGATCTAGTTCCTGTCATTTTTTTTTTTTTAATCTAATTTGTGTGTCTGTGTGTACAGGTTTGGCTACTTGTGAGGGCCAAATGTCCTCACTTATATAGTCAAATATTATGACAACCGATTAGTGAGGACATTTTACTGGTCCTCACCTCACTAGTTAAAAAGGCTTATATATCGGCCAAAACATGTTTTTATTTAAATTTATAGGGCTTTGTTTTTTACAATCGCTAGGACACATTTCTCAATACTTAGGTAACTTTTTCAAAACTCTTCACACAGTTCTCCTAACCAACTTTCATCTCGGCACAGCAGGTAATTTCACATTCTCAATGCACTAAAACTAACAAAACACTTCATTAATATTTAAAATCAAGTCATTCATCCATAACACTAGCAAAGGTTTTCATCCAACAATACTTTGTCACTCATAAATCATCGAACTAAAAAACACTAACAACATGCAGAACATGCAGTTTATTGTTGATAATTCACTTATCGTGAGTATATGTTTGTCCATGTTTACATTAGTGTACAAAATTATTCCTATGTTGTCCCTTTTTGTAAAGTCAGTAATGACATTGAAAGATTAACACCTATAGGTGTTCAGCTACATCTAACTGTTTTGATACATACATTTTTAGATTCTGAATATATTTCAATATGGTGTTACTGTAGAAATGCAAATTGTCTTATTCATTTTTGTATTATATTAGGTTTTGAACTTGAGTTTAACAGTTTTGAAAAGAGTATGTAAAAGTGTAAATTGTTCTGTAGGCATGTTTTGGTCATGTTTGTGTCTAAGTGAGAAGCAAATCCATGTAAATTGAAAAATGTAGTCATTGAATGCATTTTGTGCCAAAGCAATGACAAATGATCCACAGTTTAGGCCACATATAGACTGCTGTTGTGATCACTGTGTGAAGAGTTTTGAAAAAGTTACCTAAGTATCGAGAAATGTGTCCTAGCGATTGTAACAAAAAACTGTAATGTTTTGCACATGTTTCTGTGATGTGTAGGTTTAGAGGTAGAGGGTGGATTATGCAATAGAAAATATCATTAACATGATATAAAATCAGTACAATTAATGGAAGTCTATGCAGTGTCCTCACTATAAAAAAATGTGTACTTGTTTTGGCTATATTTGTAAGGACCAAATGTCCTCACTTATATTGTGAAATACTTTGACAACCCACTAGTGAGGACATTTGACTGGTCCTCACTAGTTAAAAAGGCTTATAAATCAGCTAAAATATTTTTTTTATTTAAATCTAGTGTTATGCACATGTTTCTGTGATGGGTAGGTTTAGGAGTAGGGGTTGGGTTAGGGGATCTCATTGACCTGATATAAAATCAATGGAAGTCTATGCAATGTCCTCATTAAGACACCAAAACAAACGTGTGTGTGTGTGTGTGTGTACCTGGTATTCCCTACGTTATGAGGACCAAATGTTATGAGGACCACATTTTTTGGGGAAACAAGCAAGGAAAACAGCTTATAAATTAATACAAAATGATGTTTTTTGAAAATGTAAAAATGCAGAGTTTTCTGTGATGGGTGGGTTAGGGTTAGGGGATAGAATAAACAGTTTGTACAGAAAAAAACATTGTGTGTGTGTGTTGAGGTAGATATGAGAGGCAGTAAATTTGATTGCAACAGAATATGGTTTCTTCAAATAGAAGCATGTCAACCACAGTTTTGAAAACCCTAACATATAGGTATGAATGATAAATCTGTAAATTGCAATCAAAACTGAAAGCTTGTAATGCTTGAATAAGCACCTAATATACCAGTAGCCTTGTTTTGGCTTCCTTTCACTTTTGTAACATTATTCTAGGCAACCTAGTTTGGATATTGGAGGATTTATTTTGGTTAAATAATCCAATCACATCACAATATATAAAATAAAGAGGGCAAACACAGGACACAGTAACTAGGATCAATATTTTTTGAGCGTGTTGTAAGATATTGCCAACTGAAGACCATCTGTACTGGATTCTACTCCTCAGCGCTTCGGAAGCTTGTAAAATTTGAAGGTTGCACCATTCCTCCTTGGCATTCTCTGAAAACAGGAAAAAACAAAGTTTCCTATTAAACGTCTATAAATGTCATGTGTAATCTGTTTTCTCACCATGACAGGGGATTGCTGCATCCAACTGCCGGATCTTATGAAAAATGTCACTGTTATTCTGAAACACGCCAGTTTACTCAGCATGTTTTTATTCTTGTTTTTGTGTGTGTCATATTGACTCACTAACACGCTTCCCAAACATTTGTGTATTCTCAGCAATGGACTGCTTTTGTTTCAGGAGATTCTGTGTCTGGGAACACTAACAGATGTTAACCTGTATATGAGATTGTAATCAAGACTAGTTCATGTGCTAAGAATCAGTTTGCATGTTTGAATTTAAGTTTAGTTTCTAATGGTTTCATTACCTTTCATTACCTGGTTCAGCGGTATCAGTGACTGCTACACACATACAGACATGCAAAGCAGAAGAAAAAGTCTTATCTGTTCTCCTGTTGTCTCTCAGCCAGTTTTTATTTTCTCTTAAATACACTCTTAAAAATAAAGGTTGTTTATGGAAAGAGGTTATTTAGGTTTAAAAATTAGGTTTACTGTTTACTGAAAGGTTCTTTGGAAAACCAAAAATGGTTCTTCTATGACATCGCTGCAAAAATCCCACAATAACAATGACATCAAATTATTTTATAACAAAGGCTAAAAGGGGTAGTGAATCCAAGAATGAAACCAAATTTCTATGACTCATTCTTCTGTGAAACACAAAAGAAGATACTTAAACAATCTAATTTTCTAGATTCTAAAACAATACTGGACCCTACTGACTTTAATTGTATGGACAAAAAACACTAAAACATTTCTAAAATATCTTTTGTGTTACACAGAAGGAATAAAGTCATACAGGTCTGGAACCATGTGAGGCTGAGTAAATGATGACAGAATTTATATTTTTGGATGCACTATCCCTTTAAGGGCCATTTTTGTTTAAGAAATTATCAAAGTACATTATGGACTTTTTAGTCATTCTTAATACTTACAGGTTCTATATCTAGTCACCATAAGAACTGTGAAAGTCCATGTCCATTTTGTCCATGTTTGTTTAGTTTATAATTTAATAACTTAATTTGCTCAAGCGTCAATTAGTCTTCATTTTAGCCTTTAAAAGTGCTGAACACCTATGAAGAAATATTTTAAATGGCCTTCAAAGCAGGACTGGTAAGTACAAAGCACCTTCTGATGTAGTGTCTGAATAGTAATTAAATAGACTAAATTAATATTTATACTTATAAACAGGTTGAATAAGTCATTAAATCAGGGACAGCATTTATGGGGTCAAATATATGAAAAATATTGTACTTTTGTTAACTGTGAAGATAATGTGTGTAATAACTGTTGTCATGATAACATGATTCATCAAAAGCTTTTCTATAAAGTCCTTGCCATTTTGTTCTTATAGTAAATTTATACTGTGTTGGGTCTTTGAATTGAGTTAAAGATGTTTAGGTTCCTAAATGTCTTAAAAACATTAAGCTATAAGAAAGCAGGGGATGAAATCATGTTTCTTTGAATGCTTTTGAAAAAGACACTTGCTGTTGATGTGCTGGTGAAGTATGACAACAAAAACACATCACAAAGTACTAAAAGCACCCACAGGACAAATTCTTACAAACGCACTGGTAATTTCTGGTATTGTTTCTGCAGTGATTGAACTGTCTCATAAGTAAAGACAATAATGGTTCAGATTCTCGGCTTGCATTATGCTATTGGACAACTACTTAACCTTACGGCATTATGTGATGTTTTAAGTCGTATGCATTATGTATCTTTTCAATCATTGTTTGAAGTGGTTTTTAATATAGAACAGTTTTTTGGTTCTGAGAAAGAAAGAAAAGAAGGCTTTACAATTTCACAGGTGTAAATTCTAACAAAAAAGGCCTGAAAACACCATAAGCAACAATGTCAAAGCAATCAGTTTTATTCCTTATCATTTATCACCTCCTGAAACTCCTCTTTGGCAACAAAAGTAGAAATCATCATCCTCAAAATGTGCCAAAATCATTTAATCAAGCCTCTTCTCATTGCTCAACTTGTCTCAAACTGCTTGCTGTCAGAATGATTGAGCGTTTTGCATTTTTTGCTTCTGCAATTGGTGCAACCTTGATCATACTATTTTGCTTGTGTTTGTTTTGTTTTGTTTTTCCCCCCAGGGTAATAAGTAAAATATTAACCACATACTAGCATTAAACTATAGTAGCATTAAAATAATATTTTAAATTTGTTTTAAGGCTTACAACAAGTTAACTGAATTCATTTGAGTGTGCGTGTGCGTGTTTGTGTGTGTGTGTGCTGGTACAGATATCTTTGTGAGGACCGGTTTGAGTTTTAGACTATTGGAGTGAGGACCAAGACAGTAAAGTGAGGACATATTGGCACTTTCTGAGACCGCTTTGAAGGCCTGTTTGAGGGTCAAGACTTGGTTTTATGGATAAGGTTATAATTGAGTAAACAGTAGGTTTAGGGTAAGGGTTCGAGTTAGGCTCTTAGTTTTGATGGGTAGGTTTAGGG
Source organism: Hypophthalmichthys molitrix (assembly GCA_037950675.1). Lineage (NCBI taxonomy): Eukaryota > Metazoa > Chordata > Actinopteri > Cypriniformes > Xenocyprididae > Hypophthalmichthys > Hypophthalmichthys molitrix. The sequence goes on along the minus strand of CM075514.1, from coordinate 15,559,331 downwards.
TAAGGAGCTAGAGATTGCACTGCTTCAAAGAATGTCCTCACAAAGGTAAGATGTGTGTGTGTGTGTACTCACTCCACTAAACGGTGCAAGAAGCTGTCAATCTGTTCTTTAGGAATTTCTCCATCCAGATGGGCCAAGTATGTGTACAGCCTCTGAAATGTGTCGAAAGGAATCTGGGCTGCACCACCCTCAGGGTCCTCTGTGAGTATTTCACATGCATGTTTCAAAGCACTCATGATGGTCTGTGGGAACAGTACAGTGGGCTTTCTTTAAAAACTTCCACTTTTACAACATAATTTAGCCCATTTTTAATGAATTATGACTATCATTGTGTCTCTTTATGAATTAGTCATTACTCCTTGTTCAACGCTTTGAAAGTGAAGACCATTTCAAATCCAATACTGCCTTCTACAGTCAATTAGTAGAATTACAACATCTCAAATGAAGCCACCATCAAACAATATCATAAATGTACTCTTAAATACATAATAAGATATTTATAGCCACTCACCCCACCCAAAGCACTGCATCCTAGAGCAAAAAACTGCATCCAATTTATATTTTCAGTGAAGTTTCCAAGAGCAAAGATTGTGTCAAGCTGTTCGATTGGCAAGCACAGATCTTTCCACTTCAAAAGAAGCTCCTCTTTTGTAACGAATTCTTTAGATGTGAGCTACAGGCAAGAGAAATCTCATCAATATTCATAAATATACATCTGCAGCACTGTGCATAAAACATAGAAAAGAGGTGCAGTGGATCACACCTGTTGATGAAGGATCTTTAGAAGGCCTGGTGTAAGTCCTGTGTCTGTTTTCTGAGTTGCCACTGGCATTTCCAGTTTCTCCTTGACTGGCAGACCCTGACCTTTTGATAATGCTGAAAAATAGCTGAAGGAGAAGCAGTTTTATTGTTGTCATTTGTCATACTGTGTTACATTTCCATTGCAATATAAAGCATAGCATACATTATACATTACCAATCAAATGTTTGGAATTTTATGATTTTTTAATGTTTTTGAATGAAGTCAGTAATATTGTAAAATATTATTACAATTTTAAAAACTTTTAAAATGTCATTTATTCCTTTGATGGCAAAGCTGAATTTTCATTACTCCGGTCTTCAGTGTCACATGATCCTTCAGAAATCATTCTAATATGCTAAATTTACTGATATACCATTCAAAAATCTGAAGTAAGATTTTAAATAACAATAATTGAGTAATTGATACTTTTATTCAGCAAAGATGCATTCAATTGATCAAATTTGTAACAAAAAAATATTTTTTAAATAAATTCTTTCTCTTGAGCTTTCTATTCATCAAAGAATCCTAAAAAGAAAAGTATAATTAAGCAGCACAACTGTTTTAACATTGATAATAATAAGAACCATTATTAATAATCCATCACCAATTATAACTGATAATATTCAGCAGCAAATCAGCATATTAGAATAATTTCTGAAGGATCATGTGACACTGAAGCCTGGAGCAATGATGCTGAATATTCATCACAGGAATAAATTAAATTTTAAAAAATAGTTATTTTAAATTGTAATAATATTTCACAATATTGCTGTTTTAGTGAATGTTCAATCAAATCAATGCAGCCTTGGTGATCATAAGACATTTCTTTCAAAAACATTAAACATTTTAAACTCCAAAACCTTTCAAACATTTGAATGGTAGTGTGTATATTGCCAATCTGATGCATTATTATAATTATACTTTTTAAAAAATAAAATAAAATACAACACTTACTCAGCTGCCCATTGCAGCACATCATGTGGCTGTGTCTTAATTGCAGCTTTTGTGAATTGCTTTAAAATATTAGGCAGTTCTGGAGGGATGTTGATCTGCTGGGCGCAGTACATTGTTTCAGGAGGAGGCATCACTTTAGGTTGTATTTTAAGATAATGACAAGGAGAAAGTGAACACAAAGATCACAGAAATGACATTAGGCGACCAGAATATCATTCAATATCTATATGCAATATGGAAAAGGAAAACAGTGGCACTTAAATTGAGCACAGGTGCTCAAGCTAATCTAAATAGCATCTAATCTTAACACACAAAAGGACTTACCACTTTGAGTTAAGTTTTTTTGTTTGTTTGTTTGTTTTTTAAAATACAGAGTTAGGTTAGGTCTTTCTTAATAATTATATTATAAACGTATAGGATACGTAAATAAAGCCTAGTACTTTATATAGTATACTATTTTGTCGTCTTATAGAACAGCAGCGACTTGCATCTCTGTTTTTCATAGCAACGGGTTGTTTGTTAGCATCACCTAGAAACCAAAACGGGCTACGAGATCTGATTGGTCAATGCCAACATAGAGGGCGTTAACTAGAGCAGTTGTTGCCATGTCCGCTTATTATAAGTGGTTTGATTCGCTCATATATAGGGAACTGGGGGTTTATTTTTAGAATAAGTTTTTTGGGTTTGCAATTGCTTGGCTCCTCACCAAATGAAGCGCAACAAGCGCACGAGCGTTGATTTAGATGTAGACAATGTGTGAAATATTTGAATATTTTTTTGTGTGAAAGAAAATAACTACTGAAACTACGTAAAAATAGTCTTGGATATTAATATTTTATTACCTAATAATTATAAAAAATAAAAATAAAAAAATGGCTTGTTTTTTTTTCCGCTTATTTTGGTTGTTTGTTTGTTTTTTTTAACCGAGTTGATCCCTTGTGATATCTGGCAACACGCCCAACGAAGCCTTTCACGTCCATATTTGTTTAAGATTTACTTTTTTATTCAGTATACTTGCAATAGGCTATGCTTTTAATCGTCTTTTTGGACTTAACATTACAAAACAGTTAAGAAAGTAATGATAAGAACGTTTCGTGTCCTTATCAAGCACAACATATGTGGACTTCCGAGAAAGTACAGTCCGAGTTTACAGCCTATGCAAAATGAAAGCTTGCTTGAAGTTGTCTAAAGTTTCATGTTTTTGCTCCTGTGTTCAGCTGTGTTTGGATTAAAGTTTTATTTCCTAAACTAGCCAACATACCGGCGATCTTTGCAAAACAATGGATGTTCAGAAGTATTTGGCACGTATCGGCTGTTCTGGTCCATGTCCTCCGACACTGGAGACGTTACGATACGTTCACCTGAATCACTTAATGGCAGTTCCCTTTGAGAATCTCACTATTCATATCAGAGAGCGGGTCAGGCTTGAATTGCCACTTCTATATGAAAAAATCGTCCTCATGCGCCGTGGAGGATTCTGCTTTGAGAATAATGGACTCTTCTCTTGGCTTTTGTCTCAGCTGGGCTTTGACGTGACTATTCTCTCCGCACAGGTCAAGAATCGGTTCACCCGCGCTTATGGACCTCCCTTCGACCACTTCATCATGTTGGTGAAGCTGGATGGACACAGATGGCTCTGTGATGTTGGGTTTGGATACGGTTTCCAGCTCCCTCTCTCTCTTGAGACAGACAGTCCTCAAGCCCAGAGCCACGGAGTGTATCGCCTCAGATCTCAGGGAGACTTTATTTTCATGGAAATGAAATCTGAGACTGAGGTATTAGAGAGTGCAGAAGAATGCTGGTTGGAGCAGTACAAATTCACCCTGGAGCCACGTGAAAGAGATGATTTCAGAGCCATGTGTGATTACCATCAGAGTTCTGTTAGCTCGATTTTCTTCTGCAAGTCTCTCTGTTCACTCTTATTGCCCACTGGAAGAATCACAATCATGGGCCGCAGACTGATTATAACCAGTTTGACCTCAGTGGATGGACACCAAGCTATGAAAACCACAACAGATCTTTCAGATGAAGAAATTACAGAGTTGTTGAGAGAGAAGTTTGGAATTGTTCTACCTTCTCCACTCACTCCAAAAGATGTTGAGATTGTACCACCACCAGTTACTTATTAAGTGATTGTTTATTTGTTGGGTCTTTCATGCTCTTTAAGTAGGTCTAGTGATTTTTTTCCATGATACACACAAAGAAATATTTACATGATTTTTTTTCTTTGTGCTCTATATAAAGTTTTATGAATAACATTAATATTTAGCCAGTAGTAGATTAAGCGGTTGAGGGTTATTAAGTGCCTTTTTCATTTAGTAATGTATCTCTGTGTAACTCAGTGGTTGTTTGTGCTACTTCTCTCAAAATTTGATACGTTAGCTACATTTGTCTACTACAAATAACTTGGACGTACTACACAATCACAGATTATGTGAGTTAAATGTCAAACACAAAGAGTTCCATTGTTACAACCTACCCACTACTAAGATGAGTTGTAACATAGCTGGGGATAGATGTAACAAAGCTGAAATTTGCTGAAAAAAGATCCACACAATCTAAATTTATGCAAGAATGTTATTGAAGATCAAAGAATAATCAGTTTTCAATAAAGTGAACCATTTAAAGTGAAAAAAAATATTTTTTAGTCCTTTTATTACTTTAAATTTAGCACAAAACAATTGTCGTGTGTGTTTGTGTGTGTACTGTATTCCTGTCACATAAGGGTTCAGTCAGTAGCTATGTTACCATTCACCTATTTTATGTGAATTTTGGGATATTACATAAAAACGCTGAATGGAAATACCAAGATGCACATAAATTCTAAAAAAATGTGCACAAAAAAGGTATGTTCTCATTTGAGGCGGATATTGTTTTCATTTGATAAGCCAATGCGCATAAACTATGATGGAAACATGTTTACAACATAAATCCTTGATGCGCAACAAAAAAATGTTGATTTTGTCTTAACAGGGAATGTGACTGATAACTGGAATCATAAGGTGTTGGTTGTAACATTTTTAATGAACTGTTCCAACTATCCCCACCCCAATCAGCCATAACATAGCTAACTGTTATAGCATGTGAGTTTGAAGTTAGCATGAAATTAAACTAGAGAAATAGCTCATTTAGATCAAATAACTGCATCTACAATACAATAATTGCTATTGTAATCTTAATAAAAATTTACTTTCTTTCCTGAAAATGAGTTTTTTGGTCATAAAAGCCAAAGCCACATGCCACTTCTCCTGTGAACTCAAAAAAGTGACATGAGTATATGATATTGATGACTACCACAGATTCTTTCTGACTTGTCAAACTGACAGTGTTACAACTGACTCCATGTTACAACACTCCCTGTCTCTCTACATGTCTTTTTAAGCACTACACAAATTATGTTAATTATCTTAAACCCTAATTATCTTAAAATGTTAATAAATTAGTATAATTTAAATAAGGTTACTGGATCTTTGTTGACGAGTTATAAAAAATACATATAATTACAGTAAAATGTGAGCTCCATTGTTCAAGTGTTAATTTAGGATTATCTATAGTAGCCTATTAATGTTTTGAATTAGCTTTTATTTTTATGTTTTCAGTTCATTTTTGGTAATTTTATGTGCTTTTGTCATTTTGATTAGTTTTTTAATATTTTAATATTTCTTTTTTACTGTTATTTATTTTTATTGCAGTTTTAGTTTTAGTAATTTTAATAGGCTACTAACTTAAACTTTTTTTGTTTCCGTTAGTTGCCACCATTTTAACATCTAATCTAATATTTTTATTTTGTATCAGTTTTATTTCAATGAACGAAAACTGCGTCATTCAAGTCATTGTTTACTACATAATGACTATATGAAAAACCTATATGAAATACGTATATTATTTTAATACGTCCCAGGTAAGAAAATAATTAATAAATTGATAATTCACATAATTCTTTACAAAAACGTTTCGAAATATTTACATCTTTCGCTGAGACGTTTGTCCTCACAGACTTGCCGTAGCAGAATTGTTGCCAAGTCCGTGATCCTGGTTTATCCGCGGAGTTGAGCTACTTTTACACTGTTGCTGCGGGTTGTTTTTTGAAGTGCACGGGTTGAAGCGAATTTTTACCGGGGGACCTACCCGGAACGCGATTGGTCTAGTTTTGGCCGTTGTTGGCCAAATATTATTTTAATTATTTGGCCGTTATTTAACATTTGGGCTTGTTTTGTTGTGCAGACCTGGCAACCCTGCATAGCAGAGCGCTGTTCTCAAGAAATAATGTCAAATCTTAGGAAAATAGCCAAGGTAAAAATGTATGAATTCAGTTTATGGAATTACTGTTGTGTTTTTGTTTGTAATTAACTTTGATAATTATGCATTTTAAGAAAGCTAAGATTATACAGTAAAACGTTAGTCTTAAAGATGCGCGACATCTCAGCGTACTGAGTGGCAGCACTGATGTAGCTAAGCTAACTGTCGCTTGACCGGATAGGGTTTTTTTTTTTTTTTTTTTGTATTGCGATGTTTATATTTAACCAGCTTATAATTTATATATATCATTTTATTAATTATATTTTTCTTGCTGCATTATTACGATATTACTGTCGTTTTCTAATAAATTGTGTTATGCCTGTAATTCTAGCAAGCTCTCTTTTGAAAGTGACGTGCCTCATTCTGAATCATGTGATGCTGAACTGATCCTTCAGTGTTTTGCCTAATAAACAAGGCAAATCCTATTATGTTAAAACGTGCTGCTTCTTTTTGCTCCATTGTAATACTCTTTTTCAGTTGTCCAATACTCGTACATATATGAACACATCATTTGCTCCACTTCTGAGGTTATTATGTTTTGTTTCATGTTTGTTTTCTCTGTCCTTCCTTGTTCAGGTGGTGCTGCCCGTGGCAGTGCCTGGAGCCCTTGGCCTGATGTCTGCCACTGTTTTTGCTGCAAGCGAGGCCAAAGAAAATAACACCACCCTGATGACTGATGAGGTACTTCCTGTGCAATGTGATTTGGGATGGTGTGGGGCAGAATGAGGAGGTCATTTGCTTGATGTTAAGTGTTTTTACAATACCCCTTAATTTTTTTTATAGCTTTCACTCTATAACACGCCTGAGTCCCAGCTGAGGTACGAGGAGCCCGAGGTTGGTCACGTTCAGCAGGGTGTGGCGTCTCTGAGAAAGACGGTGGAACCTTATATTTCATGGTGTCAGGTATGCTGTCATAATGACAGTATTTAGTGAAGTGATTCAGAAAGAAAAGCTTGACTTCTAGGGAAACAAAATATAGTTAATACAGTGTACATGTCATGAAACAGATAAATAAGATAAAAATTATATCAGTATCCATGCATCTCTTCTCCGTATTTTATATATTAAATTATTTAATGTTTATGTTTAGTTAATAGTTCTCATGATTTCTTTATGATTTTTGTCCACCTCCAGGAAAAGACACAGTTTACTGTGGAGAAAGTACAGGCAAGTTATGTTGTTCTTTTGTATCCACTTTTAGCCACAATTATTATGCTTATTATTTATGATTGTAATAAATTATTACTGAATTAATCTGTAATATATCCGTTACCTAAAATTTTCTCTCTTTTAATCATAGTCTTACTACAAGACTGTTGAGCCTGGTGTGAATACCACTCAAAATATTGCAAAGGGTACGGACACAAACACACTTATCTATATCATGGTTTTCAATCTTTTTAGATGCCACAAACCCCCATATATGATCATTTTCATGCGAGGGACCCCCATCCTAAAATTTAAAAGGAAGATATACATTTTTAGGTATAAAAACCCAATTTGTTCTGTAAAAAATAAATATTATAAATATATATGAAATTATAATATTTATAAAATATAAAATATTTAGTTTATTAAGTTACATTACTATGTTTTTTCTACTCACTATAGAACTGTACTATGCATTATTTATCTGTTTAATTTATTCCTAATTTTTATTATTAATCTGTTTTTATTTTGAATGGATTTTTATAATTCATTTTTTTCAGTTTTATTTAATTCATTTTAATTGTTTTTTTTTATTTGACATTTGTATTTATATATAATTGTTTTATTTATTTTAATTTATTTCTTCCATGTTTTTTTCCCCCAATCTTTATATATATATATATATATATAATTTTAATCTTATTATATTATTTATTTTGTTATTTTATTTTGGTCACACTTTAGATTAGTGTTCAGTTCTCACTATTAACTAATTATTAACTACATCTTTTGCCTCAATAAACTCCTAATTATTAATAGTTAGAAAGGTAGTTGTTAAGTTTAGGTACTGGGCAGGATTAAGGGATGCAGAATAAGGCATTAATATTTGCTTTATAAGTACTAATAAACAGCCAGTATCCTAGTAATATGCAAGCTAATAAGCAACTATTTAATAGTGAGAATTGGAACCTAAACTAAAGTGGTTCCTTTATTTTATTTTTTTTAATTTATTTATTTACTTATTACTTACTTATTTATTTACTTACTTACTTACTCACTTACACACACACAGAGTTTTTCTCTAAACATTTCCCCGGACCCTGTAACACACCCTTGTGTCCCCCTGGCAATCCCTGGACCCCAGTTTAAAACCCCTAATCTATACTACTGTTTGTGTGGTTATATTAAACAGTATTGCATTTCCTTTTTTCTCAGATATATATGCATTTTTGAATGACCCTCCATCTGAGTTCTACCCCAGTGTGGGTGTTATAGGGTTTTCTGGAATTCTGGGACTTTATTTTGCAAAAGGTATGATTCTCAATCACTATTTGTTATTTATTCCATTTAGATCATATCAAGGTCTTTGACCTGTAACATCTGTTCTGTTATTATTAACTACTGTTTTGGTTCTTTTTGTTGTTTTGTCTGGACAGGCAGCACAGTCAAGAGACTGATATTCCCCACTGGGCTCATGGCTCTCAGCGCCTCCATGTTCTACCCACAACATGCCGTCTCCGTTGCCAGGGCAAGTTTACAATTCTTTCTGTACAGATGGACAGAGTCTGTTGTTGTTTCTCAGCAGGCCGCCCAATACAGACACCAGAAACTGAGGCTTTGAATAATGTAGTATCAACTACTTTACTTGCATCCTGAGATATTAACAGCACTTGCCTGGAGGAAATTCAGTCTGTGAATTGTGTGTTCAGATAGTCAGTGTTCCTTCCTCTTTTTTCCCTGTGCGGCTATCCAGAAGTATAAAACTAGAAAGTGGAGGGATATTTTGAGAATTTTTCCGAGGATAAGCTCAGTCAATTAAAGTGAATAATATACTACTCCCTGTCTCACTGGAACAGCACAGAAAATTATATCATAGGTTGACGCTTTAATATTTGCACAATTGTTAAAATTTCAAAAGTACAACATAATTATGTCATGATTTACTCACCCTCAAGTTGTTCCAAAGCTGGATGAATTCCTTTATTCTGCTGAACACAAAAGATATTTTTGAAGAATATGGGTCACCATACAGTTGAGGCCCCATCGACTAACATAGTACGGAGAAAAAAATAACATGGAAGTCAATGGGGCCCCTCAACTGTTTGGTTACTGACATTCTTCAAAATATCTTCTTTTGTGTTCATACAGGTTTGGAACAACTTGAGGGTGAGTAAATCATTAATTAAAAATTAATTTTTGGGCAAACTATCCCTTTAAATATTAAACTTGTATAGCCTACTGATGATGGGTAATGTGACCTGATTGTGTTTTCTCAACGTTTCTTTTGTTTTTAACAGACCACAAAAGACTACATATTTTTTTTGGGATCAGAAGGGCGAGTTGTTTTGGAAGAGCTGCTGAGAGGGAAGTCCCCATCCAAGGACAAAGTGAGGAGAAATCTGATACTTGGCACAGTGTTGTCCTAGTTTTTTTTCCCCACTTCCAAGACAGAGTGCATACAGTGCAAATTTCTTAAGCTGGTTCGATCCAAATGTCTTTAATTAAAAGCTTTAATTGCCTTTGACTAATATATGTCGCATTCTTGAAGAAACTTTCACAGACATACACTTCCGTTCGAAAGATAGGGTTCAGTATGCGTTCACGCAATGTCATAATTACGAGATGACAGCATGTGAAGTTCTACTTTGAGCCATTAACATCCTCGGACTTGGAATTATGTGTTTCTGTGGCAGCACTATCAATGCCAATATGAATCTGCAGTGCTCAGGTGGTACAAATGGGAGCACTTAGAAAATTCTCAGCTAACAAGCTGTAATTACGAGTTCTACGAGGACTTGAACGCAAGTCTTAATCTCGTAATTACGGTAATAATGACATGACGTGAACACGCCTTCAGTCTGATTTTTCAAATGCATAGCAAGTCTGCATTTCTATGATTAAAAATACAGTAAAAATATTATATTTTAATATGTTCAATTTAAAAGAATTGTTTACTGTTTTAATATATTTTAAAATGCAGTTCATTTCTGTAATAAAGCTGAATAATAATGAATAATATGCTGATTTGGTGCTCGAGAATTATTTATTATTATTAGCAATGTTAAAAAAATAGTTGTGCTGCTTAATATTATTGTGGAAACTGTAAAAAAAAAATTTTTATAATAGAACATTCAAAAGAATAGCATTTATTTGAAGTTTTACTGTCACTTTTGATTAATTAAATGTATCTTTACTGAATAAATGCATCAATTTATTTAAAAGAAATAAAAGTAAAGTATGATTGTACATATATTTAACATTAAGAGCCTCCTAAAAGTTGTGGAATGAATACTTTTGCTTCTTTATAACCGCTTACACTTTTCTTTACAGGTTGAGAAGACACAGAAAACAGAAAGCCAAAATCAAATTGAGACGAAGCAGTAAGTTTTATGAGAAGTTCCTGCTTTGCACTTGGGTTGTGCTCTCTTATCAAACCACTGATCAGTTTAGTGGTATTTGCTATATTATTGCATTGACTGTGTTTACTGAAACTGTATTTTTGACTTTTCTGTGCATTATATAAATTTACTTTATAAATGTACACTGCAGTAGCAACCATTTGGACCAACCTGAAAAAGAAAATGACCTACCTGACCTGCACTGTGAAATTTCCAGACATTTTTCAGCAACTCAGTGACATTTAAGTCTTACTGATGGATCCAATTGTATTTCCAGAGTATTCTACACCAGTGTTGGCATTGCTTTCTTTAGAGAGCTTTCCAGTATAGTTAAACAAAGATCAAATTTCAAACTTGCATATAATCATCACACTTACCATTTCACAAACCACATTGATAGGAGTCTGTCCCATGCAACATGAACTTGGCTTAGTCTGAACATAAACAAAAGGAACATTCTGCAAAGTACAGCACCATCCAGGATACAATCCATTCTCTGTTCATTTACAGTACAGTGCAGTAAGTAGTCCGCCTTTACCCTTTTACCATTATGACTTCCACATTTGTACTGAAAGGAAATCCTGAAGGTGTTATGCATAAAATGAAATAAAAATACTTTTTAGATATTTTTTATTTTCAATGCATTCGATTAATAAATGACTATTGATAAGCTAATCTGACATGCAAACTACAGAATGTTTACAAATACTACTATAACTTAATCTCAAGAGTAAATTGCTGTATGTTAACATGATTAAGAGTGTCTAAAATATTTAAAAGAAATTAAAGTCTTTTTTAAACTGAGAAATGGCTTTGAGCTATTCCTACTCCTTCCTTGAACACTGGAACTTTGGGCCAGCTCACTCTTCAGTAGACATTTTCAGGAGATTCTCCTTATCAATCCTGAAAAGTCGCCATCCCTCCTGCAGCGAAAGGTCGGAAGCCCCGCGTCGCTTGTAAAAGTCGATGGATGCCTTGTTAGACTCAGCCACAATGAAATGCATGCTGCTGCAACGATTCTTCACAGCTGTCTGTGGGAGGAAACACAACTCTTTATGGTTGCATCTAGACATATATTGCAAAAAAAAAAAAAAAAAACCATCTAAAGACAGAAAACTTTTACACAATCTGCAGTCTGTTTTTTTTTATTTTTAATCCACTTATACTATTTTATGTCAGCAATTACAGTTGGTATCCATTTTAACTTACATCACTGAGGGTTTTCAGGATTTCTGACCCAATTCCAAAACCTGTGAAGTATGAAATTATTTAAGAGGATTTAAGAAAATAGGAAATACTAACAGTTTCATAAGAGACCCCTTAATAACACACCCTTACCTCTGTACTCTGTCATTACATAAAAATCTTCAAGGTACAGCAGTTTGCCAATCCAAGGGTCGTAGGTGAAGTAGTACATGGCAAATCCAATCACAGAATAACCTACAAGGGTGAACACTGGTGTCTTACATAAATGCATTACTTGAACATGCTTGTGCATGAATCTTAAACGAGATGTTTTTTAAGGACATAATTTCTGTTATAACGTTTCACATTTTTTCCATTGGTCAACTGAAAAACAGCCTACACAGCAGTTCATTAAAGATCATGTTAGTATTGATGTTTTACCCTCGACTTTCTGATACTCGACTGGCACGTCTGCGACCATACAGTGGTAAAACGGGTGGTCTCCGAATCCGTCCTCGAGCAGATCTAAAAACGAAACGGTTACCTCTGTGTGCCAAATATTGATCAGATTTCACATTTGATATATTGTGTCATCTCACCTTTCTCAGTTAATATAACTTGGTCTTCCATCTCTTCATACTTAGCGAGTTCCTACAGAAGGTAGGAAAGAAAAGATGCTTTATAATAACTTTTTGGTTGAACATCAAGTTTTGCAGGTGGTGGGCCTAGGGCTCGTTTTCATGCAGGGTCATATTTGGATACTTTATCAATGTCATGAAACTGTTTTGAAACAATTTAACATTAATATAAGGATCAGAATAGTTGTGATGATAACTTTTAATATGATTACTTGGGACAGGACACCATTTTAAGGTATATTTATGCACTTTTTAAAAGTTCGAACAGCATATTGTGCCACACTAAACAGTGTTTTTAAAATATAATATGTATAAACCAGTGTGAAGTGTACCTTTATGAGTCGCAATATGTCGGGCACGTCTTTGGGCTCCGCTTTACGCAAATTAAAATTGGCCATTTTCTTCTTTTACTCTTTTTCCCTTTTCTCACTAGTCCTCTATATGTGAAGTGAAGCAAAAGCAGTTTCTTCATTCGCTTCCCAGAGTATTACCCTCCGCTGTCAAGTTTAGGTTTCTCCTGTGTGGGACTCGCATGCAGCAGCTGACCCGACTGTCTTCACCTTGCTTCTGTAAATGTCTTTTGTTTATCAGCTGAAGCGGGCATATATTTGCCGGTGGGGGAGGGGTCTAGTTACCATAATAACGTTATTTTCCGATCGCGGACCAATAGCAGTTGTCCATTCGAGGTACGTCATGACGCACCGTTATTATTCGCTCATGCTGGTCCATATATAACAGTGGATTCAAAACACTGTAAGAATGTATATATTTTTAAGTGAAATTATGTTAGTTGGAAGGGCATTTCTTCCAGAATAATCAAGAAGGTGTGTAAATTCATGTCAAATGTTTTAAGAACGTTATTTAGCACTTTTATGTCTCGTTAACTTCCAAAGTATAACGGCCGTAATTACGGTAGAAGTTGGACCGTTTTGAGCAAGAATGTCTTTAAAAGTGCGCTTTTAAAACGGTAAGTACGGTAGTTTAGCCGCGCCTACGTCCCAGGAAGTGAGAACCACTGTAAAGCTGTCATCTCTGCAAGCAGTGAGCAGTTGTATATATCACGAAATCTTTGCTGTTATATAATAAAGTGGTTAACCAAGAAAAAGGAAGATGCTTTTTTCGCGGTGAGTTTTACTATCTTGCGTCACTCATTTGTTGTGTACACATTATCTGTGAGTCATGCATAAGGAATTTTTTTTTTTACATAGTAAACACACCATTTTTACATAGTTTTTACATAGTTTCTTTTATTAAAGATTTCATAATGTTGTGACTTTACCATTAGTATTTTGTGAACTAATGGCAGCTGTCTCCTCCCATTTCTTTCCTTTTTGTAAAGGGTCTTGAGGTCTGCGTCGTCCTTAATGTGCAGAGGGTTTTCCATGAGTCAAATGTGCCGCCAAGGGAAGGCACCTGATATGGCTGAGGGTAATTTTTAAAAAGAATGGTTAAACACCTAACACTTTAAACTTTAAACCTAGTCAGTCCCAATCAATGAAATATTGTCAGTGAGTGTACACGTTATCAGGCTGAAACAACGTTTTAGTTCTTACTTTACTCATTTAGGATGAATGAAGGTAAAGTGGGACTAAAAAAAATCAATCATCAATTATCTATGTGTTATTAAAAACATAAATGACATTATCATAATAAAGTGTCCCACTTTACCTCTTACATATATGAATAGGTTGCATACATTTTTGTGTAGTATAATGTCCAGGTGTCCATAACATAACAATACACACACACACACACACACACACACACACACTGTATTCATTACAATAATTTCCCATCAGTGTTCCTGACCCGTTTTTATGTCCCCACAGGAAACACATTTTTGCTTGTGAGCAATGGTAAAATGGAAAAACATTTACTCTCTTTGATATGTTCAGACACTCTCTTTCTGCATGTGGCTTAAAGGGTTAGTTCACCTAAAAATGAAAATAATGTCATTTATTACTCGCCCTCATGCCGTTCTACACCCATAAGACCTTTGTTAGTCTTTGGAATGCAAATTAAGATATTTTTGTTGAAATCCGATGGCTCAGTGAGGCCTGCATAGCCAGCAATGACATTTCCTCTCTCAAGATCCATTAATGTACTAAAAACATATTTCAATCAGTTCATGTGAGTACAGTGGTTCAATATTAATATTATAAAGCGATAAGAATATTTTTTTGTGCACCAAAAAAAAAAAACAACAAAAAAAAACGACTTATATAGTGATGGCCGATTTCAAAACACTGCTTCAGGAAGCTTCGGAACATTATGAATCTTTTGTGTCAAATCAGCGGTTCGGAGCGTCAAAGTCACATGATTTCAGCAGTTTGGCGGTTTGACACGCAATCCAAATCATGATTCGACACAAAAGATTCATAATGCTCCAAAGCTTCATGAAGCAGTGTTTTGAAATCGGCCATCACTATATAAGTTGTTATTTTGTTTTTTGGCGCACCAAAAATATTCTCGTTGCTTTATAATATTAACATTGAACCACTGTACTCACATAAACTGATTTAAATATGTTTTTAGTACATTAATGGATCTTGAGAGAGGAAATGTCATTGCTGGCTATGCAGGCCACACTGAGCCTTCAGATTTAATCAGAAATATCTTAATTTGTGTTCCGAAGATTAACAAAGGTCTTACGGGTGTGGAACGGCATGAGGGTGAGTAATAAATGACATTATTTTCATTTTTGGGTGAACTAACCCTTTAATAAACACTGTCCTGCTGTTATCTCATGGTACATGTGCATTGCATGTAGTTCTTTGTACTCTGACATCTAGTGTTTTTCCTTTTCAAATGGCTTAACCCTGTGAGCAGCCTGTTCATGCAGACTAGTCTTGGTTAACACATACATACTTTCTGCTCACTACTTTTTTCTGTCACCATTTTATGTATTTGAATGATACAGACTCTGCTACTCTTTCCAATCCAACACTACTCTTTAGTACATATACAGTATGTGATGTCTCAGTGCATCTTTTCAAGCTCCATTTTGTTCCTCCTTATTTTCACAGTTCGCAACAGGCTGAGGGAGATAGTTGGAGCATCTACCAACTGGAAGTATGTTATGTTATTCCTTTTGCAGAGTAATAGTCTTTGTTATTTGTGACTGACCACTTTACATAAAATGTTGTATTTTCTCCATTGCATTATACAGAGACCATCAGCAAGCATTAGCTGAGCGTGCGTCACTAAGCCAGTATCTTGCCCAGAGTCAGGATGAACTTCCTGCAAAGACAATGAAGGACAGTGCAATCGAGGCTCACCTTCCTCTGGGTACCCAGCCTGCCTTGAGAGAGAAATATCTCAACTATCACAACAGTGTCAGGTACTAAAAGGCAGGTTATAAAAATAGAGGCATTCAGATAATAACCAACTTGACAACTAACCATTTTTGAATACATGTTATGAATGAAGTACATTTTCCTTTGCTTAAAACCAGGTTTGGACGAATTTTAGAGGACTTGGACAGTTTAGCAGGTAATACATTTTTAAAATAAAGGTTTTGAAAGGGGGTTTTCACTGTGATGCCATAGAAGAACCATGTTGGTTTTCCAAAGTGTGAACATTTTAATAATCTAAATAACCTTTTTTATACTATATAGAACCTTTTGTGCAATGGAAAGATTACATAGATGTTAAAGGTTCTTTATGGAACCATTAGCTGCTGTCCACCAGCGGGCCGAATAGTACTAAAAATGGTTTCAGTTATATTCTCACTTGAGCTTGGTTTGGCACAGCACAATTACAAACCATTCTCGGCCCGGAATTCTGTGGTTGTAGGATGCGTGTATTGACGTTTTGACCAGGATTGGTCTCTTATCTGTAGCATTGCTACCAGTCTGTAAACTCTTGCTTCACCAAGGCAACAAATGACATTTTTACATCAATACAAACAACATTTGTATTACATTTCAAAGAGTTCTGTTGTCAGCCCCACAGTGGAAAATTAAACCATATTCGTACTGGCTGGGCCGGATCGGCACAGAATGGAACAATTAAGCAATGAGAATGGTTTGGCACAACAGTGAAAAAGTGGCTATTGCGTAAACTTTATAACTCATAACTCGCTCTGTCTTATCACATACCATCTCATTCTTGTCTCCTTAGTGCTCATCTGTTACTCTCACACATGGAATAAGGAACTGAAAAGATCTCCACTGTCTATTGTCACCGCTCTAGTGGACAAGATCGGTATTGCCTCTTGTATAGAAGTCTTATAAACAGTTTTAGAGGTTTTTTTTGTTTTTGTTTTTTTAAATAATTATTTGATTTCGTTTTATGTCATTGTTTCATAGACATGAGAAAAAACATAATCTACCCAGACTGTGACATCAAGTTCACAGGTCACGTGACATGGGTTGGCAAAACCTCAATAGAAGCTAAAATGCACATGTTTCAGGTATATCTAAAGTCTTTTTATGAAACATGCATGTTATATGTTGCATAAGATCATTCAAAAAAAATGTTGTTGCTGTTTTCTCAGTATCACGATGGGGCATACACTGATGTATTAGATGCCACGTTTGTAATGGTAGCTCGAGATCCTGAAAACAAAAGGTAACGTTAAACCTGTTGGTACGATCGACATGTTCATGATTTATGTCTGCAAATTAAGCATGGGTTATGTGCTGTTTATCCAGGGCAGCTTTTATAAACCCATTGAAACCAGAAGGACCAGAAGAAGAGGCCATTTTTCAACAGGGGGAGAGTGAGTAGCACTTTTGTTTGTTTGCAATCACAATAGAGCGGTGGAACTATGACGTCACTTTGTAGGCCAATCGGCAGTTAGCATCATGCTGGTTCCCTCGATTAAAAACCCAGTAGGATTTTCCTATAGGCTTTTGGATTATCGCAAAAAATAAGCTCTGTGATCAACAAAAGTTTGTGATACTTCCATGTTTTGTCCATCAAGATCATTTTCACAGATGAACACAATTTTGAAGCCTAAATGCAGTCGCCTGAAGCAAAAAGCTAAAGGTAGTCTAAGCAAACTACACCACGCTCGCACAATTTCAGCATCACCAACACTAAGCTTCCGACAACTCTTAATATTTTCCCTGGATTTTTGAGTTAGAATAGTTTGTAAGAGCACAGTTATAAGCATAACTAGGCTGTAAAAGCGGACTGAGTTTACCTGTTCAGCGTGATGACGTTTAATGTCGCTGACAGCCTCTGTATTCCGATTTATCCACTTGTTAGCAACCGTCATTTTCAAGACATGTAACAGCTTAAAAAATCATAAGTAGGTTAATACTGATGCATTTTATGTTGTAGAATAAAACATGAAAGTATCTTAAGCTTATGTTTCCCATGGAGCTTATTTCAGCCATTTAACCAAAAACCAAACAAATTATGAAACTGGATGTGGTAAAATGCTAACTCGTTTCTGGGCTTTGGCCTACAAATATGTATCACAGTTCCACCACTCTATTGCCACTTCAACTTAAAACATATAGAGTAAGACTGATGTTCTTTATATTGAACAGTAAACAAGAAGAGGCGTGTAGAGCTGAGCACAGCCTCTCTTCTTAAAGTGGCACCTACAGCTGAGGAGAGGACTCTCATTCACAACCTGTTCCTCAACACTCTAGACACACGGTGAGATTTATCATCAGTACACACATATAAATCTCTGTGCCTTTATTTTTATGGCCATTTTTAAAGAATATTTACCTTCTCCCTATAGAACTGTTAGCTTTCGAAGTCGGATTTTACCGCCTAACTCAGTGTGGATGGAAGATGCTAAAATGAAAGGGCTTGAGATTTGCCACCCACAAGTGAGAAAAAACTTTTTGCAAAACTTGACTGATGAAACTGATACTGTCAGCTAGTACCATAGTATGGTGTAATATTTTTGTGTGTGTGTGTTATACAGGAAAGAAATATCTTTAACCGGATATTTGGTGGTTTTCTCATGAGAAAGGCCTATGAGCTTGGTTGGGCCAATGCCTGTGCATTTGCGTAAGAGATTCCTCTTTGTCTACTGAATGTTTACTGTAAAGGAGTCTTTAATTTTTCACATGGCTGTATTTGTTTCTTTCAGTGGATGCAGACCAACGCCGGTGGCAGTAGATGACATCTTATTTCAGAAGCCTGTAGAAATTGGCTCTTTGCTATTGCTTTCCTCACAGGTCTCTAAATTCTTTAATATTATTATCAAATGTGGTGCCCTTTTTTGTACTTCAGAATAAGATTGTTGATAATACTCTGCTGTCAGGTTTGTTATACAGAAGGGATGCACATCCAGGTCAGGGTTCACACAGAAGTGCTTGACCCATTGACCCAGCAGCACAACACCACCAATGTGTTTCACTTCACTTTCAACGTTGAGAAGGAAGTCCCAGCTGTTGTACCACAGAGCTATGGAGGTCAGACATATTTTTTTTATTGTATACAAATATTGTTACATTGTGTTTTAATGGAATTATTTGTAAGTTATTATTGCTGTCAATTGCAGAGTCTATGCTGTACCTGGATGGAAAGAGGCACTTTGATGAGATGATAAGGACCCAGGGTTGAGCAGTCTTGAGATGTGCTGATAGGATAAGCATATCTTCCTGCCAAAGCTGCAGTGATAATCGCTGCAGTTACATGAGAACTTGTATGTGTGGATTCAGCTTTTATTATTTTAGTTCTGTTCATATTATATTTATATATTTTATTACTCACTGCATTTTTACATGAATGTAAAATATTATTTTTCACAATTTCAAGCTTACATTGGGAGAGGAACATTTTAGGAAATCATCTGTTTAGCTGTTTGAGGGGTTTTTTTTTTTTGGTTTTTTTTATGTAGGCATATCTCAGTTATTGGACCGCTGCAACCTATTTAGTCATTGAGACTTATAACAGACCATGTTTTATTGGCACTACAAAGACATTTATGAGGAGAGAAGACTTTAAAGACTCTTCAAACAAGTGATTTTGGTTGTACAATTAATTTAACTGACCTGTTTTTTTAGTGTTAATGATCTGAATGCTGCTGGAGCGATTCATGAACAACTGGTACCTTGGAAAAGGAAATGTATGAACAAACTGAAAATAAATCTTGTCTTCCTTCCTTAAAGGGTTAGTCCACCCAAAAATGAAAATAATGTCATTTATTACTCACCCTCATGCCGTTCGAGGGTCTTATGGGTGTGGAACGGCATGAGGGTGAGTAATAATAAATTATTTTCATTTTTGGGTGAACTAACCCTTTAATCTCCACAAAAGGAAACAAGGAGATCCTAAACTGACGATGTAATAACTCCAAAAACTACCTTACACATCTGTCCTAGAGAGCGCAGTATGGATAAGAATCAGGTTTTGCAGTTTAATCTGCATGTTTCAGAATGCTGACATATTATTATTATTATTCTTATTATTATTGTTGTAAATGTTACAAACAACCATGGAAATATGTAGAAGATGGTAGAATGATCCTGTAATGGACTCTGTAAGAAGTTAATGGAAGTAGATTCCAGGAGATTAACATGATGCCTTTCATGTACACACTACCTGTGCCAGAATGACCAAAAACTGACAAATGAATGCATGCCTTATCACTGTTTGTTCTCAGTATATATAGCATAAATATGGTCATTTTCCAAACTTTTTAAAAAAAAAAGTAAAAATACCTTTATTATTTTATGCACTTGTATGTTAAATACTTGTTTGTTTCTTATGGACTGGCGACATGTTTATCTACATCTGTTTTGCCTTGAAGCGAGTAATATTTGGCTGGTCATGTGATCTCAACACAGTGGTCCCCGTGAGGCGACCCGCTCCATGTAAAATAAAATAAGTATTAGGGTACTGATGACTGGAGTCTTCATCTCATGTGAATGCACCATTTAAAAAAGTCTTTGCACTATTCCTTTATTTGTTTAAAACATTTTTTTTACTGATGAAAAGGTTATGATGAACGATAAAGCTCTGTACAGACTATTACTGCCACCGAGTGACCAACTCGTGAAATTGAAAGAGTGATAAATAGCCATCCGCTACGTCATGACAAAATTATATTTGGTCATGTTGAGACCGTGAGTAAATGTTTTTTCCCTGCTAAAATTGTTACCCTGAATGACGCTCATTGATCGCTTTACAAACTTTCTAAACAGTTATGGGTGTAACTACGTTAGAAACTGGGCCATTGTGAATAGGCTATTTGTTCGTTAAAAGTGAGTATTTACAACAGTAAGGTGCGCAGAGAATCGAGAAAGAAAAACTATATCTGCAAGTTCTGATCTATTGTTGATTTGAAAAAAGTTCCCGCTGTTTTCCAAAGTAGTGAGGGAAGAACAAAAAGATGTCGTGTCCACGGTGAGTGTTAGATCTGTATCTTCTGACTCGTATTTAATCTGTAAGGCACTTCTTTTTTTTAGCTTTTTTCTGTTGAAGTTTACTATTTACGTTGATGCATGGCTTTACCCTTTGCCTCCCTCGTGCCTCTTTTCTTTCCAGCTCACTCATTTTGTATAGGGTCCTGAAGTCTGCAGTGTCCTTCACGTGCAGGAAGTTTTCCATGGGTCAAATATCCCGACAAGGAAAGGCACCTGATATGGCTGAAGGTTACTGTACAGGAATACACTAGTATACACTAGTACACTTTTCATTCTGAATGCAAATTGAGCTCTTATTTTTAGACTCTCTCTCTCTCTCTCTCTCTCTCTCTCTCTCTCACCCTCCTGCTGTTATTTTAAGGTATACATTCAGTCAAGTCCTTAGTACATGTTTTTCATTTTTGAAATTCCTTATGTGACCTTATACCTTGCCTTTAATTAGCAGCCTGTTGAAGCAGTCTTGTTTTGATTCCTGTCTTTTGCTTCCTGTTTTGCTATGTGTGTCCATTAACTGCATTTTTTCCCTTTAACTTTATTTTCTTAAGAGTTATTTAACTCTTTAGTGTAAAGCTAAAAAGTCTGTGTTTCTAATACCAAAACTGAAGACTAACCGATGTCTTTTATTAAAATGCATTTTGATGTTTTTTTTTTGTTTGTTTTTTCACAGTTCGCAACAGGCTGAGAGAAATAGTTGGCGCATCTACCAACTGGCAGTATGTTACTGATGTAACAATATTGCAATTATCACACATTATGTTGGAATAAGCAAAACAATTAGAAATGCAGCTGGACAAAAAATTTATTTTCTCTATAACATACAGAGACCATCAGCAAGCATTGGCTGAGCGTGCATCACTAAGCCAGTATCTTGCTCAGAGTCAGGATGAACTTCCTGCAAAGACAATGAAAGACAGTGCAATTGAGGCGCATCTTCCTCTGGGTACCCAGCCTGCCTTGAGAGAGAAATATCTCAACTCTCACAATGCTGTCAGGTACTGAAAGATTATTACTATGCACTTTATCTTTTTCTGATCACTGTTTTTGCCAAAATGCTTTTTTCTTCACAGGTTTGGTCGGATTTTGGAGGACTTGGACTGTTTAGGAGGTACTACAGATGTATGCTATAATAACTGTTCATAATGTGTTCATGTGAGTTATTACAGCATACATCTGTCTCATTCTTGTCTTCTTAGTGCTTATCTGTTACTCTCACACATGGAATGAGGAGCTACAAAGATCTCCACTGTCTATTGTCACCGCTCTAGTGGACAAGATCGGTATTGTATCTTATTTATTCACACAGATACAGTATAAACAACAGCTAGTTAATTGTTATATTGCCACTTAATATTAAATTAAATACATGTATTCATACTTGAACAAATAATTATTCATTCATATGTTATTGTTACTATGTCTCAGACATGAGACAAAACATAATCTACCCAGACTGTGACATCAAGTTCACAGGTCATGTTACATGGGTTGGCAAAACCTCAATAGAAGCTAAAATGCACATGTCTCAGGTATTTTTTTCCATTTTTTTTAGTAAATATGTATTCTCTGTATATTGTATAGCATGATTAGAGTGTTATTTTGTTTATCAAACTAAAATTAACTGTTTTTTCAGTGCAAAGATGGTGCGTACACAGATGTATTAGATGCCACATTTGTAATGGTGGCTCGAGATCCTGAAAATAAAAGGTATCGCAGCTCAATGATACGATCAGCATGTCAGAACTTGATATGCGGTGTCTGTGAGTTAATGCACATCTTTCCTTAGGGCAGCTTTTGTAAACCCACTTAAACCAGAGGGTCCAGATGAAGAGGCGATTTTTCGACAAGGTGAAAGTGAGTACATTTTATTTTTGTCTATTATCAATTAAAATGGTCTTTTCAACCCAGAAGCGATAGATTAAAAGTATGTTTTAAAATATAGGTTCAGGTTTGCAGCTTGCTTTTCATTAGGGATAAGTTCACACTATTAAGTTATAATTATGCAAAGGGTACCTTAGTTTTTTTTTGTTTTGTTTTGTTTTTTATGATTATTATAAAATTTACATTGAACAGTAAACAAGAAGAGGCGTGTAGAGCTGAGCACAGCCTCTCTTCTTAAAGTGGCACCTACAGCTGAGGAGAGGACTCTCATTCACAACCTGTTCCTCAACACTCTAGACACACGGTGAGATTTATCATCAGTACACACATATAAATCTATGAGCTTTTATTTTCACTATGGGTATTAATTAAAAATATTTCTTCCTTTCCTGTAGACGGGTGAGTTTCCATAGTCGTATTCTACCACCAAATTCGGTGTGGATGGAAGATGCGAAACTAAAAGGGCTTGAAATTTGTCATCCACAGGTCAGAAAATCAGAATTTTTAAATACATTTTTTAAAATAACTTTTAAAGTGCCTCTATTATGCTATTTTAAAAGTTCCTAATTTTGTTTTTGAGGTCTCCTACAATAGGTTTACTTGCATCTAAGGTCAAAAACACTTTAATTTTCTCATAATATACATTGCAGCATCACCTCTTTTCTCACAGTGCCTGAAATGGTTCAATTAAAGGATTCAGTCTCTAAACTTTCTGAAAGCCTACTCTGCTCTGATTGGTCAGATGGCCCAGTCTGTTGTGATTGGTCTACCGCTTACAGCGCATGTCGGAAACAAAACACTCATTACCATATCTGAATTTCAACACTTTGATACGCAGTGATACGAACCGTAACGATGGCTCCAGTTTTTTCGTATCAATTCGAACCCGATTCCTCATCTTTTCGAAGTGCATGCAAAAAGTGGATTTTCTTTCACAGTGCAGAAGCTTCTTCTTGACATGTCGACATCATGAACCAGTACTCTTCCAAGCCTCAGCTACAACTATAGTGTTTGAGGGCTTGTCAAAGTAAACATTGTTCATGGACAGCCAGTGAAGAACATAAGCTGGCATTATGCAAAATTGGTTGCAAACCTACATAGGTTCATACAAGAAGTAAAACTGGAATTACTAATGACTTGTTACAGGGAGTTCAGAATCGGTTCTTTCTTTTGGGAGACAATAGCTCCAATTATTGTACACTTTGACCTTTATAATTTTGCAGACCTTTCAACTTCACAAACAGCTATATTACACACTACATGAAAGGTAATATCTAAAGAAAATATATAATAGGGGCACTTTAAAGTATTGTATTTATATATTTTAATTTAATTTGTTCTTTGTACAGGAAAGAAATATCTTCAACCGGATATTTGGTGGTTTTCTGATGAGAAAGGCCTATGAGCTTGGTCGGGCTAATGCCTGTGTATTTGCGTAAGAGCAAAAACAACTGTTTCCCATATGTTTAATATTTTTCTGTAAAAATGATATTCATTCTTCACATGGCTGTATTTGTGTCTTTCAGTGGATGCAGACCAACGCCGGTGGCAGTAGATGACATCTTATTTCAGAAGCCTGTAGAAATCGGATCCTTGCTTATGTTGTCTTCGCAGGTTAGTAACTTTTGCTATTTCAGCTTATTTAAATATCATTCACACTAACAAAACTGTGACATCTTAATCAGGTTTGTTACACAGAAGGGATGCACATCCAGGTCAGGGTTCACACAGAAGTGCTTGACCCATTGACCCGGCAGCACAGCACCACCAATGTGTTTCACTTCACTTTTCGTGTTGAAAAGGATGTCCCAGCTGTTGTACCACAGAGCTATGGAGGTGAAAAATTTTTATTTGTATTAATTATTTTATTATAAATACATATTTATAATAATGTTATGTAATAAAATATAATATTTTTAAGCAAGTGCAGTGTGCAGAATATTTATACAGACACTAATATTTTATTTTCTATTTAAAATATTATTTGTAACAAATCATTTGTTCAGAGTCTATGCTGTACCTGGATGGAAAGAGGCACTTTGGTGAGACTATGAGGAACCAGTGTTGAGCATTCTGGGATTTGCTGATAGGATGAAATACATGATAAAGCTTCACCAACGTTCATCACTACAGTTAAATGAGTGTGTGTGTGTATATGTAAATTCTGCCTTTATTTTCTAAATGTCTACTCTACAGCTGTTACATGCAAGTATTTAATAAATTCAGCAATCGCTAATTTAATGTTTGAGTTTATAATTCTTCTGAAGCACTTTCAATGTTATGTTGTTTAAAAGGTGAGATATAATTGTAAATAACTTGATGAGTATACTACAATGTGTGAAACACAAAAACACCCATACGCAATATTCTTTGTCTATATGCATTTTTTTTCTTTTCCTTCAGATCGTAACATTGTAGTAACATTGCACATCTCATTTTAAAATGGTCATTCCCAGACCTGGAAAAGCCATAGAAATGAATCAAAGTTTAAAGTCAGCATGAAACGGAAGTTGCGATCGGTTTTACTATAGGGTATATGTCGAACGTCACATGACCAAACCGGAAAACTGGTCTCATTGCATCCGCTTGTCAGAGAAAGTGTAAACAGCAGTATGAAATGACGGCATATCTATGGACTTTTAAGGTAATCAGCGAATCTACATAGTTCACATTGTTATAGGTGTTTTATTAAATATCTAAACGTTAGTGTGAAGAAGAAAAATTAAAAAAGATTTTAAATATCAGTCTGCATATGAGGGGGACATCAGTTATGCTCGTCATCTTTGCTCGCTCCTTTTAAGTTATCTTGAATAAAACAGCTAATTTTTCATGAAGCACATACAAAAGACCTAAACCGGAAGCGATCTAATCTGTTTTACAGAAAACGGAAGTTAGATTGCGCATAACCCCTTTAGTGATTTATAGCCAAGTGAACGGCCTCTAAAACAAGAAAAAATGTAGTACTTTGCAGTCTATTTGGCAACACGGCAAAGGTTTGTAATGGGGGATTTCATGTGCGTTTTAAAACATGGCAACCCAGATATTCTCGCGTTATTTCTGCAGTGGGTGTTGAGACAGCATGGCAGCGGTGGTGTTGAAGCATTGTTGGAGAGGACTTTTGCTGAACTCGAGCAATGGAGCTGTCGGTGCTGTCAGATCGAAGATTTTGGAGGGTTCGTACTACTAAACTAACAAGCTACTTTAGGTAACAAACAAGCCAGCTACGCTTGTTAAAAGTTAGACAAATGAGGGGGGTGTGGTATCTGGACGCCTTGGGGGAGTGGGACTCTCGCTGCATAACACTGCATATAGATATTTAACCTTTAAAACTGTAAAAGTGTGCTTCAACTATAAGTCTTCAATGCTTGTCATTTTATGTATTCATCTAATGTTTGTTATGAGTTGAGTTTACATGTTGTTACAGAAGATTTCCATTTCAAATAAATGCTTTTCTTTTGAATTGATCACCAATCCTTAAATGAATCACGATGTCCACAAAAATATTAAGCAGCGTAACATTGTTAATTATGACATTGATAATAATAATAAAAAAAATCTTGAGCAGCAAATAGCACATTGAAATGATTTCTGAAGGATCATGTGACACTGAAGACTAGTGGCTGCTGAAAATTCAGCTTTGCCATCACCTTTTTTTGGTCAAATAAATGCAGTCTTAAAAAAAATCTCACTGGAATGGTCATGAAATGCAGAACTATAAACTCTAAAGCCACATATTGTGGTGTTTATTTGCAGGAGTTAGACAGAAATCTACAGTACAGTACATATCACGGCCAGATCAACCAAAGCTGGCCTATCGTAGAGTGAAGGGAAAGAGTCCTGGTGTTGTGTTCCTGCCTGGATATGGATCCAACATGAGCGGACAGAAGGCAGAGGCCCTGGAGGAGTTCTGCAGATCTCTAGGTCATGCCTACCTGAGGTTTGTGTGTGATATTCACAATCACAGATATGTGCAAAGGGGTCTAAAGGTCTGAGACTTCATGTAAGTAATAATAGACAAAAATAATGCTCTAAAAATAAAAAAAAAATAAAAAGAGAGTGAGAGATGTTATAATGTAAAACTTGTCATTCGGCACAATTTCAGGGTCACTAATCGATTAAGTAAATTTGTTGAATTGATCAGATTTTTTTTTCTTTGAAGCACAAGAGTCTCTTTGGATCATTCTCAAATAATGAGATTCTGAAATAATAAATTCTTGCAGCTCCAGTGAAATACTGAGACATTCTGATTTTCATATTCAGATTCAATTATTCAGATCAAATTATGCTGATAATATAATTTGTGATGAAACAATTGAATTATTAAAGTCACGATGAAACAAAAGTAGTGACAGATCTTTTCTTACATACATCTGAGTGTAATGGATTATCGAAAAAGAAAAAAAATGTTGGACAGGGACTTGGTTCTATGCAAAGGTTGTTGATTTAAGTTTTACATGGTCATTGCACTCAAAAGTGCAAAAGGCAGATGAATGTGACCTTGCTTGTTTACACCATGACATATGATGAAACATGGTCAAAAAAAACAAAAAAACACCCAGACTGAAAAATGCATTTTTCAGCCATTTTTAGTCTGACTGCAATAGAAGCATTTTCCTTAGATGTCTTAAAATTTTGGACTCCTCTTTATATATGTAGCTTACCATAATTTGAATCAAACAAACAAACGTGAGAATTGAAAAACTGTTGAAATCCTGTAGGTCAAAGTTGACACAAAACTCAGATTATTTTGGATTTACAGGTTTGATTACTCTGGTCATGGAGCTTCTGAAGGTGTATTTTCAGAAGGCACCATTGGAACTTGGAAAAAAGATGTCCTCTTCATGTTAGATGAACTTGCTGAAGGTCCTCAGGTAAGGCTACAAAGACTTTAATGATGCTAGCTAAACATTGATAGACACGAGTCAATATTTAGGACCAGCTGAGGAATTGGCAGCTTTTGCATTTTTAGAAGCCTTTTTTTTTTTTTTTAAATTCGAATTTCTATAAACTGAAATGCATCTGTAATTTTTCCATTTTTGAATAAACATGCTTGGTGTTTTGCCTTAAAGGACTAGTTCATTTCAGAATTAAAATTTCCTGATACTTTACTCACCCCCATGTCATCCAAAATGTTTATGTCTTTCTTTCTTCAGTCGATAAGAAATTAAGGTTTTTGAGGAAAACATTCCAAGATTTTTCTCCATAAAGTGGACTTCACTGGGGTTCAATGGGTTGAAGGTCCAAATTGCAGTTTCAGTGCAGCTTCAAAGCGCTCTACACAATCTCAGCCAAGGAATAAGGGTCTTATCTAGTGAAACGATTGGTCATTTTCTAAAAAAAAAAAAAAAGTATATTCTTTTTAACCACAAATGCTTGTCTTGCACTGCTCTGCGATGCGCCACATATTACTTAATCATGTTGGAAAGGTCACGTGATGTAGGCGGAAGTACCGTGGTAGGGCGAAAAACTTAATCTCATTTTCTCCTCCAACTTCTAAATCGTCCGACATCACTGTTTTACCTTTTTTTGTAAAGGGCGTTTGACTTAGTCTTTGCATGTTTACTTTGTAGACACTGGATCGGTACTTCCGCCTACGTCACGTGTGACTTTTCCAACATGATTACGTAATGCATTTGCGGTTAAAAGTATATACATTTTTTTTTTTTTTTTTTAGAAAATGACAGATCGTTTCACTAGGCAAGACCCTTATTCCTTTGCTGGGATCGTGTAGAGCCCTTTGAAGCTGCATTGAAACTGCAATTTGAACCTTCAACCTGTTGTACCCTGGTGAAGTCCACTATATTTAGAAAAATCCTGGAATGTTTTCCTCAATCTTAATTTCTTATCGACTAAAGAAAGAAAGACAGAAACATCTTGGATGACGTGGGGGTGAGTAAATTAAGTGAACTAATTCTTTAATTCTTTCATTTTAAAGAGTGAACACTAGAGGTCATTAATGCTTTGACTGTTAGTACTGTAACGTTGTCTCCTAGATTCTTGTCGGCTCCAGTATGGGTGGCTGGCTGATGCTTTTGGCTGCTATCGCTCGCCCAGAGAAAACAAAAGCATTGGTGGGCATTTCCACAGCAGCAGATCATTTTGTTACAGCCTTTAAGACACTTCCTATAGAGGTGAGATAGTAGTTTGACATGTTCAAAAAACATCACATTAAATGTCTCAAATGTTGTGGTGTTGATGTTCAAAATTAATCAGAGAGTCCACATATGTTATTCAGGTGAGAAAAGAGTGCGAGGACAAGGGTTCATGGACGGTCCCCACGAAAAGTAACGAGGAGGGCGTGTACACTGTGAGTATGGACTTCCTGCGTGAAGCGGAGAACCACTGCATCCTACAGAGCCCCATCCCCATAACCTGCCCTGTTCGTCTCATTCACGGCCTGAAAGACGAGGACGTGCCCTGGCACATCTCCATGCAAGTGGCCGAGCGTATACTGAGCCCCGATGTGGACATCATTCTACGGCGCCACGGCCAGCACCGTATGGCTGAAAAAGATGACATCAAGCTCATTGTCTACACCATCGATGACCTCATAGACAAGCTTACCACCATGGTGTGAGCCACCGTTTGGGATCGGGTTACCAAGCAACTAGCCTTAAGACCCTCTACCACTTGCTTTTGCCAAACACCCACTTCCTGTTTTGCCTTGCAGACCAGAACGATGGAAAGAGTGAACTGCAGGAGGACAAAATCTTTTCTTTTACATGTTTACTCAGTGCAATGCTGTGCCATTAAACCTTTAAGGTAAAGCTGCTGTTTGTCTAGCAAAAGGTTTGTCTAGATCTTCTGTGCCTTTTTTTTTTTAACCATTTTTCAAACTGTTTTATGGAAATAAAGCCTCTGTTTACCAATACAGTGTTTTGATGTAAATATCAGTAGTTAAATACTGTATTCCTTAAATTCCTTAGAGGAATATACCAGTTTCATTGCAAGTTAAAGGATTAGTTCACTTTCAAATGAAAATTAACCCAAGCTATACTCACCCTCAAGCCATCCTAGGTGTATATGACGTTCCTCTTTCTGATTAACACAATCGGAAATATATTAATAAATATCCTAACGCATCTGAGTTTTATAATGGCAATGAGCGATACCAACGAGTATGAAGCTAAAGAAACTGCATCCATCCACATCCATCCATCATAAACGTATTCCACACGGCTCCTGGGGGTTAATAAAGGCACCTTCCGTATTCAAGTTATGAAAAAAATGGAACTGGCGTCATGTCAGTTGAGCTTTTTCTGTAAGTTGAATAGGGAAGGCGTAGGACGTAGCGTAAGCTTTTTGTACTGCGAGAGGCGTTGCGCTTTCTTTGAATACGGAAGGCAGTCTGGCGGAAGCTAGATATTTTACTTCATAACTTGTTAAATATGGGTATATATTTTTTACACAAACGCATCAATTAGCTTCAGAAGGCCTTTATTAACCCCTGGAGCCGTGCAAAGTACGTTTATGGTGGATGGATGCAGTTTCTTCAGCTTCATACTTGTTGGTATCACTCACTGCCATTTATAAAGCTTGGATGCGTCAGGATATTTATTAATATATCTCTGATTGTGTTCATCAGAAAGAAGAAAGGTGAGTAAAGCTTGGGGTAATTTTCATTTGAAAGTGAACTAACCCTTTAAGCTCAGTTGACCGCACATAATATTAAAATTAATTTCAACTGATCCAACAGTGGATCTGTTTAAATTATTTTTTTGAAGTAATTAAAATGGCTTAATCTTCACTTCTGTTAGATCTTGTGTATTTGAGCTGTTTACATCATTTTATTGTGTTCATAATTTTGGTGTTTTAGGGTTTATGGCATTGTGTTGTCATTGCAACAAAGTTGTAAAATTGTATACAACTTTATTAAGTCATAATTTTCTCTCTCTTCCTCCACACTAAAATCATTGTTTGCATCTTGTGACTATAATATTGAAACAGTGAGTATTTAAAGTTTACAAATTGGCCCCTATTCATTTCCATGATATGTCCATTATAAGAAAAGAAGGTAACACTTTAGTATAGGGAACACATATAAACTATTAACTACGACTTTTCCCTCAATAAACTCCTAATTTACTGCTTATTAATAGTTAGTAAGGTAGTTGTTAAGTTTAGGTATTGGGTAGGATTAATCATGTAGAATAAGGCATTAATATGTGCTAAATAAGTACTAATAAATAGCCAATATTCTATTAATATGCATGCTAATAAGCAACTAGTTAAAAGACCCTAAAATAAAGTGTTACCGAAAAGGATTCTACAAGTGAAAATTCATTTTTGTGGTAATTAACATTATGCCACAGACACTGTCGATTGTGCTGAGCCCTAAATGTAAGATGGCTGTTTTGGAACAAGGAGTTAGTGGTGTGTGTTTTATTGCATTAGCCCACCTGAACGTCCCATCGAGCACAGTACTGAGGACATTATATCAAACTGACCTTTAAATTCTACCTTGCCCCCTCCCTGCACTCCTTGTTTGTTTGGAGTATGTATTGGGCCACTGCTCCATGACCTGCATGGTTGTTTATTAACATGCAGGATTAGTGTTGGACTGTGTTCAATGGGCCGGGGGCTTTTTTTTTTTTTTAACCCCCATCCCAACTGATGAGCTTTTTTTTTTAAACAACCAAACTGACCTTTCTATATCAGTTGGTTGTCAGAGGGCTCTAAACTGAAATGGCACAATGCAGGTTAATCAATGAAACATGTGAATCACATGATTCATTAAGGTGTCATTTAAACAGTAATTGCTTTATAGCTTTCTTGAATTACATAAGCTGCTTTATACTTTAATATTTACACTTTCAAGCTATTTATAAAGTACAATGTAATTTCATACAGTCTTATGGGTATGTCGTTATTACAAACTAAATATTATGTATTTAAATATTTAAATTCTTTAGTTTACTCACTTATTTATTTACTCACTCAGTTTGCCTACTTTATTAGTAAAAGTAGCTTTAAACCATGCTTAAAGATTTCAGTAATTAGTTCAAAGACCTGTTTTCCTTATCACGTGCAGCACAAGTTTTCTCTCAGAATTTACAAACATTAATCTAATTAGAAATGGGCTTGGTTCTTTATTATTGAGAGGGCAAAAGCAAAAGGGTCTGATTTTTTCTACACGTCTTTATTTAATCTCGCATTATGAAAACGGATTTAACGTTGTAGAGAGGTAGCCTATAAATGTATAGAAAATCTTATTTTTTAAAATAAGTAGTCGTACCCGAGAAATATTCACCATTTTTTGGAGTAGGCTGATTCTGTACTGTAGTGTTGTATTTGTTTGAGCAGTCCGTCCTGCTTGCTATTCCAGACAAGCTCATGAATGTTAATTAAGTCAGGTCGACGCTGCTTGGTAACTTTCCACCAGCGTCCATATACGTAAGCTAATTAATATTCATAAGCCAAGCCTCCACCATAGTAGGATTCCGCACTCCGGACAGTGCGCTCGGAGCCACGCCCCATCCCCGCTACATGGATGTTTCAGTCCAGCATCACTGAGCAGTGACCACAGGAAGGATTTGACCTCGCTGCGCCAGAAGACGACACGCACATCTCATTTCAGTAAGTAAACCGTTATCCTTGACAAAATTATTCGTATGTGACATAGCAGGCAGAATTATAGGCTGTAATTATCAGTAAGATAGTTGTTTAAATTAAATAGTTTAAAACTAATTTGGGCTAAACCTGCGCAGGCAGTTTCTTTTTGCGTCTGCACGCGCTACTTAATTCAAAAGAATAATAGAATAATTGCAATGATTTTCTATTATAAAGTTCGAGATAGGTTTAGATTCAAACGTATTTAGATTTTTTTCTTTAAAGTCACACATGGAAACAAGCATGGACCACACCCCGGTCAATATTATCCCTAGTCAGTTCGTGATCATTCATATATATATATATATATATATATATATATATATATATATATATATATATACATACATACATACATACATAATGCAGGACAAATAATATTCACAAAGACTTGTAGGTACTTTAGGTACCCAACAAGTAGCTAAAGGGGAAATTATGTTTTTTCTCTCTCTCTCTCTCTCTTTGTAGCAGAGGTTCAGCAAGTGTCTCTTTATATATACTAGGAAAATATCTAGAATTATTAAATCTCAGTGACCAATGGCGAACCGAGGACCCAGTTATGGACTGAGCCGTGAGGTGCAGGAGAAGATCGAGCAGAAATATGACCCAGAGCTGGAATCTCGACTGGTGGACTGGATTGTCGCTCAGTGTGGAGGAAATGTTGAAAAACCACAGCCAGGGAAACAAAACTTTCAGACCTGGCTAATGGATGGCACTGTGAGTAAATATCAGTTTGACAATATCACTCTAATATGATTCTGTTTATCTTTTATTTATCTTTATCTCCCCTATTTCTTTATCGTCCATGTCTGCAGATCCTCTGTAGACTCATTAACAGTTTGTATCCGCGTGGTAAGGAGCCTATTAAGAAGATCCCAGAGACACAGATGGCCTTTAAGCAGATGGAAAAGATCTCCCAGTTCCTTCAGGCAGCTGAAGCCTATGGAGTAATCACCACAGACATTTTTCAGACAGTAGACTTGTGGGAAGGTACGGTAAAATTTGTTTTTATAAGTTCTGGAACAGCACTTCTTAATCTTCGGAATTAGCTTGTAAAAGCATGCAGCTGTAGCAAATTAATATAGGAGTTTCAATTGTTTTGAAGGCATTGCTTTTAATCAACCTTTGCAATGCTTTCTGGGGTGATGTACTGTAGTATGCAAGTTGCGTTCTTGGTGTGTAGCCAAAGTCACTTCAGTGCTTGTTGGTTCCCTTGGTTAAAGGAAAAGACATGGCAGCCGTCCAGAGAACTCTAATGGCGCTTGGTAGCGTGGCTCTCACAAAAGACGATGGACATTACCGAGGTAACCGGGACTGGTTTCACAGGTGAGCAAGATTGCTGCCAGACTAATTCATAATGGTGCGTTAAGTCCTGTTTGGTTGGACTCATGAATGGACTTTGTTGTGTCTCAGTGCCATGTGAACTCTTTTTGATCTTGTGTGACAGGAAATCTCAAGGCAACCGTCGAGAGTTTTCTGAGGAGCAGTTGAGGCAGGGTCAGAATCTGATTGGCTTACAGATGGGCAGTAACCGTGGGGCATCTCAGGCTGGCATGACTGGTTACGGCATGCATCGGCAGATTATGTGAAGCTATACGAGTGCCAGGCAACCTGCCTAAAACACCCAGAAGACCTTAAACCCCCCTCACCCTAACCCTTACCAAGCAGTGTTCCTTGAAGGTGTCATCTATTTGATGAAGAATAGCAGTGTTAAGAGGTTTTAAGACATTAGAGCATGCTAGATATATCTATTTTATGTTTGGTTTGCTCAGCTTGTGATAAAAATTTATTTATTTATTTAATGTATGCAAATAGTGATAGTAATTCTTAAAGTTTTATCTAAGCAAGTCAAAACAACTGCCTTATTCTCTATGAGCAAACAGTGTTGATATACCAAATAACAGACAGCAACTGTAACAGTTTACTAGTTTACATAGTGTTTGAATGTACACTAAAGGACAAAAGTTTGCCCTTGTGGATACTGTATTGCACCTGTTGTTATTGTGATCCACTCTTTTGCTATTTTAATAGCAAAAATGAACAATTAAAAATGTCAATTCACATACTAACCAGAAGTACTGTATGCAGATTAATAATAGTCATAAATGTATAAATATGTTTATTTGTGTTGTCCGTTGTTGTGTGTGAACATTCCATGTCAGTTTCATAATAAGCTTGGTTTTGGTGACCATGTTTGATCCAAATGTTTAATAAATTGGTACCTTAACATGATTGGTAAATGTGTTCTTGTTTTTATTAAAATAATATTTCACATTCCACAAAGTTCAAGTTTTATATTGTATATGAATATTGTACAATGTTTCAAGTATATTAATAGTTTTTTTTACTATAGTCATCTTGAATTTCTTAAAGGCTATGTCTCTTAACAGATTTAAAACTTTCTTGATGTTCCATAATAGGCCTAAGTTTTTATGATCAGGATATTGGTTTCTAGTTCATTAAAATCAATAAAATGTGTTTAAAAAAAAAAAAAATTAAGGTGTGGTCACAATTTCGCAGGGAAAAAAATGGTGCATGGTCAATAGTATAATGATGCAGAAGTCACTTTGAAATCAAGCAGCTTTCTATTCGTAAATGTAGTGAATTGATCATGAGCGAAATCTGCTTGGGAAACTTTTTTGGCCACACACGAAAAACACGATCTTATGGAAGCTTGTTTCCATAATGGAATTAAAAAATACAAAATGTAATTGCGACTTTTTATCATCTCACAATTCTGACTTTTTTCTCTTATAAAGTCAGAACTGTGACATATAAACTTACAATTAAAAGAAGGTCGCAATTGCAAGAAAAAAAATGTCACGTCTTTTTTCTCACAATTTTGAGTTTATATCCCACAATTCTGACTTTTTGTTCTCACAATTGCAACATTTTTTCTCTTATAAAGTCAAAATTGTGGAATATAAACTTGCAATTAAAAGGATGTCGCAATTGCAAGGAAAAAAGTCAGAGTTGAGACTTTTTTCTCAGTTTCGAAGTTATATCCCACAATTGTGAGATATAAACTTGCAATTGAAATAATGTCGCAGTTGCGAGAAAAAATGCAGTTACGAATTTTTTCTTACAATTGTGAGTTTATATCCCACAATTCTGACTATTTTCTCACAATTCTGACTTTTTTCTCTTATAAAGTCAGAATTGCGAGATATAAACTTGCGATTAAAAGAATGTCGCAATTGCAAGAAAAACTTTTCTCACAATTGCGAGCTTATATCCTACAGTTCTGACTTTTTTCTCGCAGTTGCGACATTATTTTAATTGCTAGTTTGTCCCACAATTCTGACTTTTTTCTCATAATTGCAACATTTTTCTCTTATAAAGTCAGAATTGCAACATCTAAACTTGCAATTACAATAATGTCGCAATTGCGAGAAAAATGCAGTTACGATGAGTTTATATCCCACAATTCTGACTTTTTTCTCGCAATTACAACATTTTTTTCTCTTATAAATTCAGAATTGTGAGATATGAATTTGCAATTAAAATTATGTCACAATTGTAAGAAACGCTTTTCTCACAATTGCAAGCTTATATCCCACAATTCTGACTTTTTCTTGCAATTGCTAGTTTATATCCCACTACCAGTGGCGAAAACATGCTTCCTATTGAAAATTTTGCCCACAAAATTTCAATGAACGACAGTAAGTGTGACAGCTCCTTAAAAAAATGTACAATTTTACATTAAAAAAAAAAAAACATTCGCCTTCACAATTTAATAATATACCTATATATTTCTGCTTGTTGTGGCACATTGAAGCTCTGTTAAACGTTTTCTTATATGACTGTAGAAACCTTTTACCTCTAATTGAAATCTTTATGTTAAAGAGTGGGAGGAAGACAGACATATTTCAAAAGCTTAAAGCCAAATGGAACAGCATTATTCATAAGGTCAAGCACTGAGATACTTTGGGTTGCATTTGCAGTGTCACTGAAGTGGAAATTTAATCAAGATACAGTAACACCCATGTGGATGAATTGCATGATGCTCTTTAGACTGACTTTATGACTGTTCAGTAACATTTATAAAGCAACAAAATCAATTATGATGGGGTCACATAACATCCCAAAGCTCTCATGGAAGTGACAGACTGACTTTCATTATGGCTTTCGGTTTAATATTAGCTTTACTCCACAATATAATGAATATAAATGGCTTTTGTTTCCAAAACTCTATGCTAATATGGATTGTGCAATAGCATGTTTCAGGTTGATCATTATCTAAACTGAAATACAAAAAGGAATTACAATAGAGGACACAGGTGATGTGTAACATATTTGGGTAAAATAAGTAATCTAAATGATGACTTTCTGACCAATGAAATAACAGGTTTGTCAAGTCTGAAAAATCTTTGTACACATTCAGCCTTCTCAAATACAGCGGCCGTTCTTGGACTCTTGCTGCACAGGTGCTTGAGAGGACCATGTTCTTTGTCAGACAGATTTGTATGCTTTTTCTTGTTGTATTGATCAATGCTGCAGAGCAGAGTGTTCCTGACAAAAATTCAGGCTGTCTGTATGGTCACCCTGGGATCCCCGGAGATCCAGGACACAATGGTATGCCAGGTCGTGATGGCAGAGATGGGGCCAAAGGTGATAAAGGAGATAGAGGTAAGAATGAAAGCAAAAACGTCTTGACTCCAGTTAATCAGTCACCTTTAAGCTAAGTTATGATGTCAGATAGGTACACAAATGAAACAATGTTGTAAAAAAATTCTTTGGAAAGACGTTTGCAATACTATTCACATTCAGATGTTAAAGGGTCATGAAACCTTTAACAGATATGCACAGGTTGCACATCATTGAGAACAACAGTAGTATTTTGTTATGTTTATTATTAAGTGAAAAGTTATTTTTTAGTTTTTCTGAGCTATTTCGTTCTTCCCATTGAAAAGTTGAACCAACGTCACAAAAAGTGAGACACTAGGACACTGGCATGGTTTATCAGACTGATAGAATGTTGACCTCCTTACATGCAATGTAAATATTTCATACAATACATACAAAAAATTCAAATGTTTTTGTTTTCTAAAGGTGATATAGGAACATGTGGCGAAGCTGGTAAAAACGGACCAAAAGGAGATAAAGGAGAACCTGGTAAATATTATTTTTTTAATATTATTCTAAATCCTCCTATATGGCGATAATAATAATAATAATAATAATAAATAGATAAATAAATAAATAAAACATATATATTTTTAAATGTTATTTATTCCAAAAATGGCCAAAACATAAAAATAAAAATGAAAAATGTATTTACATGAACATGTTTTTATGTTTCAGTTATATTTCCTCTTATATTTACTGGCCATTTAATATATATTTTCAATATAAATATATTTGTATTGTCCAAAATATTTATAAAAATAATTTTGCATTTACCCAAAACTGCAAATTAAGATTTAATGTTGCAAATGTATTTTCTTACCTGCCCCTTAAAGTACATTTTATAAGGTTTAAATGTGTGTGTATATGTAAGCAATAAGGTACGAGAGGCTGTGCTGTATCGTGAATAAGTCACGGCTGAATGGTGTTGTTGCTGCAACCCCTTCAGCCGTGACTTATTTACAATACAGCACTAGCCTCTCGTACCTTATTGCTTTTATAGAACAGTTACCACACAATACAAATATTAAAGCCAGAAATATGTATCAATGCAACTTTCATGAAGTAAACTTTTTCTAAAAGCCCTCCATCCGCTGGAAAAAAATAGTCTCTGACCGTGAACAGCAACAGAAGTTACATTTTCAGGCCATTAGATGGTGGCAAAGACTGTCTTTATGAGTGTGTCAGTCAGTAGCAAAGACTTTTATATTGAAAAGACTGAATTGTTGTGAACACAGAAAGAGACGCAACTGACAAATGCTTTGACTAGTGCTGTCAGTCACAGGAAAACCCCTTAACTGTTAAAAGGACAAGATAATACATCAGACATTTAAACAGATTTTTTATTATGAAAATAGGACTGACCTGAAGGAAAATGCTAAATCTGAATGCAGGTACTAAACTCGCTCACTCGATCTTTTTCTCACAATACTCTTCTACATAATACAGTAAGATTCAATGAACAATATCAATTGAGAACATACAGTTTACGTTGCTAAGAGTGGTTGCTAAGGGTGCTGTGTAGTCATACACAGAACCGTTGAGTGAAGCGGTCATAGCAGTGTTTTATCGTGAATAAAACACAGCTATTGACCAATCAGAATCAAGGACAGGAACTAACCGTTTATATATATATACACTACCAGTCAAAAGTTTCGTCTGCTCACCAAGGCTGCATTCATTTAATTAAAAATACAGTAATATTGTGAAATATTATTACAATTTAAAACAATTTTACAAAAGATTATATTTCAAATAAATGCTGTTCTTTTGAACTTTCTATTCATCAAAGAATCCTGAAAAAAAAACTATTGTACACAAATATTTTGTACAATTGTACACAATAAATGTTTCTTGAGCACCAGATCAGCATATTAGAATGATTTCTGAAGGATCATGTGACACTGAAGACTGGAGTAATGATGCTGAAAATTCAGCTTTGATCACAGGAATAAATTACTTTATAAAATATATTCAAACAGAAAACAGTTATTTTAAATTGTAATAATATTTCACAATATTACTGTTTTTACTGTATTTTTAATTAAATAAATGCAGCCTTGATGAGCAGAGGAAATATATATATATATATATATATATATATATATATATATATATATATATATATATATATATATATATATATATTTGTATATGTATATTTGTATTGTCCAAAATATTTATTAAATAATTTTGCATTTACCTAAAACTGCAAATTATGTATAATTTAATATTGCAAATGTATTTTCTTACCTGCCCCTTAAAGTACATATATTCAAACAGAAAACAGTTATTTTAAATTGTAATAATATTTCACAATATTACTGTTTTTACTGTATTTTTAATTAAATAAATGCAGCCTTGGTGAGCAGAGGAAACTTCTTTTAAAAACATTAAAAATCTTACCGTGTCCAAACTTTTGACTGGTAGTGTATATATATATATATATATATATATATATATATATATATATAATGCAGTTGAATAGAATACAGTAAATATTCATTTCATTAGGCTATTGCTATCATCAGGTTGGTGCTTTTTCAGGTGTTCCTGGCATAGCTGGTATGAAGGGGAAGCGTGGAGACAATGGAGAAAGGGGTCCCCCTGGCAAAATGGGGCCCCAAGGCTTCTCAGGGCCATTGGGTTTGAAAGGTCAGAAGGGAGAACTTGGTTTGCCAGGACCACAAGGCATCAAAGGGGACGTAGGTCCTATAGGCCCTGAAGGACCACAAGGAGACAGAGGCTATAAGGGAGACAAGGGCATACCGGGTCCTTTGGGGCCCCCAGGACGACCAGGCCCAAAAGGTGAGCTTGGCCACCAAGGTATCAAAGGCAGCATTGGTGTTCGTGGTGAGAAAGGGTCAAAAGGGGACATTGGGGAGCAAGGTCCAAAGGGGGACATGCCTGAGATACCAAAAAGTGCCTTCTCAGCTAGACTGAGTGAAAGCACCAAGTTACCTGCTGCTAATGCTCCAATTCGCTTTGATAAAATCCTCTATAACCGTCAGGGTCATTATGACCCTGAGACCGGCCGTTTTACTTGTGCCATCAGTGGAGCATATTTTTTCTCCTACCATATCACTGTCTACTCTCGCAATGTAAAAGTGGTCTTGATGAAGAATGGTCAGCGAGTGATCTACACTATGGACAGCTACCAAGGAGTTGAGGACCAGGCTGCCGGAGGGGCAGTCCTAGAACTGGAAGTCGGAGATAAAGTGTGGTTGCAAGTGGCTGATAAACAGTTATTTAACGGATTATATGCAGATGAAGACGATGACACTGTTTTTTCTGGATTTCTTCTTTTTGCAACCTAAATATGCTGCCTCAAAAAGGAATACAGTGGTGTAAAACAATGCTTTGAAAGAAAATATTTTAGATTCACTGGTGTTATTATAATTTTCAATAAAAATAAATCATCCTTTGTGCTTCTTATTTATCTGTGAACAAAATGGTGTGTATATCACTATTACTATAGCATTCCTGTAGCTTAAAGTCAGCATGAAACGGAAGTTACGATTGTCTTTTCTTCCTTATTGTGATGTATATCCGATTTAAACTGCTTCTCGAACAAGAAAAAAGTAGGGCGGGACTTAATTGTTCATTGGGAACTGATTGGATCATTGTTGTTTGCTCTCATGTGAGTGACAGGTTGCTCAAGAGCAGGGATTATTGTCCTACCCTCATGGTGACACACACATTATCAGAGAAGTGATGTCATTGTGAGCTGGAGGTGAAATGAATGTTTTGGATGAATTATTTGAAATCTAAAAAAATTATGTGCATAGATAAATCATATAATAAGTCACATCCAAGTCAAGTCACATTTATTTATAGCGCTTTATACAAAACAGATTGTTTCAAAGCAGTTTCACATTAAAAAACAGGAAAATTACAGTGTTAATGTTGTGAAATTCATTCAGCTGTAAAAGCAGTGTCATTATTCAACTCAGTTTAATTATTTTCATTTAGTTCAATAACTGAGTGTTGCACAGTTCATAAATTATAAATGTAATGTAGCTATATGTAAATGTAAATTATGAAATGAGTTCAATTCAGATATAAGCAGCTCCACAGAAGATAACAGTGTCAATATTAATATTGACACTGTTATATTATCTTAATTCAGTTCAAGATTCAATAAAGTTCAAAAACTGTCAACGCTGCAATTTTGTAGTGTCATTATTCAGCTCAATTCAGTTTTGCTCTCTTAAACACTGCAATATTCCATAAAAAAATAAGAATTGTTAAATTTGATTTCATGGCTTTGACTGGTAGACCAAGGTCATGGATTTCACTGCTAGGGAATAAAATTGGATAAAAGCATCCGCCAAATGTGTAAATGTAATACAGGCTCATTGGAGAATTTGAATTTACCCTTTGGCTAACATTTGTGCTCATCCCACACTGTTTTAAAGAAATTAATCATACCTAAAATCATCTTGGATACACATTGACGAGGAGGCCACAATATCAGTTAAGCAATTAGCTAACTAGCAAACAAGCATCATGCTAAAACCACTCAACACAATTTAGCAGTCACAACAAATTGACATCCAATCTAGCGAGTTTTGCAACACTTTATTTATTTATTTATTTTAAGAAAATGTAAAAACCCTTTTTATTCATATTTATTGGGCAGGGCAGAACCTAAGCATTAATGTATTTGATTTAATGGCTGAAACCCGGATATAATGTTTTCTAAATGTTAAAACAAAAATAATTTATAGGATACTGTAACACCAAGCATACTGATATCACAGTCATAGTGCTGGTGATTTTGGCTGGCGTCCCGTGGGCAGACTTCAAACCGCGTATCACAGTCGACTTGTTTCTCCGCCCCGAAGCAATCAGCGCAACAAGTGCACTGATGCTGTCCAATACTGTCGCGACGCTGCCTGCATGCAGGCTCTCTGGCTGAGCTTTTCCACCGCAGCGAACCAACTTTAAATTTTCAACGAAGGCAGTTTTGACCGGCAAATCTGCTTCGTGTCCGGTTGGTTTAGGTCATGTGCCGATAAATTGCCTGAGGGAGTGCTCGAGCCACACTTTTAATGGAAAGTTTTCCGTCCCGGTAGGTTTGTGACTACGGGGTGTTTGTTCTTGTGAATCACCAGACGAAATATTGGCTGGTTGTTCGTTCACTGCGTACTTTCGTATTAATCTCTGGTCTGTTTAACGATTTCCGCTAAGTTAATATGCGTAATTCGTCGGACATTGGACTGTCGGAGGAGTTAGTCGCGGCTGACGATTCGATCGAAGCCGCACAACTGTTGTGACACCGGGCCAAGACACCACTCAAGAAGTATGATAAAGGTAAGATTCGGCGTCTAAATAAAACATATCATTTTTGCTTTTATTTAGAGAGGATATATATATATATATATTTTAATGTAAAATAGGAATATATGTGTCAAGTGAATTTAAAATGTGCGTTCAAAAGTTCGGCAGCACTTTATCATCTTGCCAGTGCCGTTGGGTTCAAAAAAGAAGCTGAAGGGAGGAGGAGGAGGAGGAGGGGGTATTGTGTATGCGTTACTATCCCACTTGTTGCCATAGTGATATGT
Source organism: Hypophthalmichthys molitrix (assembly GCA_037950675.1). NCBI lineage: Eukaryota > Metazoa > Chordata > Actinopteri > Cypriniformes > Xenocyprididae > Hypophthalmichthys > Hypophthalmichthys molitrix. The sequence continues at coordinate 15,516,887 of CM075514.1, read as the reverse complement.
GGGGGGTGTTTGCGCAAAGCTTATAGGGGGATCGGAGAAGACGAGGAGGGGGTTGGTTGGGGTGGCGAGGTGCTTCTTAAAGAGCTTTATAGAGAGACTGAGTTAATTAAACTCACAAATAAACGAGAGCTTTTTTTTTCTTCTTGTGGAAAAAACCCAAGTCCGTAATCGCCTTCATTCATTCCAGCAGCCCGCTCTTAAACCTGAAATATTTGTCTTGATCTGCTTGAAAGGTTTTCTTTGTGGTGGAACCAAAATGGATTTTTCCCCAGCTATGTAATGTTAAAGAAACAAACATTTCACTCTGTTTTATGAATCTCTGCTTCTCAGCCAGGAAACCAAGGCCCACTAGGGGTCATCAGCAACACTGCTGGAAAACAACAACAAATGTTTAAACCAGGTTAAAATGGTATGGTGTACTTAACTGGTTTAGCTGGTCTCACAGTCTGGCCAAGCTGATTTTTAGCTGGTTGGTCAGCTCTTTTAAAACCAGCTTGACCACACTGGAAGACCAGCAAACTATTTAGGCCGATTTTAACATTTATTTATTTTTATCAGAACTATAAGTGAATTATTTATTTGTTTATTTAATTAGGGTAGTGTAACTTATAAATAAAGTGTAAAAATGTCTTTAGTCAGCTTGCAATCTTACATTAGCCTATATCTTTTTTTTAAATATTTTTTTCTCAGGAAATATTAGGACATTTTAAGGCCTGAAAAAAAATAAAAATGTCATGAAATTTTCTATAATGAATATACATTTTTCTAGTTATGCTAAGCTCTAAAATAACTTATGAGACAAAAATATCTGTAAAATTATATTCAATAGACCCTTTTCACAGACTGTGATGATGCATTTTAACGGTCATCAATATCGTAAATCCTGCAACGTTTTTTTATATTTTAATTTTTAAAAAAACGTATGTACATTTATAACACTATACTTAGCATTATATTACCTTTGCATCAAATTACAAAAAATTAGTAACGCTGCTGTGAGGGTGTTTCTAATACAAGCAGCTATGAGAGTGACAGTAAAAATTACATCTTTCTCTCTTCTGACTGCCGTTATTGCTTTCCATTTTTTCCTCTTTTTGAAAGTTGTGAAAACAATATTGTGGAGTTTTTCTTTTGCTATTTGAGCAAATGGAAACCCACAAAATATATTTAATGTATTCTCTCATTCACCGATATAGAATTTTACCCAACTATGGCGACTTCCGCTTCTGAGAAACCCAGAAATGTGAAAAGGGTCTATTATATTAAAAGGTTTTAATGATTAAAACCCTCATCCTGTAATCTCTAACAATAAGTCATGGATAAGTCATGCAAATTTATCAATCAAAAAGTGTGGGAACATGCAGTTCTTGAAACTTCAGAAATTAAAGAAATCAAGGTTATTTGCGTTCTGAAATCAAGGTTAATTGCGTTAATCTATATACCATTTGAAAACAAGCAGCTTTGTAATCATTACAGCCAAAACACCAGAATTAAAGTATCTTATCCTACATGGGGGGCCTTCAAACATTGTCTTGGACAGCAGGGGTCCTTGGAGTCCTCTGTGAGATGCACTGTTATAAATGCCTTGTAAAATTGATTACATTTAGGTTTGTAAGTGACTCATTTCTCATACTTTAATATAATGTCGAAAGTCTACCACATGTTTGTCATGTGCAAGCTGTGTACAGCTGTTGGCATCATAATTTATAATAGATAAATGAAGCATGCCAGAAAAAGAATGTCACTGAATTTGTAATTCATGATAAGAGCTGGTTAGAAGTACTATGCACTTTCGCTTCTCTAAACAATTGCTTTACTTTAAGACATCAACACGTCTGCGCTGGAATGCACTCCTCCACACATAATGAGGGAGTTTGCCTTATTACAAGACACGCACAAGGAACTTTAATGCCTCACTGGGTGCCTCCTAAGCCATGACTGCCGTAAATTAAGACTAAATCTCACTTCCCACCCTCTTCTCGACAGTCTCACTCTCTGATACCACACAAATGCATTGGTTTACTAAGTGTTTAATGGTGTTTTGCCAGTAGAGAGCATTTGTTTGAACGTGCTTTTGCTGTAAAGTCATATTATGCAATAAACTGAATTCTGTGCATGCATGCAGCTTAAAAGGATAGTTCATGCAAAAATGAAAGATCTGTCATTATTTATTCACACTCATACCGTTCCAAATCTGACTCACTTTCTTCTGTGGAAAGCAATTAATCTTTGAGAAATATACTGGCTACTCCATGACGCCAAAAAAATGACACCATAATCATACCATAAAAGTGGTTCACTATTGCACTATTTTACAAGTCTTTGAAAAAATGTGATAGGTTTGCATGAGGAAAAGGCAAAAATGAAAATTTCTACATTTGCTCAAGCTTTATGGAAGCTTGTTTCTGCCACTGAATAAAAAATAAAGGTAATTGCAACTTTTTATCTCTTCTCAGAATTGTGAGATATAAACGTGCAATTCTGAATTGCTTTCTCGCAAATTGCGTTTATATCTTGCGATTCTGACTTTATAATGCGCAATTGTGAGTTTATATCTCGCAATTCTGACTTTATAATTCACAGTTGTGAGTTTATATCACGCAATTCTGACATTTTTCTCACAATTGCGAGTTTATATCATGTAATTCTGAGAAAAAAAGTCAATTGCGAGGTGTAAACTCGCATTTGTGAGAAAAAAAGTCAGAATTGCGAGATGAAAAGTCGCAATTACCTCTTTTATTTTTTATTCAGTGGCGAAAACAAGCTTCCATACTTTTTGGTGGGTTCATGAGAGTTGATGATTCACTAACAAATCATTCTTTTTTGAGTCGGATCTTAATAAAGCACAGTTGATGCAATTCACAAATCGGACTGATTCTATTCTCGAGTTCAGCTTACTGATTTCTGACCAGTCGCAATGGTTCACAGCCCACTGGAGATGAAGATTATCAGTATAACTTCTTTAAGTCTGTTTCTCACACGAAGCTATCTTCAGAAGACTTTGTCTTCTGAACTACTTCTTTGTCTAATATGAACTACTTTTATGATGATTTGTGTCTTTTTTGAAGCTTGAACACTTCAGTCCCCATTCATTGTAATTGCACAGAAAAGAATAACCAGTATATTATTCAGATCATGTCCTTTTGTGTTCTATTGAAGTAAAAAATAATGTTACACAGATTTGGAACGACATGTTAGTGAATAAATGATGACAATTTTGTTTTTGGATGCACTTTCCTTTTAAATGCCACTTACTCAAGACCTTTCAGGTTCCATGAGTATAGAGAAAGTTCCAACCTTTCAATAAAGCTTAGCACAGTTTTTCGCAGTTGCATAGACGTGCTTCCTTGACATGTTTTCCACTAGTGGACTTGGGAGTAGACAAATGCAGGTCATGAGACAGGTGAGATGAATGGGGTGTCAAATGTAGCATTACTTGACACTTTCCATGCCTAAAGCAGGCAGGGCGTGTCTGCCTCCTAACTATGCTTCTTGTTCACACTGATAAAAAGGAGAACTGGGTTGTAATATGGTAGGTATCGGTAACCAAACAAAAATGATAAATCACTCTCTGCTCTCCAATGGTCTTTCTTCCATACGCCAAACCTATCAGACTGATTTAGGAGGTTATTGCTTCAATTAACATTTTCTCTCTCTCTATGTACGTGTCTATGTGTGTGTGTGAGTGTGTTTGACAGTATGCAGATATATTGATGCTAGTCCAGACTGATAAAGCCTCATAATCAGATTAGTACAGGGAGAGGGGTGCTGCACATGTTATCATGTGGGTTTGAGCGAGTGCAGTCTTGTCTGAAGGGTTGTCCTTTCGAGTTTTCACTGTGAAACTCTCTTTGAGCCAGCAACTGGTGAGTCAAAATGAGATCTTTTCACTCTCACTCTAAACTTTGAAACAGAAGATAATCAACAAGGATAAAAATAAATCAAAGTCTGGATGGCTAAAGGTTGTGTAGCCATCATAAGCCAAAATGAAAGAGTAAAAGAAATTGCAATTGTGGCTCTGGTAGTTTTCTTCTTAGTAGTTCGATAAAGAAAGCATTGACTTCATTCCATAGTGATGTGAAAGCATGGCAAGACTTGCTCATCTTGATGGACAGATCATGAGAACTGGTGTGGTTGGTTATTCTTAGGAATTTACTTAGTCAGGAAGCATCATTTTGGGCTTATGTGTTTTTATTTGTGCTGTACAAAGTCATCCTTCACAGTAAACACCTTCATTTTGAAAGGGATAGTTCACTTAAAAATAAAAATTCTGTCATCATTTACTCACCAAACCAGTATGACTTTTTTTTTACTAATGTTTCTGTTAATAAAATGAAAGTCAATTGGTTCCAAAACAATGAAAAAGTCATACAGGCTTGGTACAACATGAAGATAAGTAAATGATTTTTGTGCTGAGTGAACAATCCATTTAAGTAGGATTACACGATTTGGGGAAAAAATCTAATTGCATTTTTTCTGACAAAACTCTGTCTGTTTTATTTTATAGCTCCAGGTTGGCGTGCTTGTTTGTAGTGCTGCAAAAAATTGGCCAAAAATGTTGTGATTATATATCATAATGACTATGAAATAATAGTAATCATTATTATTATTACTACTACTAAATAAAATATTATACATATAAGACTTTACAACTGTAAAATAAAAAATTAGTACAACTGTGAAATTACAAAAGGGATATTTCAAGCTGATCTCACAGGAAAACGTAACACTTATGAGGTGCTGATTTCATATGAATTTGTACAATGTAAATGTGTTCCTCCCTGTGTTAAAACTCTTATACAAGTAGTTTGATATTTCTGGCACAGTGAAGTTGTGTTTATCTAGAAGCACAAATTCTCTATCCTCCTCCGCCTGGAGTTGGAAAATGAGTTTTTGACTGCTGTCACTTTGCATCATAAAGGCGTGCGTGGCTTTAAGAATGTCGAGTCAGTGTTTAGTATACTTTGATCAGTACATATTAGTTGTAGGTGTGTTTGGGTGTATTAGTAGCTTCCGTAGGCATGTTTGTGTTTATGTTTGTCTGAGACCTTGTTTAGGGAGTTTAGTTTGAGCCTGACTCCAGCTGGTAGCTGCACAGAGGTTGTTTAAATTCTTAATTAATTCATACTGTGGGACAGTGATGATACGGAGGAGGAAGAGTAGGAGAGAAGTTCAACTTTAAACTCAGAGACTTTGGACATGTGAGTAGACTAAGGAGTGACTTGAAAGTTGAATTAATTGCATTCTTTCAAAGCTCTAGTTAAACAAAAAGGTCAGGTGGCAGCTTCTTCCTCATGCCTCAATGGAGCTGAGTGCTTATGGGTAGCTGGACTTGATGTGATAGAGATCAGCATTTGAGTTAAAATCAACCTATGCTCACACACAGCAAGACAAAGGGTCAAAAGGTGCACGTGGTTAATCTATATACGGTGGTCCCAGGAAGTATTTGAACACTCAAGCCACACTTAATGTATGAATGTTTGCATTAGATAACAAAATCTCAAACAAAGTGGCATTTATTTTAAAGATGGCAGAAAAACACATTTCAAGTAATACGTCACAAAGAGAAGTACAAGTACTTAAATCACCTTGACACCAGCTGATTAAAAGCATAATGCTCATTGGTTAAAAAATGAGAAATGGAAAGGGTTTGACTCAGAGCAATTAAACTATATAATGCCAAAGGTCCAAAGATTTGATTATACATGAAAACGATTGAAGATTTGAGAATCAGCTCAGTAAGGTAAGAATGGATCACATTTAGTCTATACTGTAAGAATCATATTTATATATTTAATTTCCAACAGTTTCCTCAGCAAATGCCATGATTTCTTTTCATGTGAATTATTTTCATTCGGGAGCTTGTAAATAAAGACATTAAAATTGATGTGATTTATTTGTGATTCATCAGTTTATCAGCATATCCTGGTATCTCTGTTTATTCTTACTCTGCAACAAATGGGTTAAAACAGCTCAACCTCCTAAGGTGGACCCCTCTCTCCTCACTCAGAATATAGCAATTTATTACATTAATCACAATGGATTAGGGGTTTTCATTGCTCAGTCATGCTCGCAAAAGCCTTTCATCATAGCGAATATCACACCAGGCAACAACGTCCACACCCTGGTAGAGGGGCCTCTCTTTCTCAGGAATTAAAAAAGCATAGCCTAAATGTTTTACAGGAAATCTTACAGCATTTAGTGTAACCTACTTATGAGCAAAGCTCTAGTGCTACTTACCGACACCCTTCAATTTGCCAGATAAAGGCATTATTCATTCATAGCAGGAATGTTGAAGCTTCGTTTACACCTGTGGGTGGATAAGTAATTTGAATTACTTCACCTCTGCTGAGTTTTAATATTTCATAGGTCAAGTAATCAGACCGGTAATACAAGGATTTAGTTTAAAGTTCTTTCATAATGTAACTTATCAAGGTTATGGTTATCACATTGATGTTGTATTGTTTCATTGAAGTGTGTTAAAAAGTTAAGATCTTCCTCAGACAAAACAGTGGGTCATTTATTGTCTCACTCCACATCACATGCTTTGTGTTCTTTGTTCCAAGACTTGATTTAAGATAGTCAGATGTTCATTGAGATTGAACTTTCTTCAATCTGGTTCTGCAGGCACCTTCGTCGGACCCGCAGGGCTCATCTCACAACAATGACCCGCAGAGGGACTATTTTGCAAAGGAACAGCTGTTGAATCCAAGTCTGATGTCTGGTTGTAGGGTCCAGGTGCAACCGGTGCTATCCGAGCCTTGCTATGAGAACCACATTAACAGACTGAATTGTCAGGCCCAGTCTGTTCCCTCCAGGACTGTAAGTCTGTTTTCCACTCAGACAAAATGTGAGGACAGTTCTTCGCTTAGAGGTCCACCTGTCACACCACAGGCTTGGTCTGGATTGGCCAGTTTCCGTGTTATGGGTTCTTTCAAAAAACTGCGGACTTCTGTGCTCCAAGGAATCCAGAACCGGAACAATGCGATGGCAGCCGGTCAGGAGAGAAACATGTCCTTGATGCTTGAGGACGGCGGTAGTTTCTTAGTAACCAAACGAGAGGTCGCGACCAATCAAACAAAGGAAATTGACAAAGTGACGAATGGGACGTCTCGAACTGGGAAGATGTCTTCGGTTTCAGATGAGGAAGATTGTGAGGAGGAAGAGAGTGGGTTTCAGAGGAATTCCCACTTCTCTCGGAGTATACGCAAAGCTTATGGGGCAGGACGGATCTCATTGCTTGACATAGTCAAGACAGATAGCCCGTCTACCAGTGAGCCTTACCCCAGCAGCACTGTGGAATCTGTTGTACCTTGTAAGAACCTTGAGACTCAAGAAAATGTTCTCAAAAGACTAAGCAAAAGTGCAGATAATCTTCATGTCTTCAAGAGCCATTTTAGACGCAAAGTCACCTCAACTGAGCCACAAAACTCAGAATGCACCCATACTATAATTCTTCAGAGGACCACCAGTTCCTCATCGGTTGACTTACAGGAACGTGATTCAGTTAGGCGTCAAAGCCCCATGAGGACACGAGGACATTTGCAAAAGCTTGTTGGTAGTTTAACAGACCTGACGGTGAAGCGTAAAAACACACCAGACCCCCCTCCCAGAGTACCACTGTCACCTCTCAGTCAGCTACACGATGACTACTCCCGCAGAACTTCCTGTGTATCCATGAGTGGCCGTCAACGGAGGCCTTTACCCACTCCTAGCAAAGCCCAGCAGGCCAACACTCATGAACATATCCCAACTTTACACTCCGCTCCCTCCTGCCCCGCCGTCTTTAGCTCCAACCTAGATGAATCTCTCGAGCCTCCTAGCAAAACTACAGCCCTCATAAGCAACTCTGTCCAGGTGACTGTGTCCTCAACAGACTTCTGTTCAGATGCCCCAGTCTGTCCACTGGAAAAATACTGTGAACCTATGGAGTGCCATCAAAATGGAATAAATGACCACTGCTCTCAAATGCCCAAGCAGTGCTCAAGCCCCAGTCAGAAGCAGACAGTCAATGGCATTAACGCTAACTTGGAGGTAAGACACTCTTATAATATGAATGTTATGGCTTCAATACAAGTTTAGGTCTACTGACAACATTTGTGGCATAATGTCACCACAGAAAAAAATTGGCTCTCAATATGAAAAAAAAAGTATAGAAAGTACATGTATATCCAGTTATAATTGAACTACAGTGTATTTTTGTGTAATTGCACTAGTTTCCATCTCTTTGATTAAAATACGCATTGTGCGTCAAATTGTCAAGGCTAATTGTAGTCTAATTGACATGTATACATGCTGAAGCCAAGGTACAATTGTGTTATCTAGATCTGTTTGTCCGGACGGTAGTATTTCTGTTAGACTAAAGGCTCAGGTATACTTCATTGTCTGCGCTCTGCTCCATCTCCAGCACAGTTGAATGTGCAAACCTTTCAAAGTACACTCCTTTGACCATGATCATGGATGCATTTGGCGCATATGCACTCTAGTGGACAGCTCTTTTCAAGTGCTCAAATCACTCGCACATGTGCATTTGATTGCAACAACACAAAAACTAGGCTGTATGTGGACGGTGTGCACGGACATCAGTGGACTGAACTGATGACAAAAATTACGTTGAACAGACAAGCCAGAGCAGAACGCGGACAATCGAAGTATACTTTCGGCTTAAAGGGGTGGTTGATGATTTCACTTTTTAAACAACGTCTGCAAAGTTACAACACTCAAAGTTCAATGTAAAGGGCGATATTTTCTTTTAAAGAATTCTCTGTTTAAGGACTACAACATACGGCTGGTAGGGATTACAACGAGCTTCTTCCCGGGTTAGTGACATCACTAACCCTAAAATTTACATAAACCCTGCCCCTGAGAACACGCAACAAAGGGGGTGAGGCCATGTTAGGCTGCTTTAGAGTAGAGGAAGAGTTGTTGTAGTAAAGTGTTGTTACTATGCCGTCAAACTTCCAGATACTTTCTGTAAGTTGTAACTTCTCTCCATCAGTGTCAGACTCCGGTTTGAACAATGTAAGGCTGAACAGAGGGACACACACACAAAAACTGTGTATTTGCTCACACCCAAATAGGGGCAAATTTGACAAGCTATAATAAATGATTTGTTGGGTTTTTTGAGCTGAAACTTCAGACACATTCGCCAGATACTTGTATTATATCTTGTAAAAAGGGCATAATAGGTCCCCTTTAAAGCGTTTACATGACATTGTAGGAAGACATATTTTTGCTTTAGTCAAACTGTAATCAAACTTTTAATGTACATGTAAATGTACTTACATGCAGTCTGTGTTTTGTATTCAGACATTACTGTATACAGGAACAAAAAAAGTTTTTAGTTTGTGCTTACAATGTTACAATTTGTGCCTAGGTTTGCTTGGCAAGATTTGCTCTGCACTTTCATATGTAACTTATTTGTCTTTCCTTGAGACGATATTGATTAACTGTTTTTGTTGTTGTTTGAATTAGTCTGACTGATGATGAGCAAGGTTGGACAAGCACTTTTCTTACTGGCGTCTGTCTTCTGATGTCAAATTGTAGATGTCAGATGAACGATTGCCGTAAAGTCAAAGAAGACATGGTAATCTTATTCTAAACATTAAACTGGAACAGACCAGTTCATTAGATGACCTTGACATTAACACAGGACGTCATAAATTACAGTAGACACAGATTTTTGTTGAAGCATGAACTTTTGTGCTTCGCGTCATATGTTCCTCACACAGGTGACCCTTGTATCTGATGATGCAACCACAGCCTTGGTCTGCTATGGTTTAGTAATCGTTTAGAACAAACCAATGCATTTCGTTGCTCTGGCTTGATTGGTCGATCACCCCCTCCAAAAAGACTATATTTTACTGGATGAATGACATATTTCGCAGTACTACATTCACAGTGGTACATTGCTACAGTGTCATATGGGCTGCTCAGCTGTATGGCACACAGTTAATGATTAGCGGATGTTTATGATTAGCGGGATTGCTTAAACGCAGCTCTTGGACTTGAGGCTGGACACGTATCAACAAGGACAGTGTCTCCTCCCCAGAAGAACAACCCAAGGGACGAAGTCCAGTAATCAATCCAAGCTAGCTTAGTTGCAAATGGACTCCAATAGGTCAGGGAAATATAATAAAGATGTAGACAAACTACAGCAAGCCAAGCTCAGCCAAACTTTATTTTCCTTTTCTATATGTGTTTCTGTGTGTGCGTTGATTTGTTTTCATATATATGTTGTGTCTTCCTCACAATGGTGCTGATTTATTGTGTGCCTTTTCAGTGTCTATCGACTGAAGAGAAGGAAACTGATGATCTTGAGGTAAGATCCATTTTTTTTGTGTGTGGATTTTATAGAGAATTGACTACAGGCTGACAGAAACATCAGCACAAACTAGAAAACTAAAATTTGTTTTGCCATGTTGTACAGATAGTTGTTCTTGTTTTTTTTGTCAAACAACATTACTGTTCTAATAATCAGATTTGAAATCTGGCTTTCTGAAATCATCTTGTCACTGTCACTTGCCTCATTTGTCAAATTGCAAGAATAAAAAAAGGCATTCTTTTTCATCGTATTCAGTCATTTTCCAACATGGAGAGTGTCTATGAATTCAGTTATCAACATTTTATAGCTCTATAATTTTCAGCCATTATTGCAAATTAAAAACAAACAAAAAATGTTTTGTGAAGACAACTGTTTTTTTTTTTTTTTTTAATCATATGTAGTAGGTCTTAAAGGATAAACTAACTGCTGACATTTGATTTCTCCTCTAGGCTTCATCAGATGACCTAGTCAGAAGTGCGTTTCTCAAAAGTGATGAGATCTCAGCCTCTGCTGCTTCATCTGTCACAAACACCTGTTCCTCAGAATCCCCCTTGATAACTCCAACACCAATCTCTCCAGCCTTTTCCAGTGACTCTCCCTTTTCTGTAGTGCCCAGGAAGAGGGCAGGTCGCTCCAGACCTCGTCCAGTGTCTGACTATGGCCAGCTGGCCAGCACAAAGTACTGCATCCCAGAGGAGGACAGGGAGTCGGAGAATATGGACTACACTTCCCAAAAGGACTACAATAGCAGTGGTAGCTACATAGAGAGCAACAGACCAACAGAGAGACGTCCCATCTCCGTTATTGGAGGAGTGGATCTGTTTTCATCCCCAACTGCTGAGCAGAAGGACGACACTGAAAGTTTGCCTTCTGTAAGACCTTTTGCACTGTTTCTTTCATCTGTTTTGTTTTGTTGTTACATTTCTGCACATTTTTTGCGCCATAAAACAAAAAACTTTTCAGAACAGATTTCCCAAACACTTCTTCCCCATCTTCCATTATTTGGACAAATGATTGTCCAGCCTCATTGGTCAAGAGTCCAGTTCAGAAAAAAAATGTTCTGATTGGGTAACAGTCAGTCTGATTGATTCATTGATTCAGTCATTCAGTCATTTAGTCATTCAGTCATTCAAAGGCCTGTAACCGAGACAAGTGTCAAGATGCCATTTACAGTAGCTTTAAAGGGGCTTTTTCCTTTTTAATGTAGAACATTTGTGACCTGACAGTATAATAGAGGGGGGCTGCATTGAGACATGATACAGACCTTATTTAAACCCATGTGCCTTTGAGTAGCACAGCTACTTATGTGTCACCAGCATGTGTACTACCCACTGTGCCATGGCTCTGATAGGCCTTGTGGACTTTGAAACCTATTTACATTGACATTTATTTTATGAGTAGATCCTTTTTATTTATAAGCAAGTAACATATATATATATATTAACATACATTAATTTAACAATGTAATTAGTGTATTTTGTAGTATTGGCTGATGAAAATAATTTGCAAGGCTCTTTTAGAGATACTGTATCTCAGAAGCTCAGTCCTTAAGATACAAATGTTTGGTGATCTAAACACTTATATGGTCTCATTAGGTCTTGAGTTTATATATTTATATAATGTCGTACTTTTAAGTGGTTTGAAAGAACTTTTCAGGCCTTGAATGTAACTACTTTTTTTCTTTAGCAACAAAGTGATCCATGTGTTATTTGTAAATACTTTGAAGACATGCTGCAACAGACATTTCCTTGCTGCATCAATTCACTGATCTATTAAATGGCAAATCTGAGAAGACAATGGGGAAATTAAGAAAATTAACAGGGGGTTTGCTAAGGTTAAAAATCTAAAGTTCAGATATGTTTTATTGTCCATCCCACATTACATTTTAATTTTATTTAAAGCATTTTAATGTACAACGATATGTTTCTGAACATGTTTAAATTAAGTATTTATACATCATATCCAGTGTTGGGCTCGTTACTCAAAATGTAATTTAATACTAGTTTCTAGTTACTCCTTTCAAAAGTAAGTAGTATTACTTATTACTAAGTATTACTTATTACTTTTTGGCAACAGTAATTAGTTACACTACTAATTATATTACTTTTTCTTCACGCCCCACAGGAGTTGTAATTGTGTATCTTCCGATAAAATTCTTCTAAAATGTTACTAACAGCATATTTCTGTCTCATCATTTGACCAAAATCCACATTGAATCGCAGTCAGAAGTTATTACAAACACTCAATGGTGATTTGATAGTGACTTTTAAGTAAAAATGTTGTATTAATCTCATTAATTGTCATGTGTAGCTTGAAGCTAATTGTAGCTATAATTTCTCTGTTATCCATATATGATTATATTTCATGATGTATTTTATCAAAAGAAATCAGATAAGTTAGTAAGAAAATGTTTAGTTTTCCAAAAATAATTTTAATTATAGTAATATAATTTATAACGGGATCAGAGGGATGTGAGTGGGCAAGCAATGTAATGCCAGAGTAAAGTAATGCCACAAGTTCAGATCATCTTTTCTCCTGACAAAATCAATGTAATGGCAATATTTCCATCTTTTGAATGTAAGCTTTTCCATATTCCAAGCTTTCCTGCATTATTGGATTGTTGGATTTCAAACTGAGCGTTCCAGGCATCAAAAGTAACTAAGTAATGAGCTGTTTTATGGATGGTAACTGTAATATTATTACTAAAATTTTATTAGTAATAGTTACACTACTAGTTACTGCAAAAAGTAATATTATTACTGTAACTAGTTACTAGTAACTAGTTACTGCCCAACACTGATCATATCAAGGTGGTATTTAGGTTTTTACTAATTATTATTTTACATTATAGTAATAATAGTTTGGGTTGGAAATGTGCATAATTAACATATGTCACAATGAACAACAAAAAGAAACTTATGAAACTAAAATAGGCTTCATTCTCCTTATGCAAATTGTGAAAAATAATTTATGACAAAGATAATCAGTGTTATGTAATGTTCTGTACTTGGCAGAGCGGACAAGCTGACATTTCATTGTTTATTATCACACAGGTCATTGTCCTGCTCTGAACAGTCACTGAACTCTGAATATAAGGTCTCCTGGATAGTGGGCTCTTTTTAAAGCTGCTGATTAAAGTCTAATCTTTCATGTTTTTTTTTTTTTCAGCCGGTTTCTCGTCCTCCAGTGCCCTCTCACAGAGTGCCTCCATACCGGGCAGTGTCTGCCCGTCTGAGACCCTGCATCTTCTCCCAAAGCACACCTATCGGTCTGGATAGGATGGGGCGGCGCAGAGGGCGCAGAGTGCTCAGTGGTGAGTGTGTTTTTGTTTATATGCGTGAGTGTGTGCACTTGACCTATAAACATGGGGGGCTAGGTGGTGAAATTGTTTTGTTGGAGAGGGTATATTGATTTCTAAGCTTGTTCAGTGTGGTTGTATTATAGATGGCAGCTCTGATCCAATGCTTGATGACAGTGTGAGTGAGGAGGACGGCAGCTTTGAAGAACTGACTGAAGGAACACCATATCTCCAACCAGAAGTTGATCTTTTCACTCTCAATCAGGTTGTGATTTTATCCATTTGTATGTACAGTATATGTATTACACACATACACATTCAAATGTTTTGGGTCAGTTATTAAACATTATATATATATATATATATATATATATATATATATATATATATATATATATATATATATATATATATATATATATAATATATACACACACACACACACAATTTTACAAATTAAAATTAAATTTGCAAATGCAATTTATTATTGGTGATTTAATATAAATATAGTTTATTTAAATTACAAAGATATATATTATTAATAATATATAATTTATATTACGAATTTGAAATGTTTTATGTTTTTTTTGTAGACTGAATTTATTTGATATTGATTAAAGTTTTTTTTGTAGATATGACTGAAATTCATCATGTGAACATTATTGTTAACATATTTTTGACTTTTACAATATCATTTTCTAAACTCTTACAGTTCGGGGAAAACAGTTGTAAAAGTTAAATTGTGTACCTTTAATGTTATACAAGATCTACTTTTAGCACATTTACACAAGTTTTTAAAATCATTGTACTGTTTTCACTTACAGGCTGTGCTAAACAGTCTAGGTCATTCACTGTGTATCTTATCTGTTTAATTGAATGTTTGTATGCAGAGTTGTTTTAGTGTATGCATATATACTTGTGTGGGATCGTCATACATTTCCAGTGTATGACATCACCCTGTACTGTTTTTATCGTATCATTTTATCTGACCTTTAGCCTGACTATAATCTTTCTCCTTCTCCAGTACATACACTCTGGCCATGCCGTGTATGCGGAGGCTCTGTGGGATCATGTCACAATGGAAGAGCAGGAGCTGGCCTTCAAAGCCGGGGAGGTGATCCGGGTTCTGGATGTTCAGGAGCAGGACTGGTGGTGGGGGATGGTGGGGGACCGCGAGGCCTGGTTTCCCTCCAGCTTTGTGCGGGTGAGTTGCACTGTGACTCTTTTGGAGTAATGAACCTGAAACAAAAGCCAGTTTGAACACACAAAGTAACAATTAAACACTACCAAAGTATTTCGAAGTTTGAGCACGCAAGCTCATTGGCTACTGATACAGCAGGAACCAATCAGCTGTGCCCTATAGATAATGATATGATTACGAGCAGGTTGAGTTAAAGGACCTATTAGCCTCCGCCATCTAGAGTTTCATGACAGAACTTTGTATTTAAGAAAGCATCTAATCATAGCAATGTGGTTATGTTTACACAAGCTCTGCAATTCGTTTTTCCAGTCAAGTCACGTCACGTTTATTTATATAGGTTTTTATAAAATAAATTGCTTCAAAGCAAGCAGCTTTACACTATTAAAGGCCCAGGTATACTTAATTTTATTGATTTCATTACAGTTGAGCGTGCAAGCCTTTCAAAGAAGACTCCTTCGGCCGTGAGCGTGGAAAGAATCGTTCAACAAGTGCGCACTATTTAGTAGACTTTGTTTTCAAGCGCTCAAGTCACCTGCATATGCGCTGTTGTACACGCACTGTCCGCGCTGACAAAATTTAGGCTGCACGTGGACGTCTGTGGACCCGAAAATGATGTCACAGGGACAGTGGGCTTAAACATGAAAAATCAGCGTCTCTTTCAATTAAAATAGGCTTTATGCTGAATGACACTTGAGCAAACAGGAAAACAAGTCTTATTGCGTCTGCTTGGCGATATCTATGGACTTTAAAGGTAATCAGCTAACCTAGCTAGTTCTTTTTATTGTTGCGGTTTTATTTGATTTTAAATATCTAAATGTTAGTGACTAGATATATTTTAGATATCAATCTGCAGATGCGATGGACATTGGTTATCCTCATTTTTGCTTGCTCCTTTGAAGGCTTTATATTTAACAAAGCACATAAAAAAGATCTGAACCAGAAGCGATGCTACCTGTTTTACAGAATACGGAGGTTTGTTGCGCATAACCCCCATTACAACTTAAATTTCTATTATGAAGCAGCACTCCAGTGTGTTCCTCTTTTCACTCATGTCTGACCTCGACAGACTGAACAGAAGAAATTAACTGGAGAAGATTTCCACATCAAAGAAGTGAATACATACCTGTTAACAAATTTCGTTTTGGCGTGGTTTTGTTCGAAAGGACATCACAACAGTTTTTTAATTTCGTATCAGGGCCTTGACACAGCCTGCACAGTTGCTCCGGGTGACCCAAAAGGAAATGCTACTGTTGATGTGTCATTATGGAGGCATGTGCTGATTGACCAGTTTGGAAGAAAAGAGGGTGTTCGGAATTTTTTTTTTATTGTTTCAGGTCTAGATTAATGCATTCCATTGTAAATCAATGACTCTTTCAAGATCCAACAAGATGAGTCAATCAGACACAAAGAGGCCTTTGGTGATCTGATCAAGATTCCTTTAGAAGTGGATTAACCAGTTGTCTCAATCACAGTTGATTGTTGTGCTTTATCATAGTTACCCTCAGTTTGATTCTCTGGAATTAACCTTAATGATATGTTGTCATCAAGGTTCGAGTGAATCAGGGGGATTCAAGCAGTGAGAGCGTGGAGAGTGTTCCAGATGCGGAAGAATCTGTCCCATCAGATGCACACAAACAAAATTCAGAGCACAGGGAGCAGATGAGAGCCAATGTGGTCAAAGAGATCATGGACACAGAGCGCGTTTACATAAAACATCTCAAAGATATCTGTGAGGTGAGCCTCCATCCCAGCCCTTTCACGTTGACCTTCTTCTGTAGCTTGTCTTGTTTTCTGGTCTGTGTACACTCTGGTCCATATCATAAAGGAACCCTTATCTTCATTTTAGCCTGCATGGTAATCAGTCTCCTATGCCTATCATTTTAAATACAAGATTAAGATTGAAGCACATTTGCCTTCTTTCAAGATAACAACATTATCTCTCAGAATATAGGTGTAGTACTCAGAGTAGTTTAATGATATTTAACTCCACCCAAGTGGAATGAAGGAATACTATTATTACTATTACATATTGCACAGTACAGATTTTTTTGGGGTTCAGATGTTGTTTTTGAAAGAATTTAATACTTTTATTAATTTTATTATTAAATAAATGCTTAAAACCAGCACAACAATTTTCAACATTGATAACAATAAAAATGTTTCTTGAGCACTAAATCAACATATTAGAATGATTTCTGAAGGATCAACATAAAATGTAATAATATGCATATTACTGTTTTTACTGCCATGGAGACTTCTTTCAAAAACACTTAAAATATTTCAAAAACATTTTTAAACTAAGTATTATGATGATTATTATTATTATTTTAAGTATTTTAAACTACATTATATGCTATGGTGAAGATCTAACACAGTAGTATGCTAAAGTGTGGTCATGTGACTTCACCACATTGCTTTTTTATTTATGCATGTGGAGTCCAACAGAAAGTAGTTGTATTTATAAATAAATATCTTAATTATTATTATTATTTGTTTATTTTTTGGGATTGAGTTTGTACTGAGTTTGCTTGCAGTAAACTTAGGTCTATACGGTATATGTATTGTATATATGTATTATGTTATTTATTTAAGCAGTAGTCATTGGATTGTATGTTTCCAAGACAAATTTCCTTCGGGATAATAAAGTTTATCTAAATCTAAAAAAAAATCAAATTTGCATACAGTTTAATATAGTAAGAGTAGCATATATAATTGTATATATCCAAAAATAGCCTGGATTTAGAGGGAACCTTTCTCATTGCTGACCTCTGCTGGTCAAATGCTTTAAAAAGGAACACTTTTCAAAGCAATGCAAAAATCTCTAAATGGATATGTTGATTTAAATGATGCTAATTTTGTTGTTTCATAAAAATCGTTTGTTATTGTAGGGATATATCCGTCAATGCAGAAAGCACCCTGGTATGTTTACTGATGCACAGCTAAAGACAATCTTCAGTAACATCGAGGACATCTACAGGTTCCAGAGGAAGTTTCTCAAGGACCTAGAAAAGAAATACAACAGCGAAAACCCTCATCTAAGTGAGATTGGCTCCTGCTTCCTTCAACAGGTACCTTTACACATTCCTTACACGCACAAGAACGTTTTTCCTTACAAATTGAATATTTCTTTACATGTTTTTCTCCCTGTCAGGAGGAAGGTTTCTCCATATACTCCGAGTACTGTAACACGCATCCAGTGGCGTGTGCTGAATTACAGCGACTGATGAAACAAGGGAGATATAAACACTTCTTTGAAGCCTGTCGTCTCCTACAGCAGATGATCGACATCTCCATTTCTGGCTTCTTACTCACACCTGTACAGAAGATTTGTAAATACCCTCTTCAGCTAGGAGAGCTTTTGAAATACACACCCAAAGACCACAGGTAGCTGTCTTACATACAAAACTGTTCAAAAGTTTGGAGTCGGTATGATTTTTTTTTTTTAAGTCACCTTTATTTATATAGTGCTTTATACAATACAGATTGTTTCAAAGTAGCTTTACAGTGATAACAGGAGTTCATTTCAGCTGTAAAGCAGCTCTAAAAAGACAAAAGTGTCATTGTTCAGCTGAAGTCAGTTCAGTGTTGATTCAGTTCTGTTGTAAATATCATCAATTATTAAATTAGTTCATTTCATTTATAAAGCAGTTCTGCAGAAAACAGTGATGTCATCATCCATCTCAGGGTTCACTTCTCATCCAATAATGTCAGTGCAGTCAGATCAGTAATATTGTTGAATATTAAGTGTCCCCAACAAAGCAAGCCAAAGGCGACAGTGGCAAGGAACCCATCAGGTGACAGAATGGGAAAAAAAAAAAAAAAAAAAAACACAATTACAATTACAATTTAAAAGAACTCTTTTCTATTTTAATAAAATTTTAATACATTTATTCCTGTGATGGCAAAGCTGAATTTTCAGTAGTTTTCAGTAGACTCCAGTCTTCAGTGTCACATGATTCTTCAGAAATCATTCTAATATGCTGATTTGCTGCTCATGAAACATTTCTTATTATTATCAGTGATGAAAACAGATGTGCTGCTTAGCCCTTAAATGCATACTTCGGGTCTTTAATGACCGGGGATGTCACTCACTACCCTCCTCCTTATTAATTTTATAAAGTTAGACTTCAGCCTTCTTCCTCAATTCATTATAAACAATAGAACAAGAAAAAAAATTATAAAATTATAAAAGTATGCTTGTTTTCGCATTTATTTTTGTAAAAATTGCATAGTTTTGCTAAAGACCTGAGGTGTGTAACTGTGTAAGTATATATTTTTTTTCTACACAACAATAATTGAATCTTTGATGACTGAATAAGTGTAATTCACCTTTATTCCACAAGATGGCAATGTCTGATACACAATGATGAAGTGATGTTTCACTCATAGTTACTGCAGGCAGAAAACCCAAAAAAATAGGAATAATGTAATTTGTATCATTATTATTATTATGTAATAATGATTGGTTTGTAGAAACTGATTATTTGTTCAGAAAAACTGCATTTATGTTTTGTAACATTATAAATGTTTTTACTGTCACTTCTGATCAACTTATTGTGTCCTTGCTGAATAAAAGTATACATTTCTTTAAAAAAAAAAAAAAAAAAAAAAAAAAATCTTACTGACCCCAAACTTGTAGTGTATATTTTTAATTATTTCTATTAAAATTATCATGATAAAAAATATGTTTTTCTCCTCAGTGACTACGCAGGGGTGTGTGCCGCACATAAAGCAATGAAGAATGTGGCAAGTCTGATAAACGAGAGGAAAAGGCGACTTGAGAGCATCGACACCATCGCTCACTGGCAGGTGGCCATCCTCCACTGGGCGGTCAGTGACAACACACATTCAACATTACTTAAACACTATTTATTTCTAAATTATTCAAGGTAGCAGCCACATCCTCTCTGATCTTTTTGTATGAAGAAATTTGATTTGCCAGACGTGTGCGTGTGTCTAATGCAATAAGATGTTAATTGGATACCAAGTTTATCTGTTTATTAGATTACTTATTAGTTAATACGCTGGGTCATTCACAGGGCTAAATGTGGCTTTGTGACCTGTAGAACAATAATGTCAGGTTTCAAAGCTTTTTTGAAGACTTCAAAGTTGTTCAAAGCAACCCTTCTTTCACTTCCTTCAGGGTGATGATGTGTTAACGCGAAGCTCCGAGCTCATCCACTCCGGCGAGTTGACGCGGATAGTACGACCCGGTAAGACGCAGCAACGCAGCTACTTCCTGTTTGACCACCAGCTGGTGTTCTGTAAGAAAGACGTCCTGCGGAGAGACCTGCTACACTACCGTGGCCGTTTGGACACAGACCAGCTCGAGCTAATTGACCTGTCTGATGGACGGCACACTGAGCTGGGCCTACTGAAGAACGCGTTTCTCCTACGGCATGCGGAGAACCTGAACGTGCTGTGTGTGCTGTGCTGCAAAAAGAGTCAGGACAAGGAGAGATGGCTGCAAGCGTTTGCTCGAGAGCGCAGACGGGTACAGGAAGACCAAGAGATGGGTGAGTCTCTCGGGTGAAGGCATCCATTAGGATAGGAATATGCCAGTGAATTCAAAGAATGGCATTCATTTTTTTTTTTTTTGGTCTCTTTTTAGGGATGGAGATTACTGAGGCCCAGAGGAAGCAAGCAGTTCACAACGCCAGGAAATCTAAACAAGGCAAAATGAAAAGTATGTTCAGTCTTTCAAACTATCTTTGTGCAGGGTTATAATAGTTTTGAATTGAGTTTTTAATGTAGTATTTATTTCTATTATCCACCTTATTCCCGATGAGCCTACTGTGTTTTGAATTATGGGTAGCACTTCTAGTTTGAGGAACTTTCATTCAAAAAGACATCATATTTCAAATCATAAGGTTGCCCTACAAATAAAGCTTATTCGTCAGTTTGAATGAGCTGTCAATTTTCCTTGGTATTTTAACGTGACATGTCATAACAATCAATGGCAAGAGCTCTTTTCAGTAGCTGCATTCTTTTCCATGTGATTATTTTCTTTTCCCATTTGCATTCTGCTGTAAAGCTTTTCCTTTAGTTTTCATTACAGGAAAGTATGTAATCAGTGGTATTTTATTTTATTTTTATTTGTCTTTGCAATTTAGTTTAGATCTCATTAGTTTTTATTTTATTTTTAAGGTTTTCTATTTTCAGTTTTTATTTTAGTTTTAATATTTTAGGTCTTCCAAAGTTAATGCACTTACTGGTATCATTTAAAAATGTTAGAAAACTTTTTAAGGGATAGTTCACCCAAAAAAAAATGTTGTCGTCATTTACTCACCCTTATGTTGTTCCAAACCTGTATCCAAACCTGTAACCTGAGTTTCTTTCTTCTGTTGAACTCAAAAGAAGATATTTTAAAGAATGTTGGTAACCAGACAGTTGATGGCACCCATTGACTTCCATAGTATTATATAGTATTTTTTCCTACTATGAAAGTGTAATGACACTGGGTCAGATATTTTCTATCTAGGCAATATAATATGTATTCATGGGGAACTGAATGAAATCTCCAAAAACTGTTATATGTCAAATCACAAACTAAATCTGATGAAGTCCTACTCACATTCTGTGTCTGTTTCCTTCCAGAAATGAATTATTCTGGTCATCCTGTGCCTCCCCACCATCAGCCCCTACATCCTCTCCATCAGCGACATGTGACCGTGCCAACCAGCATCCCGCAGCAGCAGGTCTTCTCTTTAGCAGAGCCAAAGAAGAAACCAGCTCACCTGTTGTTCTCACTTGCACGCAGTGCCCTCTTCAGGAAATGACAAAGACACTTTATCAGCTTTTATGTCATACTCAAATGCTTACACATGAATATGTATATTTATATATACGTACAAGTAGGTATGTGTGTGTAAATGACATATGTGCCTCAGTATAAAGGCTCATTATTTAGCCTGAAGTCAGTGTGTTAGTAAGGAAAGTGTTAGTTATCTTTTTGTCAAGAAGCTGCTTCCCTTTGGGTTTCTCCCATTCGTCGTCTCACACAATGTCTTTTATGACAAAGAGTTATATTCAGCTTTTTAGCTACATGTCTATATAATTTTATTGCTTTACATAAGGCTGGAGCCTTGTAAACTGTAAAAAATAAAATGACAAACACTAACTTCTATCGTGTTCTGTAAATAAAGTTGAACCAAATGTACACAGTCTGTTCTTGCAAATACGTCAAATCTAAAGTTTTATTTAAGTTGCTTGTGTTTCAGTATTTTCTATCATTGTCCAAAGAGCCTGAATGCATCTATAGGATAAGTGAACACAAGGCTCACTGTCTGCACTCCTGCCTGGATACAGTTACACACTGTTAGGTGGAAACGAAGCACCTCGTGTCGTTTGCCTTCATTCCGCTGCTCACACTCACGTCGTGGTTGCAGACAGGTATTTTTGGGGAAAACAGTTTTAACAATGCAGGGTCCTAGGATTTGAGATTACCTGTCCAAATGAATGACTGTTTGCCATGGAAACAGCGCGAGAGGAAGGCGGGCAGGGGAGCGAGGATGATGCGGCCCGGGAAGACGCTACAAGTGTGAGTAACGTAATAGTGATAGACCCCTCGAATATCACCATGGTAAACAGTATCTGACAAAATAACAATGGTTTATTAGTTACTGTAGTCAGTTGTCGATTAGTAATAGTCATTTGAGTTATTACAGCAAAATCACAATGTAAAATATTATGGGATATCTTTCAAAAAAAGTAGAAATTACTTTTCTTTTTTGTTTTTTGATTACACATTTATTTTTTTATGACAATGGTGGTAACCAAGTTATATAGTTTTACTGTAATAACAGGAACTGGAATAACTAAGTTAAACTGCAGTCACCATGGTAATTTCTGTGAGAGTTAAATCCATAGACTGTAAAAAAAAAAAAAAAAATAGGTTAAATCTTTTTGAAGTAGTAAGCCTCGAAAAAATGATTTTTTGGATAAAATTCATAAAAATCCATGCATGAAAGTGGGTTTATCTGAATATTGAATAATATACAGAACAAAGATCGCAGTTTATTTGTTTTAACCTGCCTCGGTGGATTGCAAAGTGTGTAATGTTCTCACTATACCTAACTAGTCGAAAGATGGGCACCGTCTACAAATTTGGTTCTAACAAAAACGTTCAATGACTCATCTGGCATCGAAAATGTACACAAATAATTAAAAAAAAAAAATGTGAAGCGTGCATAAAGATGCGTCAAACACAAATCTATGTGTGAACATTTACACTTTGCTCTTTTTAATTAATTGTGACAGAGTCATTGTACGTTTTTTCTTCGTGTATCGTTTGTACTTTGTAGATGGACCCTATACTTGCTATTTTTGTATTTTAAATAAATTTTGAGGCATTTCAAAATGAAATTTAATTTTAACTCGCGGTTGTCTTTGGAAATTATTTAAGCTTTATTTTTCTAGGAAAGACCATGTTATCTCATTGTAAATGAAATACAGCGAAAGAGATGGGATGACATAATGTAAATAATGCATGACTGGACAACCACAATGAAAGCGAGACTCACTGCGATGGTCGCAAAACAAATGACTCTAACTTACCTTTCAGAAATATTTATCTATGTCTAGTAAAATTTACTTACAAAAAGTACAGTAATATCATGGTACAGTGATGTATTAGTTGGTAATACCACAGTACTTTGGTATCTATCTATTGCATTAAAAGCTTCTTATATCATGGTGATACAATGATGTTCACAAACCCATGGTGTTTCTAAGCAAAATGTCTAAAAAAGCATGTTAGCACTATGTCCAATAAACCATGACAGTATTATACTTTTTTGTAAGTTAATGTTACATGTAATTGTTTGCCTAAATCTGAGTATGGAATAATTGTTTAATTGTATTGGGGGAAAAAATGTTCACTTTGACACATTCATTATTGTATCCATGGCTGTAACCAAATATTCATGATTGGGGATGACCAGTGGGTGACCCCATGTCTAGGGTGATTCCAGCCCTAACTGTGCTTTGAACTGACAGTAGTGTAGACATAAAATCTAGATTCATACATTTTATACTCAAGATAACCCTTAAATGCATCTATCAGGTTGCTGTACAATAGATAGAGATTGCAGTAATTGGTTGTAATAATTTATTATGGGGGAAATGACTGAGGCAGTTGCCCATTAAGTCATTGTAAACTCAGAGCGAGGTGGATTTTGTAACCCAGTTGGATCTCTTTCAGAATTACTGAGTGGCTTTACCATGTAACTCTAACCGCTCATTGCAATAATATCTGTTTGTGATAAGACACAACACACACCCTAAATCCAAAGCCACTGATTTCCAATTAAATGTGAAACTGTCTTCTACAAGAAATGTAAAAGACATAAACAACTGGAGTCCTGAAATGACATCAGCACTTTGGTGGCAGAACATTTATGATATCTTGTGATTAGCATTGTGTAATAAAATTATCAGAAAGTTATTATAGTACTCATGCAAATCACTATAATCCAGGTCATCACACTTTTGATTCTAAGAGCGATGACCTTTTTTTGTGAGTGTGTGTTTATTGCGTCAGGTCAGAATGTGATACATACCTGTGGTTTCAGGTAGCTGACGTGTCCGTGGAAGTGGCAACGGTGGACGCAACTCTTAATAAACTATGCAGAAGATACAACAGACGCAGAAGAAGACCGAAAAAGCCAAAAAAGACAATCCCAATATTGAATCTACAAAATCTGGCCATCCTCATCACAGTGGTGGTGTTTGTCATTGTGGTGATAATGTGGTCTCTTCTGTGGGTTTTTATATGTAAGCCAAAACACAAACACTCATATAATCTCCTTGTGAAAAAGTGTATTAAGTGCACTTAATTGTATTGTGTGGACTTGTAGTGTACTTTAAATCTTAAAGTATATTTTTAAAAACATATATTAATGAAATGAAGGGCCACTTAAGTGTACTCAAAGTAAAAGAGTAATTATGTGTATGCTAAATTGTTCTTTTTCACATGGCTACACAAAGTTAAAGTCCACATATCCAATTGAACTGAAGTGCACACTTTGTGTTTTGTAGTCCGGAGAGAGAGCAACAGTGGTGTTTATTTTGCTGGTATGTTCCGTGTTGCCAACGTGGAGTTTATACCAGAGTACCGGCATGCTGACTCGAGTGAGTTTGTTTCCATGGCTACCCGCGTACAGCATGTGGTGAGTGACACAGCATAAATATGTCATTAGAATAAAAGGCCTTCAAATCCAGTCACCCTCACTTTAATATTTCTCTTCCAATAAGATAACCAGCGTATACCGAACGTCATCAGTGTCCAGACTCTACAAACAAACCGTCATCTCTGATCTGAGGTACTGATCTGAGTGGATTTAGAAAGTTTATAATGTCAATAAATGATCCATTGAAAGTCTGAACTACTGATTTGGGCTATTTTGATATTTTTATTTCATTAAATATGACTTAATTAGGTCCTTTGAGAAGTCATAATGGTTTTGTCTCTCACCCCCTCAGTAATAATAATCAAGGTGGTGTACTGGTGCATTTCTGGATGATCTTCGTGGTACCGCACCTGAAGACTCCATCAGTGTGTGAGGAGTGTGTGAGTGCCATCCTCAGGGACTCTGTGCTTATGAGTATGAAGAACAGGTCTTCAGTGGGCTTCCTGCAGGGCCTTCCTGTGGACATCGACTCCATTCTTGTCAATGGTAATCTCAGCCACTGTTAATGCCTTCTCAAGTGCTCCCCATTTTGGCAAGGTGCATAAATGACATAACCAAAATAAATAGAGTCTTTCTGAGTACCTACTTAGTGGTTATTTTACATAATGTTAAATGTTGTGCACATTCCTTGTTTTTTGTGAATAATTTCAGCTTCAGAAGTATTATTATGGTGAATTTATATATATTTTTTTGTCTTCCCAGTTGCTTTACGCTCAGATTACACATCAACAGCTGTGGGTGAGTCAGTCAAGACAGGTATTTACATATATGACCAGGGTTGTGTGCAATTCAGAACTGAATTGAGCAGCCTTTTAAATATCAATTTAATTCCAGAAATTGACTTGGATTTACATGTACGGTAGCAAATTTGAATTTAAAGCTGCAGTCCCTAACTTTTTTGGTTAAAAATGATGCAAAATCAAATTTTGAGCAAGTACATAACCAGCCCGTGTTCAAAACGATCTCCTTACCTTAGCCCGATTCACATAGGTAAGCTAGTAATAATGTTTTCTAATAAGAGCAAAAGCAAAAGACTTCGGACTGCAGAGTGGATACAGAAATTGATATCTACGGGTAATGCTAATACACACTAAATACACATAGTCACGCAATGCTGATGTTGTTAACATTAACAATTTTAGAACAAAGTATAACAATAATAATAATTTGCATGGTTTGACGTGATCCGAGGTAAGCGATTTTTTTGTAATGCTGATTTTCTCAGTTGGTCAGAACAAAAGTGGCAGACATGATACTTACTTGTTCAGATGACATTTTCCGGTGAAAATTCTTTTGGTCATACTTCCAAGACATAGAATCTGAAATTCAGAAGCAGTATCCACACTGATGTGGTGACTGACAGCAAACATTAGATTCATCCGTGCTGAGGAGCCGTGCCGATGCACAACCCACGTAAAGATGATAATTCCACAAATAACTGCAATTCCAGGTTTCGAACAGAGATGGCGACAAAGAGGCAAAACTTACAGACTGCAGCTTTAAAAACTTTAATGTACATTACCATTCAAAAGTTTGGGGTTGAATAAAAATTTTTTTTTTTTTTAAAGAAATGTATTATCACCAAGGCTGTATTTATTTGATCAAAAATACAGTAAAAACAGAAATATTGTGATTATTGTAAACTGTAATATTATTATAACATTTTTCAGGATTCTTTTATGAATAGAAAGATTAAAAAACAGCATTTGTATGACATTGAAATCTTTTGTAACTTTACTGTCACTTTTGATCAATTTAATGTGTCCTTGGCAGTGTACACATAATTGTTTGTTTTATTAAATAATATTATTATTTAAATGTAATTTTCTACATGCTCTACTTCACTCCAGTCTTTAAAATGAAGCCATGGATATCAATATTTACTTTTTATAAAATTATTTAAAAAAAGTAATTAATTGATTTAATTATTAAATAAATATTTAAAACTAAATTAAAATGTTTTAATGGCTGTTAATTGTTTTGACAGAATTTTTTCTAAGTTCAGAGAAATATAAGTAGACAAAAAATCTTTCTACATTTCAGGAAATAAATGTTTTATTAATATTGTATTTATTTATGTTTTGCAAGTTGACTAATGCAAGTTGTGAAAACTGAAAGTAACTGTGTTGAGTTTCTTTGAATTGCAATTCAGTGAATTTCACTTGCAGTAAATTTCAAATCAAATTCCAATTCAACATCCTGTGTGCCAATTCAATTCAAATTCATTTTTTAAATTCTGAATTTTACCCAACCCTGCAACAAACAAACACCTTTTTGAATGTGTATTATTATTATTAACAGAATCTCGCTGCTGTAATTCTGTGTTTGATGGCTTCTGTAATCTTCTCTCTGTGTGTATAGGCTCTCAGTGTGTGGATAAGCTGTACGCAGGTGTTCCTGATGTGAGTGTTCCCCTCAACGTGTTCTCTTCATGGGGAAGCTTGAGCTGCTACATCAAACTGACAAGTGCTCCAGGCTCTGTCATCCGACTCACTGTGAAGAGCTTTCGCATTGACCCTAGTGACTGCATCTATGATTCCCTCATCGTGTATGACTCTCTGCTTCCCATGAGAGGCATGATTCTCAACAGGTTTGTGACAGAAGGGAGTGGAAAGATCTTGATTGGGTTAGTGAAATGAAGCACAAAATAATCTGAGATGATCAGTTTAATTTTCATGCATTCTCTTCAAGGTTTTGTGAATCAGTGTCAACCCCGATCTCATTGGTTTCCACCTCCAATGTCATGCTGCTCTCATTTAGACTCACACAAGGCAGAAAGATCTTCCAAGGATTCTTCCAGGCTCTCATGGAGGAGCGTGAGTTCTTTGACTTAAGTATCTGTATGTTTGTGTCTGGTTGTGATGCTGAGCCCCTTATGTCTTTCCAATACAGAATGTATGAATATTATAGCGTTACCTGCTGGCCCAGGTGATGCTGGAGTGATAACCAGTCCATTCTACCCCAGTCTGTTGCCCCGTCAGTGCTCCTGCACCTGGATGTTTCAGGTACTGCACCTTTTTTAATTTGTAGAGATATTATCTACAGTATTCGTGTGACAAAGGGATGTTTTTTGTTGTCTGTTGATGTGTCAGATGGCCAGCGGTCCTCTGGGTGTAGCTCTCAGGTTCCAGAACTACATGCTAAAACTAAAAGACTCGCAATACTGTGAACACGGCTGGTGGAAAGTCAATGAGATTATGTAAGTGCTATGTCAAGGGTAAATTTCACCTTTTTTTTGGAAAAGAAACCTTAAAATGTGTACTTATGCAATACATTTCTTATAGGAATAGTTAGAAGTCATTATTTACTCACCAATCGCTATGAAATCGCAATAGCCTTTTCTTTTCTATTGTGACGTATCTGAGTGAAACAGCTTCTTGAACAAGAACGAATGTAGGGCGGGACTTGATTTTGTTGATCAGGAAATGATTGGATGCTTGTGGTTTGCTATTGCTGTTATGTCATATGAGTGACAGGTTGTTCCGTCATCAGAAAATAGAAGAGATGTCACTGCAAAAGGGAGGGAATTATTTTGATTAAAGAGGGCACATGAATAAAAAAAATAAAGATGTGCATGGATACATCATTCTTGATAACAAACACTGCAATATTCCATAAAAAAATAAAAATTGTCAATTTTGATTTCATGGTGACTGTAAAAATCTTGAAGAAGCTTCAGCTCTTTTTCATACAGCAATAGTTAACACTGACCAAACACCAAAAAATGGTCCATACAACACAATTTTTGTTCCACATAAGAATGAATATATGAGGCATTTAAATAGCGCTTTACTATGTACTACTGTACACCCAAAACCCTTTACAATCATATTAGAAGGAGCTCAAACAGGTTTGAGTAAATAATGACAGAATGTTCATTTTAGCTGGACTATTCGTTCAGTGTTGACAGTAAGTGATATTTATCAGGTTATAGTCTGATATTCTGATAAACGTTTGTCAGTTGGTATAGAAATAACTGTGATTGATTTACAGATATTGTGGAAATTACATCGACCACTCAACCGTCTTCCGTATTCCTGCGCAAAACCCTGAAGTGGTTTTCCGCTGCAGCTCACGAAATGCTGACCAACCCTTCAGTGCCGCTTACAGCAGCTACAACACCAGTCAGCGTAAGAACAATGCTGCTGAAACAAAGGAAATGGAGAACAATTTCAAATAGTCCTTTTTCTTAAGTAGTACATTCTGACTTACGAGCAAAGGAATAATATTTATAATTATATTCCAGTAAAATGACTCATGGCACCAAATGGTCTTACTCTGGTCTTCTTTGTTTCTCCAAGCATGCCCAGAGGGTCACTTCCTGTGCTCTACAGGCCTGTGTGTGGAGAAGTTCAAGCGCTGTGATGGACTGGATGACTGTCAGGATGAAAGCGATGAGATTTTTTGTTGTATGTTAACCACCAAAACATGTCATCTTAGTAGTTGTACTATAGTAAAACTAGCAACAAACTAGTATTTTGTTAGTTTGATATACTATAGCCGCTTTTCCACCATTGGGTCAAACCATTCTTGTTGCTTAACCATTCCATTCCGTCCCAATCCGGCCCAGTCGATATGGGCATGGCTTCATTTTCCACTGTGGGGCTGATAACG
The DNA here is from genome assembly GCA_037950675.1 of Hypophthalmichthys molitrix. Classification (NCBI taxonomy): domain Eukaryota; kingdom Metazoa; phylum Chordata; class Actinopteri; order Cypriniformes; family Xenocyprididae; genus Hypophthalmichthys; species Hypophthalmichthys molitrix. The sequence goes on along the minus strand of CM075514.1, from coordinate 15,487,260 downwards.
GAGCTCTTTGGAATGTAATACAAATGTGTCAGTCATTTCCTTGCTAACACAAGAGTTTAGAGATGGGAGATTTATGGAGCATGATCAGATATTTATTTTAATTTTATTATTAATTTGAGTTTACGTCGCTCAAATAGCTAAAGAGAAACTGGTATCCAGGAAGAGAGGTGATGCAATAATGTACTGTAAAATATGTGAAAAATAATGTGATTTATGAGCATTCAAACATGAAATCATATTCTAGTAGACCCCAAAAACAAAATCAAGACTTTGAAAAAGAGCATAATAGGTCTCCTTCTACATAATCTTCATTAAAATGCTAACTTATTTTTGAGTTTGTATTACAACAGAAGTATCAGAGGTACATAACAGCTTAGATAGTCTTTGAATATCATCTTAAATGCAAGAGAGAAAGGTAAAAAGGTTGAGAACTACTGGTTTACAACAGTAACATGTGAATATTCACTATTTTATTGGCTGTTATATCTATCCAACAGCTAAACCTCCTAAAATCTGTGGAGGTTCATCCCCTTTGCACCCATTATACATTTGTAATGGAGAGATGGACTGTTCCAGCGGTAAAGATGAGACCAACTGTACTCAGGGTAATATGAAAACTATTTGAAAATTTAAGCTTTGATATGTGTCAATTGTACATACAGTTTTTAATGTGTTGGCTATGCAGAGACTAGCTGTTCTGGAGTCAGTTACCACTGTGGCAATGGAGCCTGCATTCTTAAGAAAAATGCAAAGTGTGATGGCTTACCCGACTGTTTCGACCGCAGTGACGAGGAGGACTGTGGTGAGTTTTACTGTGGTAACATCCAAAAGCATCATGTCACTCATCAGATTGGTTTGTAGACAATGAAAGAGACAGAACAGATTTGTCCTAGTCTAAATACCATTTATGTCTGTTTTAGGGTTTTTTTTAGTCGTTTATTCTTGAATTGAACTATTACTAATAAAATCTCTTATGAGCCAAACAATCAACAATATGGTAGATCCAAATCCATATACGAGGTATCAATATGGAATTGATCTAACTTCAAATGTACAGAATTAAAAATAATATCATGCTTTGGTTTTCTTCGCTCTCATTTCTCAGTTCTTCGCTTGTGATTTTTTTTTTTTTTTTTTTGGTTCATTTTCTTCATATGTGTTCAATTTTAAGATTCACATATTTTTTATTTCTGTGACTGAAATACATTTAACATCAGATTGATGCTATATATCAAGGCATGTTCCACATCCTTCAAAGAGACCTTCAAAGTTCATTTAGGATCATTTACCACCGTGTTTTACATATGACCAGCTAAGTACTCAACCTAAAATACCCTCTGTGTTTCCATGATGATATTGCTGCTATTATTATGATCTAGTGACCTTTTTATAATGGTTGTTTGGTAATTGGTGTGTGTGTGTTGGAGTTGAATCAGAAGGAGATTACAGGAGACAAGCTAAGCTTTGTTCATGGTTCATTCTCTTTCTAAATGCTCTCTGATTTTATTGGATTTGGCTCATTAAATCCACCTGTCATGACTGAACAGTTTATGCACATACAAAGTTTAGAATAATTCAGATATTTTAATGCTTTTGAAAGAAGTCTCTTATGCTCACCAAGGCTGAATTTATTTAAAAATTCAGTAAAAACAGTAAAATTGTGAAATATTATTAAAATTTAAAATACTCTTTTCTATTTTATTATATTTTAAAATGTAATTTATTCCTGTGATGGCAACCCTGACAGCAACATAATGTCGGTCCAGATCCGGCCCACATCTGGTCCGTGTGTAATCCACATGTATCAGATGTGGGCCGGATCTGGGCCACATTATTTTGCTGTCTGGGAAAGCTGAAGTTTTAGCATCATTACTCCAGTCTTCAGTGTCACATGATCCTTCAGAAATCATTCTAATATTCTGATTTGCTGTTCAATTATTATTACACTGAAAAATCATGATTATTTCCAACTTTTGACCTGTATCACACATTTTTACACCCATACATAGCATGTCAGTCATTTTGGATGCCTGTACACTAATGCCCTTTTTATCTGCTTGTGTCTGATATGTTTCCATATGATTTGTAGCCTGTGGCAATCCCACCCCTTTAAAGCGCGTATTTGATAGCGCCTCCCCACAACAGCGTATTGTGGGTGGGATCAATGCGGTAGAGGGAGAGTGGCCATGGCAGGTCAGCATGCATTTCTCTGGTCAGCTGTATTGCGGAGCATCGGTCCTCTCTGATGAATGGCTCATTTCTGCAGCGCACTGTTTCAGCAAAGAGAGGTGAGGAACGTTGGGTAGACCTACAGTATAAATGGTTGAATATCAAAATTTATGTTAGCAGGTAAGTAAACCATGACCTTTCTTAATGCAGATTGAGCAAGTGTGATCTTTCAGGTTGGCAGATCCACGTATGTGGATGGCTCATCTGGGCATGCTAAACCAGGGAAGTGCCAAGCATGTGGCCGAGATCCGTCGAATTGTGGTCCATGAATACTACAATGCAAGAAATTTCGACTATGACATTGCCCTGGTGCAGTTGAAGAAGGCCTGGCCCAGCAGCCTGGAACAATATATCCAGCCCATCTGCCTGCCGGCCCCTTCTCAGACCTTCACTGAGGGGTACCGCTGCTGGGTCACCGGTTGGGGTTACCGTTCTGAACAGGGTAAAGAGCTCAAAAAACAATGACAAATCATATACACTACTGTTCAAAAGTTGATTGAAATTATTATTTTTTTTAAATTAATGTTTCTTATGCTCACCAATGCTGCATTTATGTGATTGAAAATACACTAAAAACAGTAATATTTTGAAATATTATTACCATTACCATGTATATACCATTATATTTTAAAATGTCATTTATTTCTGTGATGGCAAAGCTGAATTTACACAACTCCAGTCCTCAGTGTCACATGATCCTTCACAAATTATTCTAATATGCTGATTTGGTGCTCAAGAAACATTTCTTATTATCAGTAATATCTTTGATGAACAGAAAAGAACAGTAGTTATTTGAAACAGAAATCTTTTGTAACAATATTAATGTCATTACTGTCTCTTTTGGTTTGTCCTTGCTGAATAAAAGTGTTCAGTCTTACAGACCCCAAACTTTTAAACAGGAGTGTAACTAGAAAAAAAGTCAGTTTTTTAGGTCTATATGGCAATGAAATTGCACATTTTTCCTCTGTTTATACAGATAAGGTGCTACCCACAGTATTGCAGAAGGCAGAAGTTAGCATTCTAAGCCAGAGTGAATGCAAGAGAAGCTACGGCCCTGTGTCACCCCGCATGCTGTGTGCTGGCGTGCCCTCAGGAGAACAAGATGCCTGCCGGGTGAGAGGAGATAACAGGCGCTGGACTTGGTCCTGCTTTATGAACCAAACATAAGCTTAGTATCTCATTTCAGAGCATTATTAAAGGACTAACCTTTCTCATTGTTTAAAGTGAGCTGTCTCTTTGGATTTTTACATAACCAGTGTTTGATTGCAGGGGGATTCGGGTGGCCCTCTGTCCTGTCAAGCACGCACAGGCAGCCGCTGGTTTCTGACGGGCATTGTGAGTTGGGGTTCCGGCTGTGGCAGACCCAATCTTCCCGGAGTTTACACCAGAGTGGCCAAGTTCATAGATTGGATCCAAAGACATATTCAAAATGAACTCTTATGAAATGTACAGCCAAGAAAATCCACCTTATAATATTATAATTCAGTCTGAAAATTAACTCACTCAAAACAAGCCATTTTTCACCTAAACAACAAAAAAAAAAGTGTTTTTTAATGGTCTGTCAATCATGTAGCACCATTATAATACATTTGTCTTGAACAATAAAGTTCTTGTTGGTGTTTTTAAGTTAACATTTATACTATATACACTACACACACACACACGCACGTTTTATATTAAATGTAATATAATAGTATGTAATATCATAGAGACAATTGGTGCCAATGGTTCTACGATCTACTCAGGCTTAGTTACAATGCTTTTGAGAAACGCAGCCCTGGATGTTTCACCGTTGCACACACACTTTTACACTAAGGTCTCAGTAAAGTGGTATATGCAAATTGGTATAGCTCATTGGCGCCATTTTCCGATTCAGAAAAGGTATTATGAGTATTATAATAAAAATGGCCTTGGTAGACTTTAATATCAATACATAGCGAGAATGAATAAACATTTAATATGGATTTCTTTGTTGGTTTCTGAACTTTAAATTAAAAAAATATTGCTTGGAGGACTCGGGCACAAAGAGCTGGATATGAGAGACTAAAAAAGAGGAAGATAATGATTAATGACTTTTAATAATAGTCTGTGTGAAATAATGCTTTAATATTGCTTTTGCAGTGTTTGTTTTGTTGCTAGGAAATCAGTATTTTATGTCCATTTGTCCATATTTAATTTATTTAGGCCTATTTTGGCAAATAGCCAATACAATCAGCCGGTAATTATTGCTGATCACCATTTTATGAAAAATTAAGCACAGTAAATTATTTTAACACAGTTACAGCATTGTCCTAGGCCTAACACTGAGGGGGCCGTTATACAACACCATTTCCAACTAAAAAAAAAAAAAAAGTGTTTTGGCCGTTCATTTCACGACAACGGCGTTTTGGGGGACTGAAAAAGCAAACTTTTGAAAACGGGTTTCAAAGTGCATGTTTTTAAAAACAATACCATTATTGTGTCCAAAACGCAAATTTGTGAAAACGGTGACGTCATGCGCATGTTTTTCTTTACAAAGTGACATCGCCAACTACTGGCCTGGCAGCATGCATAATACAGCGTTTTTAGTCATTTTCGCATATCCGTGATTCAAGGGGGATCGTTTTCGTTTTGACAACGTTCTGTACGCGAAAAATGCAAAGGGACGTTTTTACATCGTTGTCGTGAGATTTTAAAATAAAAAACACCCCTATCCACATCATTTTTTTTTCTTATGAGAGTATTTACTGTATGTGTTGTCATACAGTGTAAATACTCTCACAAGGGAAAAAATACTCCCAGTGTAGAGTCGTTAAGTAATAAATACAGTGTGCAGCACACGGGGATATATTGGGTCTACTTTGTTCCCAGGCTGCACGCCTCGCTGGCTCGTAACGTGAGACACGGGGGAAACAACAGGGAATATTTCATCCACACCGACTCTTTTTAAACAAATATTTTAGCTATGCGCTGATGTTTTTCATCCCCAGCAGACAGACCGCTGTAATGATGCATTCTTCTTCGCGATTAATTTAATGACTCTCTAATCATGTAACATCAGACTGCCCATTGTGGCCCATGGCACACGCACACCACGGGAGAAGTTTGCCCACAATTTCTGTCGCACGGATGGCTGTGTGGATTGTACCTGCTCATAGTGCTCCCTTTGTGCCGCGGTGCATGCTGGGTGCCGCGCAGCACCTGTTCACGGAGAGACACGGAGAGTGATTGCTCGCAGCGCCAGACCCGCTCAGGTCGGGTTTCTCCGGGATCTCACTACGTCTCCGGGCTGATTTCTTTGCCCGAGGTATTGTTCTGTATCGCTGCATCGGAGCCATAAGATAGCGGGCCATGAGGACTTTTCCCAAAAACAGGAGCTGCGAAGTTTACAGCGTCTCTGGTTTAGGAGCCTGCGCCCCCGCCGGTGCACCTGCACAGGTAGGAGAGACCCTCCATCAGCACCGCGCGCACAGACACAGCGTCTAGAACGAATTCAACACGGTGATGATGCTTTTGAACACTTAATTAAATGTTTATTCTTACTTACAGAATACATATAATTCAATTGTGTGAGCCTGAGGGAAACAATTTTTCAACATCTCTGTGTTTTTTTAGTGCAGTGTCTCTAACTTTGATATTTAAGTATTGTATAGCAGATCAATACGAAAATAGTGTAATTAAAGTATTTTAATTCGTTGTAAATTAGTGTAAATTGTCAAGTACACAGTGCTGCTATTACAACCTACATCTAACTAATAGAAAACATGGGTGTTTTAAATTATGTGCATAATATTATTTTCATCACCACCTCATTTTAAACATTTTAAGGACATATTTTAACTTAAAACTGCAATTGGAAACAAATTTAGAAATACACAAAACATAGGCTAATTGTAAGTTAGTGAAAATCCAGTAGAAGTACATTGGAAAGTGTTACAACCCTCCATGTCTGATCATGATATGATTACTAGTTTTTAAATATGTAGAAAAACTTGCATGGATGTTATATATTCAATTATGCAAGAGAACCTGCTTATTTATAGATCATACATGTTCTATCATTTTACAATCAAATTATAAGAAATTTTATTTTTTCAGAATAGTTTTTTTTTTTTTTTTTTTTGTAACTTCTGTCACCTAATTTGGTGGTCACGCACACTCTTAAAAATAAAGGTTCTTTATTGGCATAAATGATTCCATGAAGAATCTTTAACATCCATGGAACCTTTCAATTCCACAAAGGTTCTTTATAGTGTAAAAAAAGGTCTTTAGATAATTAAAATGTTCTTCACACTATAAAAATGGTTCTTCACTGAAAGGTTCTTTATGAAACCAAAAATGGTTCTTCTAGCATCGCTGGCAACCTTTATTTTTTAAGGGTGTATGCTAGTTTCCAGTTTATAATTGGTTAAACTGTTACAACACTCCCCTTATCCCTATACAAACTTACAAAGGGTATTTTAAGCTAATTTCAGCTGTGATAATGAACTTAAACCTTTTAGTTTGGCCACCGGGTTGTCAAACGTTGGTCTTGATGGTCTCATGAATGTGCTTGTCAAAGATTGAGTGCTGACACCGCTGAGAGGGGCCGTGGGAAAGCAGACCCTCAAATTACGCTTTGTGCGACTCCACAGGGGAATCCCACCAGGATATCCTAGTTCCGCGACCCCTTCCTCCTAATGAAAAGATGTTTAGAATGATGGGGGGAAGCCAATTAAATACGACACATAGGTTGTTGTAGGGTGACAGAAAGGTTGTGATAATGATCATGACTTACTTCGGCTCATATAGTATGCTGTCTCAACAAGTGACGTTACGGCGGCGTTTCTCGACTTGTGTTTCACAGGACTTTGTGACAAAGCCCATCCAGACATCAAGCCCATCTAGCAGAGAGTCTGACATCAAGAGCCCGGTGGGCAAGAGAGCGGATTGCGGGGCATGGAGTAAGTGGGCGCTGAGAGCCTCCCCCCTCCTCCCTCTCTCGGCTGCCATTGCACTGACTCTCCATTTCCTTGCATGTAAGTTAAGACCCTCTGTTGTAGAGGAATGCTGAGATTATGATCTGGTATGTTCCAGTATAGCTAGTCAAGCTTCTCATCCTCGGCTTTGCCAAGAAGAGTCTTCAAGGAGAGCATGAAAATATTCTTATTTTGTTTTGTTGGATAGCTTACTCATATACATTGGGTTGCTGTAGATATTTTTCATTATTCACATGATCCACAGTGACCCCCAAAAGATGTTTAGACACTTTTGGATACTAAAGTCACACTTAAAAATGTCATGAATGTCATTGTGTTAGATATAAACTATTAAACCAAGTGGCAAACAAATAATGCAAGACCTTTTGTCAGAACTAACTTCATATTTCAGAGTTGTTTTGCAGTTACTATTAATTAACTGATGAAGACTATTTTTGGTAGATATACAGTGGATTTAGTGTTCAAATAATTGTTCAACAATGTGTTTAAATAATTCTTTGTCTAAATAAACACTACAGTTTAAAAGTTTGGGGTCGGAAAGATTGAAAAAACACGATGGTTCGGTAAAACATGATGGTTCGGTACGTACCTTGGTATTGAAGTCACAGTTCAGTACGGGTTCGGCACAGAAGGGGGGAGAAAACTAAACATAAAATTGCTTCTTTATTCTTCTTTTTTATTAAACAGTGGTTTATTGAACAAATCCTCTCTCTTTCTATAAATAAATTCAATTATAATGAACATTTTCTTAAAATCTATCACAGATAAAGCTGTAAACTATATACAGGGAGCCCTTTTGTACAAATGCCAAAAAGGTTACAATTAACAACAGAGCCCAAACTATTACATTCAGCTATTTATTTTTAAATATAATAATTAACACTCAAATTAAAAAAACATAAATTGCACACAAGAAGATTTTGTATTAACTTCTAAATCTAATTATAAAATTATTTTTCAATTATTTTTCTACTCCAATTCATTTTTGAAATATGACCATTTATGCAGTTATTGTCATAACTTGTTTTCATGACAAGTTTATTTAAACATATATTAAATAATTAAGACATTACTAACAGGGAAAGTGAATTTAATGAATGTATAAGCTAATATAGTGCATATATTTAGTGAAACGCTCCTCTCTAGAGTTCATTTCTCTAGTGAACTAACATGCTGTGGACACTAAATGACTTGCCTGAGGTTAATGTAATGCTACATGAGATATTATTCTCAAGCTGTCTTTCATCGGTTGAAACGCTGGTTGAGAGATTACATATAAACATTTCTATGCCCTGTTGTGGCGGTTAGCAAGCAGCGTTGCATTACCAAGCTCCCCCTTCTGGATTGGAGTGTGGATCTCCTGTGACTGACTGTATTCATCGTCTGACTGTATGCACCGAACCGTGACACCAGTACTATGATGGTTCGGGATGAATACACATAACGTTACATTCCTAGCATGTTATGTTTATCAACATTTCAAACTTTTGAAAGCATTTTAAAATGTTCTGTGTAGTTTCTGAAAGCTTATTATCTTATTACACATATGTGTGTTCCTGTTCCCGCAGCCTCTCCATCGCCCTCAGTGTTCTACCTTGGAGGAAGCATCGAGTTCTCCAACCTCAGTTTCTCTCCAGACCTGGCAGACCCGTCGTCTACACAGTTCCGCCTCCAGTCTCAGGCGCTAAGCCATTACGTAAGCAAAAACATACATAACAGTCTCTCTGTGCCGCCCTCGGCAACAAAGCTGGTTTCTCCGTGATCTCTGCGGAATGCGGGCGCTCTCCAGAGACCACTCAAGGAACGATGCTCGCCCCTGGCACTTTCAAACGCAAAGTCCGCCAGAGCTGCAGGTCCAGTGGTGCGCTCGTCCCTCATTGTCGCCCTTTTAAATGTAAAGCAGGCTCTGCCGAGTCTTCGGCCGCTCCGTGGCCCTCTTAAATGTAAAGCCAGCTGTAACCGGAGCCCGGCTCGGTGTGAGGCAGTGCGGTGAGACCGGCTCCCAAAGGACTGCAGCTTTTCAGGTCCGAGGACAAGAACGGTGTTTGTGAGAGGGACAGGGCCCAGGCAAGCTGAGTGAGAGGAAGAGCAGTCCTTCAATAAAAACATTGTCTGTGGGCTTCCTCACACACAATCAGATGCTCTGTACCTCTTTGCTGAGAGGCTGCAGCCAGCGGAGAAAAGAAAGGTAGACCAGGGGACAGAGTAGGCCAGGAGAGAGAGAGAGAGAAAGTAAGGGTATAGGCCACTGAAAGAGAGCCCAGGAAAGTCTGGGCCAAAAGGGCCAATGTGTGCCAGTATCATGGGAATGGTTGGCATTTGTGTCCACAGATTAATAGAGGCCGATGAGGAAACTGGCCAAGAGTGGCATTTTGTCCAGCGCGATGCTCTAATTAGCCTAAATGTAACCTGTGTCGTGCCTGTAATCCCGTTTAATAGTGAGCGAATGCGATTGTGAGAAGTGACGGCCTGCAAGTGTGCTCCTTTGCTCATAAAAGTTAGTCTAAACCCCCTGCCCGCCCCTTCCATCCAGCACTTCGAGGTGACATTGAGCCCCAGACAATGGCGCTGTTGTTGCCCAAAGCTCTTGTTGCTCAAAGCCAATCGCACAAGAACAGCTCTTTTGTGCCAAGGCTGCAGGTCTCGCCTGGGCCACTGATGTCTCACCTTCTTCAGTGATGTCACGCCTTCCGTGGCTCTGATGTCACTGCGACGTCCCGAAATATTGTATATACCAGACGGAAACTTCATGACCTTGGGAGATGTTGTCAGTGGTTTGTTTGCGGTGTGCAGAAGTAGATCTGAAATAGAATAACGGCTGATTGGTAATCAGTTATTACATGGTGTCTCTGTCATCTCTTTACTTCCTTTTGGTTGACGTGCTGTGGACCTAAGTTCTCAGAGTTGTATGATTCTTCACCTTGGAGCTCGTATTACCAGCACTCAGGAATTATTGCATTTAGGTGAGTCTGTACATAAACACACGTCACAGTTTGGTTTATTTATAAATTACATTCATGTTTTTTATCCATTGCATTTGTGTGCACATTGAATAAATTGATTTGTGTGTAATTGGGGCTACGTGAGACTGACTGTTTGACTGAAAAATACAATAATCACTGAATTTTCACATTTTAGGGTGCTGTAAGTATTAAGTAATGTGCTACAGGAACTTGTGCCGTTTGACTAACTTTAAATACCTCTCTCCAAAACCAACAAACGCAAACACGCAAATTTAGCCTATTTCTGATTGGCTAAAAAAGTGTGACCCCCGGTTTCACAGGCTTAAATGATTAGTTCACTTTCAAATGAAAATTGCCCCAAGCTTTACTCACCCTCAAGCCATCCTAGGTGTATATGACTTTCTTCTTTCTGATGAACATAATCAGAGAAATATTAATAAATATCCTGACGCATCCAAGCTTTATAATGGCAGTGAGTGAAACCAGTGAAGAAAGGGCCTCCATCCACATCCATCCATCATAAATGTACTCCACACGGCTCCAGGGGATTAATAAAGGCCTTTTGAAGCGAAGCGATGCGTTTGTGTAAAAATAATATATCCATATTTAACAAGTTATGAAGTAAAATATCTAGCATCCGCCAGACCGCCTTCCGTATTCAACTTAGAAAGAAAGCGCAATGCCTCTTGCAGTTCAAAAGCTTACGCAATGTCATACGCCTTCCCTATTCAACTTACGATAAAAAAACTGACGTGATGCCAGTTCTGTTTTTTTCGTAACTTGAAGACGGAAGGCAGTCTGGCGGAAGTAAGGTATTTTACTTCATAACTTGTTAAATATGGATATATTATTTTTACACAAATGCATCGCTTCGCTTCAGAAGGCCTTGATTAACCCCCCGTTGCGTTTATGATGGATGGATGAAGTTTCTTCAGCTTCATACTCGTTGGTATTGCACACTGGATATTTATTAATATACCTCCGATTGTGTTCATCAGAAAGAAGAAAGTCATATACACCTAGGATGGCTTGAGGGTGAGTAAAGCTTGGGGTAATTTTCATTTGAAAATGAACTAATCCTTTAAGCTTAGTCCCAGACGAAAATGCGTGTTTGAGCTGTTTTAACTGAAACTTAAAATATTGACTTAACTTAAAATATTAACTTAATCTAACTTAAAATATGTCAGTGCCATTGTTTTGTCTGAAGATACACAACAGTAATGTTTTTTTGTTTTTTTTTCTAAGGCATGTTTATAAAAGCTACTTAAATGGCCTAATTGAAATAAGGGCTAGTCCTGGTTTAATCTAAGCCCTGTTTGTGAAATCCATGACTTTGCTGTTTTACAGAGCTGTTAGAGACAGTTGTGATTTATTAGGACACCTATTGCTATGATGTTTGTCAGGTAGCAGGGACATATTTTGCATGGTTTTTCAAAAAATATCACTTGCCAAACTTCTAATCAGTTAACAAAAGGGAATAGAAAATCAATAACAAATAAAAAGACTGTGACAACTGTTAATATTAACCACAAAAGTCCAGTGTTGTTTTAGTCTTATTTATTTAGTATTATAATATTTATTTAAATAGCTTTTATTATTGTATTTTAAGTTTTGATTTCAATTAGTCATTTTGTTGTGTGATTTTTAATGCTTCTATAATAAATGATCAAACGTTACAATGCAGACGTTAATATTGTTACAAAAGATTTCTGTTTCAAATAAATTCTGTTCTTTTCTATTCATCAAAGAATCTTGAAAAAAAAAAAGTATCACGGTTTCGACAAAAATATTTAACTTGCACAACTGTTTTCAACACTATTAATAATAATAAATGTTTCTTGAGCAGCAAATCAGCCAATTAGAATGATTTCTGAAGGATCATGTGACTGAAGACTGGAGTAATGATGCTGAAAATTCAGATTTGCCATCACAGGAATAGGTTATATTTTAAAATACATAAATATATAAAATAAGACAGTTATTTTAAAATGTAATTTCATTTTTAGTGTATTTTTGTTCAAATAAATGAAGCCTCGGTGAGCATAAAACATTAAAAAAAATTTGCAGACCCCAAACATTTGAATTGTAGTGTAGGTGTGATGCCTTATTGCAACTCAACTGTGCAAACTTAGTAGTCATTTACCCAGCATCACTATTTGTGAGCTGTTTCTATGTCTTCATATATTTGGCATCTGTTAGCATTTGCAATTTTGCCTATTAGCACATCAACTCAAACTAAATCAGTTTTAGGTGTTGCCATCTTGTTAAAAGTCATGTGTCCTGATGACAGTGAAGGAGTGGAAGGTCTTTGTGTGTACTACTGGAGTAAATTCTCTGCTCCTCCCGCTATTGCTGAGGAACTCCGGAGAGTGAATCCGGCCCGACTGCAGCGTCGTCTACCTGGAACCAACAAGGTTCTTTTTAGCAAGAATGAGGAACGCTACTACATGGAGAGGGATGAGGACACACTGCGTCTGCTGGGTTAAGAGCATTTCATCCCTCTGTTTTTATCCTCTCCAAAGTAAGGAAAACATCTAAACGTGTGTTTCTATGTGTGCAGGTTTGAATCCAGATGACGGTGGTGATGCTGAGGATGATGACGATGAAGATTCTGATGACAAAGCGGAAAAAATAAAGAACCCAAACTCTTTACAGAGTGGCAAGTGGCAGTTGGGGCTGCAGGGTACAACCATAATACACTGTAAAGCCTGTTGAGTTTACTCACATGATTTATGAACACTGACTCATTTGATTTGCCAAATGTTGGTTAAACTAATTCTTCTGTATCCTCCATGATACATCGTACTGTGAGCGAAGAAAAACACAATATACGCCACAAGTAGGTAAGGCAATTCAAATGCAACCATGTCCCATTAATCCTCTGAGTAAACTCTGCATGCAAGTCCCTCAACCAGGCAGGTCTTACAGTGTACTATCACTACCGTATAGTGTCTGTCATGAAAATTCCTCTACAATCATTATTTTCTGATTGTATTCTTAATCTGTTCTCTCATTCTGATCATTTCTTACTCCTATCTGCCTAACAGCCATGTCTTTTGACCTGTACGCTAAGTACGGGAACAATCGCACACTCAGTCTTGTCAGTCCGAAGAAGCCGTATTACCAGTGGAGGCTGCGGGTGCCGTCCGGCCACGTCGTGCGACTGGTCATTCTCACACTGCAAGGGGCAACACCAGGAAGCTGCTCTGCCAACAAACTGTCTGCTTATGATTTTCTACTGCCGCTTCAGAACAAGATCATCGCTAGGTAAGTGTAACATCACATAGAGGAAAGCAATTTTTGTCCATTTGCAGCATCGACACATACTCTCAGAACATAGTCTGTATGTTTCCTGGCCTTAATTTGGTGCTCTAAAATTGAATTATAATGCTTAGGGGCCAGTTGTTCCAAAAGTTTAATCTGGATCAGAATGATCTGGATTTGGAAATCTCATGTTTTGCTATCCAGGATCAGGTAATCCATCTTACTTTTGTGCTGGTTTTTTCAAAGCAAAATTGGATTGGATCACCTTGATGCAGATACACACTTTTTCAGATTACCAAATCTGGATTATAGTGCTCTACGGAGCCCCTAATTCATTGTAATGCATCCTTGAAAGAAAAAGATTTTCTTTCAAATTTTACTGACTTCAAACTTTTGAACAGTAGTGTATATTCCAAGTCTTCTGAATCCATATGATCGTTTGTTGTGAGGAATAGACATTTTAAGTTGATAGTTGCTGAACATCTCTGCTGTAGCTGTCAAATATGCCGCATCAAGACCGGGTTTGATGTCAATGGCAAGATATGAGCACAATATGATGTGGCACTCCACACCTGAATGCTGTTTTTTTGTTTTCATCCTGTCATTGTCATAGTAAAGTGGCCTGAACATCAAACATCATCTCTCTTCTTCACAGATGGTGTGGTCTGCCAATATCAGGAACGTCCCCTGTAATGAAACTGACATCTTCTGGGAACGTCATGCTTGTCACATTTTCATTCAGTCGTCAGAGGCAAGGAGCCATCTTCAAAGCTTATTTCCAGGCTATACCCAAAACCGGTGTGTGAATTAGTTGTCAGCATGAGATGCTAACATTGTAGTTTTATTCCACTCAGATGTTAGAATTTCTTTGGTTCCATGTCACTGTTTTTCTATAGAGTGTGGTGGTTTCCTCACTGCATGGAACGGCACAGTGACGTCCCCTTACTACCCCGCCTACTACCCTCCAAATGTGGACTGTAACTGGAAAATCAGGGTGAGCTAAGGCTAAAGGCTTTCCCATGTATCCCCTGAGCCTCTTCCCCAGTGTTAGCATGCATGCCCTGTGAACCACATTCAGAGGCCTGGGATGCTCCCTCTTTGAGACGAGGGCCGCAGGGTGGCTGCTGCTTTGTGTAAGAGTGCGTCCGTTGAGAGTCTGGTTTCACTTTTAGGCTCCGTTGCCGGGATACCTTCTCTCTGTGACCATTGTGATGCTAGACATTCAGGATTCACCAGCCTCGAGCACCTGCGAAAAAGATTGGCTGGAAATAGGTGGCGTCAAGTGAGTGTCACGTCTTTCACGTGTTGAAAACAGTTGCCTTAGACTTCCGTATATGAACTGTGGGTCTTATAATGTTTATAATGCATCCTATGAGAATTTTTTGCTGAACTAACAGTACATTTGTGTGCATGTCTATATATGCATGTGTATGTTTTTTCTATGCTTCCACAGGCTCTGTAACCCGGTTGGGGACAGCAGCAGAAAGAGGATCTATTCTTCACCCGTCCTGCTGCACTTTCACTCGGATGAGTCTTTGACACATCAAGGTTTTTACCTGATCTACAGAGCCTTCTCTCCTGAAAGTGGTGAGTTCTTTGTATTCTGTTTTTATCTATAGTTATTTTGCATCTGGAACAATTGTCTCTCTTACTGCTTTGTGATGTTTCAGGGCCATTAAAAGTAAAGCATTATCCTGATGTTGTTGTTTGTTGTTGTTTTGGTGACAAATATTAGATAAAATATTAGAAAAATATTATGTAATATAAATAATTATTTATTTTAAATTACTTTTGATTATTAATTATGTTAACCCTTTAAAGCATAGCAATCACTACAGTGGACAGCTATTCAAAAAGCCATTTCTTGCGTGTGCATGGGTTTTGATTGCACAGTTGCACATCAACCATTACAGTGGACACTAGTGCATCGTCCTATACACTGCCACCAAGTGGCAAGCCATTGTATGTGGAATTTTTTTTCTCCAAACCAAGATGACCAACCACCAGTCAAAAATGCCAAATTTCTCTGGAATATCCATCCATTTCTTTTATTCTAGGAGACTCTTGCAGGCAAAAAAATGTTGTAACATCTAAGAAGTCATATCATTGTTAAATTTTCCATGTATTGATTTTAGATTCTGATTAATCATCTATCCACTAATTTGGACATCATGTATCACTAGTTAAATGTCAGCTATAATTCATACTATTACTGTGACTGTTGTTCTTGAAAATACTTCA
This sequence comes from Hypophthalmichthys molitrix, assembly GCA_037950675.1. Lineage (NCBI taxonomy): Eukaryota > Metazoa > Chordata > Actinopteri > Cypriniformes > Xenocyprididae > Hypophthalmichthys > Hypophthalmichthys molitrix. The sequence goes on along the minus strand of CM075514.1, from coordinate 15,471,605 downwards.
TCAATAACTTTTTTGTTTGTAAATAAATGTATTTATGTCATTTGAATGTAATTTGCAGAGTTATGTTAAAAAGTAATCTGATTACATAATGCATGTTACTTGTAATGCGTTACTTTGCTTGTTGCATCAAAAAAGTAATCTGATTACATAATGCATGTTACTTGTAATGCGTTACTTTGCTTGTTGCATCAAAAAAGTAATCTGATTACGTAATGCATGTTACTTGTAATGTTATTTTACCTGTTACATCGAAAAGTAATCTGATTACGTAATGCATGTTACTTGTAATGCGTTACTTTACCTGTTACATCAAAAAAGCAATCTGATTACGTAATGCATGTTACATGTAATGTTATTTTACCTGTTACATCGAAAAGTAATCTGATTAGGAAATGCATGTTACTTGTAATGCGTTACCCCAACACTGCTCATTTCAGATGAGACTGAAAACACCTGATCGCTAGTTTTTTCCACAGTCTGAAAACATCAAAAGATCAATGTAGATTTCAGTCTGTGGTTTTCTCAGAGAGGAGAGCTATGGTAGAAATGTGTTCAGAATTATGAGCTAATAATAGTAAATCAGCGTACTCTGGTAGACTGGAGGGAACATGAGCATTTTCTACATAGTCTGAGTTAGGTTTCCACACATGGGAAAAAATGAGGTTGTCATAATTCATGCAAAGGGTTAATTAAATTTTTTAATCATGATTTTAGCTGTGTCCCATATTTTGTGTGCAGCCCTGTTGCCACATGATTTTCCCTGTTACAGAAAATACAGAATCATTACAGAATCATTCTTATTCAGAATACAGAATCACTCTTTAAATTTGTGACATCTAAAATGCAACATCATTTGCACCCTTTCTACAGCATGGTAAAAAGACAAATAAATAATATCATTACATTTTGTCAATTTTTTTACACACCTTTTAGTGCTCACTGCATTTAAGCTCAATCATTACCCAAGTTACTAGGGAAACATTGATTTGATCAGAAGTCAACTTTTTATGAAGATTAACTAATTTTTTATTTTTCCAACAAATGATCAGTGAATGTAATCATTAAGTTTTTTTAAGAGTATGAGGCCATATTTAGTACCCTACTTGGGAAATGGAAAATGTAGTTACAGATTCATTTCATTTCAATGAGGTTTTATCAACAAAGTTCTATTTAATTATATGTAAGTGTGAACTTGTGAATCCAAAATAAAATTAACTTAACTTATCATGACATTACAAAGAAAATAAATGTAATCTTACTGAATCATTTTCAATGCACAAATGTATAGCCCAGTAAGTAATGATCATGTTTATTCTCCCGTATTAGCATGTCCGAGGCAGTTCCGCTGTGGAGATGGCAAGTGCATTCCTCTGAGGAAAGTGTGTGATGGAGAAAAAGACTGTTCTGATGGACGAGATGAGGCTAAATGCAGTAAGCGCAAAAGTTACATTTAAATTTTATACTTGCATTCTTTTCTGCCATCCATTGTTGTCTCATTTAAACCTGCTCTACTTTGCTTTTAGACACGTGTAAACCAGGAGAAGTTTATTGTAACGGTCAGTGCAGACCACACAACCAGTGTAACACGGCATGTGGTGACAGCAGTGAAGAAACTAACTGTGGTAAGAGTGCCTATCAGTCCTTATGAAGACTTAATACTTCATGCAGCAAAATTGCTCTCTTCCTGCATTCACTGATACCCAGAGATGTCTATTTTTATTGCTACAGACGTGTGGAGAGAGTTTGTGGTAAGACCTACCTAAGTTCTGGTGTGTATGTGTGTGTGTGTGTGTGTGTGTATACACCTATGAGTTTGTCAAGCTCATTTCTTTTTGTGCTCAATTTGCCCACTTTTTAGGAGGTAAATGCTACCATATGTGCCCAAACAAAATCTGCCTCCCCAAAGCATCAGTGTGTGATGGGATTGTGGACTGCAAAGATCGCAGCGATGAACTCAACTGCACAAGAGCATGTGATTAAAACCCACTTTGCCTACAATTTCTTTCTATTCAGTCATCTTTCAGGGCTTTTTGGCCCCAAAAAGTATTTGGACAGTCAAGCCACATGATTTTCAGTACAAACATATTCTTAACAAGCACACATGACAGAGTCCGAAAGACTGTGTCTGAAATATTTTTATGATCATATGGATTGAGACAATGTTTATAATTTCATTATTTTATCAATGATGCCAAATTATGTCTGCCTGATCCTTTGCAGTTTCAAAAGGATGCTCTCCCTCCTCCTACAAATGTGCCAGTGGAAAGTGCTTGAGTAAGATCAATCCGGAGTGTGACGGCATCAAAGACTGCAAAGATGGTTCGGATGAGTTGCGCTGTGGTGAGCTTGTTTAAAGAATAACATTTTTACTTCAATTTAACTGCTTATAATAAAGATTCTTTGCTTGCAACAGTAACAAATCCTACAAATGTCATGCTGTGCATTGTAGGTTGTGGCACAAGGCCCAGGAAGAGGGCAAAGATTGTGGGTGGAACGGATGCCCAGACAGGCTCATGGCCATGGCAGGTCAGCCTTCAAATGGAGCGCTATGGTCATGTTTGTGGGGCATCTTTGGTGGCCAGCCGCTGGCTCGTCTCTGCAGCTCACTGCTTTCAGGACTCCGATGCAATCAAGTGAGGTTTTATTCAGGCACCTACACTGTTGTTAAAGGATTGGGGTCAGTACGAATGTTTTTTTTTGTTTGTTTTTGATTCAGCAAGGATGCATTAAAGGGACAGATCACCCAGAAAATTCTGTCATCATTTACTCATCCTCAAGTAGTTTCAAACCTGTATGAATTTCTTTGTTCTGCTGAACACACATTCTGCTGACATTCTTCCAAATATCTTCCTTTGCGTTCAGCAGAACAAAGAAATTCATACAGGTTTGGAACTACTGGGGGGTGAGTAAATGATGAGTAAATGCATATTAGAATGATTTCTGAAGGATCATGTGACACTGAAGAGTAATGATGCTGAAAATTCAACTTTGCCATCATAGGAATAAATTACATAAGAGACTTCTTTCAAAAACTAATTTTATTAAAAAATTAATTGCTTTTGAATCGTAGTGTTTATACTGTCCATCTGTTTTATTATTTTATTTTATTTTATTCTTTAAACTTTAAAGGGTTAGTTCACCCAAAAATAAAAATTCTGTCATTAATTACTCTCCCTCATGTCGTTCCACACCTGTAAGACCTTCGTTCATCTTCGGAACACAAATTAAGATATTTTGATGAAATCCGAGATTTTTTATCCTCTTTGAAAGCAATGAAATGACCACATTCAATGTCCACAAAAGTAGTAAAACATCCTTAAAATAGTCCACTTGAGCCGGCGTTCGGACGTAAACACGGAAACGCAGCACTACACCAACTGCGTAACAGACTGACAGGAAAGAGGAAAAATTGTTGAATAAAGTTGTTATTTTAGTTTTGTTTTTGCTCACAAAAAGTATTCTCATCACTTCATAACATTAAGGTTGAACCACTGTAGTCACGTTGACTATTTTAATGTTGTAAATGTTTTTACTGCTTTTCTGGACATGTGGTAATAACGTTGCAGTCTATCGGAGGTCAGACAGCTCTTGAATTTCATCAAAATATGTGGGTGTGGAACAACATGAGACACAGTGTCTAAATCTGTTGTCTCTCGCATTCCAAAATACGTGACGCTTCAGCTATAAGTGTTTGTTCATGTTTTGGCAGATATTCTGATGCACGGTCATGGAGGGCCTACATGGGTATGCGAGTAATGAACTCGGTCAGCAACGCAGCAGCCACCAGACAAATTCGCCGTATTGTCTTGCATTCGCAATACGACCAATTCACATCCGACTATGACATCGCCCTACTAGAACTAAGCGCCCCTGTTTTTTTCAATGAGTTGGTACAGCCCGTCTGCATTCCTGCCGCCTCTCATGCCTTTACCTCTGGAACCAGCTGTTTTGTCACCGGCTGGGGGGTTCTGACAGAAGAAGGTATGTCACCATGTAGAAATGCATTCCAAACAAACAATTGCTTCTTGTTCAGCTGAAACAAGTCAGCTTTATTTTCACTTTTAAACACATGATTCATATGATGACTAAAGATGAGAAAAATGCATTCCAAAGTCATCTTTGACCACACTCACTGAAAAATCCCCCAACATCCCCATCAAAATGGAAAGTCACACATTAGATATGCTACCTGTAGTGCTAAATAAGTACTTATGTTTTTATGGTGATCTTTTTTAAAATTGATCCTAAAATGTATGCCTAACTAATAAGAAGTTACTGAAGTTGGTTTAAATTTATTCTTATATTTTAAATAAAGGCTTATTGTACATCCAGCCAGTTGTTGTCGCAAAATAATCCCCAACAGGTTGATCAGGAACCTGATGCAAAGCCTCAAGCAGTTTTGGATCCTAGAAGAACAAACAAGTTCAAACAAGATGAACAATTAAGGGATAATATACAGTTGTATCATTTATTACACAGCACATTAATAATGACGGGGACATGAAATATTCATTTGAGAAGAAACTGTTTTAAAATCTTACCTGTGTATTATCTTATAATCCATTACAATGTATAAAACAATCATTCTAGCAATAAGACAAACACTTCAACAATTTAACAATAGGCCTACTATTAATACTGAAGATCTTAGTTTACTCAAAAATGAAAATAATGTCATTTATTACTCACCCTCATGTCGTTCCACACCCATAAGACCTTCGTTCATCTTCGGAGCACAAATTAAGATATTTTTGATGAAATCCGATGGCTCAGTGAGGCCTGCATAGACAGCAATGGTACTTCCTCTCTCAAGATCCATAAAAACATATTTAAATCAGTTCATGTGAGTTCAGTGGTTCTATCTTAATATTATAAAGCAATGAGAATATTTTTTGTGCGCCAAAAAAAAAAAAAAAAAAGACTTTTTAACAATATCTAGTGATGGCCGATTTCAAAACACTGCTTCATGAATCTTTTGAGTCGAATCAGTGATTCTCATCGCTTTATAATATTAAGGTACAACCAATGTACTCACATGAACTGATTTAAATATGTTTTTAGTACCTTTATGGATCTTGAGAGAGGAAGTACCATTGCTGTCTATGCAGGCCTCACTGAGCCATCGGATTTCATCAAAAATATCTTAATTTGTGCTCCGAAGATGAATGAAGGTCTTATGGGTGTGGAACGACATGAGGATGAGTACTTAATGACAGAATTTTCATTTTTGGGTGAACTAACCCTTTAAACCTTATTGTAAGTGTTACCAAGTATTTTTATATCAGTAAACTTTAAAAAGCAGAACGGTTTTGGAAATATTATACAAGTAAATTATGTTGCATATACCGTTTAATATCATTAAATGCGTTGTTTTATCTAAAACCTTCTAAATTTCAGGCGAACTGGCAACGTTGTTGCAGGAGGCCACCGTTAACATCATCAGTCACAGCACTTGCAATAAAATGTATGACGATGCGGTCACTCCCAGAATGCTTTGCGCCGGAAACGTTCAGGGAGGAGTGGATGCTTGTCAGGTTAGTGTGCACTTAGTCACTATTTATGTGCTTCACGGTTCATATATTCACATCTTTGTTCCCACAGGGAGACTCTGGTGGACCTTTAGTGTGTCTGGAACGTGGCCGCAGGTGGTTTCTAGCAGGCATCGTGAGTTGGGGTGAGGGCTGCGCTCGACAAAACCGGCCCGGAGTTTACACACGGGTCATAAAGTTCACAGACTGGATTCACCAGCAGACGAAAGGCCAGGTGTGACGCACGCTTGCATATTCACACATATATTTACACCAGAGAACGGGTGATTTGCCCACGATCGAGGTGCTGCGGCCCAGCTTTCGTGGTGCCCAGACACACAGCAAACATCAACACCTCTGCATCGGAAGCGATTTCCCACCAATTCCTGTTGCTCAGCGTTTTAAACCTCCACCCACTATCTGCCAGCAGCTTCACTCCCTTCTGTGATTCTTTATGCCCCAAACTCTTACAAACCACAAACCAACTGTACTCTCTAAAGCCTCGACAGTGGACTACTAGTGTAGATATTATAACAAGCAGGTTGAGGAGATACACGTCTTTCATTATTTGCAGTGGAATGAGTTCTCTTGGTAAGATTTGTATTATTTGCATACAGTGACTAAATATTAGTTTTCATTCATTTATTCATGGTAATGGAATCATTTTGATTTTTTTTTTTTTTCATTGTTTAAGGATGATATAAACCCTCAGCTTCATTGTCCATTTCAAATATGTCCAACTGTGAAATTGATCGCATGTCAGAAATTATGACCAACGTCAATTTAGTCTTGTATTATTAATATTATTACCATTTTATATGTTTTTATAGGGATTTTGTTTTAATAAATGATTGTTGGCTTCTCCTCCAGTGGGAGAAAGCAATGGCAGCCCCTAAGACTCTCTCTCTACTGGTTGTGATTTGACGTTACATTACTCCTTTAGTTATGCACACTTTATGATCTGTATTCCTGACAACCGGATGTAAATGTCAAAACTGAGCAAATGTTGATACTTTATAATAGATATATGAAAATAGGACTATATTAAAAAGAGGTGCTACATTACTTCCATTCTGTGATTTATTTTGTTAATACTTGCATGTTACAGTGAAGTGTAATTCATGACTAAGTGTTGTTTAAAGGGTTAGTTCACCCAAAAATGAAAGTTCTGTCATTTATTACTCACCCTCATGTCGTTCCACACTTGTAAGACCTTCATTCATCTTTGGAACACAAATAAAGATATTTTTGATGAAATCCGATGGCTCAGTGAGGCCTCTATTGACAGCAAGTTAATTTACACTTTCAAATGCCCAGTGTAGAAGCCATATGGTTACTAATGTTGTTACTCAATTTCTTTACTTATGTTATTATATTTTTGTACTTCCACTTTAAGGGGCCATTTTGAGATTTTCCTGGGGTCAAAATCAAAGATACTTTCCCATCTGGAAGTGGCTATTGATCAAAAGGAAGCCACTACACCCAGAAAGCTACTAAAGACATATTTAAAACAGTTCATGTGAGTGGTTCAACCTTAATGTTATGAAGCGACGAGAATACTTTTTGTGCGCCAAAAAAACAAAATAACAACTTTATTAAACAATATCTAGTGATGGGCGATTTCAAAACACTGCTTCATGAAGCTTCAAAGCTTTACAAATCTTTTGTTTCGAATCAGTGGCTCGGAGCTTCGTTAAATCATAAGTATTTTTAAATTTCAATGGTTCACGTGACTTTGGCAGTTTGATATACACTCCAAACCACTGATTTGAAACAAAAGATTCGTAAAGCTTCGAAGCTTCATGAAGCAGTGTTTTGAAATCGCCCATCACTAGATATTGTTGAATAAAGTTCTTATTTTGTTTTTTGCGCACAAAAAGTATTCTCGTCGCTTCATAACATTAAGGTTGAACCACTGTAGTCACATGAAATGTTTTAAATACGTCTTTAGTATCTTTCTTGGCGTTTCAATGTGTAAATTGACTTGCTGTCAATGCAGGCCTCATTGAGCCATCGGATTTTATCAAAAATATCTTAATTTGTGTTCTGAAGATGAACGAAGGTCTTACGGGTGTGGAACAACATGAGGGTGAGTAATAAATGACAGAACTTTCATTTTTGGGTGAACTAACCCTTTAAATCTTTTTTTTTTTTCCTCAATTGTTTCTCCTAGACCACAAGATTAAATGTTTTTCTTTTGAGAAAAGACCGAAGTAATCTCACCTGTCCTCTAGATTTTCAAGAGATCTCGATGATGTGTCAAACTGTGCTCGAATTGAGATTTCAATACGATCTCAATTTCTCATCGAATTACTCTAAAACCAAATTAAAACTGAGCTATATACACAATGATTGATTCTTTCTGTTTGACATCAGTTGTCACATATACGCCATTTTTATTTCTCCTGAGGAATTTTAGGAGAAACTTCTGAGACAAAGTTGATATTTCAAAGAAGTATATGAGATCAATGAATAAGTGATATCTGAATAATACAGTTATTCCTCTGTGTCCTTTTCTACTAATTACTGACTATTAATTTATTTACTTCCTATATTTTGCATTGTTAATATTAAAGCTACATAAGCAAAATTCCCATTGGTATCTCTCTTTCTCACTCCTAGTCTCACTGAAAGAAAGTTCAGTTGTTCCCCTCATGGATTTACTCTCCTCTTTTAAGGAATACAAAGGTAGGATAACTTAAGCATTTACAGCAATAAGCTTGTTTATTCACGCTATGATTGATGAAGTAGAGGGGACACACTGGAGCAGTGCAGAACGGGTCACGTCAGTCGCGCGGGATGGGTGTGTCGATGAGCGTCACGGAAGCTCCGGTGGCAGTGGGAAATGAATAAATCCCAGCCCGCGGTCATAATGGGCAAGCGTTTAACTGGAATTCATGCGTGGTGCTCCTGCTTCAAGAGTTCATACTCCGGACAATACAGAAGTTGCTTGTAGTCCATGTGAAAGCGGAGTTTGGTGTTGTAAGGTGAATTGATTCTCTGGAGTATTGGAGCTGCAGTGTTTCCTTCATAGGTGTTCATCTCCAAGCAAAGGACCTCAAGCAAGACCAAGAGAATGTTCGATATATTATTTGTCATGATCTTTGGACTGTCAGGGCGTGTTCTAACTAAAGGTAAGTTTTTTTTTTAGTTTTCATATTAAACATCTAAGTCATAAATTTATTTTTCACTTTGTTCAAATACGCACGTTGTTTCATATTGCACTAAAACGAAAGGATGAATAACAGTTTGGGAATGCGCGTGGATGTGAGTGTGTGGCAGTCTTCTGTACCAGCGCATCATTTCTGTTTCATGACACCTTGAGAGAAGACATGTACTAACTTGTTCGAGTTGGGTTTTTTATTATTATTATTATTAATATTTTTTTATTCTTGCCTAACTGGTAATTATACGTACGGCAAAAGAGAAAAATTACGCGCTAAACCCAATATAACCCGCTAAATCGAATGTGCTAAGATTTGTACTTTTCCAAGACTATGGCAAGCCAATTTAACATTTATAACTTAGAAACTAACTAGCATCTATTTTTGTCATTAGTAACATTTTTTATTAGCCAACTAGTAGGTAATCCGACTAGTATATAATTAATCACTATACTGTCCAACCTTCTAGTCTGAATTGAATTGACATCTGAAACTCACCCAAGGACCAGTGTATAAATTAGCCTACAGATTGTTTCAAGAAAAAAATTAAACAGTTAATTGCCACTGTCTGTATTGTGAAGTAGTAGGCTATCTAATGATTTGGTAATATCTAATGAACTGGCTAAACTGAAAAGACAGTGACTATGGAATTAGAATCAGAATGAGCTTTGTTGCCAAGCATGCTTATACACAAGAACTTTGTCTCAGAAGCTTCCAGTGTGAAGAAAGAAAAGTAAGAAGCCACAGATAATAAAAGTAAAATAAAGATAGGCTAAGTGAATAAAAATGCATATAAAAATAGACAAAATAATGTATAAATGAATATGTATATACCATTATATACAAGGGAGATACAATAATGTACAAGAAAAGTATAATTACTTCTAATAACAAAATAATAAGTTCTAATATAAAAATACCCATTAGTTAGTTTTAAGAAATAGGCCTAAATAAATGCCTAAACGGCCTGCCATAACAGGACAAGTTGTTTTGATAGTAGAGACCTCTCTGCTCTGACTTAGCGTCCGTCTTCAATGTTTGGCCCCGGTTCAATCAGAGAGGGCGTTATTTCCTGAGCCTGATGACTTTGTGAAATGGAAGTTCTAATATAAATGACTTCGGGGTCATGACCACTGTGAGGCAGGAACCAGCGCTAATCAGGGTGTTATAGCTAAAACAGACCTATAGGGAGGAAGCAGGGGGTGAAGCGACGTACTGTCCGCAGTGCGTGATTATTAGTGCTTTATTGGTCAACAACTCACCACTCACATCACAGGATGGAAAACTGAACTTGATTAATGGCTAAACATGTGTTTTAGGCATGTCCTTTCTGCGCGCTCAAAACCATACAGTTAGAAATATATTTTGGCAAAATAAAATAGAATATCGAAATTAGAAAGATTCCTAAAATGCACTAAGTTCACTAATAAAATTAACAAACCTAAATGGATATTAAATTTAATGAATGCATTAATGCACGTAATAATTGTAATAATAATATTTTTTATATGGGGTAGGCCTATTAGGTTCTACTTAATTTGCAACACATTATGGGTTCAACAAAGAACCTTATCGAGAATTATTTCCCTTATTTTGAATTGCATATATGTGCACTATAGTGCATAGATTGTTTCTAAAAAACTAAAGAAAAGAAATGCCAAACGTTTTTCCTCTAAAACCCGGTTTGATTCATTAACCATAAGTAAATGCACATTTTTAATTATTTAATAGTTTCCCAATGTGTACAGTTTTACGAACAATTTTACAAAGCCTTCTTTATAGATTTCGTTAATTTTTTGTTTGTTTGTGATAAGTAGCCTCTCAAACAAAAGACTGAAGAAATAAAAGCGCAGAAATTAGCCTATAAATGCGTAGCGTTGATAAATTCGTTTCCTATGAATTTCCATAAGCTAATTAAAGTCACTTTCAAGTGCATGAAACATCCATGCAGTGTTTAGGGTCTACGTTGACTTCAGCCAAATTTAAATTTAGCCCTGGTTCGTGTTTTGCCCTGTCGTGGCTGTCCTTTAAAATCTAACCTATTCACTCCGGGTCATTAGCGTTTATTCAAACATGACGTGTAAGGTTTGTTGAAATTGGCAAGTTTTCGTCCTGTCATTAGTGCGCGACGCTCTTGTTGAGGGTTTCTGAAACGGAACTTCAGCGTGTGGACCGGCTGATAACGAGCCTGTTTGAATCCCATGCGGGATTCGCTGTGGGAAAAAGTGCTTGACACCTACTTCCTTTTTTCTTTTTTCATCACAATACCATTTTAATGTATAGACGACGAATGGCCTGCGCATAGCGAGTGAATAATGGAAAGGAAATGATGCTATACATTTTTAATAGCAATAAACAATGGTGAGAGCGGTCCGTATTGTAAAGGGCACGTCTGCATAGAGACGAGATGTTTAGAATCATATTGAATTATGTGCCACCTTAACCCACAATTAAGTGTTTTTTTTTTTTCTAAACTAGCCTACTAAAAAAATATAAAATGCAGTATGCAGACACTTTTTTTGATTTAGTGTATTTGTGATTACAAAACGTGATTTTGCATATTAAATAGGCTATTAATGTCAGCATCACGTGGATTTGGTAAATCATTTTAAATAGGTCTGTAAAATTATTCAGTACACAATAGTTCAGTCTTTACGTTCGTTTTGTATTCAGTGGGCGTCCTGACCTTCAATGCCTTATTAATCAGATAAATAAAATTGAATGCATGTTATAGGCCTATGTATTTATGTAGCCTACATATATTATGGTTTAAAAAGTTAGAAATAAAAATTAAGAATTTAAAACAAGACAGCATTGCACTTGCTCAGAATCTGTGTGATACATTTTTAAAATTAGAACCTTCAAAAATATCCATATATGCAAAGTTGAAAAATGTATTTTTAAAACCTTAATACAATTTATTAATTATTCTGTAGGTTAAAAGATATAGAATTGGATGTCACAATATAAAGAAGTAAAATATTGATGATATTATGAACTCAGTCTACAACTGATAGGCCTATTAACTTTATTTATTTACTTACCAACAGTAAACAGAAAATAGAACTGGATGCATTAATTGTTTATATATATATATATATATATATATATATATATATATATATATATATATATATATATATATATATATATATATATATAATATTAGTTCATATTTGCACTAATGTGATGTTTTCTGATGTGATTTATTCCAGCAAACCCTTTTATATTTGATGTATAACCTTTGCCTTGTAAAGATCCTTAAGAACCTCTGAACAATACTCAAAAATTGCCCCTCAATAACACCCTTGAAAAAGTAGTGCTGTGCTCAGAATCACCTAAAATGTAACTCTATAAGCAGAAATTGTGGCTCTGTTTCTATGTAGCTTTAAAGCTGATAAATGGCATGCATACTGTATGTTGTGTAAGTCCTTCGTGGACTATCACTTTTATCACCTGAATGTGGTTAATGTCATTCTTTAAAATCTCACACAACGTCTTATTCAGCAGCCTCTAACATGCCTTTGTGTTTTCTATCTGAAAGACACAGACACAAAAGGGAGGTTCAGTTCTCCAGTGTTGGATGTTACTGAGAAGCAGCTTATTATAGAAAGAAATCAGACACTTCAGCTAAACTGCAGGTGAGTGATGTGTCATACAATCTCACGGTTAAAGGAGGAGGATGTGGTTAAGAGTGGATCATGAAGTTTTGAATGAGTAACATATAGCTTTATGATTAACAGAGGTGATACTGATTTTGGTCAAGAGGAATGTAGAAGTTCTAAATAAAAGTTTAGAGTGAGAGATCATAAAATGCAAGCATTAGTTAAGAATGAACCAGTTACAGTGGGGTCCAAAAGCCTGAGAGCACACTGCTGTAAAGCTGGGCTAGCTCAAAAAATTTGAGGTAATCAGTTACATATTTTTTTTTTGAGTTATGATGTTCCCAATTTTAAGTAAGCAGAACTATCAAGTTTTGAGTTTGCAGTACTCATGTATGTTAATTGCTCCTAACTTGAAGTACTGAGTTAGCTGATTCATACATTTTGATTGCAGTTAACATAAAATATTTAATTAACTTTTTTATTTTGAGTTCTTGCCAATGAAATGAGTTATTTACTTCACTGTAAACACTAATAAGAAAATTCTGAAAATACCAACCTGATCATTTTCTAACAATACCATGGCACTTACTGAATGAGTACAGCAACTTCAAACATGTAACTTACCTTCTCTCAAAACCAAGCCTCATGCACCACTTGTCACCATGATGGTAACTCTCCAAAAACCCACATTAACAGAAACTCTTCTAAATTAGCGTAACAAAACATTAATAACTAAATCTTGCACTTAACATTAATCTTGCACAAAAAAACAAACAAAAAAAAACATTATATAACACTTAATTTACTCTCCCTTTTGAGTGCCATGGGCAAAGCATTCTGAGATATAGAAATCCCAGATTTAGTTAAACTTAAATTAGTCTAAATTAAAAGAAATGAGTTCTTACAACTCAAAACAATGAAACAGTTCAGTTTACTTGAAATATGTCAGTGCTGTGAACTCAAAAGAAAAAGAAAAGTTCTAAATACTCATAACAGTTAATTTAACTGAGCTAATTAGTTCACTTTAAGTTTGTCCTACTCAAACCAATTAAGTATTTTGAGCCTTAGGGTTTACAGTGTGAAGATATTTGATTCATAATTTGATTTAAACCTTGAAATAAACAGACCCCTTTGCACAAAAGTTCAGAAGTTCTTATGCACAAGAGTATCTCATATCATGTCAGAGAACATGATCATCAGTTTTTACACAAACTTGCTTTTCGCGTGATGCTGTCATTAAAACAGAAGGAAGATCTTTTACTAAAACTAAATACCAAACCATAAATTTATGTTGAAAGTAATGCTTAAATGCTTTTAAATGCAAAATGTATAACAGAAGTATTTTGCTAGTGGTCTCAGACTTTTAGACCCCATTATATGTTGATCACAGAGATGGTGACATGATGTTCTTGATCAGTTAGGAATAAAGTTCCTGCTGTAACCCAAATTTGATGTTTCAGGGGACGGTGGGAGCTTCAGTGGGTTTTGCCATCGGGTGTTCCGAAAGTATACAACGGCACACAGATAGAGGAGACTCAATGCGGGAGAAAAAATAACCAGTACTGTAGCCGCCTGACGCTCAGTCCTGCCTTAGCCCAACACACTGGCTCTTACCGCTGCCGGTACCGCCAAAAGCAGCGCAAACAGGTCTCCGTGTATGTCTACATAACAGGTAAGACGCTTCAGGTGAACGCTCTAACCCTTAAACCCTCTCTCTCTAGCCAGCGTTCAATAGCTTGACCATCTCACTGACCATTTCTGTTGCTTAAAGCCAAACAGGAAGTCTCAGGAAGCAAATAATACCTAAACACCATTTTCTCTCGAAGCAACATATCCGACTAAGTGAGTGTCTGGCATGGTTTCGCACTGGCATTTTTTGTTTTTGCTCAAACAGTAGGCTGTCCTCCCTCACTTTTGACTATATTTAAACTATAACTTTCATTTATGTGCTACCTCGAGGGAACAGAAATAGCCCCAGCTGTTGAAAGGCTCAGGTCTTGGGCAGCCTTTCCCAGGGTACCCGGCCTTATCTATCTCCCTCAGCCCGGCTGTCCGTATCCTGTTCTGCTCTGTGGGGGAGGGACACTTGGAGACGAGGATAGAGGATGCGATGTTCTTCTTGTGTATGTTTGTTAGGATGCGTGTCTGTGCATGGGAGTGGGCACCTTGAGGGCATTCCGGGGCAGAAGAGGTTCGGATCCTCCCTGGTCAGGCATTAAGGAAGGCTAAGGGGTGCCCCAGGTCACTAGGTGCGGCCCCCGGTTAGCCAACAAGGCCCCTGAGGACCATCAATCGCTCTTGCGGCCATATTCATTCAACCTCACCCTTCGTCCTTTATATTGAATCAAAGCACGACAAGGAAGCATCCAGCAGTCCTTGGGGTACTTTTGTTAAAATGTTCAGAGATTTTTTTCTGTTCCTTTAATAACAGCAGAGCACCAAACAATGGGCGAGCAACACCCAAAGCCTTTCATTGCCACAAGAATATTGCAACTGAGGCAAAAGTGCAACCAAGAAAACAACAGAGAGAGAGTGTTTGATAACAAGCGAGCAATCTCCCTGTATTTGTTGCTGACTCTAGATTGTTCTCAGCATCTACTGTTTGTATGTGGTGTCTGTTTGTGCCTGACCTCAGCATTGACGTTTCAGATAGCCAGCGGCCGTTTGTGAAGATGCAGTCGGAGATCCCAGATGTGGTGTACATGAAGGAGGGAGAGCCATTGGTCTTCCCCTGCAGAGTCACACACCCAGATGCCAAAGTCAAGTTGGTCAAAGTGAGTGTCTCAACTGTGAGTCAACAGATAATTTCATAAGAGACATCAGCCTTCCCTCTTCCCAGCAACAAG
This sequence comes from Hypophthalmichthys molitrix, assembly GCA_037950675.1. NCBI lineage: Eukaryota > Metazoa > Chordata > Actinopteri > Cypriniformes > Xenocyprididae > Hypophthalmichthys > Hypophthalmichthys molitrix. The sequence goes on along the minus strand of CM075514.1, from coordinate 15,456,462 downwards.
TAGGACCCTATTTTAACAATCTAAGCACACGGTCTAAAGCGCATGGCGCAAGTGCACTTTTGCTAGTTTAACGAAGGGAAAATTCTCTTAATGAGTAATGGGTGTGTTTTGGGCATAACATGCAATAAACCAATCAGAGTCTCATCTCCCATTCCCTTTAAAAGCCAGGTGTACTCGCACCATGGCGGATTCGCTATTTACATGGTGGAATTTGCAAGCAGAAAAACTGAATGCTGAACGAGGAAACAGATTTAACCTTGCGCACGAGCAGATAATATACAGGATGAGCCGGATTCCACCAAAGCATTTTTATCTGTATGCACACAATAATAATCTTTTACATTTGTAATCCTTTTATTTGTAAAATTTGGCATGTTTGTGTGCTGATGCGTGTCCCTGTGTGTGTAATAAGTAGGGTGTATGTATGGTGTGCACCCGCCTATAGGCGCATATTACTAACGTGCTCCTTAAATAACAAAAAAAATATTGCGCCACTGACCAACTGAACCCTGGTCTAAAGTCAATGGCGCAGTCTATTTCAGTTGCCTCAAAATAGCAATGCGCCATAGGACCCATAATCTTTCTGTCAGCACTCAACATAACATGTGAGACAGTTTCAGCCAATCAAAAGATAGTTGATGTTTAATATGCAGGATTATTGACCAATGAGATTTGACAATGGGCGGGGCTATCCAGAGAGCTAGAAACCCATTGCTGTTTAGAACAAAAACTAGCTTTCATGATTTGTCACTTCATTGGTTTTTTTTGTTCTGGTTAGGACACGGTGTTAATCTTCTTTACCTTCAGTCATCTCATAAACGTAGGCTTTTCGTCTGTCAACACTGAACACAAAATCAGAAGATATTTGATGTTCAAGGCAGGATTATTGACGAATAAGATTTGACAGTGTGTGGGCTGTCCAGAGAAATAGAAATTCAGCACTGTTTAGAACAAAAACTTTATTTATTTAGAAAAGTACCTTTCAAGACTTGTCACTTGGTTGTTTTGTCAGAATTGGCATATTGTCTTGGGATGGGCATTTTATTAATTTTATCTACTCAAGTGTTCAGATACACCAACTGAGTGCGAGGTGAGGACAGGGGTACATCTTCCTGTTATAAAAAATATAAAACTGTGAACTCTAAACTTATTTAGCATCAAGTTTAGTCACCATGTGAACACTCAATAATGAACTCATCCCCAGAAGGCACTTTTTTTCCCACTTCATTAAGATTACGTAATTACGCACTGCTATTTTCATAGCCTCTGGCTTGACTGGTGTTCATTAATCACGTCACATTTTAACACCGTCAAAATGGTTATTTTAGGACCTTGAGTTGTGTCCCATTCTCCTCCGTTTTTCTGTTTTCGCTACAGAGTGTTTGCTTTCTCAGAGTGTTTAGTCCTTTTGCTGCACTGGACTGAAATGTCACTTTGTGCGATGTTGAAGCAAATTGATGTGCGATGAATCAGTGAATCGATCACTGGTGTCAAGTACTGCTATACTCTGCTATATCCCTACTGTTGTCTATGGCTTCCACTATCATACATGGAGTGGATCCTCTCATTCTCATTCACAAATAAGTCCTATCCTTGTCCTTATCTCACAATCACTCCAGGTTATAAGGGCAAGCAAGCATCTGTTTGCGCCAGTTCGGATGTAAGTGTGTTTGTGCGGGCATGTGGAGGGGATGTACAGAAGTCTTTTTGGCTCAGCGTGACATGGATACTTTAAGCCGATGCTCAGAGCGAGCGGCGCCCACAGCTTCCTTTACTTGTTGGCACTGCACGCAGCCAAGGAGATGACGCCGAGACCACCTCACGCAGACTGATGTCTTCCACAGCTGCTGGAACAGACCTAGCTTTACCTATAGTGATTAAAAAGATGGCTTGCTGTGCATTTATGAAATGTTTATATACCCTACTGCATCTCTGGAGACATAGGATGAGTTCAAATATGGTAATGACTGTCTCAAAAGGGTTTAAAAAGGACTTTCAGGATAAATTTCAGATGAGAAGGGGAAACGGAAAGGAACAAGTTGACCAGTTCCCCTTGCGCTGCCTTTGGCTCCTCACATGCAGGATGGAAACTGTTTTAGGATATGCTAGTGATATGACATCCCTATCCTCCCTTCTTGTTCAAAAAAGCACTACATTTCATTTCTGTTTGCTTTGTTTATGTCCTGCTGACCCTGCGCACAGATATACAAAAGGTAATCATGCTATAAATATGAGTTCTCTCCATCCTTCTCAAAGTTGGACTGTCACACACTGGTAGAGTGTTTTTTTCCTGAGAGGATTTTGCACTTGGCAATGTATCTTTAATCTTGCACCTCTCGCGTAGGGAACAATGCATAGGCGACCGTGCTCTCGCTGAAGCTGTGAAAGTAGCCAGCGGGGCCCTTCCAGAAGCTGACCTGAGGGCCTAGCCGCAATGTCTATATCCTGTAGTAACAGGATGTGAGGAGATGGACTCGAGTCACGTTTCCACATCCTCGCCCTCCCTCTTACGCATTAAACGGAGGGAGGGATGTTAGTAAGAAGCTGGAGACCTAAGACTGAGGTGGGAATAGGTAGTATAGGTGAAGGGGGCACAATATAAATCTTATCAGTTTTGCTTATGAATATTAATTAAGTGACTTGACAGTTGAACCTATTTTTGCTAAAAATTGGCACTAGAAAGGTAGCAGTATTATCACTTCCCGCTTATGTGTTCATTCCAGTGTTATTTTAGTGCTATTTATATACTATTTATAGTATTTATTAATGCAGCTTTAGTTTTAGTCATTTTAATACTTCAACTAAAAACTTATTTCATTTAGTTGCCAAGGCAACATTTTTATTAAAGGTAGGGTAGGCGATTTGTTTTACAAACTTTTTGTTATACTGGTTGAAACTCTCTTCACATCCTGATAGCAATCAGTGATCTAAATATTAAAACATGTACATATATCTTCTGCTGTTCACGTCCTCAGACTCGGAATTATGCGTTTCTATCAACACTATCAACGCCGAAATGTATCTGCAGCAGTCAGGTGTACAAGTAAGAGCTCTGTAAGTTGTTTACGTTCATTATTATTGTAATGTTATGTGCTTCGAGACATAAGGAAATTTAGCACCATCTCTCGTCTAGCAGAATCTGCTGTGCAGATGTGTTTTGTAGGAGGCGTGGCTTTGGAGAGCGCTCTAAAGGGAGGGTGGGATCTTATGCTTTCAAAGCTAACTTGCTGTTGTTAGCCTCTCTGCAATTGCCTACACTACCTTTAATAATCTATTATTTATATTTTATTTAATTTCAGCTTTATTTCAATTAACAAAAATGTTTTTTAATAGTTTTAGTTTTAGTTAACAATAACAACACTGGTTCGTCAAGTGCTTGGTCTTAAAGTCGTAATTTTACGCGGCCACCAGTCAAGCTGTAATTTTGTCAAATTGTGCAAAAATTTTGAAAATATTATGTAATTGTATGTATTTAGGATACGTGAAGTGCTAGCTATGATATTCGCCTTAGCAAGACAAAGGAGTTGAGCATTCAAAATGTCATTTCCACCACTGTCATTTCCGCCACAGATTGCTGTTGCACAATGCATAATTTGTGACATAGCGGAAATGACAGTGTGGTGGAAATGTTCTTGATGTATTAGAAAAATTACAGAACTGAATGTCCACTGTTTGGAAATTTGTCTTTTAAAAGAATTAATTTTCTAACAAAATTAAGTCCACATGGCCAAAAGTGCCCATATTTGAAAAGACACTGGTTGTTACGCTCAGGGGCTTACCTAATGCCTTACCTAATGCAGTAGTGTTTCCTAGAAATAAGGAGATTTTGTGCAGCTCACACTGAGAGGAAAGCATTCACCTGATCCCCTGAGAAAGGGCAGGACTTCCACAGTGTCACATCTAAGCCTGTAAACATTTCCTCCATTGAACATGGAAGTAAACAAAATCATAACACCGCTCTCCAAGAATTACTGAAGGACGGTGCACTGTTGAACCCATTAAAGTCCTCGTGTGCGCTGGCCACATGAGATTTAAACTGAAAGTGCAAGTCTGTTTTTAAAATCCACACCAATGGAACATTTTAGAGCTTTTCAAAGTAAAAACAAAAGCAAAATGTCTGCTCTACCTAAAAGAAATGCAAAAGCTAATGGTGTAACTGCTGTTTTTTAATAATGATTTTTCTTACATTTTCAGTTTCCTGTGCACGTGTTAGCTCCTGATTATAGAAACATCATCTGGAACAGCAGGCAAGGCTTCACTATCCGTAGTCCAACATTCTTCTACATTGGGCTGTTTTCCTGTGAGACTCTCGTCAATGGAGTCAAATACAGCAACAAGTTCTTGACTCACAGGCCAGGTAAGAGCTTAAGGGTTTTTTTTTTTTTCTTTGTTTAACTAATTGGTGAACCAAATTTTGATTTACAAACATAATTTTCCTTCCTTTTGCAGTTAATAAAATCCTGGACGTGTATTTAAACAGCACAGGTTTGGTCCACACGTTACAAGGCGGGATGTTAGCACTGAACTGCACTGTTACAGCTGAATGGAACTCTAGAGTGTCCATTACCTGGACATACCCACAAAAGGTGGGTTTTTACCCAGTATACATTTGTGCTTTATGAACTGCTGTTTCTAAAATCCTTATTCTGCAGTTGGTATAATCAGAACCTATAAGATTCTGTTGTGAAATCAGTTTATATACAGTACAGCAGCATAAGCTGGACATTTTCAGAATGAATGAATTCACCTCATTGTATCGCTACTAAATTTATTAGTTCCACAACAAACAGCGATCAGAAAGAAAAGTTTATTTGTATAGCGATTTTCACAATACATATTGTTTCAAATCATCTTTACAGAAAATGCTTGTTTTAATGAGCTTGTTTTATATCCCTTAGAGCAAATAGAGACTTTAGCTTAAGTCTCCTGCACATCAGCTTGCTCAATTTGCCAAGATATCAAAGTCTGCCAAGGTTCAATATGAACTGAAACATTTTTTTCATCAAATTCTTCTAAATTAACAAAAAATGAATTAATAGCGAAATTAAAGTATGTAACTTTTGGCCCTCTGGTGGTTAAAAAACAAAACTGGATTGTGCTTCGGCTCTGCGTGACTGTGCAGATGAATATGGTTATCCTACTGCTCATAAAACATCAGTTTAGATGGATCTCAAGCTGACTAGCTTAAGACTTTACTGTAGCTATACCCATTAATAGACATGGTACTTGAAAACAACCATAATGAAATGACCCTTCACAATAGATAATGTTTTACCAGTGTACTCTGTTAGAAAGCTACATTTATCTGTTCAATGAAATACCTTACTCATATGTTGAGTAATAAAAACACCTTCAAATTCCTTTCAAATTCCTCAAATTCAACATTTCAAATTCCTCATTTCGTGCCTCTCCGAAAAGCCAGGCCAGTGTTGATTCTTGTTTTATTACGAGCTCTGAGGCGTTCTCTTTTTGCCAGCAGAGCATGCTTCATGTCGACCTTTCTCGCTCATTATGACAATGAATCCCACACCATATCCTCATATCTTGATAATAATCACTGTGTTAAATGGTCTAAATGTATTTTTTATAAATATTTATCATCTTTGAAAAGCGTAGGACCATAAAATGTTAATCAATCCTGCGCGTTCATGTATTTTGGAGGAGGCATGGCTTTGGAAAGGGTGGGATCTAATGCTTACAAGGCTAGCTTGCTATTGCTAGCCGCTCCAAAATTACCTACCCTACCTTTAAGTGTTTTAAATGGCCAGTGAATGTACAGCTCTGTTGTAGCCCTCATTTCCTCTGAAAACCATGTTGTTTATATTTTTCTTGTTTGGAACAAAATGAATGTTTGTGACACAATTTGCTCTGCTTGTTTATACTTAAGGCTAATGGATCAGCCACTATCATCAGGCGCATATTAAGGAGCAGAACCAACATGCTGTTCTACAGTGTTCTCACCATCCCCAGACTGAGCAAAGCAGACAGAGGACTCTACAAATGTCATGTGACAAGTGGTCCATCTAAGCGAGACACAAATACCACAGTTATTGTCTATGGTGAGTTTTTGAATCAGTTCCCTTGTTGCTGGATTCAAATTTACTCTAAAACAGGAGCAAATTTCAGATTTATACTATATATTCACCATACCAAACTGCTGAAATGGGTTTTTTTTTTCATCTCAAATATACTCTAATTCCCTATTTACAACTTTCTACCTCTCAGTCGTCCATGTATGTTTCTTATTGTCCTAATTTCCTGTCTGTCTATTCCTAGACCAGCCTTTCATTCGACTCAAGCACAGAAATGGCCCTGTGGTTCAGGCTTTTGCAGGACAGAAATCTTTCCGTCTTACTCCAAAACTAAGGGCTTTCCCTGCACCTGAAGTCATCTGGTAAAATTTCCTTTGATTACATTGTTGAGTTGCTAAATAGATGTTATCTGATGTTTGCAGATGTTCATTAAAGTGAACAGAAACAACATATTTGGAAAAAATCTCAACTTAGTCTCTGTTGCTTAGGTTGAAGGATGGGATGGTCGCAGCCGAGCGGTGCTCCCGTTACCATGTAGACGGGTTTTCCCTGGTTATTCGGGATGTTGCGGAAGAGGACGCAGGAATCTACACCATTCTTACCAGGATCCAGCAGTATGGACTTTTCCAGAACCTCTCACTCACATTGGTGGTAAATGGTGAGACTTAACAAAAAGAGATCTTTCTTAATGTTATAGGACTGTTTTTCCCAAGTTTCTTTTTAAGATCCATATTCAACAAAACAGTTTTGTAACTACTCTACTACTAACTACTTTGAAACAAAAGGTTAAAAAAAGGTGAAATATTAAATATAAATATTAAAAATATTTTATATATTACAATATTTTTTGCTCAAAGTAGAATTAAAATGTAATTTTATTTTTTATTTTATTTTATTTTATTTTATTATTTTATTTTATTTTATGGAAACTATGACAATGTGACCTAAATGCCTTTTTCGAAATCTGTTCACAGTGAAGCCACAGATTGGAGAGAAGACAGTTTCCTCTCAACCCGGGACAGTCCAGCGAGGCAGCAGACAAGCTCTGCACTGCACCTCTCACGGTGTCCCACCACCTCAAATCCAATGGCTCTGGCATCCGTGCCCTCCGAAAGGCCTGTAAGTTCACCATCCACGCAGAAACACAATAATGTTTATCCAATATAAAATAAGGCAGTGATTGATGTACAGTGAAATCATATAAATGCCAATCACATACAGAACCTTATTAGTGTGTGCTAAAGCCACTCACATAATAAATTATTTGCATTATTTAGGAAGGTTATGGTCTCCTATGCCTCTGCAAGCTCTCTAAAACCCCATTTTATTCCACACTATCATGTTTTAAAAAGTGAAAGCATTACAATGAGCTTTCTAAATTTGAAAACATGTCCCCAGTGACTGACTAATCGTGTCCTTATTGCTCTTTAGTCACAGAGGAAAGGGATGCAGTGAAGAATACTGGGTCAGAGCCAAAAATTCAGTCATTTTTAATTTAGTATTTGATCCAGGTGAAAAAACACATGCGAGACAATGTAATTTTGCTAGGTTTGGATTTCCCACAATAGACTAAGTTAGATATCCTCTCCATCATTGCGTAATGTCCTGAAACCATTTTAAACAGTTCAGTTATTTCACACTGTACCTGGTCACAGTGTGTTTGATGTGTTTTTTTTAGAATGAATGCACATATGAGTGGAGACATGTGTCTATATTTACACACAGGCACACACACATGTATGTATGTATGTGTGTGTGTTTTTGTGAATAGAGACCTGTTTTGTCTAATTCAGCATGTGTTCAGACAGGGTTTCCTCTTAGCCTGCAGAACAGATGCTTGAGAAGGCCTTTCATGTGTGTGTCTCTATTCATTTTTGTGTGGATGCAGACGCTCGTGTGTATGTGTTTGTATTTGTGTGAATGTGTGCCTGGTACAGTCACAGAACTGAATTTAACTCCCGAGTTGAAAGTGCAGAAAAAAGCACTTCAAAAGAAGCCAGTTCCGTGCTTACAAGCACAATTTGTTCGTTTCTAAATCAAACACTATGATTTAATGAACTTCCTGTGCAGAATGCTGGCTGTTTATTATTGTGATTGCTCAGACGCATCCTGCCATGCCTTCTTCAGTGTCTGACACACCACATATCCACCGTTCTCATGAGAAAAATTTAGCAAGCATTACTCAGAGGAGATCATCTCACAGAAACACCATTCCACATACATTCCCGACTTACTCCCATATAGACACACACACTGAGATTTTGGTTACACTTTAAGTAACGTTGCACCTACATGTCAACTAACTCTCACTAGAGTATTAGTAGACTGTTAGAGGTAGGATTAGGGTTAGTAAAATAAGGGGGGTTAGGGTTAGTAAAATAAATTGACATGTACTTGCAAAGTCATTTATAGTCAGCAGAATGTTTTTTAGGGGACATTCATTGTTAGCAGATATTAAGCAGACAATCTACTAATACTTTAATGAGAGTTAGTTGACATGTAGGTGCAACATTACTTACAGTCATCAGATTGTCTAAAGGGGACCATCAAAATAAAGTGTTACCAGGATTTTGTAATGAAATCCACAAACCCTGAAAGTGTAACTCTTTAGTATGACACTGCCTTTTCTACTCTAAATTTGTCCATTTTTAGGTCATGCTTCCCCTTATTGTACTGTCATCGTGACATGTTAGATTGGTGATATTTTCTTGGCCTATTCTTTGAGTGCTTCCTAAAAGAACTAAAAATGAAATGTCACTGAGAGGAAAAGTCTTGTTGGCTGGAATAATGCAACAGACTCCCTGTATGTGCCAGCCGTCCTTCATGCATTCTTAAAGTGATAGTTGACCCAAAAATGCAAATTCTGTCATTCACTCAGTATTGACAATGTTTGGTCCCTATTGGCTTTCATTGTTTTGATAAAATTGAAACATTCGTCAAAGTAACTTATTTTTTGTTCTGCATAGAGTCAGTGTTATTTATTATTTAGTTTTGAATGTTTTTATTTTTATATTTTCTGTTTTCATTTAAATTTTAGTTCAAATTTGAGTAAATGTGTGTTTTTGTCATTTTTATAAAAAAAAATTTAAATATTTTTTTAGGTTATTTTTTAGTTTTATGTTATTTAGTTTTAGTTATTTTAGTACTTAGAACTTAAACTAATCGTAAATGAGAAATGATGCCTTGGGAACTAGCTGAAATAAAATACATTTACGTTTTTATATATATATATATATATATTTTTACTATTTTTCAGGTAATGATTTTTTTTTTTTTTTATGTTCAGTTTTATTTTTAGTAATTTTTGGGTGAACTGTCCCTTTAAGAAATGCTTTGGTATTCTATTTGCGGTCCCACATGAAATCTGCAGCCACAAATTTCCTTGGAATTAGAACACTCATCATTCACAAGGTTTAATACAAAGTAAATGTATTATGTTTTCAGTGTCTACTACACTTATCACATTGCCATGTTTAACTCCATACTGGGGGAGTTTATGCTAAAATGCAGGAAAATGCAGAAAATGCACATCTGGGCCTGCTTTTATGATATCATTTTTTATCATTTCCATATTGATTTTGAAGATACTTTGTCATTGCATCAATTAAAGTTCGAAAAGTATATATGATTAAAAAAAAAAAAAAAAATGAAAGCTCTATGTAAAGCTTGATCATTGAAAGGTATTGTATGTACGTTCTGTTGAGAGGTCTTGACTGGCTGGACCCTGACTCAGGCCCTTATTCTTTATAGCAGCCCGGCGCGGCTGGCCTGACGCTGCGGTGGAGGAGGCCCAGGGAGAGTGGAGTTGTGGGCCGGGCCGGCCTGATAGCGGCTGGATGGGCTTGAGCTCGGCCATGGGAACAGCAGCACTCTTATCTCAGCCAGGCAGGAGGCGCAGACGGGCTTCCTGTGCGAAAAATCAGAGCGCTTTTCCTCTCGTTGTTTGGCTTCCTCCCCGACGCGAGACAGCTTCCCAGCAGCGTGATTGTCCCTCCGTCTTCAAACGTGGCACAGTCCGCTTCCTCAGGAGCTTGATCTATTCTTGAGAGTCCCTGATCCCACACACACACCCTCCGCCCCACTTTACTGATCCCCCACAATCCCCCTCACCTGTCCTGCCACACTCACAAATAACCCTACAACTGCCAGTGCCCTTTCTTATCCAGCCACCCCAGAGACATGACTAAAAGCAGGCCTTCTCACAAGGATCCAGAACAGCTGGGCTCACACAGGACGGAGAGGCTGATATCTCTGCACCCCTGGAACTACGTTCTAATTTATTCCCTTTTTTATTGTTATTGTTCAGAGACAGTTTTTTCTGCTCTTCCTCTTTCTGAGCATGATCCCCATCCATACACTGCCTGGTGCTGCTTTGCTTTTTGTGTTCTTGAGTGGTACTATAAAGGATGTATGAACCAAGCCTCCATCTCCAAAGCCCAGACCATCAGTTATAGTTCTAACATCCACAAAAGCTGTGAGTTCAGATTGTACAAGATGAAAATATCCTGTATCTGCTCTCTTGACGTGAGCCAAGGAGGGCAGAGAAAACCAAGGCTCGCTATTTGGATTTCTCCTTTTTTTTTTTTTTTTTTTTTTTTTTTTTCTCCAGACTGGATCTGGCCCAGAATGCCTGCTGTGTAGGAGTTCTGATGGGTCAAAAATGAATGACAAAAGCTCTGTGTCATCCTATATGTCAACTTATGTCACACTCTTCCACTTAACGGTGATGCTGTGTATTACAGTTGCTTTATTTTGTGCTGAAAAAGGATCCTGCCTGTTTGTATGCAAGTGTTTGTGTGTCGAGTGAGTATTTGTGTGTTTGTTTCTACTCTACGGGTCTCTCCCAATGTGATTCGTCCCTTTTTATACAGATTGTCTATGAGTAATATATGATTCTAATATTTAATAATTTTATACAACTAACTTACTTATGGTAAATATCAATAATTGCCAAATGTGTAAGAACGCTGATAAAAAATGTATTTTTAATATCTAATGTATGTGTTTATATCAAATGTATTTGTTTTTGCATTAAATTTGCTTGAAATTATTTGTACAATATGGTCTGTTTGGTTCCAAAAACTGCATATGTGAAGTTCTCACTGATGGCAAAGGTGTAGCTGAAATATTGGGTTTCTTGACTGATGCTTTTCTAGACAATAAAACAGAGTAGATTTCATAATGACCCACTCAAGTCAGTTCGTAATACTGTACGCAGGCACACTGGGTACGTGGATGAAGGTGTGTGAATGCAGAATGTGTGAGGATGTTTGTGGTAAAACAAATGGGCGTTTGAAGTCTCTGTCTCTTTCACTCCGTGTGTGCGTGTCTGTATGAGAGAACGAGCGGGCGACTGTTCCCGGAGAGCCGTGGGAGAGTGGACTGTGTGTTTGAGAAGTGCTGTTGTCATGATCAGGGTGGGACATACGAGGACAGAACACTCACTGTCTCAGCCAAATAGGAAGAGCAATCAGAAAGAGTCGTCAAAGCCAGGGAGGGGTAACAGGGCGGTGGGCACACAGTCACGGACAAATACCCATCACCATGGCCACCAGAACCTTGCTCCAGAGATTAGAGACCTTAAAGAATTGGCATGAATAAGATAATGGGATAAATGCCTAGAAGTTGGTGTGCAAAGTAGATGAGAGGTTGGAACTTCGGAAGCATGGCCGGGATGATTTACAGGCAGGAAAGGGAACACATCCAAACCCCACACACTGCTAATTAAGGAACACTTCAACGAATGTCACCGTATCCTGATACGGATGAGATGCGCACACACACACTGAGAAAAGAAATTCCGAAAGAAATTCCAAAGAATAAATTCCATAAGATGACTAAAGTGAAAAATGAATTCCCAAGAGACCTGTGATAGGAGGTTTCCGGTCTTCCCCTTTCAGGCCACAGCTGCGCCACACATCTGTGTCTTGTGACATCACTGCATCGACACTTGTGAACTGAGAGTGCTGTCGTTCTCTCTTCCTCTTTCTCGTCCTCTGTCTTCCTCTCTCTAAGATGTGAGAAGCCTCCTCCTTCCTCCTGGACTGCAGTCAGAGAGAAGACAGAAGTCACGTCCACCCACAATCCCATCCTGACCATCAGCCACAGACAGGAAGTGTTAGAAGGGAAGAATAAGGTGAGTGTTCTAGTGGGTGGACTGATCATAGGGGACAGACGAAATGAATACGCAAGAGGGCACACAAGAACGCAAAAGCACTCCCCCGGGATTCACATAAGCAATACAAGGGCATCTGCTCTCAGTTCGTGTTCCACCGAATGTCTCTAGATAACAGCAATCAAGTTCCAGTTCTATTCAGTTCTGTAGGTGGTTAAACACGTGTCCTTCCTCTCTGATTACTGGAACAACATTAAAGGATTTATTACAAGAATACACCATCTCCATCCTGCACACGTTCCTGAATCAGCATTGTTGGTGCAGGAACAACAATAAAATAATAACAATAACAATATTGTTAAAATAATGTGCTTAGTAATTAATAAAATAATAATGATAAATAATCAGTTTCAGTTTTTCAGTTCAGAAACACGGAGTGAACAGAATCCATTCTCCCATCCCCATGGTAAGAGATGTCATTGTAATGGCTTAAAAGGATTTTAGTTTGGTGAGCAATCTGACTGTCTGAATTCATTCCCCCACCCCCATGGAGAGATATGAAAGTGAAAAATGAAAGTGAAAGTGACATGTGGCCAAGTATGGTGTTCCATACTCAGAATTTGTGCTCTGCATTTCACCCATCCAAGTGCACACACACCGTGAACACACACCCGGAGCCTGGAGAGAGATTTGGGGTTAAGTGCCTTGTTTAAGGGCACCTCAGTTGTGGGTAATAAGAGTGGAAGAGAGCGCTGTTCATTCACTCCCCCCACCTACATTTCCTGCCGGTTCTGAGACTCGAACCCACAATGTTCGGGTTACAAGTCCGACTCTTCAACCATTAGGCCGCAACAGATAAATATTAGAACCTCCTTGTATAAGTCACATGGGTGAACAGAGTCCAATGGCGAGCAGTCTGACTGTTTGTATCAGTTCCCCGGCCTTAAAAGAGTTTCATGGTTTAAAAGTTGTGGATTCTATCCCGTTTGGGATAGATCTTAACCAGTATAAGTTTGATAAATATTAGAAACTTCTTGTATAAGTCACATGGGTGAACAGAATCTGATGGTGAGCAATCCTGCTGTCTGAATCTATTCCCCCACCCCTATAGAGAGACATGTTAGTTTCATGGTTAAAAAGTTGTTGATTCCATCCCGTTTAGGAATGGATCTTAACTAGTATCAGTTTAAAAAATATTAGAACCTCTTGTATAAATCACATGTGTGAACAGAATTGGATGGCGAGCAATCCAACTCTCTGAATCAGTTCCCCATCCCCATCAAGAGACATGATGATATAGTAGCTTAAAAGTTGATTCCATCCCGTTTGGGAATGGATCTTAAAAAGGATCAGTTTAACAAATATTAGAACCTCCTTGTATAAGTGACATGGGGTAACAGAATCTGATGGCAAGCAATCCTGCTGTCTGAATCCATTCCCCCACCCCCATAGAGAGACATGTTAGTTTCATGGTTTAAAAGTTGTTGATTCCATCCCGTTTGGGAATGGATCTTAACTAGTATCAGTTTAAAAAAATATTCAAACCTCTTGTACAAATCACATGTGTGAACAGAATCGGATGGTGAGCAATCCTGCTGTCTGAATCCATTCCCCCACCCCCATAGAGAGACATGTTAGTTTCATGGTTTAAAAGTTGTTGATTCTATCCCGTTTGGGAATGGATCCTAACCAGGATCAGTTTAACAAATATTAGAACCTCCTTGTATAAGTGACATGGGGTAACAGAATCCGATGGCGAGCAGTTCTGTTGTCTGAATCTGTTCCCTTAACCCATCAAGAGACATGATAATATAGTAGCTTAGAGAGACATGTTAGTTTTATGGTTTAAAAGTTGTTGATTCCATCCCGCTTGGGAATCCGGCTGTCATACATTCCCCCACCCCTGGCTTAATATTCCTGGATCAACATCACTGGTCATTGTTGGTCCTGGAACAACAAAACATATTGCTAATTTTTGATTTTAGGATTTGTGCATATGACTTGAGTTAGGGTCTTTAACAGCATTCTTATTAATCAAGATTAGAGTTTGAGTATAGGGAATGTGTTATCGCTATGATTGTTTGATGAGAATGTAGTTCCTGGACCCACAATAGAAGTTGATGCAGGAACTTATTCAAGGAAATCATATAATGCATAAGTGGTTTTAATCTTTCTAGCCATGTTTGCTTGCATGCAACAGTTGTTTTTGTGTTTCCACAGACTGTAGGAGTTCTGACAGTTGGTGAAGCATTGGTCTCTGGTATCTATCGTTGTGTTGCATCAAACTTAATGGGCAGAGATGAACTAGACATCCATTTCTATGTCACAGGTACTTCTTTATGCAAAGCTAAACCTTAAAAGATGCTAAAACCTCAACATCCAAATATTTTACCTTGTTCTCCACGTTTTTCTTTCATACTCCCTCTCTTTCTCCTTCCCATTCTTCCACTTATCCCTCCCTCCTCCGTCCCCTTGTTTTCGAGGGTTTGCTTTCAAGCTGTGCTAAATTCAGCCACAGTGGATGTAGCCCATCCTGGCTGTTGTCATAGTGACAGGGTGGAGGAGTGAACAGGAACCTGTGGCTCTTATCATACTGCCTCCTCGTGCGGCGCATTATTTGGAGAACGCTGGTGGTGTTCGAGAAAGATAAACATTATCTTCCATCAGGAAACCCTCGAGCGGTTTCCACGGGAAATTTCAAATAGCTAAAGTAAATAGCGCGCATTTACACTAGCGTCTTATTGCTACTTGTACTGACAATGGCTATTCAACATTGTCATCAAAGGTTACAAAAAATTCTTCTTGGTCAACACTCCAAAATGGTTTCTCTGTGCTCTGTTTTTTGTTTAACTGCCTAAAACAAAATTATGTTGTTGCCAGTAGGTCTGCATGTATTCTGTCTCACTGTATCGAGGATTTATGCATACGAAGTGGAAATTGAATCTTCTTTTGTCCTTCATCACAGATGTCAAAGGAGGCCTTATCGCATCTTTAGAGGAAGAGCCCAGAGAGGGCAGGGACCTTCGTCTTGTCTGTATAGCCAATAGGCATCTCTATTCAGACCTGTCATGGTATAGAATAACGAATCAGTCCACAGTATCAGAGGGAGCTTCAGTTCTCGGCGGGGAGCTCACAGAGGGGCACTTCTCTCACACCCTGCACCTTCTGCTGAAGAATGTGACTGCACAGGATTCAGGAACATACCGCTGCTCCGCCACACACCTGCTTACAGGAGAACGTACACACCTAGATACAGCAGTGGAGGTCACAGGTGTGTTTTTAAGAGCTATTGTGCTATTGAGCTATTGTGCACACACACATACACACACACACACTCATGTTCTCTTTAAATCTCTTTAAAGGGACAGTTTATCTAAACATGAAAATTCTGTCATCATTTACTCACCCTCATGTTGTTCCAAACTTATATGACTTTCTTTGTTAAATGAACACAAAATGAGATATTTCGCAGAAAGTCCTGGTTGCTCTTTCCCAAACAATGAAAATGAAAACAGACAGGAACTGTCAAACCGCAAAAATGATAAAAAGTACCATGATAGAAATATATATATATATAACCAAAAGTGTCATTCGGTAAAACCGAAATTTTAGTTAAACCGAATTACTTTTTTGGTGACAAATTTTGTCCATTGTGGAAAAAATGACAATTGATTATAAAACACAATTTATAATTGATTATAAAAATCACAATCTCATTGTTAACACTTAATAAAACTTCAAAATTAATTATATCTCCATTATGTTTTAAAAACCTTCGTCAATGACCTATATATATATATATATACACACTATTTTAAGCTGCTGTGCGAACTGGATATTTTTCGACACTCAAATTCTCAAATCATTCTCAAAACTGGCCTTGGTAAAAACAACAACAACAAAAAATAATAAAAATGTTTATCGAGAGTGATGTCCTCCAAAAATTGTGTGGAAAAACCGGCTGTGTGCAAAAAAAGTGGAACTGTATTATTTAAATTTTATGGTAAATAATAGTTTTAAAACATCTGACTCCATCAGACTTCTCTTAGATACTAACTTAGAGTCACATACGGATATGCTTGCAGACACCCACACATTCAGAGACACAGGCGGAAAGAGAAACAAAGAGAGAGGGAGAAAGACAGAGCGAAACAGGGTCCTTGGGAACTGGAGCTTCCTGTAGCCCTTCTCTCCAAGGCTGTGTGAAGCAGAACCTCTTTGGTGTGGGAATAAGATCTAGTTAGGAGGAAGAGCACACAATGGCACTTCCCACTATGCCACATTTACAGGCTGATTCACATGGCCAAAGAACAATCAGCCAATCAGCTACTGTCACAGAACGAGGAAAGAGACAATAATCAATTGTGTCCCAGAGGAAAATATCTAAAGCAGAAGTCAGATTATTATTCCTCTCTTTTACTATAGTTTTATGTAATCAAGCTTCATGTGAAGGATTCCTCCTTACTCAAGCACCCTTGGGGTTTTTGTTTCATGTAACATAAGTTAACCTGGAATTATCTTTTATTAATCTAATTTGACGCTGTATTTGTAAAACTCTGAACAGCGTAAGCCTGTGCAATAGTGAGCGCTCTTGGCTGGCTAACCCGGAAATATCAGTCCATGAAATGCTGAATGTGTCATTAAGACCAACAGAGGGACTTTGGTCAATGGCACAACTCCAACAGCTGCAATTCAAACATTCCAGGACTTAATCTGCAATGAAAGAAATACAACTCTCAGTCTGTTCACACTTCTGTAACAATAGCGAACCGCGTCGCCCGTAAATCACTCAGCTGCTTTATAAGGTGGACATGTAATGCTAAGTGCCTCATGTGACTGTTGTGGCTTCCGTCAGTCTCCCCTGAGGTGTTTTTGATCTTTTTCGATTAAACTGATTCAGTGGATGTGGAATATCATGCGTAATGACCCCTGACCCGAGCACTCTTTGTCTCACACTGTACAGTTCTGCAGGCGCCGGTGCTGCTGCGAAATCTGAGCGATCACAGTGTTAATGTAAGCAGTTCGGTCACTCTTCACTGCCCCGCTTGGGGAATTCCACACCCCCGGATCACATGGTATAAGGACCGAAGGAAGCTCCAGCAGGTGTCTGGTGAGACTAGAAAGTGCACTTTTTGAGTACTTATTTTAAGAATCCTGTATATGAATATATTACATACATGTTTCTTTTATTGACAGGAATTATGCTGCTTCCTGAGAAAGGGGCTCTACATATCGATCGAATTACAGTTGAAGACCAGGGACTTTATACCTGTGAGGCCACCAATGAGAGGGGGTCTGTGGGGAGCTCCGCCCACATTTGGGTTCAAAGTAAGCTACTGCTTTGACAGGAGTAAATTCAGGAGTAAATTTTAATGTGTAGTATAATTATCTGTTTATGGCAAGTGTTATTAATAATACTACGAAATAATTGTAGTTCTAAAACACGGAACAGTATTCGCATTTTTTGATCTAAGGATTGCTTCAGGAATTTCTAACAGGTTTTTAATTCATGAGTAAAATAAGTTCTGTGGATATATATATTTTTTTTTTTCAGTTTTGTTCTAAAAAAAAAAAGGTCATCCCTCAAACAAATTTTGAAGCGACTGTGTTAAAAATGTAAGTTGCTAACATGCTGATAAATATTTAGCAGCTTGTAAGCAATGAAAATCACTTTTACCATCATGTACTGAATATACACAAAAACTTTTAAAAGTTTAGGTTTAGTAAGATTTTTTTAAAGAAATTAATTGCCTACTTTTATTCAGCAGGGATACATTTAATCGATCAAATGTGACAGTAAATATGTCTACATTGTAAAAAAAATATATATATATTTTCATGATTTGTAATCACATTTTTTCTTTTGTCAAATCAACTTCAGTAATTAATGTGGTTCAGATAACAATATTTTGAGATTCTGTTGATTAAACCAATCGCCTTCATTGTATTACAGTTTTTTACAGATGCTAGGACACATTTCTCAATACTTAGGTCACTTTTGCAAAACTCTTCACACAGTGATCACAACAGAAGTCTATGTGGGCTAAACTGAGGATCAATTATCATTGCTTTGGCACAAAATGCATTCAATGACTACATCTCTCAAATTTCATGAATTCTTTTCTCACTCAGACACAACAACTGCCAAAACTCTTTGTACGTACAGGCCAGTTTGCACATGCTTACATACTGTTTTCAAAACTGTTAAACTTAAGTTCAAAACAATAACAAAATACAAAACTGAATAAGACAGAAATTTGCTACATTTCTACAGTAATATAGTTATGAAATATATTCTGAATCTAAAAAATCAAATACTATCAAAACAATTAGATGAAACTGAACACCTACACAAGCATTAGTCTTTCAATTTCATTACCATCAATTCAAAAGGGGAAACTTAGGAATAATTTTGTTCTGTAATGTAAACATGGACCATGTAACATAAACTGCAGTGAATTATAAGCAGTAGAGAGTGTCATTCTTGTTTTGTAAAGAAATTTAAAAAAAGAAAACATTGTATAATGCTAACTGATGTTAGTGTTTTTAGGTCAATGTTTTATGAGTTACAAAGTGTGTTTGTTCAGTGATAACCTTTGCTAGTGTTCTGGAAGAATGAGTTGATTTGAGACATGTATGAAGTGTTTTGGTAGATTTAGTGCATTTTAAATGTGAAGTTAACATCTGTGCCAAGATGAAAGTTGGTTAGGAGAACTGTGTGAAGAGTTTTGAAAAAGTGACCTAAGTATTGAGAAATGTGTCCTAGCGATTGTAAAAAACTGTAACTCAAATTTTTTTATTTCTCAAATTCTTTAATTTCAATGAACTCAAAACTTTAAGGCAACCAGGTAACTTACTTTTTTAAGTTAAACCAACAATTATTTTTTACAGTGTACATTAATTATAACAAAAAAATTCAATTTAATTCTTTTGTACTTTTGTACAATTTAATACTTTTGAACTTTTTATCCATCTAAGAATCTTGAAAAAAAAAGTGTCACGTTTACAACAATAAAAAAAATTTAGTACAACTTTTTTCAACATTATAAACATACACTGTAAAAAAATATTTTCATGATTTGTTATCACATCATTTTTTCTTTTGTCAAATCAACTTAAATAATTATTGTGGTTCAGATAACATAATATTGAGTTTCTGTTGATTAAACCAATTTTTAATTTCAATGAACTTTTAAGGCAAATTTTAAGGCAACAAGGTAACTTATTTTAAGTTAAACTTTCTTTTTTACAGTGTAAGTAAATGTTTCTTGACACCAAATCAACATATTAGAATGATTTCTGAAGGATCATGTGACAAAATTCAGCTTTGCCAACACAGGAATAAATTACATTTTAAAACACATTCAAATAGAAGGCAGTTATTTTAAATTGTAACAATATTTCACATTACACAAAACAAAAACACATTTGTAAACAAAAATGAATGCAGCCTTGGTGAGCATAAGAGTCTATTTTCTGTTTCTTTCTCACCCATCTTTTTTTTCTTTTCTCACACTCCCTTATTTACTCTTGTCGGATGCTTCTAAACTCAGTGCTGAGAGGAGACGTTCATGCTGTTCTCTTCCGATAGGTCAGGAAGGAAACTGTCTCCCATTTTCATTTCCCACAGATGGCCTTGGCTTTTCAACCCTTAAAACTGTTTACCTATTTCTATGTAGGTTCATTTGTTTAGCTGTTTCTATAGAGGCTAATGCATTACTCATGACCTATAGGGAGTTGTCATGCTCATGGGGACAAATCTGATCCAGGTCAGGTCCCAGTCTTGATCCCTGTCTTTAAAGACATTCTCTGACAACACTTATTGATGTAACCTATAGGTTCATCTGAATTCCTTTCTCTGGAGATCCCAACTCTAGCATGTACGTGCGTTGTGGCCACTCTCTTCTGGCTGCTTCTCACACTGCTGATTCGGAAACTCAAACAGGTGAGAGCCGGTCAGAAAGTATGAAGGCCAAAAAACTATACTAATATTACTGTACCATGTAATATATATCTATATTATGTGGGTCATTCTCAGCCAAACTCCACTGATGGAAAAGCAGAGTACCTGCCAATCATCCTGCACCCAGGGGAGGAGCCTCTGCTTGAGCACTGTGACAGGTTACAGTATGACCCCGCCCAGTGGGAGTTTCCACGTGACCGCCTTAAACTGGGTAAATTGTGTATGTGCTTTATAAGTTGTACTGATGCTGTTATGCAGTATACTGATATGTGGTTTATTGTCCCGTTTTCCAGAAAAGCCCCTGGGGCGAGGGGCATTCGGGAGAGTAATGCAAGCCTCAGCTTTCGGCATTTGCAATTCAGCAAGCTGCACCACAGTGGCCGTCAAAATGCTTAAAGGTATATTCATAAACATTAAAACAGCTGCTCAAACATTATGATAGCATATTATGTAAGTCGGTACATAATATGCTACCTAATTATTATGTAAGGGTCTTCAGTACTACTCCTGGGAACTCACTGTCCTGCAAAGTTTATTTCCAACCTACTTCAGCACATCTGCCTGTGTATTTTTTAGCATCCTGAAGACCTTGATTATCAGCTTCAGGTGTGTTTGAATGGGGTTGGAACTAAGCTCTGCAGGACAGTGGGTCTCTAGTAGCAGGGTCAAAGACTTCTGATGTAAGGTTTTGTATACATCACTTAGAGTCAGGAGTTATGACTGTGCTGTCCCTGCAGATGGCGCTACACCCAGTGAACACAAGGCTCTGATGACAGAACTGAAGATCCTCAATCATATTGGTCATCACCTCAATGTGGTCAATCTTCTCGGTGCATGCACCAAACCAGGAGGTCTGCATGTTACCATTTCTCTGTAAACAAAAACCCTCAAAGTTTGGTTTTAATCTCTAGTTACAAGAAAAAAAAAATTCAAGATATGTCTGCATATGCACTACTGTTGAAAAGTTGGGGGTCAGTAAGATTTTTTTTTATATATTCAGCAAGGATGCATTAAATTGATCAAAAGTGACAGTAGAGACATTTATAATGTTACAAAATGTAACTATTTCAAATAAATGCAGTTCTTTCTATTTCTTTCTATTCATCAGAGATTCCTGAAAAAAAATGTATCGCAATTTCCACACACACAAAACCCCCCCACCAAATCAGCATATTAAAAAGATTTCTGAACGATCATGTGACACTGAAGACTGGAGGAATGATGCTGAAAATTCAGCTTTGAATCACAGAAATAAATTACATTTTAAAATATATTCAAATACAAAACAGTTCTTTTAAATTGTAGTAATATTTTATAATATTACCGTTTTATTTTTAATCAAATAAATGCAGCCTTGCTGAGCATAAGATACTTATTACTTATTAAGATACAAAAACATTAAAAATCATATATATATATATATATATATATATATATATATATATATATACAGTACAGAGATGGAAGAGTGTTGTATGTATTACTTTTGTGTTCTTGTTGTTTTTAGGACCTCTGATGGTCATAGTTGAATACTGCAAGTTTGGCAACCTGTCTGCATATCTTAAGAGCAAACGAGAGGTGTTTCTGTTAAATAGGGTTAGTCTATCTATCTATCTATCTATCTATCTATCTGTCTGTCTGTCTATCTATCTATCTATCTATCTATCTATCATCTATCTATCATCACTTCAACTGTCAATCTAACCAGCAACTTCTTTAAACTCTCTTCAGTCAGTCATCAACCTCATGTCTAAAATAAAATCTTATGTTTGTTTTGGAAAATGTCACTCAGAAGATCTAAATGTCATTTTAGTAACCTGGAAACTGTTGGTTTGTGGTATTGTGAGGTTTAGAGACCTATAAATATGTCTCCTGTCAAGTTTATAGTCTTCTCTTATTTCCTTTTGAAAAGAACAGAGCAGTGTTTACCAAGACAATAGAGTCATACTTCCCTCTGTGTGAACATCTCTAAATCTGCTTACCTCCTTGAATGGCCTCTATAGAAACTTCAAACAAAGAGCAGTGTGTTTATGCAAAAGTCATTAAGTGCTGATCCAAAATCAGAGGAACTAGTGATGACGTATGTGATAAATATGCAGTCCTTTTATGTGACTCATAATGATATTATTCAATAGATGTGTGAACTAACTGAATGGCTGCTCATGTGTGCGTCTGACTCAGGTGAACAGAGAAGAGGAGGAAAGCATGAAGGAGGGATGTAAAGGACGACTGGCCAGTGTGTCCAGCAGCCAGAGCAATGCCAGTTCAGGGTTTAGTGAGGAGAGAGCAGAGATCTCAGAGGAGGACAGTGGTGAGGTTACGTCACATGCATGATGTCATTTACAGTTTTTCCTCTTTTTTTTTTTCTCAAAACAATTAAGTTCAGATCTCTGAACAATTAATTTCTTGTTCACATCAAATTTGAATTTCTTATTGATTTAAGCAAATTGCATGTGGTTTGGCACAATTGTCCACAATTTGCACATTGTGTGAGCCATCCCTGTTAAAAAACAAAAAACAGCATATGCTGGTTAGGTATGTCCAGAAGCATGGCAGCTGGTTTAAGCTGGTCCTAAGCAACTAGCTCCACTTGGCCAGCTTAAACCAGCTCATGACCAACTAAGGACCAGCATCCTCCATTTTTTTCTAATTTCAATTAAAGAGAGACTAAAGTTTTACTGTTTGTCTTCTCTAGCTTCTCTTCCTGAATCCATCAATCCTCTGCTGCTTCAAGACCTGATTTCGTACAGCTTTCAGGTAGCCAGAGGTATGGAGTTTCTCGCCTCTCGCAAGGTAAAGTTTCTTCCTGTTTGCATGAGGGTATGTGAGCGTGAATATGAACGTGGTTGAATCACAACGTTTTTTTCATGTTTTTAGTGCATTCATCGTGACCTTGCTGCCAGAAACATCCTGCTGTCCAACAACAACGTGGTGAAGATCTGTGATTTTGGCTTGGCCCGAGACGTATACAAAGACCCAGACTATGTGCGCAAAGGAGATGTGAGTGTACTGCCATCGATAAATCAATGTTAATGGTCAACAACATAAAAAATATAGTCAAATATGTGTAATGAATGTATTTTGCCATAAAGGCACGGTTACCACTGAAGTGGATGGCCCCTGAATCGATCTTCGACAAAGTCTTCACCACTCAGAGTGACGTGTGGTCATATGGAGTTCTGCTCTGGGAGATCTTCTCACTTGGTAATGTCAATTCTCTTTCCATACATCAGTCAAGCGTTTAGTACGTCACTCTTGAATTTTTCATAGCACAACCGCTTTGAAATATGGCACAATAGAACAATTGACTTTTGTCTCTTCAGCAGGTCAGTGAGGTCATAGCAAGAGAATGAAAGTGAGGAAAACTCGTTTGAAAGTGAAACTTTTAAACAAAGTTATTAAAGTCACCATGAAATCAGGGTTATTATTGTTAACTAAAACTATTAAAAACATTTCTGTTAAATCAAATAAAGCTGAAATAAAATAAAATATAAATATTAGTTGAAAAACTTATGTTGCCTTGGCAATAAACTGAAAAAAGTTTAACTTGAAGCATTAAAATAATTAAAGGGTTAGTTCACCCAGAAATGAAAATTCTGTCATTAATTACTCACCCTCATGTCGTTCCACACCCGCAAGATGTTCGTTCATCTACGGAACACAAATTAAGATATAAACAGATATATATCTATTAAGATATATATCCAGCAAGTTAATTAACACTTTCAGATGCCTAAAAAGCTACTAAAGACATATTTAAAACAGTTCATGTGAGTGGTTCAACCTTAACGTTATGAAGCGACGAGAATACTTTTTGTGCGCCAAAAAAACAAAATAACGACTTTATTAAACAATATGTAGTGATGGGCGATTTCGAAACACTGCTTCGTGAAGCTTTACGAATCTTTTGTTTCGAATCAGTGGTTCGGAGTGCGTATCAAACTGCCAAAGTCACGTGATTTCAGTAAACGAGGCTTCGTTATATCATAAGTGTTTCGAAATTTCAATGGTTCACGTGACTTTGGTAGTTTGATACGCGATCTGTCTTCACAGCAATAGCCAACCACAATGATCAAACGATCCAATCAATTCCCGACTGACAAAATCAAGTCCCGCCCTGCATTTTTTCTCATTCTAGAAGCCCTTGTGACAAATCAGGTCCCCCTTTGAAATCAGGTCTCTGTTAGGATCCCATTGGGTCAAATTACTTTTAATAGGTACTCTCTTTAGCGCCTGATTATAATTCCTACAAAATCATGTTATGATAAATGCTGTTTGAACTACCTTATAATGACCATTAATGTCTGTATTAGTAAGCTTTTGTACTAGCATAGCATACAGCCTGACAGCTTACTTTAGTTTATACACACATTTGCACTTATTCACAATCATCTTTAATGTAATTAAGTGTAAAATTAAGTGTTAAGTATCCAAATATTTCAGTTATACAGCTATACATTCAGTTACAAGCTATGTATATTTTAAATTACATCTCTCTCTGACCTGGGAACAATCATATATAACAGCTTTTGTGATCTATAGGAGCGTCTCCGTACCCGGGGATGAACATTGATGAGGAGTTTTGTCACAGACTGAAGGAAGGGACTCGGATGTGTCCTCCTGAGTACAGCACCCCGGAGATGTGAGTTCTCACACATGATACACTGTATAAAGCATGAACCAATACCAATACATTGATGATAATGAGCTGGTGGGATTTGTCTGACAGTTATAGCATCATGTGGGCATGCTGGGAAAAGAACCCTGAGGACAGACCTTCTTTTACTGCTCTAGTGGAGATACTGGGAGACCTCCTGCAGACTTGCGTCCAACAGGTGGGACAGAATTATTGTGTTTTTATTAAGACATTTTCCTTGTGGGGACATTTGGCTGGTAAGAACTGAAAAAAGATTTCTTGCATACTTTTTCTTAAACAGGATGGAAAGGATTATATTCCACTAAACACTTTTATTTCTGGAGAAGGAAATAACGTCATGGCACACCTCAACCAGAAAGACATAAGCCAGAAAACGCTGCTGGGAACTTTAAGGTATGAATGAAAATATCAACTGAATATGTACAACTCAAAATATACACTTTGACTAATATTTATTTTAATTTGAATAATTTTAATAGATTAATTTAAATTTTAATATGTTTATTTGAATTTTTAAATATTTTAGCTACATCAACTCTGGGAAAATCAAAGCCATCAACACATTTGAGGATCTACACCAAGAAATCCCTGATGTAAGTGTTTTAAAATATAGTTGCATTTCACCCATGTAAAGTTGTTGGAACTGACTTTTTATTTTACTTTTGGACAACCAGTCTGACAGTGGAATGGTTCTTCCTTCTGAAGAGTTGATTCAGGTGAAATGGACGGATAGATTCAAAACCAAGAAAATCACCAAGTAGGTGCCATGAGACTAGCCTCGATAATCTGTTGTGCTAATGTTCAAAAGTTTGGGGTCAGTAAAGATATTCAAAACGTCTATCAAAAACATAAAAAAAGAAAATTACAGGCCGCAAACTTTTGAATGATAGTATGCCAAAATGAATGTGTGAAAAACAAACACTGAGTTTATGTAATTAAATGTATGTAATTAGCTACATAAAATGATGTCGTGGCCTTTTGTTTTGCAGGTTATTCTCCAAAAATCAAAACCAGCGCGTGATGCTGCCGGCAAAAGTGCTGCCTTGTATGAATAGCGCCCCCTGTTGTCATCATAGGGAGGTGCTGCTCTCCGCCTCCAGATGAAGCTGCTCTCCTCTACCCTTGTTTTTAACACTTACGTCAACCTGCCTGTAAACACCAGTGAACATCCGTTACCACTCTTAAAAAGCACTGTTTATCTGGACTATTTTGCTTTCAGTTCCTTTTTGTGTTAGATACGTCCTGTCAAAGCAGGATTTCTGAATTAGTCTCTTATTCTTCTGAGATTCTCTGCACATTCCACACCATTTTAACCAATGAACTTCCATGAATGTTTGTCACTCATAATTACTGGTTAAAGATTATTAAATATATTTATATTAAATTCATCAGGTAAATTATAGACAAAATGCACTTTGTGCATAATATTTCATATAGGCCTATACACATTATATTATGTAAATTTCCATTTTAAGATGTTATTTGAATTTTTCGTGAGGCCTGAAAATTTTCAGGATTTTTGTCTATAATGTTACTATCATGTTGAAACCTGCAACTACTGATAAGCAATGTTGTTTGTTTTAAAACTCCTATCTCATAGCTACATTTTTGCTTTGAAACCAATAGTAATCTATACCTCTTATATTTTGTTTTAGTAGTCACAGAGCAGCTAATATTTATGAGCTAGTGAAATGCCTTTATTAAAATCACTGCTTGTAGGTACAGTTCATGTGCTGCATGCCATATGCTGGAATTTTTTTTGCCGTAGAGTATATTTATTTACACACGGTAACTTAATAGTAACTTCTGAAAAAAAGAAATGAGACCAGGACTTTAATATTGGTAGAATAAAATAAATGTTAAAGGGAAAATATATAAGTAGGAAGAATTAAAAAAAAAAAAAAAATTCAGTGTTTCTGCCAATTGTTTAATAAAACAACTGTGATAGGTTGCACCTTTCTTGTAAAGATTTTTTTTTTTTTTTTTTTGAAGTGATGAAACATGTTTGGCAATGCATATGTCAGTATCTTTATCCTTTAATTATATCTAAAAGAAACCTGTATTTACACAAATGAATCAAAAAACCAGTCAAAAGTTTGGGGCCAACAAATTTTTTTTTTTTTTTTTTTTTGAAAGTCTCTGCTTACAAAATATATATTGAGAAATATTACAATGTAAAATGTTTTCTATTTTAATATATAGTAGTCAACATTTGAAGTGGATCAAAACCTTTCATCAAAGTTGTCCTAAAACCACCTTCTCCGGACAACTTTGATGAACTTTTTTGATCCACTTCAAATGTTGACTACTGTATTTTAAAATGTAAAATTCCTGTGATGGCAAAGCTGAATTTTTCAGCATCATTCCTCCAGTCTTCAGTGTCACATGATCCTTCAGAAATCATTCTAATATGATGATTTGATGCTCAAGAAACATTTGTCAATATTGAAAACAGTTGTGCAGCTTAACATTTACGTGGAAACCATGCTTTGATGAAAGTTCAAAAGAACAGCATTTTTTTTTTTTTTAATTTAAATCTTTTGTAACAAGATAAATGTCTTTAATGTCCCTTTTGATCAATTTAACGCATCCTGGCTGAATAAAAGTATTCATTTCTATCCACAAAAAAATAAAAAATAAAAAAATCTATCACTGATAACACTGATCATCTCGCCTACTGACAAAAATAAATGCCCATACATGCCCAAATACCCTTTCTGCCATAAAACATTTGCACCATTCTGAGACCGAGTCTCGTTGCTGCTTTTTTAGTGCTGGTAATTTTTGTGGCATCTATTTTGGAAAGTGTCCAATCTCCAGAGTCACAGACAAGTTCCTTTTTGCTGCTGCAGTGTGTCATAAGCTATTCAAGCAACAATCATGCCCTTTAAAAACACAAACGAATGTTATCTTTTATTAATCTTTATTAAAATACTGCTGTACACACAAATATTGCAAAAATGTGACAATAAACAAGAAGGGCATAAAACGTACTGGGATGGTGAAGGAGGATTTCATGTATGAGTGCGTGTGTGTGTGTGTGTGTGTGTGCGTGTGTGTGCGTATGTTCCACTGGAAGCTGGGTACATGATATGAGATTTCCTGTAAAAGGTGTGTATTAATGTGTATGATTCAGAGAGGGATATGGGCTTGGCACCATGTTCACCAAGTAGTTTACTGATCGGTTAAAAAAAATACATTATTGAACTCACAGCATCCTCTGCCTGCTGTATCCTGCACCCTCTCGGTCCAGTGTGGCACACCCAAATCTGTGCTGCAAGTCCCGCCTGTTCCTTGACTCACGGATTGGGCAGTCACCAATGACAGGTCAGACACATTCAGTCATTGGCATATTCCTGTCAGGGATCATCCTGAGCGAATTCCAAACTGTTGTCCGGATGTTGTCACATAATTTGTAGGTCAAATCAAAGCTAAACAAAAACAAAACCCAAGAGAAACCAATACAATCCCAACTCGCCAAACCGTCCTGCTGGGATTGGTCCACAGAGATTACACTAGTGAGGTGAGAAACATCCCATCATGCATCTCTGTACAACAACATCATCAGGAATGGGAATGACAGTAACAACACAAGGGATCTCGATGAGATTCACTATATCCAAACCAATACTAGCGTGAAGAGCGGGAAAATGAGAACGAATGAGGGAAAAGAATGACAAAATGGACAGAAACTTGTGATGCTCCACAACAGAGACGTAAGAAAGGGACATTCCACAACGAGACAGAACTGGTTTCCCTTGCTAACGTGGTCCAGTTCTTTGGTTCCTATCACAAAAGAAAAAAAGACAACGAAAATTCATCCTCTCAAAATCCGATTTCAAAAAGCATCCATAAAGTGAAAAAGGATGTTGCGAAATTCTGAAATAAACAACAATTTTATACAGCAAGAGGAGAGAGCACCCCTTTGTCAGCGCCAGCAAATGACGTGAATCCCCCTCGACTGCACGCAACCAGTAACGTCCCCTCCCGCCTCCAAGATGGCCGACTTTTAAATCATTACATCAGAGAAGGAGTGGCTGCACGTTACTAATGTCACACATTCATAAGTGGTCAGTCTCATCAATTTGCCCAACCCAGTGGTTTGTCCCATCAGAGTCAAGGACCCTGCACACATGACCAGTGGTCTGTCCCAATTTGTAGTACCTCATTTAAAAAGGGCGAGGATATGATGTAGGAAAATGCGCTCTGTTTTTCACCCATTTCATGTGTGAGGCCTCGGCCCTCAATGCACCCTGTGGGACACGCACTTTTTTAATCACTTAAAAAAGGAACTTAAAATGTTTAGTGCATCCTCCGAGGAAAAAAATAAAAAAATTAGAAATAAAAGCAGGAAGTAAAGACTCATTTTTTTGGACATTGTTCCCAAGTCTAAAAAAAAAAATCATCATTATTATCACAGCTCTCAGTTCAGTTCATAATTCTGCAGCTGTTGATGTGGAAACTAAAAAAAATAAGCTTTAGAAAAGAACTTTCTCTGGACAGAACAGTGTATCTGACTGGAGGTGAGCAACCAGCTGGCTCCGCCCTGGTCGTGAGATCATCATTCTGCACCTATGATTCCAGGCTGTAGTGCAATGTGCTCTGTTTCAGGCAGTTCCAGCCCACTCCTGTGGGGATGGCTGGGTGTTACAGGGGGCCGTTAGTGGCGGCCAGCAGTTCCTGGAAGGTGCTCTCAAAGCAGCGCTTCAGGTCTGAATAAGTCACCACAAGCACGCTCTTCTCATCCCGTGACACTAGACTGATCTTCTCCGGTACTCCAGCATCCAACTGAATCAGAAATAAAGGTTGTTAGGGAGTAGTAGAAATGCGCGATTAATCGTTAAAAGATCATGATCTCTGTTCAAACACCCACGCAATCTCATTTCTAAATTACAACCATTCGCTTTGGATAAAAACACTGTCTACAGAAGCAGGAGGAAATCACTTTTTGAATTCAAATAACGATTGTATGGATTACATTGTTACAAAGTGGCAAAATGTATTTTGGCATTAAATCATTCATTCAAGATATTTGTTCAAAAAAATGTTGATTCATCCAGTAATGAAACAAGTGAAGTATTTATGAGCGAGTCATTGAATCATTCATTCAAACCAATTTTTTTAAAAATCATTCAGATTCATTAAACATTTTAAATAGACAGCAGAAATTAACATTAATCATAACTTGTACTAGTAACTAGTAAATTGCGTTATTTTGTTTAGTTATCTGTTCAGAATCGTGGGAGAATCGTGATCTGTTTGAAACAAAAATACCATGATTCTGAATTTATCCAGAATCGTGCAGCTCTAGTGAGTAGTGAATTCATTAAATTAGCACAGCTGAAATGAAGCTTCCCATAAAATGCCATAATTATTGGCCAATAAGTGTGTCCATGGTGAAGAATAAGAAAAGTATTTTTAATCTAGTTTAAAATATGTGCCTAGTTCTTAGAAATACACTGACTGTATTCATGTTGTTTTTGAAAAACCTTTTTCAACAGTAAAAAAAAAACAGTATTTTCAAGAAAAGTTTAAATTGAATGGCTCAAAAAATGTCATGTGGTCTAACCGTCAAGTAATAACATTTTCCTTAAGGGAAGACACTACAGGCTAAAACGCTTTTTTTTTTTTAACTGAGATTTTGGGCTTTTGGGCTTTTAATAAAGTAATAAAAACATCCAAAAATCTTTTTTTTTTTTTCTGGCACTTTATCTATTTGTGTCTATAGATTTCAATGTTCAAGTGTGTATTAAAGTCATGACATGTATAAATTGCATTTATAATGTAACTTTCAATACTTTGATAACTAGTCATTGACCCAGATATAACATGAGCTCCAATACACAAGCTCACCTTATTGAGGCAGGACACGATGTGGCTGAGGTCGATCCAGGGCGTTCCTGTCTCAGTTACCTGGTGGAACAGGTGATCTCTGAAGAGCTTCAGCAGGTAACGGTCACCAGTCTCAGACCATGTTGGGTCCTTCTGGAATCTACAAGAATTAAAATTCAATGTTGAAGTGAACCATTTTGGATGTGTCTTATAAAAGGTTGCCATTTCAGAAGTTAAGTGAACTCAATATTTTAGTTGTGATAAAAACACTTACTCTGGTCTCTCGTTGATCGTTCCCAGTTTTGCCAGAAGGCGGAACAATCGTCCATTTTGAACCTCCTGCAAAATAAAGATGCATAAGCAGAAAGTTGTAGTAAAATCTATGATGATCAACATTTTGAATAAAGAAAAGTTATTTTGGGTTTGTGTAAGTGAGACTTCATAGATTATGAGAAGGGAAGTTAGAGGGGAAACCAGGTCATATTTAAACCTCTTTCTGAGTCACATTTGCTCTCACACCAAATGCAGCACAGCACCAAACAAACGCAATGGACACAACACCATCTACATGTTGAAAAATTAGTTAAATGCTACTATGCATGTTTGTAGGTGTTTTAGCAGGGTGGTGCAGAAATGTGTTCACACATCTGATATGAGTGATCAAAAGGAGGAAAGCAGAAAAGAGAACAGCTGATACGGTCAAAAATATTTACAGCAATCACACCACCTCCCCCCTGACCTCAGCACATCCTAGATAATGGCATACAAGGTAAACTAGATAACATGATCTGCAAGGTTGTTTCTTTTCGTTTCCTGCACTACTATTGAACCTACAGCCTATTTATGAGAGTGAGACAAGAAAGAAAGTGAAAAGTGAAGAAAAACACTGACAAAATAAAACAAATACAGCTCATACAGCATGACTACCCTGGTGAAAAAAAAGTATATTTTGTCTTTCAAATATATTGCCTTTTCAATAGTACACTGCAAATATACAAAACAAAAATTGTTAAATATATAAAATTGTTATTGTTATTATATAATATTGTTATTGAATACAAAGTGTGTAATTTTTAGTATATGGAATAAGCCAAAGATATTACTGAGCATGTACTATTACCTCAAAGATAATATATTCATGGTATATTGCTTGTGTGTTTTGAAGACACTCAATAAATTTATCAAATAAAGTACACTTCAGTATCACTAATAAAGCATGTAATTAGTCCCTACACACGCATATACTTAAAGTTGTTCCAATTTAGCCCATAAAAGTACACTAAATACACTTAAAATTATGCTTTACTACAATTTAATTACTAAAATATACTTACTACAAAATTAGTTGTTCCAAAATAGCACACGTCAAGTTGCAAGTTGCAAGTCTGGCTGCAAGTATACTTAGAATTTTTTTTTTTTTTTTTTTTTTTTTCACCAGGGTATTGTAGTCCAATTTAAAAAAAATAAAAGGGTACTTCACTGCTGGAAATATGGGCTTTCAATAAAACTTTGCTGCCTCTGCAGTAGAAAGGCCAAACAAATTTTGTTTAAACTGGTGCTACCTGACTAGAGAAAACAGAGAAAAGGGCTGCTGTATCTTCTCTTTTGTCAAATAGGGAAGAAAACTAACAACACCCATAATG
The DNA here is from genome assembly GCA_037950675.1 of Hypophthalmichthys molitrix. NCBI lineage: Eukaryota > Metazoa > Chordata > Actinopteri > Cypriniformes > Xenocyprididae > Hypophthalmichthys > Hypophthalmichthys molitrix. The sequence goes on along the minus strand of CM075514.1, from coordinate 15,424,220 downwards.
CACTAGGCATGTCTCCCAAGTTTGCTATGGATACACTTACCAGAGTCAAATACCACCTTGCTTTAGTAGGAAATACATCTTATCAAACTTTTAGTCATAATGGTGTTCCATATATTGTTCCCAGGTGTAAGAATTCAAAGAGTAAACGTTTAGCGGGAGTGAGTTTCCAGTGAAGAATCCAGTGCATTATAGGCAGTCAATCATAAAATGAACACAGAGAACTACGCAACGGAAAATCTGAAAAACCTCTGTGTTTGTAGTCAACATTTCTAACTGAATGACCACAGACACAGTGTTTTAGTTCAAACGGTGGAAAAAAAAAAAAAAAAAAAAACTGTTGCAAAGCAAAACGCTGTTGTGTACAGCTAAGAAAGCTGTTGCCATAGTTTTCAACTTTTACCATAATGCTGTTTAAACAGTAGACAAAGTATGATACAATTCTGAGTGATATTACTCTTACAATAACCGTTTTGTTAATAACCCTCTGTCGATCCATGTGTAATTAAATGTGACATTTCTTATACTAAATATGATAAACTATGAATTAAACAAATTAAATATTTAAAACATTAAACAGCATCATTCTTTTGAAAACACTGGTGTACAAAAAATATAAAACTACCAATGAGTACCTTGGCCAAGTCCTCCTCAATGACATCGTTCCTCATTTGCGAGGCATCAAGTTGAGTGTAAAATCGTGCTCCGATCATGGGCATAATGTCATTGACGCTGCGCAGACGGCTCTGTTCTGAGAGTAGGTACCTGAAGATTGAAACATGACCAAATAATGTGCATTAGTTTGAATGTGGGGCCACAAGCACGAACGTATGAGTGCATGCACATTAATCAGTCTTAATAGGGCACACACAGAACCACAAACTGTCATGTCACAACTTTGAGAGAATTTAGGTTATAAAATGTGTGTGGGAAAGAGATAGAGGCCCACAGAATGAGGTTCTTGAGGTCAGATGAGTAGTTGATTGACACCAGCTCCATGGCCTTCTGCAGATTCTCTCTCTGAATGCCAGCTAGAGAGTTACAAGCCAAGGCCAAAACCACCTTCCCCAGGGAGATAAGATCTGCTTGCTGATGGACACAAAGAGGAACAGCAACTGATGAAACTAAGAGTTTAGACCCAAAGTGTAAAATGACAAGCACACAGAACAAACTATTTTCTTACTCCAGAACAATGAAAATTCAGCTTTGCCATCAGATGAATAAATTACATTTTAAAATATATTAAAATAGAAAAAGTATTTTAAAATATTATTTCACAATATTATTGTAATTTTGTATGTTTTTATCAAATAAATGCAGTCTTTGTGAGCATAAGAGACTTCTTTAAACAACAACAAAAAAAAATCTTAACGACCCCAAACAATTGAACGATAGTGTGTGTAACAAAACATGATTAAATGCAGATACGCAGTCGAGTAATGTATGTGATGGGTGTAACACTATGTTTGGGTGTAAGAAAATGTTCAGTACCTGGTACTGGGGCATCAGCGCCAGGTGGTTGGTCTGACTATTGTCAAATGTTAAGACATCAAACATTCCTACACAGTTCACTCGTAACCTATGGAGAAACAACAGACATTTAGTAGTGTTTGTGTGAGCATGTTGGGTTATTTGTGCAAACGCTGCTCAGAGAAGCAGATAAATAGGTAGTGTGTAGTGTCCAATAAAAGGAAGAGCAAAAGCAATCTAAAAGTGAACTTCTTCATTTACTATTTATGACTAGAAAATAGGGGCCCCACAGAACACTGACCGATCTGTGGTTTGACTGTCCTTCATTTCAGAAGTCTTCTGAAGAAGATTCTACAAAACTTTAGTTCATTAACCAGTTATTGTTTGCACGATTAGGTCAGTAGTTCAGTTTTTATTGGCCCCACTAAAGAAAATGCAAAAATATATTAACACAGTAAATCCTTTATACATTTGCTCAAAACTGCCAAACATTGCTGATTTTAAATAATTTCAAACACATTCAACCAATGCCCTGCAGTTACATGAAACATGAATGTAGTTCTGGTTTAATTGAGTAATATGTGCAGCTGTACCGTGTCTTTCCAGTGATCAGGATCTTACTAGGGTCCATGACCCTGCAGGCCAGCCCAGCTGTGTGAATTGTGCGCAGTGCCGAGCTCAGCTGGACGATGTAGGCCCAAATCAGAGACTCTGGTAACAGGCCCGCATGTTGCCGTGGAGGAGGGAGCTCATGCTGCCCTAATCAAAAATTAAAAGAATAAATAAAATTAAAATAATTAAAATGAATTATAAACAGTGTTGGGGGTAAAGCATTACAAGTAACGTGAAATCAGATTACTTTTTTCACGTAACGAGTCAAGTAATGCATTAATTTTAAATTTACAACAAAATATGAGTTACTTTTTCAAATACGTAAAGTAAGTTACTTTGTTTTCCCATGATTATTGTAGTTCTAGACTAAATGTGAGCATTAATTTACTCATCTCACTTACACAAAAACAGATTAAGTATTCCTACAAATGAATAAAAACTCATCTCAGAATATTATGCAAACCTGGAATAATTATGTTAAATAATACAAATATACTTTATGTATTAAATCTCACTTTATTAACTAATGTCTTCGCAGCTGACCCTCGATTATCTAATTCAACCACACTAATGAGCAAAAATGACTTTAGAGAAACATCACATTTTTAATTTTCTTCTCCTGCATCCTTTTCTTCTGCAGTCCAAAATGGCTGCACAGTTGAAAAGTTTGTTTGAGCTGTGCCCTCTACTGTACAGGTGTGAAAACAAACAAGCAAGCCCATCCCAGGTAAGAAAAAGTAATGTAACGCAATTACTTTTTAAGGGAATAACGCAATATTGTAATGCATTACTTTTAAAAGTAACTTTCCTCAACACGGATTATAAATTAGGGATGTCAATTTTCATAAAATTCCCCACAATCGATTATTGTTTAAATTAACGATCAAATAATTGTTAACCTTAACCTCTTAACCTCCTTCGCGTACAGATGACAACATTGTCAAAACGATCCCAGTTCACACAGGTCCGCAAAAATGATTAAAAAAAACAAAAAAAACAAAACAAAACACTGTATTATTCATACCAGGCCAGTAGTTGGTGAGGTCACTTTGTAAAGAAAAAACGACGTACCTATAGACTGAACACGTAATGCGTATTATATTAGAGTCTGCATAAATTTGCGTTTTTGTAGTTTACACTAAGACAATAATGGCATTTTAAAAACTTGCACTTTGAAACCCGTTTTTAAAAGTTTGCGTTTTCAGGCCCCCAAAACGTTGAACAGCCAAAAGTTAGTTGAAAACAGTGTCATGTAAACGGCCCCTAAGTTATCACGTTACTTAACAATCACTTGCTTAACCAACACAAAACAGCTGTAGTTTTAAAGCTCAGAACCTTGGCTTTACAGTGAATATAGGGAATATGACCATTACTTAGCAAGTGCTTTTAAATTTGCTGACATATTATAAGTGCTCGATTTTCATTTTTGTTTGTAACTTCGTAAACATTAGTAAACCATAGTGAATCACATATCTTTATTTAGCGCAGGTGGTCTTGAGAGAGAGCCCAAAAACGGATTGTTGTTTTCCAACGTCATTTGAAAGTTCAACCAATGGAAATCTCGGGTGTGGTGGGTGGGTATATTGGGTAAGAATGATGTGTAGAACCCAACTGCAACCTGTTTTACAGCTGGAGCATGCTTGGATTGGTTTGATCACTCAGATTGACAGGTCTTGATTTACCATGTGCCATAGATTAGGAGCGAACAGTTGAAACAGACCTGGAAGACCATCACTCATCCACCAGGATATTATTACTCGTTTGTTCTGTGTACTTTTATTGTGGCATTTACACAAGTAAGTATTTCTTCCAAGGCTTTAGATAAAAGTTTTAGATCAATGTATACAAATAAGTGTATATTTTTAGATGTTGTGACTGGTTTTATCCCATCCTAATAACAAACACGCATTTTATGGTTTGAGGCTGCACTATGGTTAATGCAGCCGTATGCGCTGCAGCTGTTTATAGCTAAACGTCATCCCAGGGTTTTGCTTCCTCTGTCAGTCTTGGGCTTGCAGGTACTGAACCCACCTGAGGAGGGATCGGTTTCAACCACTCCTTCCTCTTTCCTCGCTACATGTTCACAAAGACGCAACTGCCACCAGACATTTGACATACTCTGCAACTAACGGCTGTATCCTCACACACACAAACAGAAACAACTGAGCAAGAAAAAAACTCACCCCACTTTCTTTTCGTGAAGTAAGAATCTGCTGCCGGATCGTTGAAGTGCCTGCTGAACATGGTCTCCGCCCCCGCATGGAAGTCATAGGAGAACACCAGTGCTGTGGAGGGCAGACGTAATCATATTTGAAAAGTCTATGAAAGTGTCATATGATATAAACATTTTGTTTAAAACACATATGGTTTCATATGGATGAATTGCATTTTTAATGTATTTTTGAATAAAAAAAAAATGAGCATCACTTAATTGACTCAAAATCAAGAGCATCATGGCGAAACCAAAAGCTGTGTTGCACGATAGTCTGGATATGCATATGCCCAGTCACTTAAAAAGCAAACTTATTCGTACAGTGGTCTCCAAATGCTTTGGTGGTGAAGACCTCTCGGAGGGTCACAGTATTGGAGTGCTGAATCTTCTTCCACATGTCTACCAGCATCATACACTTGGTGTTGACCAGCCTGAAGCCTGTGAATGCATAAAAGTCAGGTTACAAGTGGGTACTAAACAAAACAATTAAGTGTGCTTTACCACTTCCTTGCGCCACCACTGGTTTCTTTATTGTTCTGGTTCTCCAATTTTTAAAGATATATTAAGGCTAGGTACTTTCATGACCATGAGCACTTTAAAACTGAACTTGAAAACTTAAGTGGTTTGATTGGTTAACACTAAACATTGGCAGTTTACAGAACAGTGATATGAAAAAAAAAAAAAAAAAAAAGGAATTCAAAACACAAGCGTGCAAAATCACTACAGAAATAGCTGTACAAACACCTAATGCCTCACCATGTATCCTCCTGAGGCAGTAAGGCAGGTCATCTTTGCTGTTGACTGCCTTGTAACAGGAAGTGATGTAACTGAAGTTGCTGGTTTTCTGAAGACGGTTGGGTGGGGGAAGGGGTTCCAGGGGAAAGAGGCTGTGGTAACTGTCTACCTCAGATGGCACACCTAGAGGGGAGATGGAACAGGCGACTTTAATCATACAACACACCTGTTCTCACACACACTTGGTGTTCATACTGCAAACTTCATACTGCAAAAGGGTTTTATGTGGATACGAGTATAGATATGGAGGACACATAGGTGGATAACCATGTAGATGTTTTTCAAAACAATCAAAATGAAGACCGACAAAGGATGTGGTTTTCTTCTCAGACTGCAGGTGAATCCAGATGCGCTGACCACAAAACAGACATTATAACTGAACGGTTGCCACGCTGTCCATTAAAACAAAAACATAGTTAACATATCATGCCAACACAAGACAAACCACATCCTTACCAGGGTTCTCAGACTGATCTATCTGTGCCATCGTTATCAAATGCCTGTTAATCAGCTCCTACAAAAAAGACAAACATAGGTGTTACAACAAATAATCAACTTCTAAACACTGGCTAAAAGATGAGGGCAGAAACGGCAGATTACCTGTCGGAGTTCGTCAGCCATAAAGAAGGATGGCGCGTTGGCTTTTGGCTGCATGTATGCCACATGAGGTGCCGTTTGTGGATACATGTGATATGTAGGGAACACCTGAAAATGAAAACCACACATTGGATATTTTAGGTAAATCAGGAGTAAATCAGTAAATCAAGTGCATAGCAAACTCTGATTTACGTGGACCGTACCATTCCAGCCAAGGGAGCAGGGGTGTTATCGGTATAGAAATAGGTTGTCCCGCCTACAGTCTCCTTTTGAATTACATGGGCTCCACCTCCCTGGTCAGACGCAGTGGTGGGCACCATGTAATTGGCTGGGTTGGGGTTGGGTGTATGGCTGCGCCGCCGCGGGGCTGGGGAGGTGTGAGGGGTGATTTTGGGGGAGTGGAGAGGCGATGACCCAGCAGAAAGGGACATACCTGTCCGAGAAACCACATATTAAAGTCTAATTAAAAACAGATTTAAAAAAAGGAGACCACAACCTAACCTAAAAGATCACACACATTAAAAGAATACTAAGCATAAGGCAAGACTTGAGTTTATCAAGACAAAAACAGAGGGAAAAAAAAAAAAATCAGAACACCAGGTGGTAATGAGTCACTGACCAGGTGCAAGAGCAGCCGCCGTGGAGCTGCTCAGGCCAGGATGAGGGAAGATGGGGGAGGTGAATGCTGGCACGGTTGTCTGAGACATGGAGGCCATTCGTGGGGCCCCTTTAGGGACGAACTCGCTGGCTGCGGGGTTAGGAGCCTGCAAAAGAACCAGATATACAAACAGAACTCTAATGGCTTCACTCCAACAGCTTTAAGAAAGTTTTTCCCCAAGTTAGGGATGTGCAAAGTAACATTTTTTAAAATTCAACTAATGTTTTATGGAACCTCTTTATAATTAGGCTGGTTTGTGATTTATCTGATTCCAATCAGACTCACTTCTTATAGTTTTCAAACTGGGGCCCAGTTACTTATTTATAATAATAATAAAAAAAAGATTGCAATGAATAACAAAAAAATTTAATAAAAAAAA